>OU015526.1:77914182-78506682 GCA_907165065.1 Caprimulgus europaeus | reverse complement strand
TGCAGTGTCACCATCACTGCACAGCTTTGCTTTCTCGCCGCATAAGCAATTAAGTGCTTTATTAGCTGAGCTGTTTGGTTTCCAGGTGTATGGGAAGTTAAGCCCAAATGGTTCTTCACTTTGGCTCTTGTGAATCACAGAATGGTTTGGGTTGGAAGAGACCTCAAAGATCATCCAGTTCCAACTCCCAACCTCCAACGGAGGCTAATTTAGCCATTTTTATCCCCCAAAATGGAGGTTTGGGGGGAACTTTGGGCAGGTGGGAGACAGAGGGGAGGGTGTTAGGGGCAGGGTGGGGTGCTCAGGGTACATGGGCCCCCACTAAAGATGAGGGTCCAATTGCGTTGTTCCCAAGCTGGGGAGGCTGGTACACATCAGGCCAAACTCAACATCTGAGGTGGGCAGGAGGTGCTTTTTCAAGCTCTTTATTCAAGGTTTGTGCCACCACTGGAACACGTACAGAGTCAGTAGACAACACAGAATTGCCACACTGACTTACCACCTTGCCAAGAGCCCAGAGTGCTGGTGACAACCCTGCAGTGACAGTCAGATCGGGTGGTTACCTCTGGCTCTGCCTCTTCTTCCTGTGATGGCCCTGGTTCATAAAATCACTGAGTTAAGTGATTTTATACTTTTTCTTCTGTGTAGGGGCGGTGATTACTGGCAGCAGTTGGTCCTCTAGCTCAGATTCATCACTCACCACCAGGGTCTGAGTAGCTAAAGTGCCTGTCCTTGGGGTCTGAGTAGCTGCAGTGCTTGTTGCCGGGGTCAGCTGGAGCGCCTGCTTTTGGGATCTGAGCAGCTACGGTTCTTGTGCATCACAGAGTAGCCACAGTGTCTGTCACAGGGGTCTGAGTAGCCACAGTGTAGTCTTAAACAAGATCTGAGCTATACTCAGGAGACCCCACAACAGGAGCAAGATGATCTGACTGTCCCAACAACATTTCAAGTTCCCAAATGCTCTTGTACTTGGCCGGGCAGAGAAGAGGGAATTGTCGGAAGCTGCCCCTTTATAAATTGGCTCCCTGGGGGAAACAAGAAGTGTAATTATTAATAGTCTGCTGTGGGTGGCACCCAGTGTGTGGAGGTGGCTGCTGAATAAGTTGGCTTCCCAAGGAGACAAACTCAAAAGTGTAATTTTTTAATAATCTCCAGGAGATGGCAGCCGTGGCACAGAGATGTCTGCGCATTAGGTCACCTCCCCAGGGACACAAGGTAAACAGTGTCATCATTAATGGTATCCTGGGCCAGTTCTTGTGGTTTAAGGACTGTGCTCCCTTCCTTTTCCAAATGCCTTTCTTTGTGGCGGTGTGAAGTGCTCATGCAAACAGGGGACCCAAGTACTGTGCAGGGAAACCAGCTCGTCACCGACCACCATCGCCCTGTGAAAACCAGTACCGGCCAAATTCTAGCCAGTTTGAGCTCTAGTAGCCTTAAAAGCGTTCAGGTAGGAGATGGTGAGAGTGTGGAGGGTTTTGGTTTGTGGGTTTTTGGTTGTTTTTTTTCTGTACCTCTGTATATAAAATGCAAACAGCAGCGTCCTGCGAATAGTTCTTAGCCAGAAGGAACTTGAAAACCATTAAGCTGTGATTTGGGCAGGCTGGGCCCAAATCTGTAAGCGTTCTCCAGGGCAAAGGGGGAGGATAGCCAGAGAATCTGTGTGCAGATCAGGTGGAGATAGGAACTGAAAACAAAAGCTGTGCTTTTCTCTTGGCTGGAAAGACAGCCAGTTGCAGACAGCAAAGAGCTTTTCACTGCCCTGGTAATGAAGAAGAGCTTGTTAATGAAAAAGAGCTTGTTGCTCTGGTGTGGAGCTGTGTGGGCTCCTGTCCTGACTTCAGGGGGAGTCAGAAGCAGTGACCTGCAGAGGCTGCCTGTGCCTTAGGGTTCACCTTTTAAACCACTGGTCCACTCCTGGCTAAGCTGGAAGCAGACTCGGATTTTCAGTAGACATCAGGCCCTGCAAGCAAAACCAGATGCAGCAGTTTCCAGTAGTTGTCTTTTGTAACAAAGCTGCACAAATAAACCCATAGTTTATAAAATTCAGTGGCTACTGTTAAAAAAACCCACACAAGCTGAAACAATAAACCTAACTAAATCTCATCTTCAGTTTGTAGAGAGCTTGTTGTGAAATAGATTTCATAGAGCTTGACAAGGCAACCTCAGCTCTGTGCCAGTAAGTCCAATTTCTTGGTTCGAGGTGAGCTGCTGAGTAACACTCTGTCACCAGAATAATTTAATTACAGTATTTTTTATGCTCTTGTTACCAAAATTTGGAAATAAACTTAATGTAGTGTGAAGAAGCAGGCACTTCTTTATTGCAGTGCTGGAGACATGGGGGGATAGCTCTGCCCAACGTGTCTAATCAAACATCAAAATTCATTAGTTTTTATACACATTTTTCTATTAATTATTGTCACTTAAGTTCCCTTCTATAAATATGCATAATATACTTGCTTTAAAATTTAACCTTTACAATGATTGGTTTCATTAGTTATATAAACTTATCCATGTTCTTAACCCAAAATAATCATAGGTCAATTCTGCTTAGCTCTACTGATTGAAATCCTTGATACTGACATCAAGATGGGAAGGGAAAGGGGTTTCCAAGCAGCGTAACTTGGTGTCCCTGATGGTCTCCTTAGGTTCTTACAACATAGAGAATCCAGTGATTTCCTAGTGCGGTTTCTGTGGTTACCTGTTTCAAACCTAACAATTTGACTTTTATATGATCAAATCTTGATTATTTTACCAAAATGTTTGCAACACTCTTGAGGTGGACACTTCCTATCCTCAGTAGAAGGGTGGGAGCTGCTCAGGAGCCCTTGAGCGCTGGATTTCTCCCCAGGTTGCCTCCTGTTAGACTGCAGTCGTCATCACGCTGCGAGTGGGACCGCGGCCTCGGAGAGGGCGGTCAGTTCCCCAGGGAAATACCTGCTCTGGCACCCAGGGACAGTGATCCCTGAGCGACAGCCGTGCACAAGCTGAAGGAACAAGGACAGCAGCTCACAGAATCACAGTCATAGGGGTTGGAAGGGACCTCAGGAGATGACCTAGTCCAACCCCCAAGCAATGGGAAGGGAGGATGAATTTAGGGCAGCGTGCTGCACTGCAGTTGAGGATGGTACTGACTGTCTCTCCCACACTTTCTACATTATCTTGAGGAAGCTGAGTTGTCAAAGTTGTCTAAACCCAGAGCTACACACAGGTCTCCAGAGGGACTTCAAAAATCAACAAGTGGCTTAAATGTCCCACTTTGTCAAATAAAGATTAAAAAATGGCTCTCAGCACTACACGGCAAGGTCCTTGGGGACCTCGTGTCTGTTCACAGGCCCCGGGAGGAAAAAGGGATCCCAGGGGCTTTTCATTGCAAGTGAGAAGGGTAAATCCTGCCAGAAATCACGGAGATTCTCTCAAAGTCAGGAGAGCCTTTTCCTCTCATTCACTGCGAAAATCTTACAGGATTGCACTCTCTTAGCATCCACCCCACACCCCTTTATGTGTGAATTCAAACATCTGGGGCACTGAGGTGACTTCTTCCCCTTTCTATGAACAGATGATGTGTTGGAGCATCGGGGTGGCCACCCTCACCCTTCCCATAGGGGCAGCTGCGAGAACACAGTGAAAATGCACCACTTGCACTAAAAACTGGATGGAATTATCACATGTTTGGGAATTTTCTCTTTCACTGTGCGGCTGCTCCTGCCTCCGTGTCTCTTTTCTACCGAGCTGATTTCTCTTTCCATAAAGTGTACGCTACTGAACCTGTCTGTTGTATTGGGGAGCACCTAGCAATAAAATCCTGGGTGTAACAAGTCTTTCTCAATCTTTCTAGCAGCTCCAGCCCTTTTGTCCAGAACATGTAACATTTGGGATATTGCTTTTTGAGACAGGGTGTCCAAGGGATTCCATGGCAGTCGAGCAGGAGGCAGCTGCTCTCCTCTCCTTTCCCTAGAAATGTTTTCTGAGCTGGTGAGAGAGTTTCAGGTCTGTACCAGACACTAGAAACAAATAAAAAGACCATGTCATGAAAAATGCTAAATGATGGTTTAAAAAACCAAACAACCAAACAAAACCAAACCAGAAAATTAATACTGGCCAAATTTCCAACGCACTGCATTGACAGGAGAAGTTTCTATCCCTCAGTTTGGCTTCAGGTCTCAGCTAAACCTCTGTTTTACTACATCCTGCCAAGAATTATGTTCTCTGAGTACGGTCTTGACAGTTTTGAACCAGGCAAGTAAATCTGAAGGAAGTGTCCAGTTGAACTCGCACTCTGAGAGCGCTCATCCTCACGTTTCATAAACAAGAGTCTTGGAACAACTTCTCAGCTCCATTGAAGCACCAAGACTTCTACACAATGATCACCTTCAAAAGGGTGTGAGAGGATCTCTTACTTGCTACTTGCTAAACCCCAAATTACCTAAACCATCTCTGCAGAATCTAAGACACGTAACACACCGACCCTCCTGTGCTCAGTCTGTCCCTGCACTGCTGTTAAGAGACCCACTTGGTGCAGGAGCTGCTCGATGAGACAAGACTCTTCATGCGCAAACACAAACATATTTTTAAAAGAGCACTAAATTAAAAAACCCCCTAAAGTAGCCACTCCAAGTTGTCCTCCTTTTATTTCCTGGGAAACCAAATGGGGACAGGCACACTGGGACGGGCTGACCATGGAGCCCAGGAGCTCCTTTCTTGCTGTGGTCAGTGATGGACACTTACAGAAGGGCCGTACAGTAAGGGAGGCGTAGCATGGCCGGCTGGTCACCCGCAGCCTTCTCCCTCCTCTGCTGTGGGTTCACAACCCACCACACCATGGTGGTTGGTTAGGGCTAACTAACCTGGTACACTGAGGGGGGTGATAGGGGCAAAGCCCCTCGTTCTCCCTCGGCCATGGGTGGCTGGATGGCTGCTGTGCTTGCATCACCACCCAGCACTGTGATGTCATCACATGTCACAACCGCTCACCCTCTATATCTGAGGGGTCCCAGAGGGTCGGGGAGCAGCAGCAGCAGGAGCATGGCCAGGTACAGGCGGAGCCGAAGCCGCAGCAGCCGCCGGAGGAGAGCCCGCTCCGGCCGCCGGAGGAGAGCCCGCTCCAGCCGCACCCGGCGGCGGCACCGGTCCTACAGCCGCAGGAGGCGAGGCCGAGGTGGGGGCGAAAGCCAGGGGTGATGTGTCCCCAAAGGCCTCGGGGACGTCCTGGGGATGTGGGCGGTGGGCGATGGAGGGGTGGCGAGGCAGGAGGGAGCAGGGTGAGGGATTCACAAGCGGCTCTGTCCCGCCCAGGTTACCGATCTCGGCGGAGGAGGAGAAGAATGAGATGAAGAGAACGACGAGGAGGAGGATGGCAACACGACCACACTGCCAGCATCCTCCTGTGCAGGGGTGTCCCGGCCGTCGGCTGCCACCTGCCCTGAGAGATGACATCCTCAGAAGCGAGAGCCTGCTGAAGACACCCCCACCCTGCTGCAGCCCAAGGGGCTAATAAACTCCTGAGCCCCCACTCCTGCCTCTCTGCTCATTAACCGGTGGCCGGCAGCCCTGGGCTGCGGGTCACAAGCCAGCGCCGGATCAGGGGTGAGGAGCTGAGCTCCTGGCCACCCCCAAGCCCATCTTCCCTTCCCGGACAGACCGCCACAGGGCACCACAAAAACTGCGGGACATGCGCCAGGGTGGGGGGGCCAGGGCTGCTCCCGGGGGTGTTTTGGAGAAACCTTTTAACCACAGCTTCAGCCCGGAGGAGAGGAGAGGACAGAATTGGGGTGAACCCCCATCCTGCCCAGCCCAGGACAAGGCAAACTCAGTAAAAAACCTGTCCCTTGGCATTTCACATCAACCCCATTTCAGTCACCAGTGCCAGTCCTGGGGAGGCCAATGTGTTTGGGCAAACACTGGCCCTGCTTTAGGGTGACACATCCTCTGTACAGCACCTGCAGGCAATACAGCCTGCAACATATAGAGGGGAGAGAGATCAATCCATATGGATCCATCCGCAGCCAGCGGCCGCCTTCCCGCAGGGATGCTCCCCACGCCCTTTCTCCTGGGGTCTGTGGTCACCCCGGTGTCCCTCACTCTCCGGTGGCCTCAGCAGAGCCCCTTTGTCACCCGACGCACGCAGCTGGGGCTGGACAGACTGACAGACAATGCTCGCCGCTTCCCAGTTTGTTTCCAGCGTGACCGGACCGCTTCCCTGGGAACGTGCCTCCCGTCCTGGCACCCCCACCCCGTGGGGGAGAGGGCTGGCAGCGATGCCCCCCAGCACAGTCCCCCCGGCCTTTCCCTTTTTTTTCACACGTTTTTAGTCACCAGTAACACCAGTGGCACCAGCACAGGGCGGCACCCGAGCCCCAGAACCGGCCCCGCTCTCGGCTCCCCAAAGCAGCCGGGGGACAGAGACCCCACCCCGTCCCAGGGCGATGCCGGGGGGACCCCGACCAGCGCTGCCCTGCCACGGGCCTGGGGGGCTTGGGGACAATTTTTGTGGTGCTTTTTCTTGTGCTTTTCTGCTGGTTTTTATTTGGCACGAGTGTGTGAGGGGTTTTGGTGGGGTTTTGGGGTTTTTTTCCCAGGCAGGGGCTGTGTGGGGTCACTTTTGCTGCTCCACCAGCTTTTCCCCACCGCCGGCTGCCTGTGGGGTGGGTCTGCTCTTCATTTTGCTTCTTTTGCACCTCTACTTCTTATTTTTGTGCCTTTTTATTCTATTCTTTTTCTGGTTTTTTTTTTCCTGTTTTTCATCTTTTTTATTTTAAAATCAATTTTTCCTGTGGTTTTTTTTCCCCGTTTTCCCCTTTTTTCCCTGCCTGTTTTTTTTTCCCTTTTTTTTTTTTCTTCTTTTTTTTTTTTTTTTTTTTTTTCTCGTTTTCTGCTGTCCCCCAGCCTCTCCCCGCCCCCGGGCAGCAGCAGCCGGGGCAGCCCCCAGCTGTGGGCACTCCCCGGCCGATGAGGAAGGACCCGCCCCGGGAGGGGCTCGGCTGGGGGCGGAGCGGGGAAGGGGCCGGGCCGAACCGGGCCGGCAGATGCTTCAGGCCGCTCGAGGTGCGGGCAGGGGGTCGGGGAAGCGGCGGGTTTTCCTCTAGGACTCCCCCGGCATCGCGCCGAGGAGCCGCGGGAACCGGCCCGGCGAGAGGACAGCGGCCGCAGGGGAGCGCCGAGCCTCCCGGCTGGACCGCGCTGCCGCGGCCCCGGCGCCACGGGAACGGCCCCGGGAGCAGCTGCTCGGGGCGGGAGCGAGTTCCCGGGGCGGAGGGCGGCCGGCAGCGCCTCGGCTCCGCTCCCGGGGGAGTCTACCCGGAACCGGAGGGCGAAGGGAGCCGGGAACGACGCCGGCCGCGGGAACCGGCGGGTTCTGGGGGGTTTCCGGGGCGCCGAGTCGCGTTTGTCGAGCCCGGCCCACCTGGGCAGGAGCGGGGCTGCCCACCGGCGCGGGGGCCGGGGGCTGCGGGACATAAACGGGGGTCCCTGCCTGGGCCGTGAATACCCCCGGCAGTTCGGCGAGCGGGGAAGAGGGGACAGGAATTCCTCCTCCTCGCCCTCCGGCACTGGCTGCTTTGCTGGCCCCGGGGAGGCCGGACAGCCCCCGGGAGAGAGCCGGCTCCAGGGCTCCCCTCGCTCCGGAGCGCGGGCAGGAGGCGGGGCGGGCTGATGGGGCTGCCCGGTGCCCCCGCGGCAGAGCCGGGGAGTGCGGGGGTCCCTCGGCAGCGCACTGGAGAGCGGGGATCTGTACGGATCTACAGATGTGTATGGAGAGCTGAGAGCTCTATGGCTGTGTATGCACCTATGGATCTATAGGTCTCTATGGAGCCACCTATGGGGCGGGGCGATGGCTATAAAAGGAGCGGGAGAGGCGGGGCTTTGTCTATACAAGGACTGGGCAGCTGGAGGGGCGGGGCCAGGCGCAGCGGCGGCCCCGGAACGGTGAGTGCGGGCGGGCGCTGGGGGCCCGGCCCGGGGGCGGCTCTCCCGTCCCGGGTCTGCCGGGGAATAAAGACCGGGGGGCCGGAGCCCGGCGCTTCCGTCCTCGAGCACCGCCGGGGCTACCAGGACCGGCTCCAGCCGCGGGGCTTGGGAACCGGCTGTGGGGCTCTGGGCCGAGAGCGAGTCCCGGGGCCGGTTCCGCGGACACCGGCCGGGGGCGGTTCGGGCTCGCGAGTCCGGGGTTCGGGGACGCAAAGCCCGGCCCGCAGGGGCTGAGGCTCAGCTGAGCCGGGGCTGAGAGCGGGGCCCCTGCCCCGCTTTTGTGGAGCCCGGCCCGGGGGCTGCGAAGCAGAGAGCGGGTCCCGCGGCCCCGGGGGCTCCAGCCCCGGCTCCCAACAGAGCGCAGGGGCTGGAACCGGGCTCCCGGGGCCGGTTCGGGGGCTCCGAGCCCCGTTCCTGCGTTGGGCGGGCGCAGGGGCCGGTGTGAACAGGGAGCGGATCCAGGGGGGTCTGGAGCTCAGGCAGCTGCACGTGTTCGGGGCTTGGAAACAGAGACCGAGTCCTGGGCCCGGGTCAGGCCCAGAGACAGACACCCCGTCCTGCCTTTCCATCTTATTCTTTTTCTTTCCTTTTTTTTTTTTTTTTTTCCTGTTGTTTTGAGGGTTTTTTTTTTTTGTTTTCCCCTGTTTTTTATTTTTAAATCCATTTTTTCTGGGATTTTTTTTTTCCTTGTTTAACCTTCGTTTTGAAATTCTTTTTCTTGTTTTGTCTTGGGCCCCCAGCCTCTCCCCCCACCTTGTCTATTTCTTGTTGTCAGAAACAGACACCAAGTCCTGCATTTTGGGGGCTTGAAGCACAGACCAAGTCCTGCATTTCACAGCCTGGAAACCAGGCTCATGTGTCCCTCAGAAACAGACCAAGTCTTGTGTTTTGGAGTTTTGAAACCAGGCTCATTGGGGCCTCAGAAATAAAGACTAAATCCTGCATGTTTGTGTTTTGGGGGTCTCCAAAGGAGAGACCAAGTCCTGTGTTTTGCAGCCTGGAAACCAGGCTCATGGGGCCCTCAGAAATAAAGACCAAGTCCCATGTTTTGAAGCAGCACAGAGTCCTGCATGTTTGTGTTCAGAACCAGAGACCAAGTCCTGCATTTCACAGCCTGGAACCCAGGCTCACTGGGCCCCCAGAATTGGAGACCAAGTCCTGCATTTTAGGGCTTAGGAACCAGGCTCACTAAAAAACTAAGTCCTGCCTTTGGGGGACTTGAAGCACAGACCAAGAGCCTTGTGTTGGGGCTCAGAAACAGAGACTAAGTCCTGCATTTTGGGGGCTTGAAGCAGTAACCAAGTCCTGCATGTTTGTGTTCAGAACCAGACTAAGTACTGCGTTTTGCAGTCTGGAAACCAGGCTCATTGGCCCTTCAGAAATAGAGACCAAGTCCTGTGTGCTGGGTGCTAGAAACCAGGCTCACCAGTAGAGATTTTGTGCTCCCAAAGGGAGACTAAGTGCTGCATTGGGGGGGCTTGAACCTTGGCTCATTTGGCCAGTGTTAGAGCTGAGCAAGAGAGACTAAGTTGTGCGTTTTTGGGGTTTGACACCAGGCTCATTTGGCCAGTTCAGGGCTGAGAACCAGAGACCAAGTTCTGTGTTTTGAGGGACTAGAAACTGAGACTAAGTTCTGGGTCCAAGTCATTTGTGTTTGGGTGTAGAACCAGAGACCAAAACCTGTGTTATAGGGCTCAAAGCAGAGACCCAGTATTCTGTTGAGGGGTTGATAGCAGGCTCATTGGGCCAGTGTCAGAGCTGAGAACCAGAGACCAAATGTTGTGCTTTTGGTGGCTTGAGACAGAGCCCAAGCCCTGTGCTTGGGGCCTGGCACAGGGCTCCTTTGGCCAGTGTGGGGGTCACACAGGCAGACCCAGCCCTGCATCTGGGGGCTTGAGGCAGAGGCCTGGCCCCCCATGTCAGGGCTCAGCAAGGACCCCCGCAGCTGTTTCTGGGCTCACAGCTGTGGGCAGGTGGTCAGCACCTGCCACCTCTTTGGGCCCCCGAGCAGGAGGCCGGGCTACCCCCGGCCGGGGTAGAGTAACCGGGCTGGGACAGACGCTGCACGTAAGAGCATCCGGCCTTTCTCCAGCATCTGCACGAAGCCGCTGCTGTTTTTATTTGGTGACCACGGCACTGGCAGAACGCCAGCTCCCCCTCAGGACCGTGCTTGGAGCCACAGCAGAGAACCACCAGCCCCGCAGAGACAGCCGCTGCAGGCAAGAGCGAGCAGCGTAGGACTTGGACGCCGAGGCTCGGCCGCCGTTCACCGCCCGAGGCCCAGCCCCGGAGAGCAGCCCTCCAGCTCCACGAGGCAGAACAGAGTCCGGGAACCCGCAGCCGCCCGCCCGGGGAAAGGCGGACACCGGCCGGGACTGACCCGCCGGCAGCAGCACGGCCCCAGGCCCGCGCGAGGCTGGGGGCGAAGCTCAACCCCAGGCCCAACGCGAAACCCAGCGCGAAGCCCTGGCTCCCGCCTCACCGCTCACGGGCTCCGCACGGCCCTAGCAGAAGCCCCCGGCCCGTGCCAACGCTCCAACCCCACGTCCCGAACAACAAAACCCGCACAAAGCCCCAGCCCCGTTACCCGTGTCCGCCGCTCTCGCTGCCAGGGCCGTTCTGGCGGCTGAAGAAGAGGCGCGTGCGCAGGGCGGGGCGCGGAGGGGCGGGGCCTCACGCGCCTGCGCGTGGCGGGGCCGGGCACAGGTGCGAGGGGCGGGGCCCAGTGCGCCTGCGCAGGGCGGGGCCGGGCACAGGTGCGACGGGGCGGGGCCGCAGTGCGCCTGCGCAGGGCGGGGCCGGGCACAGGTGCGACGGGGCGGGGCCCAGTGCGCCTGCGCGAGGCCGGGCACAGGTGCGACGGGGCGCGGGGGCGGGGCCGTAGGGCGCCTGCTCAGGGCGGGGCCGAGGAGATTTGAGCCCCGGCGGCCGTCGTCTCCCCCCTTTTGCTCGCTCTGTCCCGGAGCCGGCAGCGGCCGGGCCGGGCTCTCCCGGCGGGGTCCAGGTGAGGCGCGGGGGGCTCGGGCCGGGCTCCCGGCGGGGCCCAGGTGAGGCGCGGGGGGCTCGGGCCGGGCTCTCCCGGCGGGGCTCAGGGGAGGCGCGGGGAGCTCGGGCCGGGAAGCGGGGAAGGGGTTGGCGGCCGCGGCCGAGCGGGGCCGCGGCCCCGGGGGATTGTCGGGGCGGAGGCGGGCGGGAGGAGACTGCCGGTGCCCGGGCGGCCGCGCTGCTGGTGGCTCCGCCGAGGAGCCGGCGCTGCTGCGGGGCTCGGGGCGCCGGGGAATAAAGCCCAGAGGGCCCGAGCCCGGCGCCCCCCGTCCTCGCCCGAGCCGCCCGTGGCTACACGGGGCCGGGCCCGCTCCGCGGGTCCCCCCAGTCAGTTTCCAAGCACTGCCCGACACCGCCGGGGCCCCCGGGCCCGTCCCGACATCACACGCGGGTCTGAGGGGGGTTCGGGGCTCGCTGGGGGCTTTGCTCTTGGACTCGAGAGCCGGGGCTGGGCAGCACAGAGGGAGCCCCTCATTTCCCAGACCTGAGAACGGAGCCCCGGGGCTCTGTTTGTGGGTCTGGGAAAGGGGCTCTCGGGGTCTGGAGCAGAAAGCCAGTCCTGTGTCTTTGGGCTCAGAAACGGAGACCCCATCGGCTGTTTCTGGGCTCAAACCCAGGGGCCAGCTTGGCCGTGGCTGCAGGGGCTGGGGGAGGCGGGAGGGCTTGGGGCTGTGGGCCAGTGGGAGGGGGGTGGGCAGCTTGCGTGGCCCCCACCGGAGGTGGGGGCCTGGGCGGGTTGCGTGGACCCTCACCGGAGGTGGGGGTCCGGTCGCGCTGGTCCCCAAAGTGAGGGACGCCGGCATGCACCAGGCAAAAATCAACGCAGGAGATAGTCTCTGGGCGAAAAAGCACTTTTCACAGGGTTTGTGTGTCCAACTGTTTATTCAGAACCGGAATAGTTATTCCATATTTAGACAGTGTACAGTTATGACAGGTCATATTCATATGCCAGGGCTGACAGTGAGTGATTTACGACTTGGGCTAAAGCCAACTTCATTGAAACAAGCACAAGCTGCAGTGGGCTGGAGGTGAAACCCAGGAGGGGCTGAGGCTGAAACCAAGGAGCTGGAACTGCAGCCAAACTGGAACTGAGCATCAGCTGGAGCTGGACAGGAACTGAAGCAGCAAATGAGCTGGAACCTCACTGGAGATGAAGCCAAACTGGAGCTGTAACGAGCCAGAGCCATCCATAAGCTGGACCTGGAACCAGAGCAGAAACAAATAGGAGCCAAAATGGAACTGGCACCATCTAAGAGCTGGGCCTGAAAAAAAAACTGGGGCAAAAATAACCAACCTGGAGCTGAAACAAGCCAGAGCCATCCAGGAGCAGGAGCCGCAAGAAAATGGAGCTGCACATGAACTGGAGCTGTCCAGGAACGCGATGTAGAAAGCAGAGCAGAAACGAACTGGAGCCAAAACTGAACTGAAGCAGTGCAGGAGCTGGACCTGAAAACAAACAGGGGCAGAAATAACCAACCTGAAGCTGCAAATGAGCTGGAGCTGACACAAGCCAGAGCTGTCCATGAGCTGGAGATGTCCAGGAATGGGACTTGAAAGCAGAGCAGAAACAAACAGGAATCACAGATGAGCTGGAGCCAAAACTGAACTGGAGCAGTGCAGGACCTGGACCTGGAAAAAAACAGGGGCAGAAATAACCAGCCTGAAGCTGAAACAAGCCAGAGCCATCCAGGAGCAGGAGCTGCACATGAACTAGAGCTGTCCAGGAATGGGACTTGAAAGCAGAGCAGAAACAAACTGCAGCAGTGCAGGAGCTGGACCTGAAAAAAAACAGGAGCAGAAATAACCAACCTGAAGCTGCAAATGAGCTGGAGCTGTCCACAAACTGGAGCTGACACAAGCCAGCGCTGTCCATGAGCTGGAATTGCACATGAACTGGAGCTGCAAATGAACTGGTGCCGTCCAGAAGCTGGACCTGAAACAAAACTGAGGGCAAAAACAACCAACCTGAAGCTGCAGATGAGCTGGAGCCGCAAGAGGAGCTGAAATGAACCAGAGCTGGAGCCACAATGAACTGGAGCTGTCCAGGAATGGGACCTGAAAGCAGAGCAGAAACAAACAGGAACCACAAATGAGCTGGAGCCAAAACTGAACTGGAGCAGTGCAGGAGCTGGGCCTGAAACAAAAGGGAGCCCAAACCAACAAACAAACCCAGCAAACAGGAGTCAGAGCTGGGGCAGAAACCAACAAGCTGGAGCCACAAACTGGAACTGAAAATCAGCTGGAGACAAAACTGCACTGGAGATTAAAATGAGCTGCAGCCAAAAATGAACTGCAGTTGTCCACGAGCTGGACCTGAAACAAACGGGGGCAGAAACAGTGACCTGAAGCTGCAAACAAGCTGGAGCCCCAAACTGGCACCATTCACAAGCTGGACCTGAAAAAAAAGTGCAAAAACAACCAACCTGAAGCTACAAATGAGCTGGAGCCACAACAGAGGAGCTGAAACAAGTCAGAGCCATCCATGAGCTGGGGCCACAACAAATGGAGATGCAACCAACCTGGAGCCATCCAGGAGTTGGACCTGAAAGCAGAGCAGGAACCACAAATGAGCTGGAGCCAAAACTGTGCAGGAGCTGGACCTGAAAAAAAACAGGGGCAGAAATAACCAACCTGAAGCTGCAAATGAGCTGGAGCCACAATGAAGAGGAGCTGAAATGAGCCAGAGCTGGAGCCACAATGAACTGGAGCTGTCCAGGAATGGGACCTGAAAGCAGAGCAGAAACAAACGGGAACCACAAATGAGCTGGAGCCAAAACTGAACTGGAGCAGTGCGGGAGCTGGATGTGACACACAAAGGAGCCCAAACCAACAAACAAACCACAACCAAATGGGAGCCCAAACTGAAATGGAACTGAATGTGCTGGTTTTGGGTGGATTAACCCTTTTTCCTGGCAGCCAAACACAGCCTGCTCGCTCACACCCCGCCCCCGCCTCACCCAGGGGAGAGAATTAGAAAGAAAAGGGCAAGGAGACTCACAGGTTGAAATAAAAACTATTTACTAATTAAAATTATAATGATAACAGAATATGCAAATGAGCAATGCACAGTGCAATTGCTCACCACCCACAAACCAGCCTGTGCCAGCCAGCGGTCCCGGAGCTGAGACAGTCCCCAAACCGAAACCCCAGAAGAGCAAGAGCCCGAGTGACCCCTGAGACAATGCCCTCATCTTCCAGTCAGCCCTGGTTAATGTACTGACACGACAGGATATGATCTGGAATATCTCATTGCCACATCCAAATGCCAGCTCTGGGGTTTGTTGTTCACTACACTTCTCCCTCCCAGTCCCAATGCAGCTGTGAACCAGCCAAACACAATCCAGCAGCAACTCATAACATCAGCACTTTATCACCATTCTTCTCATAGCAAATCCCACACTGAACCCAGAGCACAGCTGTTCTGGCTACTGAAAAGACAATTAACTCTATCCCAGCAAAAACCAGGACACTGAAATAAAACAGAGCCCCAACAACCCACCTGGAGCTGCAGCCGAGCTGGAGCTGCGCAGTTCCCGGGCAGGTGCAGTCAGGGCTGTCCCCACACAGGGTCTGGGCTGTCCCCACACAGGAGCCAGGCCATGTGCGCAGGGCAGGCGGCAGCATCGGCCTTGGCACAGGTGACTTCTTCCAGGTGGCTCCCGGTGTGGCTGGGGCTCCCCTGTCCATCTGTCCATCCCTGCAGAGGCACAGACATGGGACAGTCAGAGCTCCTGGTGGCACCACACAGCCTGGCCCAGAGCCCCCGAGCAGCTGCCCTGCAAACCCTGCTGCCCCCTGGGCATGGGCAGCTCTGCTCAGCCCCCTCGGCAGCAGCAACCCAGCACCTCACACTGTGATGGAAGGGGAGGGAGAAATGGGGAGCCCTGCTGGGGTACAGCGCTGCCCCCCCAGTCCCTTGGCCGCCCACCAGCAGGACGAGGGGCAAAGCCAAAGCGCCCCGAGCACAAAACCGCAGCAGCTCCACTCCCCGCTGCCTCGGGGCACTCACCTCACTGGGCACGGCCTCCCCGCCGGCGTCCCCTGGCACTTGGCACCTCAGGGCCGGGCTCCTCGCCTTCTGGCACCCTCCAAACGTTCAGGCCCAACACGTTTTGACTCATCTCTGGCACCCACACCACCCATCCCTGGTCACAGGAACACTTGGCACAGCCACTCCTCAGCACTCTTGCTGCTGCTCTGTTGGTCCGGTCACCCCTGGAGCCCGTCCTGCCACAGTCGCTGCTCCGTGAGGCTCAGCCGGCGCCGGGAGGGTTTCAAAGCCTTGTCAGAGGGGCTGGGATGTTGGCGTCACCTCAGGTGTCCCAGAGTGTCCTTTATCCTGGAGGGACAGCTCTCAGCTTCCACAAAGCAAAGTCCTCCTGCCCAGGGCCGGGCTGTCCTCTAGTCTGTGTGACTTCAGCAGCAGCACTGCCCATGGCTCCAGTGAAAGGCCACCAGCTCGTCACACTGCGGGGCAGAGGGGGAACCAGCACAGAGGAGCAGAGTTAATGAGCTCTCACACGATAAAGAGCTGCCGATGTCAGCGTCAGGGAGGGGCATTTTCTGAACACACCCCGGGCAGGGGTGCACACGCAGCACATGCCGCTGCCTGGAGCCACCCCCGTGGCTGCCCAGAGGCCTCTCAGAGTGAGTCCTGCAGGGAGGCGTCACCCCCGGGACTCTGGCCGAGGGATCTGGGGGAGCCCCAGACCCCAGGAGCCCTGTTCCTCTCTCCTGTGCCCCATGAAAAGTCACCACAGCCACCACCAAAGTCCCCACTCACCAGTGCTGGGAGCAGCTGCAGCGTCAGCCGGTTCCCCTGAGACGCAGCTGCCCCGACACTGGCAGCCCTGGAAGCAAGTGGCCATCGTGCCCGGCACAGAGCAGAGCCCCACAGGGCTGCCAGAGCCCAGGCAGCACAGCCACAGCAGCTCCTGCAGCCAGGAAACATCACAGCCAGCACCACATCTGCCATGGTCACTCGTGGGCTCCTGGGCACCAACCCAGCGGCTGAGACACTGCAGGGTCAGGCAGACCGATGAGAAGGGCTCGCAGGGGAACGGGGGACAATAAAACACTGTTTCCTGGGGAAGGGAGGAGAAAAGTGTGGTGAAAATCCATGCACAAATACAAGTGCTGTGCAAAGTCAACACTTCAACCTTCACTCTCCAGTTTTAACCTCACACACCTTAACCAGAACCCATGGCAAACAAGCACAAACAGGGGACTGGTAAACAGCTGCTTAAACACAGCAGTTAATAAACTGTGTTAACCAAAAGGAAACAAAACCGCAGTTCATGACACCCCTGAACTCACCAGAATCCCCTCCAGAAAGGCTGCTCCTGTGCGGGTGACCTGAGGGACGGCTGCAGCAGTTCTGCTCCCAGCTCAGCTGCTCCAGCAGCACAGGGGACATGTTCCCCCCAGCCCTGGCCCTGCTGGGAACCAGCAGCAGCTCCTGGGTTTGGGAAGGAAGAAACAAAATCCACTCTCAGAGTCACTGCCAGCAGCTGGAGCTGAGAACCAGAAGAACCTGTGGGCAAAGCCAGGCACCAGCAGACAGGTGGGGCCCATCCAGGTGCCTGCAGCTCTCGCTGCCTCCTCCTGCCCCCTGTTCCTCACTGTGAGTAGGGCAGCACCAGGTGTCCCCGCTCCCATCTCTGCAGAGCCCCTGGCAGTGCTGACAGTCAGTCCCTCACCCAGCCCGTGCCTCTGGATGCCCAGATGGGGTTTGGTGTCCAGGGATCTCCCGGCCTCTGCAGCCCAAACCATCCTGGCCTGGCCGGGGCTGGACACGGGGGCAGCCCAGAGCCGTGGGGATAAAACGTCTCATTTTGGGGCCGTGGCAAATCCGGCAGCACCTGCGTGACACGGGAAACACAGAATGTGCAGCACAAACGCGTTACCTGCCCCAAAGGAGACCCCGGCCCCGGCTCCCGGCGCTGCTGCAGAGCCCGCACCCGCCAGCCCCCGAGAGCCCTCACCGCACGGCAGCACCCGCCGCCGCGGCCCCCACCCCACCGCCCCAATCGGCCCCGGAGCCCGCCCGGGGGGACGCCCGTCCCAGCGGCAGCACAGGCCGGGGACAGGCGGGGTGTCCCCGGGGGCAGCTCGGGGATCCCGCCCGAGCACAGACCCCGCTGCGCGCAGGCGGCTGCAGCGTCTCTCACGGCTCGAGAGCCAGAGCCGAGCCGAGCACCGGCGGGAAGCTCCCCCAGACCCGAGAGCGGAGGTGGCTCCTCCCGGGATGGGAAGTGGGCCACAAGCCCCGGTCCCCGCCGCGGGGGGTCCCAGGGGACGGTCACCCACCGCCACCCACGGCCGAGCCCCGCGGGGCTGCTCCGGGACAGAGCCACCACCTCGCGCCGCCCCGACCCTGGGGGCCGAACCCCCCCAACCCGGGCAGCCCCTCAGACCGCGCCCGGGCCCGGACACTCCCCGGCAGCCGCCCCCGGGCCCGACCCCGCCTCGGCCCTGCCCGGTCCCGGTCCCCGTCCCCCCTCACCGCGGCCGGGCTCGGACTCCACCGGGGGAACGGCGCGGCCCCTAGGCCGCCCGCAGACGGGCTCCGAGGGCCCGGGCGCGGCCGGGAACCCCTCCCCGCCGGCAGCGACCCCCCCCTCCCCTCAGGGTCCCCCCAGTCCTCCCTTCCCGGTACCTGCGCCCGCAGCCCCGTCCCGCGCGCGGCTCTGGCGGCAGAAGCTCTCGCGGCCGAGGCGCCCCCTGGCGGTGGCGAGCGGTACTGCGCCCCGGGACCTGTTGAAGCCTCGGGGATCGGCGGCACCTGCCGCGCGGGGGGCGGCTCCTCCCGCGCCCGCCAATCAGCGGTGCCGGGGAGCAGCCAATCGCCAGGCGGGGCGGGAGCGGCCCCCTCCGGTGTCGCCGTCTGGCGGACAAAAGGCAGAACTACAGCACGGACCCACCGGGACCATCGGGTCCAGCTCCGGTCCCGGCACCGGACGGTCCCGACAGTCACCGCGTGTCTGAGGCGTGTGACAGTGAAACTGCGCCGGCAGCCAAACAAGGCTCAGACACTCACAGCCTCCCCCTGCCCAGGGAACTGGGGAGAGAACGGGAGGGTAAAGGTGAGGAGACTTGTAGGTTGAGGTAAGGACAAATTAATAATTAGAGTAAAATAAAATTAAAATAATAACAATAACAAGAGTAATAATGCTCACAACTATAAATATACGAGTGATGTACAGTGCCACTGCTCACCACCCCCTGATAACGGTCCCAAAGGAGTGAAAAGGAACCCCAAACCGAAATCACAATCCCAGAAAAGCGAGCCCGAGCGATTCCCGAGAGAATCCCCCCCTTCCCGGCCAGCCCCGGTTACTGTACTGACCATGATTCAGTATGATCTGGAATATCCCATCGGCACATCCAACTGCCAGTTCTGGGTTTTACTGACTACTGCACTTTTCTTCTCCACTCCCCTTTCCAGCCCTCTGTCCTTGGAAGCTGCCCCAGCACAGTGTCCTTGTAGTTATCAACATTGTTCTCATAACATCCTCACTGAAACCAAAACACAGCACTTTCTAGCTTCTAAGAAGAAAATTAACCCTCTCCTGGGAAAAACCTGCACAGGGTGTTGTCCAAATGCTTCTTGAATTGTCAGGCTTGGTGCCATGAGCACCTCTCTGGGGAGCCTGTTCCAGTGCTCCACCACCCTCAGGATGAAGAACCTTTTCCTAAAGTCCAACCTAAACCTGCCCTGGCACATCTTCCTGCCATGTCCTCTGCTCCTGTCATTGGTCACCAGGGAGAAGAGATCAGCGCCTGCTACTCCTCTTCCCCTTGTGAGGAAGTTCTAGACCGCCATGAGATCTCCTCTCAGTCTCTTCTCCAGGCTGAACAAAACAAGTGACCTCAGTCTCTCCTCATACAGCTTCCCCTCTAAGCACCTCACCAGTTCTGTGGCCTCCTCCGGACACTCTCCAGGAGCTTTAGATCCTTTTTATCCTGTGGCACACAAAACTGCCCCCAGCACTGGAGATGAGGCCACCCCAGTGTGGAGTAGAGTAGGACAATCACCTCCCTCAGCCAGCTCACAATCCCGTGCTTGATGCCCCTCAGGACACAGTTGTCCCTCTTGGCTGCCAGGACACACTGTTGGCTCATGTTCAACTTGCCAAAGCTGAACATCAACCAAAACCCCCAGGTCCCTCTCTGCAGAGCTGCTCTCCAGCCTCTCCTTCCCCAGGCTGTGTGTGTGTGTCCAGGGTGGCCGTGTCCCAGGTGCAAAATCCAGCACTTGCCCTGGTTAAAATTCCTACAGTTGGTGACTGCCCAGCTCTCTAATTTATCCAGATCTCTCTGCAGGGCCTCTCTGCCCTCAAGAGTGTCCACAGCTCCTCCCAATTTGGTGTCATCAAACAAACTTCCTTAACAGTCCTTCAAGTCCTGTATCCAAGTCATTGATGAAGACACTACAGAGCACCAGCCCCAGGATGGATCCCTGTGGGACCGCACTAGTGATCGGTCACCAGCCCGATGTCACCCCATTGACTAGAACCCTTTGAGCCTGACCCATCAGCCGATTGCTCACCCACTGCCTGATGTGCTTATTCAGCTGGATGCTGGACATTTTGTCCAGGAGGAAACTGTGAGAGATGGGATCAGAGGCTTTACTGAAGTCCAAAAAGATTACATCCACTGGCTTCCCTCGGTCACCGAGGTGGAAGAAGAAAGGAAGAAAGAAACGAGGTTTGTCAGGCAGGACTTTCCTCTCATGAACCCGTGCTGGCTGGAACCAATGACTGCGTTGTCTTCCAGGTGATTTTTGATAAGTCCCAGAATAATTTTCTCCATAACTTTGCCAAGCACAGAAGTGCAGTAGATGAAATGACCAACACCAAGATGTCTTCAGGCATCAGCACTTTATTGAAGCTTTGCACTGCTTATATACCCTTTTTTCCTCCAGCACGCCCCAAGCACGCGACACTCTTTCACTTTTGATTCGTTACCCCCTATCACACACGTGCCTAAACAACTGACATGGCTGGATAAATCCTCCTGTCCACGAGCCATTTCACTGCTGACTGGTTACTAATTACAGCTCACAACCCATCCTTATCTTGTCTCATACCCATTCTTGCTTGTTTGCCCACTTTGTTTTGTTTTCATGTTCTCTTCACTCTAGGTCAGGAATTAATTGCTCAAGGCTGAAGCCGCCTGCAGCTTCGGCTCTTAAAGCACCAACAATTCCCCCTTTTTGTTTCTGTACCACAAAGGTGTTGTTCACCATCTTCTGCAGGGCCCTTTGCAGACACGATAGCGAACAAGGCGCTAATAGGAGGATCCCCAAAATTACTAATAACTCCTTTAATCCTGACTTTAATAGTGAAGAGACCCATCCTTGTATTCCCCAACTCCGAAACAACTCGCTTAACCAATCATCACTATTCACCCTCAACTGTTTGACATTAACCTTTAACCTCTTAATGGCCATATGATTTGATTCTGAGTGGTCTGATAAATTCATACAGCACATGCCTTCAAATTCCTCACAACCATGTCCTTGAGCTAAAAGCAAAAAATCCAATAGCAGCTCGATTTTGCAAAGTAGCATATCGGATAGAGTCGACATCTGTCAACAAGCCCCATAGCACCAAAGATGTAGGACTGGACTGTTTTGAAAGCCAACATCCTAATTTGCATAGGTTTGTTAATGCGCTCGCTACTCCTACTCCAGGGGCTAGCATAGAGGCTGCAGCTATTTCCCCAGGATTCCAAAACTCTGCACTGGAATCACAGTCGTGGTCAAATATAAGAGTGCTACACTTGCTTCTTATCTGATTTTTGAACTTTCCCAAAATCATGGTAATATCAGGTGTCAACAGAGTTGACACAGCCCAAACTACAGGGACCTCCATGAATATCTGATGGTATTCCTGCCCACACTCTGTCTCCACAAATAAAGAAAACACCTGGTGGTAGCTGTACTGGATTATGAGTAGATGCAGAAATGTTTGGTGAAGTGTAACTACACCAAGCTGTTTTATTTCTAAAAACAGAAACAGTGGCATTTACACTCTGGGCAGTGACTCTTGTGCTGCTTGTAGAGAAACTAAAAAAGATACAAAAGTCCATGGGTACTGACTGATCCCCAGCAGGGCTCTCCAAGGGCCTCTGTTTGGAGAGATAATGTACTGGCAGCCCTTTAAGCACTTGGCACGAGCAAACAGCCAACAGCAGTTACCAAGTGGACGGGCGCTTGTGCACTCTCCACGCTGAGGGGCTAAGTTCTTACTTTGTTTCACACCTCCTCCCATACGATTGTGATGACTTTGTATTTATCTTGGATTCTTTAAACTTTCTAAATTCCCATTTAGTTCCTGTCTAGTTCCCCCCTACACATTAATCAGCCACAAAGACAAATTACATTTATAACATTGAACTATAACCTCTCGCTTCGTTCGTCTCCAGCCGTTTCCCTTGCGGGAGAACAGAACCGTGGATTAGAGCTCTGCACCCGCTTTGCAGTCGGGCTGCGTCCCACTCAAACAACACAGACACCCAGTCACACAAAAGGGCCCTTCTCTCCTCTCACTCACACCACAAAATATGCCAATTAAACAGCAGTCAGGTTCTCGTGTACTGTAAATCATAAACCGCTAACCGTTTGCCACAGGTCCACACCGAGCAGTGAAACTTAAACCGTAACACACGGTACCGTTGTCTTTTTGTTTGTTTGTTTGCTTGGGTTTTTTTACAACAAGTGTATAAGATGATAGCTAGTCCCACACAGTGCTCCTGTCTCATGAGTCCTCTGCAGCAGCTGTCTGTTCTTTAATCTTTTTCCAAAGTTTTAGAGAGTCCGGAGTGGAGGTTGAGCTCATTTGAGGAAAGCACAGTGGGTCCCATGATGAAGTGAAATCAATAAGTGGAGCTGAGTCTCCTAGATCTTTTCACTCTTCCTTTTGAGCAGTTAAATCCTGGGGAGGCGCAGAGGGACTTGTGGAGGCCTCACCCGTGACTGCAGCAATAGCAGAGGCAGTGGTAGTTTGATCTGGTTGTAATTGGTGTAAAGAATCTTGATCTGCTCGTAACTGGTGTAAAGAATCAGTAATTAACTGCCATGTAGTTAGCAGGGGTGTTGCAAGGAGATCACCCAGAGTTGTGGCATCAATAAGGAGCTTTCCTGCCTCTTCCCAAGCAGCCACCTGGAAAGCAGAATCAGCATCCGAGGGTGTGCCATTATTTCTGCACCCCATCAGTAGCTTTCGAACTCCTGTCTCATCATATTTAAGTTCTCTTGTCTTCAAAATGCACATTAAAATAGTCAATACACATTTTTCCTCACTGACATTTGTGCATCCATAACTTGGGAGGAAGGGGGTAATTTGTTCCCACCTGCTCACCTGCTTCTTGTAAATCAGGTCTAACCAGCTCTATGGTCTGCCACTTCCCTTTGTCATATGCTGGCTCCTTGTAGATTCGGGTCTTGTGCAGCTATGGTCGTCTGCCTCCCCTCGTCGATAGAGCAGAGCAGCTCTGTGGTCCTCTGCCTCCCCTCGTCGATACAGCAGAGCAGCTCTGTGGTCCTCTGCCTCCCCTTGTCGATACAGCAGAGCAGCTCCCTGGTCCGCTGCCTTCGCTGTAAGCTGGGCCGCTCTCTGGTCCGCGGTTCTCTATCCCCACGTCAGGATCATATCGAGGTCACATTGGGATCATGTCGAGGTCATGTCAAAATCATGTCAGGGTCACCAATTGTGGCGGATGAAGAAATGACCAACACCAAGATGTCTTCAGGCATCAGGCATCAGCACTTTATTGAAGCTTTGCACTGCTTTTATACCCTTTTTTCCTCCAGCACGCCCCAAGCACGCGACACTCTTTCACTTTTGATTCGTTACCCCCTATCACACACGTGCCTAAACAACTGACATGGCTGGATAAATCTACCTGTCCACGAGCCATTTTACTTCTGACTGGTTACTAATTACAGCTCACAACCCATCCTTATCTTGTCTCATACCCATTCTTGCTTGTTTGTCCACTTGTTTTGTTTTCATGTTATCTTAAAGTCAGGAATTAATTGCTCAAGGCTGAAGCCGCCTGCAGCTTTGGCTCCTAAAGCACCAACACAGCAGTGAGATTGACAGGCCTGCAGTTACCGGGGTCATCCCTGTTGCCCTTCTTGATGATTAGGACAACATTTGCCAGCTTCCAGTCAACTGGGACCTCTCTGAATTTGCAAGAGCATTGAAAGGTCATTGAGAGAGGTCTCGCTATGACATCTGCCAGCTCTTTAAGTGCCCTCAGCCCTGCTCCTGCCATCTTGTGTCCCGTCAGGTTCCGCAGCACAGCCCCGGAGCGAGGCCCATCATGTCAGAGCGGACAGAGCGGATGGGAAACCAGGAACCTCACCGGCTTCACTGAGAGTTCAGAATTCACAAACAAGCATTTTTTTCCAGATGAAAAATCCCATATTAAAAATATTGGGGGGTAGTTTCTGTTTATGTTTTTCCTATGAAAAAGCTTCCTAATTTCCTACCTAAATGTGCTCAGTGCCAGCTCACACCAAGCAGGGACCTTTCAGTGCTTTCCTGTAGCTGCACATGTTGGGTTTGTTTCCTGGTGTTTCCTTCTGAGATTCAAGAACAGTGAAGAGCGAGATCCTGCCCCATCTGTCCGGGCTGCCCAGCGGCAAGCTCTGGGCAGTGTCTCCCCTGCAAAGGGCGTCCTCTGCCCATCCTTGGGAAGCACCTCTGGGCATTGGGGCTGAATTAACCTTTCCTGGCTGTGTGGGCTGTGACTAATACAGACTGCTGCAGGTGAAGGCTTTCTAATACTGCAGGGAACTGTCAAAACGACCATCAGAAATAGCTCATGTCCTGCTGTCCTAAGATCCCACCGAGTTACGGACTCATTCTCACTTTCCTTGGATTAATAAACCCAGAGCTCTTCCTCCCTGATCTTTCTTACCGATGAGCTCCCAGACTGAGCAGCCAGAAATCACTGCTGTGACATAAATCATGGCCTTACGCTCAGTATGAAGTTTGATACTGCCAGTCCTCACACAGCACGTGACGATGGCACGTGTCCCTGTGACCCCTGAGAGGACAGGTGACCCCTCTAATGGGTGCAGTGGCAGGCAGAAAGCAGGCAAGCTGCAACTCACACACTCACATTACATGAAGATCAAACCAAAATCCCTCCCCCTGAGCCGGGTGTATTTTGGGAGCGATTGCTCCGGTACCCAGAGGAGAGGGGACATCACCCCTGAGGCTGTCACACGCATCTGCAGTGACATCCCACACAACAGCAATGTCACCTCTGCTTCAGGACCTGCCAGCACAAACCCAAGTCTGTGACACAAGCCCCAGCACAGCTCATCTCCTGCACAGCAACTTCCCCTTTAGCAGCTGAAAGACTTCCAGTTAGGAGAAGAAATCAGAGCACAAGATGACCCCACAGTGCATCCACACTTTGTGGGCCACTCAGAGGAAAAGAAAGCAAATATCCACACCATCACATCTGTGAGCAACACCCAGGACACACATCTGAGTCCTGCTCTGCTGGTTGCAGACTCCCATCCCCACAGCAGCAGCACCTCTCAGTGTGGGCACACACAAAATCCAGCACCTCCAGCTGAACAGGGACATTTCGATGTTTTCCTGGCAGAAAAGGCTTCTTTTGCATGAGGTGTTGCAAATTTCAGATTATTTTTTTCTTTGTCAGGCCAGATGGGACTGTTACAAGCCTCACAATGTGTCCTTAGGCATATAACAGAACACACTTACCTCATCTGAGTGTGAGATCGATGCTCCCATCCCCAGGCAGGACCCACAGAGACCTCCTGGCCTCTGCTGCAGCCCCCCGTGCTGTGGCCGCGTGTCCTGACAGCCTGGGCCTGGCACTGGGTGTGCTGGGATGGGTCTGGGATCTGCAGAAGATGAAAAGGTTTCTCCCTCATCTCTCTGTCTGTCTGTCCCCTCTTTTATTATTTTCAATGGATCTAATTTTACCTGCTGTTGATTGATTTGAAGGACAGTAGGGAAAACTAGTAGTAAAGATTCAGTGCATAATCCGTTCTCATCCATTGTTCTCCTACTACCCTGAGAATAAACCACACCCACGCTCCTCACTGCTGCCCTGCCTGTGCCTCGCCCCACAGAGGACACTTGGGCACATCCTCAACAGAGACAGGGTCTCTGCCTCACCCTCCACACCCAGGGATGCTGTCAGCCTTGCTGGGAATCCAGCACTGTAGATGTCAGTGGAGATGTGGGATCTGCTTGGTTTCAGCTGCTGCCAGAGCCACCCCACCAGGTTCCCGTCACCTTGATGGCCTCACCTGCAGCCTCCACCACCCACACACCCATCCCCATTGGCCCCAGCTCTGTATTTAAGCTCAGGCCAGGGTGCTTGTTTCTCACTGCAGGGGTAGCTGTGCTGTAGATCTCCTTGTTAGTCTTGCTGGTTTTATGCTTTGCTTTTCTTTGGGTGCTGTTGCTGAACCCCTGCCTAGGTTCTGTGGGGCTATGCAAGTGGGGGAGATGTTTTTTTGGTTTCCTGTCCTCATTAGGTTTAAGTTTGTTTGTCTTTCAGTTTTAATATAACCTGTCTGCATTAGGTGAGTTAGTGGTAGTATAACTCTTTACATTTTTTGCCTCTCCAGGCTGCCAAAATAAGGCTGGAGTGTGTTGTTTTTAAAGCATACCTGTTAATGCTCCCTTTATCTGTTACACCTAGTAACCTTCACTCTGGTTCTAGCATTGTGGCAGAACTCCTTGTTCTTCTGATTTCTGGCAGAGTTTCTATTCCCTATTTAAGCCAGGTTCAGACAAAAGGGCTGTTTTGATGACCTATACCCATGGAGGGGTGCTGTGAGGAACCCCCTGAGAACACTGACCTGTGTCTCTGGTGCTGCTGCTCTGCTGCACTCCAGTTATGAGACTGGTGCTTCTTAGTCCTGCTCTCAGATGCTGAGGACTCTATTCTGTTGTCCCTGGCTCAGGGAATGTTTTCCCAGGCACAGACAGGGTGTTTGAGGCCTGGAGCTTAAATCCTGGATTGAATTTAAAAGGAGAAAATGTACTTAGCATGTAAAAATGCTGTTACATGTGGTAGGAGCATATGCTTAGAGTAGGGGGGGCCTTTCTCTACTGGTTTGCAAATATAGTTAGTATTTGTAGTTATTTCAGTTAGTATGTGAGCTGTGCTGGCCTGGTGGGAGCAGATGGGCTGTGTCAAGGTGGAATGGAGCTCTGGCTCACTTGTTCAGCTTTGGCTGCCATGTCTTGGAGCAGGAGCAGCCCTGCTCTGACACCAAGTTCCAGTGCCTGCTCAGTTGTTTCATCATTGACTGCTGAGAAGTGTCTGTAGCAGCAGGTGCTGTGGTGCATGAAGAGCTGCTGTTTGAGGTCTCTTCTCCCCTGTGGCTCCAAATACAGTGAGAAACTCTTCCCTTAAGGGAGGCCTTCAAGAGGGTACTGGATTAGCCCTTGGTTGAGTGCCCTGGTGTGGTAGCCTCTGTCTTGCTGCTGGTTCATGCCCTGGATGTCATCACAAGAGGCAGAAAAGCTTGGGAGTGTGCCAGAGAATTCAGGGCACTAAGAGGGGCCCTGAGCAGCCTCCCTTGGTGCCTTGACCCCCTTGTTCTGCCTGTTGAGCCAGGAGTCCCAGTCCATCCCTGGCTTAAATGGCTGCCCAAGCCTTGCCTGAGGCAACTGCCTGGAAATGAGGACAAGATGCAGCTTATGCTTCCCAAGTCTTCTGAGCTGGACATGTGTTCAACAGGTAGGTGCAAACACAGGTTCACAGTGCCATGCAGGGACACAAAGGTCTGGGGTGTGACACTGGCACTGGTTTTCTGTGGCCTGAGCTCTGTCACAGTCTCTGTCACATGCTGTGCAGAGCTTGTTCTTTGCTTTCTGAGGCTGATGGTGAAACTCCCCATTTGACTTGGTATGGGACCAGATGCTGAAGAGTGGGTTGGATGAAACCAATGATTCTATGTGCTCTACGAAGCTCATATCAGAGCTGCTTATCCTTGACCAGATTTGCCTCAGATGACTCAATTAAGATCACATCTTTTGTTCTGAATATTTATCTAATAACTGGATAATTCAGGTAATACTAGAGTCAGTTCTTAAACACTGCAGTGTTTATCACACAGACTCACTGAACTGGTTGAGATAATACACAGATGCTCCACAGGAACTTTTGGGCCAATATTAAGTCTTGCTAGTTGACTCTTATTAAGTTTAACTTAAGGAAAGTTATACTTTTAAAAAGTTGGCACTCAAGTCCTGAAACATAATAAGCTATGCTGCAAAAATGTGGGCCTGAGCCTGACTCTAAAGGGTGTTCAACTGCTGTGTGTCAGAAGTGGAGATGGGCAGGTTGAAGAAACCGCAGTTAAACCCCTGGGAGGCTGTCAGAGCAGATGTGGAGCTCTCAGGCAGAGCTGCCTGGCTGTTTCCCTATGGGCTACTTAAGCAGGTGTAGAGTTGGTCTGTGTGATACTTGTCTGGTGTGGTGCTTCTCCAGCAGGTTGTGGCTGAGAGTGAGAACATCATCCACTTGCTAAGCAGGAGAGCTGGGAAATAAACCAAAAAGGCCGAGGGCTACTTCTTTTTTGTCAGGGGAGATTTATCTTGTGTGTAGGTACTGTATTTGGCTTTGGGATCTGAGCCACCTGTGTGTATCTTTGGTTGATTTCACTCTTGTGCTGTGCTGTTGTGTTCCACTGTGTAGCTGGGCTCTGAGTGCTGTGCAACATGGGGAACCAGGATTTGAGGGAAGCTGCTGATCCCTGTGGTGTGGAGAGCATCTGGACTCAGTGCAGTGAGGTACATGGTGTTGTGCTTCCAAGGGTAAGGAGGGAGGTTCACTTCCTAGGCCTGTCCAAATAACACCTCCTGTTTATCACCAAACCATCTACAGCAAATTGGGAACTTCTCTCCATGAGAACAGCACTTGAGCTTCTTTGAAATTAGGAATGTGGCTCTTGCATGTATGCTTGTGGAGGATGTAAAAGGAAAAGCCTCTCTAAGAAAATGCTTATAGGTGAAATGATAGTGATTAATAGAAGTAGTATTGTTGAGATGAAAAATTAGTAACAGGTGCTATGAAGTAATAGAATAATAATAATTCCTATAAACCATGTAAACATGTTGCTTCTCATTTTGTCCTTTGTATAGTCCTCTCCATGGTTGGTTTAAATCCAATCCAGCTGAATAAACAAGAATAATATAATTTAGAGACATAGCAATTACAGAGGATAAGTGATTAACTTGGAGTAAGTGAATTGTGAAGGACTACATATTTTAACATAGACATAAGTTAAATGTCATTAAGTTCTTCTTAGAAGTGTAAAGGTGAGCAGACAGGAAGATTATTTAAGAGGACAAGTGAATACAATGACCAGAGTGGGACCAGTGGGCTGCAACTTCTGAAGAGGAACTGAGATGAGACAAGATGAATCAGCTGTGTTTGAAGACTGCTGTGGACTTCACTTCTACAGCATTTTAAATTAATGAGAAATTTGGAACTGAGGGTTCAAGAGAAAACACCAAGAACTTTGAAGAGAATATCCATTGTATAATGTGAAATTTAGCTTACATGTAGAGCTTGATTTTTGCAATGCCTTTGCCCCTCACTGAGGTGATGGCCCAACTCTGAGTTGTCAATAAAGCAAACCTAGAGTTACCTGAGTTGAATTCCTTTAACAGAGGACATTTAAGTATTTTTTGACATTTTAGACTCCTTTTCACAGATGGAAATTAAAAAAATGGAACACTTGCAGGTAAAGATATCTGCTCATAATGCTGTAGATCTTTCTGCTAAAGCAGCTGTCCTTACCAGTCTTAGCTATTTGCAGGTGGTAAAAATCAACTTGGTAATTTGCTTTTGCTAACAGCAGTCAAAGGCACCTAATTTTTTCTGATTAGGTTGCCCTTGAAATGAAAGTCAGGATCTTAAAGATGAGAGGATGCTAAAGGTGGTAGGGTGATGGGAAGAGTCTGTAGTGAGTGTTTTCTGGAGAGTCTACTGGTGTTCCTGATCTGATGCTATTCTGTTACCAGGTAACCTCATTCTGATTGGAAATGTTTTTGAATGTGTGGAAAGAACAAGTTAGAGACCAGCAGACCAACACATGTGGTAAGATCCATCCTCCCAAGTGACTGCTGTAGGTAGAAGTGTGTAGCTTCTGAAATGCACAAATATTTAAGGTTGTCACAGCAAACCTGCCTGGGAGTAGTTCTGTGACAGGAATGTAGTAAAATTGACATCTTAGTAGCTTAACAGTTTATTTCCTTGCAGCTCTCCAGATTACAATGACATGGTGTTAATGTACCACTTGAGAACCACTTAGCAAGATAAATGGCTTATTTTTGTCCTTTTTTCTGCTCTCTGCTTGCTCTCAATTATGTCCTTAAATACCAAGGCGACTGCCACCAGGATGTCTGTGTTGGAGCTTTCCATGGTTGTCTGTGTGCTAAGCTAGGTGGTTCACTAGATGCCTCATGAAACAGTCTGAGTGACATGAATTGAGGTGACTGCTAAAGACACTAAAGGTGTCACTGATCACTGAAAATGGGACTGGGGTTCCCAGATGGGGTCTAATATCCCTTCCCTCCCTCCTGACCTAGCCAGAAATGATGGCTGTTATGGAAAGCACAGGGTTGTGGGGGGCAGCAGCCAGAAAACTATTTCCCAGTAGTTCAGGTAACCTGTGCTTGAAGTGGTTCTAATTCTAGTGTGCTCAGCACCTTTTCCTTTAGGTTTTTATGCACTTGGAAATATATTTCAAGATCTACCAGTTAATGGTACCACCTACACCTTTTTGGTGACCTAAAGGAGGTAGCTTTTATATCCTAGTGTCACAGGGCTTGTGGTAACTGACAGTAAGAGTGTAGGGCATTATTTATCTGCCCTTTGAGGGACTGCAGCTGCCCATGAGGGCCAGGTCAGCTGGAAACATCCCTTGCTGTCAGCTCATTTTCCTTTCTTAGAGGACATACAGAGCAGCTACAAAGCCAGTGTTGCTTGGGGATGTGCTGCTTGGTGTGCAGATAAAATCCCAGCCTGTTTTCTCCTGGGTTTGATATGCATTGTCAGGAGTAACTCGGTCTATACCATCCACTCAACACTTCTGCTGAAGACCCAGGACCAGCAAGTCCCTGAAGCTTGAGGAAGAGAAGAAATGAGTTGAGGCAGAGGGAGAAAAATCAGGCAAGACATCATTACTGCCTAAATCGTTTTCTACCACTAGGTGCCACTGTAAGGGTAGAAGACCCTGCAATCCTGCTGAGAGAAGCTGACAAACTGCATGAGCTGTTGTTCCAGTGAGCAGTGAACATGAGTCTCCTGGTCACTTCTTGCCTGGTGCAAGCACCACTGTTGTTCAGCTGCCATGACCAGCTGGACCACTGGATGTGTGCACTGAACACAAGTGAGGTGCAGCTTGAGAGAAACCCTTCCAACAATGGAAGCAGAGCCAAGTGGCAGGGAGGGGAAATGCCAAGAGTGGTGGGAAGGGCTTTCTCCCAGGCCTGGGCACCCTTGAGGCAGGGGAGACTTTGAGGTGTTTCTTCTCAATCTCTTGTTTGAGAGTCTAGGACTAAGTTGATGTTACCCAAACTGGATGCTGAAGTCTCAGGGTCTGGAGAGTGGGAGAAAAGTTCTGTCTGTTCAGGATGTCCTTGGTGCAGGACTTGGTGGGCAGACAAATTTGATACTGGCATTATGGGTTTATCTGTAGGTGGCCATGTCTCTAGTTTACAATGGTTGAGGGCAGAGGAGAGTAGTGCAATGTGAATGTTTGCTCAAGACTGGAAATGAGTAGCTGGACCACAGCAAAGGCTGTGGTGTGAGCTCCACTGTCCTATCAGTGTCACCTGCTCTTGGGACAGACCCCACTCCTCCATTTGCTATCCACTTGCTGAAGTGTGGGAGCTGCACAGACCCAGGAGGATCCAAGTGAAACTCTATATTTTTTTTTCTATTTTTATCTTAAAAGTGATAAGAGGTGGGGGTGCAAAGAGTGTTTCCCAGACAAGAAGACAGAGGTAGCAGGGACAATTTCAGTGGTCTGGATCCCAACAGCCCTGTAGAGTGCTTGCTTGATTTAGTGCTAAGAAAGGTAGCCCATGGGCATGGCTGGTAGCATGGACTCTGCAGGGCTTCAGGACTGACATGTATCCCATCTGTTCTAACTGGTCTTGGTCTGTGGAGCTGGTTTTGGTTCACCTGTAAGAAGCAGAAGAAACTGCAGCAACTTAAGGACTGGATGCTTTGGTTTTACCATTCCACAGCTGCAGTGTAACATTTTGATCCAGGTTGCAGTCAAATATTTTGCTACTGTGTAGAGAGAAATAGTTTTGGTACTTGTAAATGTGATAGTGTACAAGACAAGCCAGGTGTAATAGCAGAGGCTTTCAAAGATAAGATATGAGAAGCAGTGTGGAGTACAGGGCTGATAAGGAAGGGGCACAGGGTGACACTGGAAACCCTGGGGCTATAAATAACTCATAAACAGTCAGAGAAGTGAACATTTGGGAGCTGGGCAAAACAACTGTAGGAGTTTTAAAGAGAAGCAGGAAAAGCCATCTACTCTATCCCATTTTACTATCTGTTTTTGCATGCTGTGGCTGGAAGATAACTGAGGATCAAGACATGACTTCATGGTATGCACCTAGCTCAAGGTGCACAGAGAGAAAGGGAGGGTGCTGCCTACATCCTACTTTTCTGGCGAAGGATTGAAGGCTGAGTGCTTGGGATAACAGGTTTCCAGGTGAAGTCAAGGACCTCAGAACCAGGAGGGGTGGTTGAAGGGTGAGTTGAACAGCAGAGTAAGGGGCTGAAGTGACTCCTGTGCAGCTATTTACAAGGTGCCCTCAGGATTTGTGTGGATTAGAGGGAAAGCTGGTGCCCTGCACTGCAGGTAGCTCATGTGTGGGCTCCCTGGCCTCCCCAGAGTGATCCTGGTGACCCTCTGGTGACTGGCTGTGTGACAAACACAGCCCTGAAGCAGCAGCTGATGGCTGTGTGCTGTCTCTCTACTCACAGACACACTGAGTGAGGGACATGCTATAAGAAATGGGTTGTCTTTTCTGCCTTAGTCTCTTCTGACTCATGTGGACAAGAAGTGTAATTCAGGGCAAAGAATCCAGACCACTGTATGGAATGCAATTGTAAAAAATTCATGTCCTGCCCATTGCACTGTAAGCTGACTTTATTTGCACACCCTGCAAGTTAAACAAGCTTTATAAAGAAAATATAGCCTACAGCTGCACAGACTTAATGCTAACTGCACTCAACTTATATGGCTATTTCAGTTTAAAAAACATATATTTATATATAGATATACTTATTATTCATATATATAGGAGAAAACTATCTATAAATACAATGGAAAAATACATTCAAAAGCTTTTTATAAAACTTGGTGCAATATTATATTTGACTAATAAAAATATTTGAGAGAAAGACAAACAAATGCAGAGAAACACACATACCTAATGTCTAGTGCTTGTCTAAATCCTGAAAAGAAAGATCTGGTCTTTGGTGTTAAACAGGTTAGTTGCAAATGTTCTAAAGTATTTACAGTCCCAGCTTACAGCCTCTGCTCCACCCCCTCTGTGTATGCTTACCAACGTCTTGTACAGGCTTTGCTGGCTGCAATTTTCCATGATAGTCTACAACCAGGTAGGGAAAAAACAAACAGCTATTTCTTCAGTTAAAAACCATATATATAGATTGATTTAGTTATCTTTATATATTAATAAATAAATATATAGAGTCTTCCTCTAAGGGCTCAATGCAACCTTCATTTAATTAAATGGAAAATATTTTACTGCCTTTATTTGTACTGAATGATATACAAAAAAAATCTTTAAATAGATTTGCTGTCAAAACAATGGCTGCTCAGAGTAAAAAAATAATTGTAACCATGGAACAAAGCATGGAACTGCCCCTATGGCAGTCCCTCCCTCACCCAGCTGGGGTAAATCATGACCAGCAGCTAGGAAGTCTCACCAGCAGTCCTGGGTAACTAAACCCTGAGCACATGTGACAAGTTGCCTGGGAGGATTTTCCATTCAGCATATGAAATGCAGTGTGGTGTGGCACAAATAAATATCAAAGTTTAGATTGGATGTTGTCTCAGTGGGAGCTGAAACAAATCCCAGCAGGGGCTGCAGATGCATCCATCCCATAAGCCCAGCATGACACCCAGGAACATCCCTGTTCCTACAGCAGCTGTGGTTTGTAATAGAGAGCAACAGAATTTTTCTGTATAAACTGTGAATGCTCAGCATCCAACTGCATTTATAATCCAAGCAACACTTCACACTAATTCCCCTGTTCTAACAATGGAAAGGTTAAGTGGTGAAGCCCAGGCACATATAGGGAACATGCATTTTGCTACACCCTGATTATACAATGTCCTGTTTTTGCTAGGATAGGGTAAATTTTCTTCTTAGTAGCTAGGATAGCTGTGTTTTGGTTTCAGTGTGAGATATATACTGAAATGTATCCCATACTATATATATAACTTATCATTAATATTATTAATATTTTAATTTTATTTTACTCCAATTATTAATTTTTTAAATCTCAACCTACAAATCTCCTCACCTTTACCCTTCCCATTCTTTCCCCACTTCCCTGGGAATGTGGGATGTGTGTGTGTGAGTGGCTGTGTCTTGTTTAGGTGGCAGCCAAGTTAAACTATCACACTTTCTAAACTTCATTAGTAGCCATTAGGGAGAAGGGAGGGTGGTCAAAAGAAAACAATATTTAAATTGGTTAATTAATAGAATACCTTTCAAGGGAAGTAAATCAAGTTTTTGGTCTCTTATTCTCCCCTCCTATATGAGCAAAACTCAAAATAACTATATGTTAACAAGATATCTGATGAAATATGATTTGAAATGATAGTTCACATCCAGTGATACCAACTGCACCACAGAAACAGGTGGGAGTTTTAGCACTGATGTGAACAGATGCAGCATTTCAGCAAAAGAGCAATTACAACAATCTGAAAATATATTTGAAAGAAAAAAATATTACTCTATACTTACATACTTTTCTTCCTGCAAGGTAAATGCTTTTTGTCCACCTATTTTATCTCCACACTACATAAAAGTAAAACATTTCAAGAAATGGATGTGGCTCTTTAAAGCAGTAAGGGAAATATGTTCCACAATCTGCTTCTCCAGGCAACTTCTATTATGCCTATACCTTGTTTCCTATTGGTTTTTCATTTGACCTGTTACACCCTGTCTCACATATTCAACCTGGTGCAAAACTAGACTGACAGAGAGGCAGCTTCCACAGTGACACCCTTTTAGCTGCAGCATCAGATCAAATCAAGCCTTCAGTAAAAGTCTCTTTTCTGCCCACTTCTGGATCAAGGCAATACCACTCATTATGGGGAAAAAGTAAAACACACAGCAGACTTAAGATAAAATGAAAAATAAATGCCTATAGTCTCAGCTGTTGACAAATGCCACAGAGTTACTGGCTTCCAATACTCATCCTCTGCATTCACATTAAAGACATAGGGTAACCTTGTTAATGCCAAAATATGAGATAGTGATATTTCCAATGGCAAAACCACACATCTGATCCATAGTGTCTGAAAATGTTCAGAAACATTGTGTATCAAAAAACATTTGGGTTACAACTGGTGACTGAATGCATGCCCTTGTTATAAAGAGAAGCATGCAGATTTTGGTGCATTACTCAAACAAGTACTGGTTGCTGTACTGTCTTCGATCCTTCAAGAAACACTGTGTTTGTCACAAACCTTGTGTAGTTTGATTTTTAAGCAAGAAACAGGAGAGCAGGTTTTGAACTGATGCCTATGAGTCTCTACTAAATGTCCTGGAAGAAAAAATGTCAGAAATCCTTGTCCCAGCCTGAAAGTTCATCTGGAGGGGTTCCCTCTTCAGGTGGGTAGCTGTCAAAGTAGCTGTAATCAGTCGGTCCAGACAACTAGGACATTAAAAACACAAACAAATGGTTGTTTCAGAAGGTAACTTTTGAAAATACTCTCCATTGATTATGTACCATTTCTATTGCTACCAGTGGAGAGATGAAAGGTGAGCATGATATGGATAACTTGTTTCAATGGATGCAATTCCTTGTTCTTTAAAAGATAAAACCTCCAGTAATTAAATTGTACAGAGAATAATGTCATCAGCCACCTCATACAAAACCACTCCCCAAATACTATCAAATCCTAGATTTCCTATAAATTCAGTAAAAAGAGGGCCACACTGTGTACAATTTTTATTCAAATTTGTTTAAGAGCAAATCTACACTCATGGGGGAGCTACTCAAAGCAGACCTCTGAATTATTTTTTTGTTTCAAATTCTTTACCCTCAATCTTTTTTCATTTTAGGGCAAAGAGAAATGGGCCATTTAAAGCAGGAAGCTTATTCAAGGATGTGCTGTAACTCAATAGCAAGAGAATACAGGAATTTGTACTCTGCACAAATGTAATGTGAACAGTGCATCTTAATAAATGTACCCATTACTGAGGAAAATACGGTTTTTCAGTATTAATTTCTAACCAAACACCATTTATTCTAGTAATGGTGAAAATCTAATGCAAAGTACACAGGCAGAATATAATATTTCCATTATTTAACTGAATTTAAGTTATGCATCACTTGCTGTCTCTCTCTTTCACTCAATTTTCACTAAAAATGGTGAGCTATAATAATTCAAATGTATCTTTGGAAATTTTTTTCTTAGAATCACAGACTGGTCTGGGTTGGAAGGGACCTTAAAGACCATCCAGTTCCAAGCCCCCTGCCATCAGCAGGGGCACCTTCCACTAGACCAGGTTGCTCAAAGCCTCACCCAACCTGCCCTCTTGCCACTGGTTGTTTCTTTGTAGTTAAGCACATTTATATTAGTAAAGCATTATCATATTGAAAGCCAAAGCCAATACCTCTCTTTTTAAAGGTGATGTTAATTTCCTCACTTTCAGACCATCCCAGTTAAAACCATTCAACCACCTGATTAAAAAGAAATGAGAGACAGACAGGGGAGAGACCAAGAGAGAAAAAGACAGATTGTTTTCTGTCATTATTCTGTTAACAGCTGAAAATCACATGCACAAGGGCTATAAGATGTTTTTTCATGACAACTTCTGTCCATGTGACAACACAGTTGTTAGAAGAAGGAAACTTGTAGCAGGGGGAGCTTTGCCTATACAGAAGTGCCACAGGGACAGGCAGGTTAATATACACATAACCACAGCCATGCAAAGACATATGTGTCCCCTTGGAATTCCACCCTCACTCAACAGCAGGGAGAAGAGGGAGACAAGCAGAAAAGTCAAAGCACTTATTTTCCCAAGCACAAACTGCAGGGCTTAGAAACAAGTCAGATAAAAAGACAAAGCAGGAAATGTTTAATCCACAGAAGACTTACCTCATTAGAAGGAAGAGGACAAAAACCCAATATTGCTCTGGAGCTCTGAACTACCATTCTTAAAAAGCCACTTTTTAAGAAGTTTTTATGTTTAAGAGTCAGGAGGTTTTGAAAGGCAGATGCTGAACTGCCACTGATTTATCTGAGAACTGAATTAAACTCCTATCTCAGCAACCTTGTGACAAAACCAGCAAACAACAGGATGTTTCTAGATAATCATGATGAGGATTTATGTTTATATCATTGCTTGCTGTATTCACAAATACACTTGATATGCAATCTGCCTGGAAGTGCCTGGAGCTTTATGGGTTTAATGAACTGGGTTCTAAAATATTACAAGTATTTTCAAATTAAAAACCAAAATTTCCTTCTTCAAGCACTTACCTGTGCTTCTTGATGTCATTAATTCCATTCCTCAGATTGCCTAATCTTTCTGTAGGGTTTTGCCTTAAAAAAAAAAGAGAAAGAATAAGAATTTTAAAAATATTATTTTTTTAAAAGAGCATTTATAGGTCCTAACAGTTACACAGGGATGGAGCTTGCACACAACATGTGGTCTCATAAGGAGACATAATGACATGTTGCTCACTGCTCCTTTCTTGTGAGGAGGGAGACACCTTCCAGGAAGCTGAAACAGTGTCACTCTGCTTTGAGAAGCAACAGAGGGAAATCAATTGGTTGAATTTTAGTTGCACACCTTTTTTTTACCTTTTTTTTTTTTTCTTGGCCAGCAGGTCTCATCATGAATTACAAAAGGAGGCAGAGCACAATTTGCAGCTATAAAGATCCTTTCAATCCTGCTGCACAAACATGGTGCATACTGTTCCTAGTGCCATGGATGAAATCCCACTGGGGCGGGGAGCTCGAAGTCAGCAGTGTCACCAGCCACAGGCTGCGTGTGCCACTATGCTCTAATGCTTCTGCCTTTCAAATACCACCTTTTTGCACATTTTCAAGTGGGCTCAAGTCAGTCTGTTAAATGTCCTACGCTTTCTGTAGGAGCTATATGCCTAGGGAATTTTGGAAGTCTTTTTAAAACACTGCACTTGATAATAAAATGAAATTTTTTAGCTCTTTCCTCAGCCCACACTTATTAAGTTTTCCATAAGATGTGTTTCAGAAAAAGATCACAGCTACAGGGAAAGCCCAGAGTCTGCATTTGTTGATAACACCTCTGCAGATTAAAAGGTGTGACACACACTTGGAGGCATGCATGTGTACTGAATATAATCAGAACAGACTGTGCTAGGCATAACAATTTTAAATTAAGTAAGCTGATCAAGAATTCAACACTCTAGTCTGGCTCTCAAAGGGCTCAATCTATCTACACTCAGGCTCTGCCACAAGCTGCCCCTCCTACCTGCAGAGTCTGCGGATCAAATCCTCAGGTCGCCTTGTTATGATTTTGGGAAAATCCAGCTTTTCAATGCCTTTGAGAATCGAATTATACGTCATCATTTGATCAGCCCCAGAGAATGGTGGACTAGAAAAAGAAAGCAACACTGATAAATGGAATGGCTGGCAAGAGCAGATGCGGTCATTCCTCATCAAAGCAAATATTTGAGAATATGGAAAAAAAATCCCACTTTCCTAGTTATACAACCTTCAGCCTTTCAGTCTGTTTAAGATATTAAAAGGTTCGAAGCTGAGAAGCTGCCTGGGAGTACCAGGAAAAATGCATGATCACATATGTCCCTCTAAGCTAGCTCTGCCTCCAGCCTAACTCAGAGACGCTTCCATGTTGTATTACTACTGAGTATTCACAAAGAGTTGTCACAGAAGCGTGCTCGGAGGCAAAGAACAAGCCCTGCTTACAGTTCACCCACCCCACTGTACCCTGTCACCCACTAAAGGGGAAAAGAACAGTCTGTTATCAGCTGTTCCTCCCAGGAAACATCATCATCAGTTAAAGGAGCTCTGCAACAGCCATGCAGAGACAGTGTCTGGCCCTCTCCTTGGATAGATAAACCAGAACTGAGAATATATCCCACATTTTGTCTGTGGCATTTCTGAAATGATGGAAGACAAGACATGCATAAGAGGTAAAAAGAAGTATCATTTTGCAAGTCACTCCTGTTTACTGATGGGAAAAAACCTAAAGTGTTTATTTTAAAAATAACCTTGAAAACATTTCTAAAAGCAAACAAACAAGATAAGAACCTGGGAGTAGGAGGCACTTACCTGCCAGTAAGGAGTTCATATACAAGAATGCCAAGGGACCAAAAATCCACACTGAAGTCATGGCCTTTACTCAGGATGACTTCAGGGGCAACATACTCAGGGGTTCCACAAAATGTCCAGGTTTTCTGCCCTGATCCGATCTTCTTTGCAAATCCAAAATCAACCTGATCAAAACCAATGTATGCTGTATAATACACACGTGCTTTGCACTGGGAAGCCTTAAGGTCTTAATTGGTTCCTCACCCCCTGCAAAGATCTCAGAGTTGGCAGTTTACAGCAAAGAGAAAGAAGCAATTCCACTGGATTACTGAATGTTACAGAACAGACCCATTTATTCTCACAACTAATTTCCTGAATTATTTTCCTTTTGGATAGAATATCCCATGCTTTTCCTTGAGGATATGAGATTTACAGTCCATGGAAAATGGTGGGCTGTTCAACTGTCCTCAGAGTGGATGTTTCAAGCTCTGAACTGTATTCTCTTTGCACTTTTCATGGTCACAGTCAAGTAAGGCAGGAGCTCTTTACTGTTTTCTGTCTGTACAGGGATAACATAGAAGCTATGGTTGCTTGAGGCTGGATAGGGAGGTAAATCTGCACCTGGGAAATGTGGTACCTGCCTTTACATTAAGATTGGTTGCTGGGAGAAATTATTTTTGCTGTTTATGCTCTGGTAAGAGCTCTCAGAGGCTGTAAATCCCCACTTTGTCCGTGGCTTGCAATGGCTTTGCAATGCCTTTGTTTCTTACTGTGCAAGAAGTAGCTTGCCCTCTTTCCTTTTGAAGGGTTATTAAAATCTGGGATCTATAATTACACAACCTCCCTGGGATACAGGATACAGGCACAAAAGGATAACACTACAAAAGGATTGCATCTTACCAGTTTTATATATCCTTCAGCATCCAAAATTAAGTTTTCTGGCTTCAGGTCTCTATAGATAATTCCTATGTGATGTAGATAGTCAAAAGCCTCTGTCACACACCCAACACAGAACTTGGTAGTGGCTTCATCAAAGCTGCCTCTGAAACAAAAAATAATCACTGTCCTTGCAGACAATTAACTTCTAAAAATGCCTTGCTCATTAATAACATATAACACTCAGAATATTAACAGCTTTTTTGCACTGACATTCAGAACATCACTCATGTGGTTGAAAATTGAACCAAACATCTTCTCACCAGACAGCCCTTGAATAGAGAACCGACTTAGCAGACATATGGAGCTGACTGGTGATTTTAAAGGACAAGGTTCCACTCTGTTTGCTGTTACCTGTCTCTCAGTAAGCTCCACAATTCCCCTCCAAGGCAAGCTTCCAGTAGCATGTATACGTACTTACTATCTTTGAATGTGCGATACAGTCTGTGGAGACAAATGAGAGGACATCAGGAAAAGCAAAATAAAACATGAGATTTGCAATCTCTTTTCTCCAGAACACACATATGCCAAACCTCACTCTTAAAAATGCTGTCCAGTGAGTCACCTGGGGGTCAACTTTCAAGGAACCTTAGGGTCAACTTACTTTACAATGAATGGAGAACATATCTGCTCGAGGATTTTCTTCTCAGAATAAATATGCTCTTGTTGTTTGGTGTCCACTACGTGTTTCTTCTTTATACACTTCATAGCAAAAACCACATTCTCATTTTTCACTTTAACCTGTGAATAACAATGATGAGTACATGTGAGGCAAAGAAAGGATGTTTTACCAATCTGTTCTCAACAGGTACACTGATATCCATCTTTTCCAACACAGCACAGGACTGAAATTGAAGACTGTAATGAGGGACAATTTCCAAATTTTCTGCAGAACTGTTCTCTATGATTTAAAGTGAAGCATCAGATCTTTTCAGTGTCTCAGGCCCTGCTTTAAAAATGAAATGTTCCTTGTGTTCATTATATTTATACAAAATAGCAGAAGTCTGGATATTTTACAATGAGTTTATACCACAACGGGTCCTGATTTCAATTTTAGATGACTAAACACTAGCATAAAACAAAAGAACAAAAAGCAGAGGCAGTTTATGAAGAATGTTTACAAACAATTTTGCATTACACTGAAATATTATCCAATATGCAATAAAAAGATGAAGTTAAAACAGGGCTTCGAGGAAACCAAGGAAGCAGTTATAGGCATTCTACAGCTGGCTGAGAATTCCATTTTTAGCTTATTATTCAGGTGATGCTGCAGAATTTCCAAGCTGGCAGTCAACCAGCGTGGAAATTTGTTTTGTGAAGCATGAATTGGAATAAAACAATTGATGGTCTAACTACTGTAAAGGATTATTGACTTCATTAAAAACACAGTCTCCTTTAATTTACCATTGCCTTCAGCAGCCTTGCACAGGAAGCATTCACATTTTTTTCAGATGTTGGCCACTCAGCCAGAGGAGAGTGGAATTTATTTAAGACTTGAGTCTAGTGAGGCTCCTGGCATCCCAGAAACACAGCTGTTCATGCTGCTGAATATGACTCAAAAGAGCCATTACAAATTGTTGGGAATTTCAAAGCCAACACAGCTCAGAGCTAGATCACATTGGTTACAGTCACTGTGGGGCTTACCAAAGCCATTCTAACAACACAGACTATGGGATGCTGGAGATTGCTTCAGTTCCAGGCAGAATCTTGGAAAAAGGCCTGCAATTCGGGGAACACAATGCAGGTGGGCACATCTGTGAACTCCACATGCACAAACTGATGAATGTATGTCTAGTGACCAGGAAGATGCTTTTAACAGCAGGAGCTGAAGGCACACAAGAATGGATTTGTTTCTTTGAACATCGAAGTCATGAAAGTATTTTTGAACTATGTGCTGCTTTATATAGAATTACCTCTGCCTGAGAGGTGCAAGCATGCAGAATATTAAAATCCTTCCCATTTTTCAGCAGTTAAATCAAACATCTAAGACAAAAAAAAAGCTATTTGAGTATGTTTAAAACAAACTCTTACAAGCTCAACCCTTCCGAACCCACCAACACCCAGAGTTGTGACAACTTCTAAATTCTGGAATGGGGAAGGAGGGAACTGGGCTACTTTCTCCTTCAGCTCTATCATCTCCAAAGACACCTCTTTGGTCAACTGTCCACAGAAGGATCTTCCTCTGCATTAAGAAAATTAACATAGGTTAGTGCTTTCCTTGCCAGCAACCTGTATCACAATACTCTAATACTCCTATTAAAAATTTTTTTTAAAAGCCTTCTAATTTCCTAACAGAATCTTAATTGTATTTTATGCAGAAGCACTTTCTTTCTGGACATCCTACAAAGTAAATTAGAAGCTAAATGCTACTGAAGTTCACTGAGTATAATCAACAGTATTTTTATTGAGAGCTGATCCACAGTGAATTTCCTGCAGTCAGCTGCAAAACTTATGGCACTCCAAGTTGGGGAACCAGTTTCTGAAGGACTGTGTACCAGTTCCAGCAGAATAATCAGAAATAAAAATGCAACTAGATTTCTAAACAGAAGAAAAACATACTCTGCTAATCTTCCAATGGTGCTCAGGTTCAAATCAGAGGCAGCTAAACTAAAAGTGTGGTCCACAGCTAAAAGCAAACTCTTTAATAGCACCAGTGCTACACTGAAACATTAAAAACAAACTGTTTCTTTTATGTCTGCTTATTTCTATTTAAAATGCCAATTAGTCTTTTGTACAGTAATACAGTTTCATTAACTTAACTCAGAGTTAAAGTCACCTTTAGGGGTTTTGCCAGTGAAAGAATTTACCATCAGAATGCAAAAAATTATTTGAGCACACTTTCACTTCTTTTCTGTGCTCAGTTTTCTTGGGATAGGGTTGGAAGTCAGTATACTGAGATTCTATGTAATTTTTGTTTCTGAAAAGATTTCTTGGACTCCATAGCACATCCAGATGGTTTTATTATGGTGAATGCTATCACTCCTAAGGGCCCATCTCCATCAGCTACTATCCATGGTTTTGTTTAGACATCTATCACTCTTTTTTATGATTACCTACTAAAGATGTGCCTAACAAATTATCCGACTTACTTCACGTGTCGCTTTTCATCAGCCCGGGCCAGAGTTGCCACATAACCTTCCAGGTACGTTTGGAGCTCCTCATAAGTTCCAACAGTTTGATTAAATGTCCTAAAACGTGAATGAAAGAGTGTAAACTACTGAACATAGAGTGGAAAGAGAAATAAACCAGTATCTGTGCTGCTGTACCAAGACTTTACGTTGCCTCTAAGTCATGACCCATACTGAGCTCTACACTATCACAGATTTTAAGAGCTTTGAAGAGGCAGTAACCAGCTGAAGTACCAAACTTGGTTTGCCAGAGGGTAGGGGGACAGAGTGCCTGATCTCCTCAGGTCTCCTCATGTTATGTTTAAATAATTCAGAGCAGGCTGGGTGTACTTTGTCTCCCACACACGCTATGGTTAAGTGTGGTTCCACCATCCCTACCACAGGAACCAGTCCAGGCTATCAGTCCTCCTGTTCCAAATGGATAGAGCTCTTGGTACACAGTGCCAAAGCAATCAGACCACCCCTGCTAATTCACAGGTGAGTAGCAGCACTGGAGCAAGAACAGATTTAGAACAGACTATTTCAGTTGGAAGGGACCTACAACAACCATCTAGTCCAACTGTCTGACCAATTCAGGGCTGACCAAGTTCAAGTATCTTAAGGGCATTGTCCAAATGCCTCTTAAATGCTGACAGGCTTGGGGCACTGACCACCTCTTTAGGAAGCCTGTTCCACTGTTTGACCACCCTCTCGGTAAAGAAATGCTTCCTCATGTCCAATCTAAACCTCCCCTGGTGCAGCATCCTATCACTGGATACCAGAGAGAAGAGATCTGCACCTCCCTCTCCACTTCCCCTCCTCAGGAAGCTGTAGAGACCTTTGGTAGAAGATTGAGTACAGTCCTGCCATAACATTCACCAGCTCCTTCAGTACTCTGGGGTGAATCCCATCAAGCCCAAGGGACTTGTGAACATTCAGCTGATACAGCTGGTCCCTCACAATTTCAGTGTCCACAAACGGGAAGTCACTGCTCCCAGAGTCAGGGGCAGCCCGAGATCTATCAGTGTTACCAAAGACTGAGGCAAAAACAGCACTGAGTGCCTCTGCTTGTTCTTAATCTATATTAGTTAGGTGACCATCTTCAACAAGTATCAGTCCAATGTTTTCTTTAGACCTTCTTTTGCTACTGACATACTTTAAAATGCTCCTCTTCTTGTCTGACACAACACTGGCAGTTTCAACTCTAACTGAGCTTTGCCCTTTCATGTCTTCTCCATGAATATACAAGCCACAGCTCTGGAATCTTCCTGCAAAGCCTGACCTCGCTCCCAAAGATCATACAATTTCTCTTTCCTCTTGATCTCCACGAGGAGTTCCCTGTTCAGCCAAGCTGGTCTCCTGCCCCACTTGCTTGACTCACAACACAGAGGGATTCCCAGCTCCCGTGCTTTTCAAAGGGGGTTCTTAAAGAGGGACCAGCAATCATGGACTCCTAAGTCCTCAAAAGTAGATTCCCAGGGTACTCTGCTAAATAGCTCCCTGAATAGCTTTAAGTTTGCCTTCTTGAAATCCAGCACACAACTCTGCTGCCCTTTTTCCTCATTACACCAAAAATTTTAAACTCAACCATTTTAGGATCACCGTGGCCAAAACAGCCACCTACCATCACATCTCCCACAAGTCCTTCTCTATTTACAAACAATAAGTCTAGGAGGGCATCTTTTCTAGTTGGCTCACTGAAAACCTGTGACAAGAAATTATCTCCTACAGACTTAAAGAATTTCCAAGACCTGCTCGTCACAGCAGTATGATATTTCCAGTTGTTGTCTGGGAGGTTGAAATCTCCCATAAGGACAGGGGCTACTGATCCAGAAATTTCTCCTAATTGCCTATAGAATAACTTATTAGTGCTTACATCCTGGCTGGGTGATTAGTAGTAGACACTGACTGCAACATCTCCTTTGTTTTCCATCCCTCTGGCCCTCACCCAGAGGCTCACAACCACATCATCACTAACTCCAAGGGCTGTACAATCAAACCTCTCCCTCATGTATAATGCAACAGCTCCACTTTGCCTGCCCTGCCTCTCCCTCCTGAACAGCCTATAGCCCCCCCATCCCAGCACTCCAACTGGGGGACTCACTCCACCAAGTCTCACCAATGATATCATAGCTCTGGGAGCTGACAAATGCTTCCAGTTCACCCTGTTTGTTTCTCATACTGCCTGCATTGGTGTAAGAGCATTTCAGATACGCTCCTGAGCCCTCCTTGCTCCCAGGAGCAGTTTAAGTGGTCCCACTAGCACTCTGGAGATGCCATGCCAACCCTCACCTGCTGCAATCCTGTTGGTATCCCCTTCCCCTAGAACACACCACCTTTGGCATGCTTCTCTGCAACCTATTTTTAAAAGCTAAAGAAGAGAAAAGGAAAATGCATACACAGCCCAAGATGCCATTTCCTGGGCTGGGGTAGACTCTTAGCCCTCAGGAGGAGCCCTTTTGGGATTCAGCAAGGAAAAGGATGGTGGCTGTCTGCTCTGCAAGTAAGCATCCTTACAGCTAGCCATGAGAAATGCAAGTTCGCTGTTTCACTCTCCACTGGGAGCTTCCTCTCTTATCTTCCATCTATTCCATTCTTTTCCACTTCAGGAAGTATAAAATTGGCCTCTACCTGACACAACCATTTGGCTGCATGTCCCCCATGACAAAAGGACATCCCAAAGCCAGGGACACACAAGGCCTTTTGTGTTCCCTGAGCCAACAAACAGCACTTAACAAATGTAAAACATCACCACCACAAGGAAGGAAAGAAAATAACTCTGAATTACTCTTAAGCTTCTGTGCTCCTGCACCTTCCATCAGCTTCTCTTCACTGGATCTTTGTCTAAAGCATAGGCACAGCTCAGTATTTCAACAGCACAACCGCTTGTTCCGTCTGCACTTAAGAAAACATTGATTGTGCCTACAGCCAAGCCACATCTTATCACTGACCTACTGAAAGAGGATGCAGGTCCTTCCTTAAACTGTAGCAGGATACTCACTCTCTGTCTATAACGAGGCACTCCACATGGTATTCATCTGCAATAACGTTTGCTGATCTGACATCATCACTAGGAATTGAAAGAGATTAGAAGAATTCAGAAGTACATCAAAATCCTCAAGGTACCTCACACTGTACACACAGAGGGTCACAGCTGCTATAGTGCAAACTCCTCAGAGACCTCTGCAGCCTGTATCTGGATTAACATTGCTGAACCACACACACAATTATAGCATTTTACTAGTCATTATTATTGTCTAGCACAGTATTTTTTTCCAGTTTCAATAGGGTTTGGATCATTACTTCCTTGAGCAACCTTCCAAGAAATTATGACAAGATGTAAGTAGCATTATATCAGGATTTACTACTCATTTCAGAAATGATACTCAGATATAAAACACTGCAGAGATCAAACAATCCCTACTCAATCACCCACATAAATATGTGCTATATGAGCTACTTGGCTCATGGGTCACATCTTCTCTGCCCTCCTTTTCTCTGTTTCTTAACGATCATGGGCACCAGCACAGAACCATCAGCTCAGTCCAGCAATGATGGAACTTATCCATGCTAGGAGTCATACAGAGCCTGGCATCAGTTTTCATCACAGCTTTTACTGAAACACAAACAATAAGCAACAACACAGAGAGGGCCAGAATTTTACTTTTCCAGGGAAAACCAAAAGTAGATGACAGTGTATACTTTCAAATTCTCTCTGCAAGAATCAAAACATTAAGACAAACTCAGCCATTGCCTTCATCTGCTGACTGCAATCAAAACAAGGATTATATTCAAAACAGCCACCAGTTGTATAATCCAACACATAGTGATAGGTCAAATAAAATACTATACATGGTGAATTAGACAATGGGAACTAACCTAATGAGAGCCTTTTCTCCAAAGTAATCTCCTTTATGCAGATTTTTAATCAGCTGAGGCTGTGAGTGATCCGCAGTACTCTGGGTAACTATCACCTGGAAAGCACAGGAACAAAAACTGAGCAAGGTAAGTTGGAAGCATTGTATGGTTGGTTTCCCCTTCTTTTCTGTGTATTTTATAAATGTCTTAAACTCAGTAATGCTGCAAAAGGAGTTACAAATATATATAATTACTCCATCCTCTCAAAAATAAAAACCATTAAACATTCCCTGACACTTCCCTGATCTTTGCTGAGAGATGGAAAAATGAATATATTAATTATTGCCTACACCCCAACATTTTTTCCTCATACCTTTTCAAACAGAGCAAAATAAACTGCATTTTAATGAAAAACTGAAAAATACTTCAGTTTCTGCACTGGGCAGGCATCACATGAGCTTTTTTTCTCCTCAGGTAAACAGACAGCCTCCAAAAACATTTCCTTCCTCATGAAATTCTGTTTCCACAGTAGCACACATTCTGCTGATGCCCACAACCATTAGCAAAAAAACAAACCAGAATATCTCCAGACACAGACACATTTTGGAAACTTGAAACCCCTACTGGAAGTTTACTGACGAAAATTCTCCTGATTTGATTCTTTAGAGTGCTGCGTCAACCTCCAGTGTAACAGCTGATGGATAAAGGCTGCTGCCTTACTCCTCTGGGAATAACAAATGAAAGGAATAGACCCTGAGTGACCTAGAAGGCCATTCCCCATTAAACCCAGGATTCCATTATTTCTTAGATACTCCCCAACTCTATGTTTTGCCCATCAGATACTGAAACATCCAGGAGAAGACATAGGATCAAATCTCATTTACAAAACATTGACTTCACATCTCTGCTAAAGCGTCAGGAGGCTTCAAGGAAATACTTTAATTACATTGTAATTAGAGCAGTGTAACATGGGTTCACTGTGAGTGAAAACTACGCTCCCTGAAACTCTGAAATGTTGCTCCAGGCTTTTATCACAACTCTACAGCATCCTCAAAAACTCTCTGCACAGATTTTACTGAAGACCACACCCCTCAAGGTAGCTTCTGAAATACAGGTGTTTGTACACATTACTCTATAAGTTAGGTTTATTATATCTTACCTTTCCTTTTGCTATTATAAAGAAGGTATTTCCTTCTTCTCCTTCCCGAATAATATAATCTCCCTTATCATAGTACTCCTGTTGGGGGGGAGAGAGAGTCAATATTGTCCAATATATCATTAGCCTCTTTGAAAATTCTGATTACTATACAAAGTTCTTAACACATCTGAATGTTTCAGTGATGTTTAATTTCCTATCTCCTGTATATATTGCATCCCATAATAATATGCAAGCATTCCACTATATAACACATGGTGGCCAATCTGTAACATATCTTAATGCAGCAGCACGTTCTTTGTTTAAAAAAATATTAACACTGGTATCATCCTTATGAAGCAGGGGAAAACCAGGAAAAAAAAATATCAAAAGCTCTTAAAAGAGTTCTACATCAAAACCTAATTTCCAAAGTAATTTTGGGCTTGACTCCTCAGTGGGAATGCCTAAATCATCTACTGCAAGCTAATAAAGCACCAACTCTTTTGTCTCTGCTAAGGAACCCTGCCTTCACTACCTAATTGTTTAACTTTCAATCAAGCATTTTTTCCATGTTCACTTTCAGCTTTGTGATCTGTTCCTTGTAAACAACTATCTAATCTTCTTCTCCTCTGAGTGTTTCCTAAAAGAAACTCACCAAGAATCCCACAAAAAAACTCACATGTCACTGCCTAGGATACTGCTGTGCTAAGGCTATTTGTCATTTTGCAGAATCAATGCTGTGATCTCCTCATCCCCTTGCTTATATTTTGCAGTGTAAGTGGTTCAAAGCATATTAAAGTATTACATATGCACGTTGTAAACAGGTAAAGAATGATTACCAAAGGAGTCAGAGACATGGACAGGAACCTTGTGCTTAATAATGGCTAGATGATACATACTGTTATCTACTTGCTTAACTCCTCCCAAGCCAAATATATAACTTAATTTTATGCCACTAAATGTTATTATTTGCTGCCAACCTCTGACCACTCCAAAAAACTGTCATATTAAAAAAATCTTTGTTGGTTTTTGGTTTTGTGTCCTAGTTTCAGATGGGATAAAGTTAATTTTCTTTCTAGTAGCTGGTATAGCGCTGTGTTTTGTATTTAGAATGAGAATAATGTTGATAACACACGGATGTTTTAGCTGTTGCTAAGTGGTGCTTACACTAAGTCAAGGACTTTTCATCCTCCCATGCTTAGCCAGTGAGGAGGTGCGTAAGAAGCTAGGAAGGAGCACGGCCAGGACAGCTGACCCATAGTGGCCAAAGGGACAGTCCATACCACATGATGTCATGCTCAGTATATAAACCAGAGGGAGTTGGCTGGGGAGGGGGTGATCACTGCTTGGGGATGGGCTGGGCATTGGGTCAGCAGGTGGTGAGCAATTGCACTGTGCATCACTGGCTTTGTATAGTCAATGTTTTTTCTCCTCTTCCTTTGCTATCCTATTAAATTGTCTTTATCTCAACCCATGAGTTTTACTTTTTTTTCAGTTCTCTTCCCCATCCCACAGCGGGGGGAGGAGTGAGCAAGTGGCTTTGTGGTGCTTGGGGTTAAACCATGACCTTTGTTTTTACTTACTTATTCTTTTTGAAAGTTTACTGAATACTATTTAGAAAAACTTAGCAGTATCTTACCACTTCCAGGCAGTCCATGATCTTGGTTAATTTGTCTTCAGGTAAGTTTTTCAGCAGGGACACGCTTTCAGAAAACAGAAAGGCAAACAAAAAAACCCCAAAACAAAACCAAAAGTAGTTATCATTAGCACTTTTTTCATGATCTCTTGTCATCTATACAATTTGCACAACCACATTTTATAACCAGCTAAACTGGTGGTGCTATACAAAACACATAATATACAACTAAATCTGAATTTGGAAGGTTCAAGTATTCTCATCTTGTTTTTTTAGATAAACAGAACTTGCAGAACTTAGAAATGTGGGAAACGTTGGTCAGTTTGTAAATCTACTTTGTATTTCAGTAGGGGACAAAACTCACAGGGACTAATTGAGTCATAAAGAATCTGTAATAGAAATTTAATAATTTATTTTCAAATGCACTGCAGAGACTAAAATCAGACACAGGTAACAACTTCAGTACTGCTAGGACAACTGTTAAAAGAGAATCAAACTACAGTAATGACTTAGTGAACTCACTGGTAAGAATGAAAAAACTTCCTAGCCTGAGCACTCAGAGTTGTAGAAGTCAGGAAATCATAGAGCTCTCTAGCTACTCAGGGTCAGCAAAGAAGTATTTGTGGAAATCAAAGATGGATGCAAAAGTACACAAGATACTCTGTGCATGGCCAGGCTTGAGATTTCTATTTGAAGCCATAAGAGAATGGTCATTCTTTGTTAAAGAAAGAAAACATGAAATCAGTTACTTTATGGTTTGGAAACTCTAATTTGGCCTTCTTCCTATAGAAAAGCACTGTACAACTCTCAGTGTTCCCTGCAGGAGACAGAATCATTTTACTCTCTGCAGATTTCCTAGTAATTTATGTTGGACTTAGTTCATAAATTAAGAGAGATGTGCAGTTCTAATATTCAAGTCTCCAAGGGATGAGCAATATTCTTTAATCTACTTCATTAACAAATTAACTTCTAGTTGGAGGATTTGTTTAACTCCATTTATTTAATACATTGTTTTAACTTCTAGCCATGTAACCTTCCTACACATCAGCTCCATTACCTGAAAAGCATCCATGCTGTTTCCTAAAGCAATACAGGAGAAAAACAATCAAAAGGAGAAAAAAGATTTTGTGAATCCTAAAGATAATTAATTAATTAATTAGAGTTAAATATTCAGGTTTTTGAGGCCCTTTCCATTAAGAACACGCCTTTCTCTGTCTCTTTAGAAGACAGGTGCAGTACTGTTGCACACCTTTGCAAGTCGCCCAAACCAGTATTAGAAATAGGAATTCATGGTATTTACCTCCTAAGGAAGTTTCTGTATTGCTCTTGTCTTTTTTGTGCTGTCACTCTCATGATGTTTTGAAACACTTCTCTGTCCAATGCCCATGTTTTAACATTGGTGATTGCTTTAAGAAAACAAAAACCACCAACAAAATCAGCAATGTTTCTGAATGATTCGATGGAAGACATTACAATATCAGGTCATGGTACAAGACAGCTCTTTCAAAATGTCCAAAGCCAAGTTTTAAAACATCCAGCACCTTCTGCAACTAGACTTTTATAATAATTCAGTTCCCACTTTAACAAGGCTCACTAAAGTCAGGCATAGATTTCCAAATGGTTCTTCCATGAGCACTTCCTATGCAACTTCACAGGCTGAATAACCTTGAAAACCAAGGCATTTACTACAAGCACCTATGGGGCTGAACGCTTGTGAACATCTACTCCAAATCATGGACAGCCATCACACTCAAAAGCTGCAATGTGATCTTCAAAGGGGCTGATCTGAAAGAAACAAAAACTTGTCTGAAGTTTTTCAAAATTTAGGAGGTAAATGTTGAATCCTATGGCTTGGATCCATCTCTAATTGGGTCCGTGCAAACCTCATGAAGTTCAACAAGGCCAAGTGCAAGGTCCTGTACCTGGGTCAGGGCGACCCTGAGCACAAACACAGGCTGGGCAGAGAATGGCTGGAGAGCAGCCCTGAGGAGAAGGACTTGGGGTGCTGGTGGTGGAGGAGCTCAACATGAGCCAGCAACGTGCGCTCGCAGCCAAGAAGGCCACTTGTGTCAAGAGTGGCACGGCCAGCAGGTCATTTAATAAAAATATTAATAGAGGAAGCATGCATAAGATCCAGCATCAAAGATGCAAACCACTGTGTACAACCATTAACACAACAGAACGCATTGTGCTTTTTATTTTTCAAGCAAAATAAGGTGATGCTATTTAATTTAGTATCTTATTTTAAAAGATGCTACACCATATTCAGCAGTTTCCTTCTGTCATAAGAAGGAACAGAACTGTTTTCTCTGGGATAAGGAAAGCTACAGAAAAAAATATAGCAATTGATTTCCTCAATGTATCATAAATTATTTATCACAGAATTATTTTGACAGGAAAGAAGAATGCCAGGTTTAAAATGATGCACAGTCATCGGTCTTTGTACTTAACCCTGACATACACATATGCTCTTTATACATCCTGCCATTTATCAAAATAGCTCAAAAAATATTTTTGGATGCTGGAAGGGAGAACAAAGGTATTGCTTTGCTTTTGTTTTTCTCCTAAATAACATCTTCCAGTTTACTCTGCATGAAGAAAATATTGCAAGTGTCCAAGCTATCATGAATGCATTTCCTATACCTTGCACCTTAATTAAATAAAGCAATTAGATAGCTAGGAAAAAAGCCTGTAATCTCAAAGATGAGACAGAGAAATTCAGAAATTAAAGATTAAATCATGTTGCCAGCTTCAAATACAGCTACTGCATGGAAAGATGCTGCTGGGTAGAAGCAGCCATTGAAATGTTGTCTGGCCAAAGACCTTCACTTGTCAGTTTTCAAAGTCTGCAGGTAAAGGGTGTCCCTAGATCCTGAATCAAAGAGTTTTTACATGCATTTTTACTAGTCTGCTCAGTTATGGCATTGTAACAAGAAACACAATGAACCTATTGGGGAGGGCTGGGTTTCTGCAGTGATTTTAAGTATTCAAACACACTTTCTTGTCCGTAATTGGACAATTCTTGTCGTACCTCAAAACCAATTAATGTTAACAAAGGTCTAAAGCAGCACGACATCTTATTATGCAGAAACACTACTTTATAATGCTAATACTATACAGCAGGCAAAAAAGAAAAATAGGGAACATATTCAAGTAGAACAGTGTGCTAGTAAGAAAAATAATAACTTTATTAAAGCTGTTCTGTTTATCAGGCAGCAACAAAAACAGATTACATGTAATAACTTCCATCTGCACAGCCAGCAATGATTAAGTGCTTAAATTGGGTGCAGGAAGAAAGACTAGAAGCTTTTAAAGCAAACAACTTCTTGTTTTATTCCATTTGCTCCTTTTTAAGTTAACATGAACTCTTTATACTTACCGGTGGGTCAAAGTTCCTGCAGATTTAGACAAGAACAGAAATAACACAAGTAATTTTTATGCAATGGTAAAAAGTGGAAAAATAATGAATTATATCAGATTTGGTCACTTACTGGTCTGTCACAGAATAATCATGGCAGGTTACAAAAAGACGAATCAAGGGGTACATAATAGATGAATATTCAGTCTTATGCAGGAAGAGGGATATTTCTATTGGAGCTACACTTAAGAACTCCATCCCAATCAGATGGTAAACACAAAGCAAGAGCCAGTATTTGCCTCAGAGAAGCAGCACGAAGTTTCATCTCTCCCACTACCACATTTGAGACCAAACTCAAATCTTCTCCTGAGTGCCAGTCACAAACATCAGGTGAAAATGGATCTTGGCAAGACTCAGTAACTTAATGATACAGAACTAAAAGAAATACAAAAGCAACTGATTCCTACACATTTTGGTTCCTCTTGAATTTGGATTTATCTGCTCTATTAAAAATGCCATGGTTCTAATCTTTTCAAACGCACTGTAATGTCAGCCTCGGGGCTGCGTTTGACACAAGAACGTAAGAGCCAAAGATCATTGCTGATCATTCATCATTAAAACATCATCCTTCCTTAGCAGTTAGTTTGGTACAGATCTGGCTAACCAGCATACTTTGGAGATGCCTAATTGTTTATCAAAGGTCCTGCTAGAGATGTAATTATATTCATGGCAGAGTATTATTAGAGTTCCTGAGCAGAAAGAACTCAAGGAAGGAAACGTGAACTTATTGTAGATAATTGGGACAAGCAGACATCAATTAAATTAAAACTACAAAGAAAATCTGGACATAACAGGGATCTCACAAAAGCACATCAGTTTTTCTTTTGAACAATGTTGTTATAACAAACCTCAGGTACCTTTCACAGAAGCTGTCCGCGTGCAGTTGTATAAAATGGCCAGCTCACCAAATGCCGTCCACGCAGGTATCGAGGACAGCAGTTTATTCTGCTGAAAGACTTCCAGACTGCCCTCTGTCAGAAATCATCAGGATAATAGGTATTAAAACTGAGCTCAACTGCAGAGAGTGAAGGGAAAACAAATCAATGTATTTCTGGTTTCACCACTCTCTGGAACACAGGAATGGGAGCAACGATGCAAACAGTGCTTTGAAACAAACGTACGAACCAGTAGAGACTGGTTTTGATTTTTAAGTGTACTGCTAATCTACAAATCTCCTCTGGAAGGGAAGGAAAGCTGAGAAACTTTTCAATGCTAAAAAAGCCAGGGAAAAGGGCCATTCTAAATCCTGATGGGATAAACCTTTGCTACAACAAAACAGTCAGTAGTGGTTCAGATAGCCTAGCGTGGTGTAGACAAACAAGACTTAAAATAGGGATCACAGGAGAAATTCCTCATGAGGTTTGTCTGTTCAGACAGGTGTGTGTGTGTGTATATATGCACAGAGTGCAAAGCAGAGGGCAGAAAAACAAGAAGTACATTACATTTTCCTTTTAAGATATTGTTGTTAAGCCTCACTACAAACCTAACAGAAGTCAAAGAAGTCTGAATTTCCTCATAGATTGTCTCCCAAAAAGATCTTCCCTTAAACATGTTCTGAAGGTTTGGCCCTTTTCTCTCCAAGACACCCACTGACTTCTAAAAGTCTAATGTGCCACAAAAATTTCCAGGTGCAGAACTTTCTCCTCATATTTCATCTCTTTTTCAAAATGCTATCATTTTGTCTAGCAAGAATATCACTACCCCATTACAAATCCTGCCTCCTCTTTCTCCCTGCACCTTCTATGTTATCCTCACACAGCTATTGTCAAACTAACTCATCCATATGAAGCCAGAAGACAGAAGATGTGCTTTCCAACAGGTACCAGTATGCTCCTGGCTTAAATATTCCTCCTTCAACTGAACATACTCCTTACAGTAATTAATTCCTTAATTCACATAAGCCTCTGGGCTTCCTAGTGGTCCAGAATTGATGAAGTATGCAAATTAATCACAAATATTGGTATATTTTTTTTATGGTGAGATGATGAAAGAGAGTATTGCCACTAGGAGCAACTTTCAGGTGTTAAACTGATGATCTATACGGCTGATCTGTAATCTGAGATTTGAGTAAGCACAGATGACTGCAGTGAGATAAATTCAGACCTGCTGGAATTATTTTAGGAAAGTGGTCTTATCCTAAAGCTTGTTTTTCATTTTGTTGTTGGGTTCAACCCCCTGCCCCAAAAAAGTAGCTATTTAAAAAAAAATTCTAAGCTTTGAGGACAGTAAACTCAGACCTCATCTCTCAGTTTTCCATTCACAGAAAAGTGGTATAAGCTCTCATGAATGTTGAAAAGTAACTTTATGTCAGAAGTGGCTTCACCACTGAGCAGTTTTCTATATTTTAAATTATACCTGCTCTTCCTTTGGAGAAGAAAGGGTTGGCTATACCTACAACAGAAAGGATTTGCTGGCCTCTAGGCTTTCAGAAATGAAAGAGGTAATGAAACAGCAATAAATCAAGGTTCAAGGTTCTAAGGTGCTTTTTGTTGCTCTTGATCCATTTCATAAAAGTCACAGGTAAAACTTGCATTGCCCTCAGCAGGGCCAGCATAAATTATTTAAAAGCCTCATCATCGTGGTTTCCTGCAAAGACTTCTAAATTCCTTTCCTGTTTCCTGTCCTTGTGTGTTGTATGAGTAAGCAGTACTTACCTTTCAGCACAAAAATGTGATTGCCTGGCTCTCCCTGTCTGATGATGTAGCTCCCTTGCTGGAAAGTCCTTACGTACATACATTCCACCATATCTCGGATCTGGTGAGGCTCCAGTCTCTTCAAGAACTGGTTTTTATTCAGGGCATCCGTGATGAGCTTCTTCTCACTGGTTTTGAACAAAAAAAACTAAGTTTAAAAGATCCAGCATGGTTGGGGTATATCATTCACCAGGAGTTCATTCCTCTCAAGATGTTTGCTCTCATTTCTAGCACTCACACGACTAGTACCACTAACAAATGTTACAATCCTTGCAATTAGCATGCATCCCATTAGCTGTGCCACACTATGGCCTGTCTCCTCCTGTGTGACCTTGCCTGCAGAAAGCACCAGGTTAGATGTAGAAAGGCTCAGAAAGTTTATACTCTGTTTCTCACCACATTCTTTCTTCATTGCACAACTAAGGTGTACAGCCTTGCTTATCTGAAGGACAGAAATGCGAAAGGCATCTCTTCACATACTGCTGCCTGTACAGGAATGGCAACTTGTTATAAAATCAGGTCCACTTTTCTAACATTTTATTTTTTTTTTTTCTAATACCCATGAAAAAACAACACCAATGACAGTAATAAGGCTACAAAGTCAATCCTGATGGTACTAAGACCTCATACAGAGTTTCTCCTTTGTGGTGTGGAAAGATGCAAGGAAAGAAAAGTAGGCAAAAAGATGATTAACAGGTGCTGTTTTTTCTTAGGAGAATGTTAGAAGACATTGGTGGTGGGAAAAAAGTTGTGAATGAATGTGATTAAAAAAATGACTGAAGAGAACATCCCTTGCACCTGCAAAATACTATCGATTCTGTAGCATTCCCTGTTCATAGATACTAAGCAAATTTATGATCACAAGGTCAGCTTGCAAAGTACCTGCTGAACATGGTCCCATAGCAGGAGAGGTGTGTGTGCAGGTGGAGGGTTAGTGCTGATCCCTCCCACCCTCCATCCACCTCCCTGCAAAACTCTTCCTACCTCTGCTGTGTCCACTTCCTTTGCACAGATGACAACAAATACCATAAACGGTCCTACCTGAGTAAAAATCCTGTAGCAGTCTGCTCATGTGGGATGCCAAATATACTCTGTCTCCTTAAGAATGACCAGATATCAGAGAATGTTCCCAAAGCAGGCACTTTCCTCTACTGCTTTTAGGTATTTTTAGGGTGTAATCAGAAGTAAAAATAGAACACAAGGGCTTTTGGATATAGGTATGCAGCCATTAATGCTGACCTCTTTGCTTTCTGAAATTCAACATTCAGGGAAATAAACTTCTATCCCACTTTGGTGATGCTACAGCAAACTACAGAGGCAGACAACAGGCAGGTACAGTAGGCACATCAGTGATCAAGGACTATCCTGTCTGGACCCTGAGGGCAGTAATAGGCCTTACCTTGGGACCACCACCCGTGCATCCTCTGCCCGTTGGCCTGCATACTCTATTTAAGCTCAGGACTGGGCACCAATTCTTGCCTGAGCTATGGGATGGAAATAATCTATTTTGGTTTTGTCTTCTGGATGGGTATTGCCCCAATATTGTAAGTACTTTGTTTCTGTCTCTTGGTAAGAGCTTGCATCTGATTGATTTCTTCTTCTGTGGGACTCCTGGTGAACCCTGTTGTCACCACCCTGCTCTGCCCACCCTGTCCAGACCCTGTGGGATGGCGTCCCAGTTAGTGAGGGCTGTAGTCACCTCTGCTTCACTGACTCTTATGGAGCAACCCTGTTCTTGCTGTTCCCTGAGACAGAGTCTCTGCATCATTTCCTGCAGTAGAAAACACATATAAATGGGTGAGTTGTTAAGACAAGAACAGTCTGTTTGAGCTGCTGATGGAAGAGACTGTGACTGGATTTTAAGAAGAATAAAATGTGGAAAAATCAACAATGGATGTATCCACTAATAACGACCAACCAAGCGAGACAAAGCTGGCTGTACACACTATGAGTTCTGATTGACTTGCCTATGTCCTGGGTCAAGGGTTTCCTATAAAGCAGTGCCTTGAATCCATGCCAGAAATGAATGCAATTAAACAACTGCAGCACTGATGGAGCTTTTATGGACCTACTGAGTAGTTTTCCTTTACTGCTGAAGCGAAAGATCAATTCTGCCTGGAGTCCCTGTGTTCCTAATGTGCACGTGTAAGGAAGCTGCATAACAAAATAAACACCCTAACAGCTTTCTGAGGCATTTAAGGTCCGCTTTTGCTTGTATTCATAAAGCAATGCAAGGTTCTCATCAAAACTAGGTTATGTGGGAAAACCTCCTGAGGAAAACCCAGGAATGAACGATCAGTGAAGGCAAGTAAGTAGACTTACAAAGTTACTAGCCATATAATGACTGAAAATAAGCAATGGCAATTAGATGAAGCAAGGAAAATAAAATCAAGTAGCTATGGTGAGGACTGTGTTTAGAAATAGAGATCATAACTTAGCTTCTGCTGAAAGCAAGAGGGTTATTAGAATATAAGCTCTAACTTTGTTTTCTCCTAAAAACAACCTTGCTTATCTAATTCACCCCGGCCTGCATCATGCACACAATACCACAATAAAACACAGTAATGGCTCATAATCTGATACTTAAAATGAGCACTAAAGCTTCCAGAACCACAGGCTAGGAGACTGTGCTGTTATCAGAAAGTGTAGGTGGCCACAGAGTGAAGGACACAGGAGGATCATAACCAGGGCTCAGGCACTTGAATCAGCTGCTTGCTCTTGTCATGGACATCCAGCACAGTACCTATCTAACCCTCTTCTCTCCATTGGTTTCCTCAGCTTCTCCTACACCTGCCCCACTTTTGAGAACCACTGCTGAAAGTAACTAGATGTCCTGAAGGGACCAAAAACATTTAATCTCATACTCACACCAGTCATTGTCCTGATGAATCCTCCTGAAAGGCTAAAAAGGGGGTGCACAGCTCCACACAACTGTTCTGCTGTTGAAGTATTTCTTGGTCCCACCATTAGCAGTTTTCTCCACTGCCTGAGGACAGCTTTGCCATAGCATCCTTCTCCAGGCTTTGTCCCCCTCCCTGCTGTTAGCTCTGGTGGGAATGTTCCCCCTGCCCCTTTCAATATGTTTCCAGGCAACCCCTAGAAATAGCACTTGACACTCTAAGAAGGGCTTTTTGTGAAAAGGATTGGGAATTAATTCCCATCATAAAATAGATGTCATCTTACATGTACAAGGGTAACACATATACTTTGCAGAGCAACGCTTTCTCTCAATATACCTTTCTGCTACTAGTGAGAGTTTTTTGGTTATCTGCTGGCATTGACTGGTAAAAGACATCAATGTCAAGTGTTGAGACAGTTCTTTCCCAACCAATAACGGCTGAAAACAACTGCATCATGAACCTGAACCCATGGTGGGAAAGGACTTGATATAAGCAGCTTAAATGCTGCTGATGGTGATAGCATGCTCTGGAAGGACACAGGAAAATGGAGAACCCAGTCCTGCACATACTGGCACACCTAGATTCTTAACATTGCAAAGGATAAGAGATTAAAAAATTTTCTGTTTGAGAGATCTGCTTTCATGTACCATGTTCAAACTGTAAAATCTTCAGGCTTTAGTTGAATTTTCAATGCTCCTCCCATTAAGGAAAAACTAATATTTTCAGAAACTGAGATGGATTTATCCAACTAGCTCAAGAGAAGAAATATACACATGAGAAAACATCCACTCATACAGGATAGATCAAGAACCACTGAAAGCTTCTAAAACTCTCATTAAAATCATTCATGCTGAGATACTCCAAACAAAAGTATGGCACTTAAACCCCTGCTAAATGAACAGCATAAAATTGTGCCATTTGTTTTACAAATGTTTCTAAAAGGGACTGGCAACACTCTGGACGAAATGCAAATTCAAGAACATAGCATGGAGCTTCCCTTCCTCCCAAAATAGCTCCTTTCACAACTGTGTAGCAACACTGAGCAACTGTCTTCTGCAGCAGTGGGACTGCATTGAGTCCTCTCTCTGTGAAGAGGAGACAGCTACTCATACCAGCAACTCTCAGTGCTTCTATAGACACTGTTAGGCTAAAGGAGCAGTATTTTTTAATTACAGTGGCCAGAACTCTGTAGACAGTGAAGGTTAGACTTTATCCTCACATGCACACCAACTGTCTGAATTTGACATACTACAGTATTTACAGCCCAGGCAAGGAAATAAAATGTCTGAACCTTCCAGCATTTGGTTGTCTCAATAGCAAGGAGATGGTGGACAAGAAGCTCAACATGAGGGGGCAACGTGCGCTCACAGCCCAGAGGCCAATAACCGTGTCCTGGGCTGCACCCAGAGCAGCGTGGGCAGCAGGGCGAGAGAAGGGATTCTGCCCCTCTGCTCTGGTGAGACCCCACCTGCAGTGCTGCCTCCAGTGCTGGGGCCCTCAGCACAGGAAAGACATGGACCTGTTAGAGCAGGTCCAGAGAGGCCACAGAAATGATCAGAGGGCTGGAGCACCTCTGCTGTGAGGACAGGCTGAGGGAGTTGGGGCTGTTCAGCCTGGAGAAGAGAAGGCTCCAGGGAGACCTTCTAGCGGCCTTCCAGTACCTGAGGGGCTCCAGGAAGGGTGGGGAGGGACTTTTCACAAGGGCAGGGAGCAATAGGACAAAGGGAAACGGCTTTAAACTGGAAGAGGGGAGATTGAGATGAGATGTGAGGAAGAAATTCTTTCCTGTGAGGGTGGTGAGACACTGGCCCAGGTTGCCCAGAGAAGCTGTGGCTGCTCCTCCCTGGAAGTGTTGAAGGCCAGGTTGGATGAGGCTTTGAGCAACCTGGTCTGGTGGAAGGTGTCCCTGCTGCTGGCAGGGGGGTTGGAACTGGATGGTCTTTAAGGTCCCTTCCAACCCAAACCATTCTGTGATTCCATGATTAAACAAGTACATACACATCTCAGGCTTATCTAACTGAGAGGCACTATGTCTAAAACAGTTTTGTGGTGTTGTTTTCACAACTGTTTGCTTCCAAAGTCGATCAAATTATTGCTTGGTGACTACCACATCAAAAGATGTATCTGCTCCCATCCCAGGAGCCTCAGCAAGATCTTTCACTATTACTTGATTTGCTGCAGCAAGCACAAATTCTTCCCTCTGTGACCATAATGTGTGTTGGTTTATAAAATACATTTTCTAGAAGGGTAATTTACAAAAGCATTCTGTTCAGGTCTAAGAGTTGTCACAGAGCAGCATCTCATGTTAAGCTGGCTGTGGCAGGAAAAAAATGTTAACTTGCAAATTACAAATACTTTGGATATGAGCTTTAAGATTTTTAAAAATCATACCACAGGAATTGAGGTTTCATTAGTATTTTGCATATATATTAACTCATCACCTGTATTTGCTGTACTGTAGTCCAAGATGTCCAGTCTTTCAAAGCCTAAGATATTTGAACAAAACCACTTTGCTCACTGCAAGGCAGATGACAACTACTCATTAATAAAACAGTTTCAGAACCTTAGCCAAAGGTTCAAAGACATGAATTCTTGGAGATGGTCTAAACTCCACATAAATTCAAAACTAGTCTGATGTGTCTTTTACATGATTACTTAGGCTAAAAAGAAAACAAATACAAAGCACCACTAAAAAATCCCAACAACAAAGAAACCTGCCTGCTGTAACAACAATAAGACAAGACCATACTCTGCTATTTAATTGTCTTCCCGACTACCAGCCCGTGCCCTTGGACCTAACAGTAAAACACAGGAAGATTGCACTTCACTTCCTACCAAGAGCTAAAGCTGGAAAATGGTTAATTGCAGAAAATTGAGTTTAAAAACACTGCATAAAGTATGAACTTGAAGATAAGTTTAATATTCTAAGAAAAATAATTTTTAATGTCTGGAATGATCAGGATACCCTAAATATCACTTTTTCTTAAATTCAGCCCCTCTGATGACTTACTGATCAAGAGATCAACTGTAAGATGATGGAGGAAAGCATGGGAGAAAGGAATGATGTGGGTTCTAAGGAAGCTTAAAAGATCATCTAATAGAATGCCCCAGCCATGGGCAGGGACATCTTTCATTACTAGACCAAGATGCTCAAAGCCTCATCCAACCTGGCCTTGAACACTTCCAGGGAGGAGCAGCCACAGCTTCTCTGGGCAACCTGGGCCAGTGTCTCACCACCCTCATCCTAAGAAGCTTCTCCCTTATATCCTTATATCCAGTCTAACCCACCCTCTTTCAGTTTAACACTGTTGCCACTGGTCCTGTCACTACAGGCCTCTGTAAAAAATCCTTCTGGCTTTCTTATAATTCACCTTTATATATTGAAAGGCTGCAATAAAGTCTCCCTTGGAGCCTTCTCTTCTCCAGGCTGAACAGTTCCAGCTCTCTCAGCCTGTCCTCACAGCAGAGCTGTTCCAGCACTCGGATCAGTCTTGTGGCCTCCTCTGGACTCACTCCAGTAGGTCCATGTCCTTCTTGTGCCGGGGGCTCCAAAACTGGACACAGTATTCCAGGTGAGGTCTCATCAGAGCAGAGCAGAAGGGCAGAATCACCTCTCTTGATCTGCTGGCCATACTTCTTCTGATGCAGCCCAGGACGCAGTTTGCCTTCTGGGCTGCAGATGTGTATTGGTGGCTCATGTCCAGCTTTTCATCCACTACTACCCCCAAGTCCTTTTCCTCAGGGCTGCTTTCCAGCACATCATCCCCCAGCCTGTATGGATAACAAGGACTGTCCCAGGGGCAGAACACTGCACTTGGCCTTGTTGAACCTCATGAGGTTCACCTCAGCCCACTTCTCCAGCCTGTCCAGGTCCCTCTGGATGGCAGACTGAGTTGAAACTGGGCTGACAAAACTTGTTCACAGCGGTGTACAGTATTGAGTGTCCATGCTGCATTTGGGAGAGCTGAGCTGGGGCCACCTGCTCCTTCCCAAGCTATCCATGCTACAGGAATAAGAATCTGAACCCATGTGAAGGCATCCAGCCTTTTGCTCAGAGTACAGCTTAAGCTGCAAGCACTAGACCAACCTAGACCTGAGAAAAGGCTTAGTTTCTGCTTAGCTGGCAGTAAAGATAAATCCCAAAGAGACTACAAGACTCTCCTCAATGAAAACACAGGGGCCACCCACCACTCCTCATCTGAAGTCTGTGGGACACAGATGATTCTTGGTTAAAGCTACACACAAACTCAACCAGCATTTACTCAGCACAGTGACAAAGCCTATATAAAAAAGACGGACACTTTAATTTTGATTTACCATGAGGAAACTATATCACTGTGACAAAAGTAACATCACTGTAACACAAGCATGTAATCCCCCTGAAATCAGCTCACCTGGAATCCTTCCTGACTCTTGCTTTTTCAAAGGAAAACATAGCTTGCTTGTTCGCATCATACAGCTGGGTTGTCGGCTCTGCAGATACACCTTCCTTGGCTCCTCTCCTCCTACCAGCAGAGGCTTGAATCCTTGAAGCTGCTTTAGATGGAGAAGGCTGAAGAGAGTGCTCACCTTGAGTGCTAACAACATCCTGCAGCTTGTTCAACTGTATGCACTTGTTCTGAAGTTCCTTGGTGAGTTCTGCTATGACCTTAGTCTGCACGGCCAGCTGTTCCTGAAGCTCAGCGACACGACTCTGACCCTCTTGCAACTCTTGATCTTTTCTCTTCAGCTCCTTTTCCAGCTCAAGCACCCTGCTGCAAAGAACATCAGCTTGCCCACTGGTCACATTGATGCCCACACCTGCGTCCTTCAGAAACTTACGGTTGCCAGCACAGCCAATAGAGAGGTTTGCTACGTGTCTATCTGGCCGCCTCAGATACTTGGGTTTCACTGATCCGTTCCCCATTCTGTCCAGAGACCTAGGTGAGAAAATACATTTGCAGTTGTATTTCATTCCCCCACAAGAAGAAAAAAAATAAAAATGGAATGATAAGTAATGAATTTATTATTTAACTGGCAGCTGAATTTGAGATAAACAACTACAGGAAACATAGTTGATTGCTTTCATCCCTTCCAGTCCTGAAAATCAGAGAAGTGAAGGGCAAAGAAAAGAGGTGGGTATGTTGGTGGATACAAAGCTATGGATCTGATGGCTACCACTTCTTTTTTGTGAGTTGAAGAAGAGATGTGTAAGCTCCTATCAGTCTAACGAAGACAAAACAAACAGCAGGAAGGAGAACAGCTTGTGCTTTATGGCTGAAGCAAGAATATTGTGAGAAGCAAAAGAAAAAAAGTTGGTCACTTCCCCATTGAGGAACAATTATTGAATGCACAGACTAATTTAACCAGTGGGTGTGTATCTGTCTGGCATAAAGGATATGTGATAATAATTAAAAAAAAACAACAAAACTTTAAGGGTCATGACCATAAAAGAACAGTCATATTGAACAGATTAGGGGTCTGGCTAGCCTGTAGACTGTCTCCAAACATGGCTATAAAGAGATGCCCAGGAAAGGGTATCAAAAGGATGAGCATATAGACTGTTTGACTGAAATACTGCCAGAAAATTCAGATTTCCTGAGCCTTATATGCTTTATTTAACCCCCAGTGGATCTCTAATCCTAGTACTTGTCCCATATTTCTTCTAATGCCTGTAAACTTTTTTATCAGCAGACCCTGGCAGGGCCCTAGCAAGGAGTTGCATGGTTTTGCTTCTTGCATGAAGAACTACCTCCTTTTATTTGTTTCTTCCAGTAGAAAATCAGGGATATCAAAGTTGGAAAAAGTCAGCTTCAGAAAGACTGAAGTTCTGGAGCCTGCAATGCAAGAAGGACATGGACCTACTGGAGTGAGTCCAGAGGAAGCCACGAGGATGATCCAAGGGCTGGAGCACCTCTGCTGTGAGGACAGGCTAAAAGAGATGGGGCTGTTCAGCCTGGAGAAGAGAAGGCTCCAGGGAGACCCCAATCCTGAAGGGGACACAGGAAGGCTGGGGAGGGACTTTTCACAAGGGCAGGGAGGGATAGGATGAGGAGTAACAGCGTTAAACTGGAAAAGGAAAGATTGAGATGAGATGTGAGGAAGAAATTCTTTCCTGTGAGGGTGGTGAGACACTGGCCCAGGTTGCCCAGAGAAGCTGTGGCTGCTCCTCCCTGGAAGTGTTCAAGGCCAGGTTGGGTGAGGCTTTGAGCAACCTGGTCTAGTGGAAGGTGTCCCTGCTGATGGCAGGGGGGCTGCAACTGGATGGTCTTTAAGGTCCCATCCAACCCAAACCATTCTGTGATTCTATGAATCAAGACAAGACTGACAGGTCACCCCACATTACAGTAGTCAATTCTAACAGAGAACTTGAAACCTTACGCCCCCAAGGTTTGACTAATCTTTAAGTAATTGATCAAAAGCAAAACCCAGAGCATCTCCGTTTACTACAGACCACCACACACGCTCTTCAGGGCTCTGCCACGGGCAGGGAGGCGGCCAGGACCCGAGCGGACTCAGACCCCCCGTGAGAGAAAAGGCTCCCGCCCAGCTCGGGGGACTCATCGCCGGGGCCGCGCTCCCCAGAAGCCGGGCCCACCCCAGGCCCCCGCCCCGCCGCCCAGACCCCCGCCCCGTCGGAACCTGCCGTCTCCCCGAGAGAAGCCACCGCTCCTCCTGCCTTCCCCGACCGCCGCGGCGCGGTCCCGGTCCCCCCGGGTCTCCTCACGCACCCGCCACCGCCGCCTCCTCCTCGGTCCCGCCGCTCCCGCGGGGCTGCCCTCACCTGCGCGCGCGCCCCCTCAGAGGCCGGGGCCGGGCGGCGCGCGGCTCTCCCGCGCGCTGCAGAGCCCGGGCGGGCGGGAACGCTGCGGCGGGGCGGGCGGGAGGGAGGGACGGGGAGCGGCCATGGCGGTGGCGGTGCCCGCCCGTCCCTCCGTCCCTCCCTCGGCGCTGCGGGGGCTGCCCGTGGCAGGGGCCTGCAGGACGTGTGGAGCTGCCGGTGCCGTGCCGGGCTCGGCAGGGAGGCGGATGCCCTGTGCCAGGCGGGCAGGGACGAGGCGGGCTCGCACCTGCTCCACTTGGCAGAGGGAAATGCAGGGTCCAGCTCGGCCCTGGTGACAAGCACCTGTCCTGCTCGCTTTCCCCCGGCCTTTAGAGACGTCCTGGCCTGTGCCAGACGGGCTGGCACACAGCTGAGCCGCAGCAGAGATCCTGCAGCCCTTGTTCTCTGAAACCGAGCCCCTGCCAGGAGGCACCTTCTCCTGTGCCAGCGCCTGCCCTCAATCCAGCAGGAACACCACAGCTCTTGGAGCATTGCCTCTGGGTTCCACACTGGCTCTTTAGGCTTCACAAGCACAGAATCATAGAATTGTTTGGTTGGAAAAGACCTTTGAGATCATCAAGTCCAATCGTACCTGCCCACTACTAAACCAGATCTCTGAGCAACACATTTTAAATCCCTCCAGGGATGGGGACTCCACCACTTCCCTAGGCATCCCATTCCAGTGTCTGATCACGCTTTCAGTGAAGAAATTATTCCTGATGTCCAATCTGAACCTCCCTTGGTGCAACTTGAGGCCATTTCCTCTTGTTCTATCACCAGTTACCTGGGAGAAAAGACACACACACCTGCCTCGCTACACTCTCCTTTCAGGTAGTTGTAGAGCGCGATAAGGTCTCCCCTCAGCCTCCTCCAGGCTCAACAACCCCAGTTCCCTCAGTCACTCCTCACCACACTTGTGCTCCAGACCCTTCCCCAGCTCCATTGCCCTTCTCTGGACACGCTCCAGCACCTCCATGTCCTTCTTGGAGTGACAAGGGCTGTTCTCTCCTGGTACATATCTGTACGGTGATTCAAAACAGCTGTCTTCAAATCAAGGATGGTTAGACCCAAACACCCTGCCAAACTGGGAGTGAAAGGGTGTTACCATAGCTGAGGAGCTGCTTGCACAACTATCCTACTGATGCTGTGGAGCAGACTTGGTCTAACTCCAACCTGTAGCCTCTAGGATGCTGGCTCTCCTATTTTCATTCATGTCTTCACATTCACCCCAGATTCTTTCTTATCTCGGTCACAAACTTAAAATTACTGATCAAAAGTGCCAGCACGCGAGGAGAAATACCAAAGGCAATCTCTGAAGCCTTTGCTGACATCCCTCCTATCTGCAATTCCTGTCAGCCCCACTAGTGGAAAAGCTCTACAGATGTGTATCTATTAAATACTCCAGGCAACTCCACCACATGCACCAACGTCAGTTCACTTAACTACAAATCCTCCTTTGGCTCCAACAGACCTCAGTATTCAGCACAGCCTATGGCTGGGATGAAGCAGCTCACGTAAAGTCCAACTGGATGAGCCTGAGAAGGGCTGTGAATTCTTTTGCTTACAATGGAGTTCTCAATTCCAAAAGATAAAATTAGAAATAAATGTTGGCTACATGCATTTTCACTGACTACTCTATACCTCAAAACACAAATGTCACAGTGATCAGAGAAGCATGTGATGAGAAAATAGGTCCCAGCAAAGTGAGCTGCTCTGGGAAGCAGCAATTCAGTCAGATTCCCTGAGTTTGTCAGCATCCTCCTTTCCTGCTGCAAAGTTCCCTAAGAAATGCAGTCAGGAGTGCAGAGACTGCTCCTTAATTGTGGTACACCAGGGCCGTATGGGGTCTTGCTTTTTGTTGTTAAACTGAAAATGTAATGGGTACTCCCAGTTTGCCTACCAGGAGGCTTCAGAAATTATTTTCTCAACGGTAACCTGATAATCAGAAAGTACACAGCTACAGTAGATACATCCTCCCATTTAAACTCCTGGATATGTTACAACTGAGCTATTGTTGATGCAGGTTTGAGGACAAGTCTCATTTCCACTGAAGTCAAAGGATGAATTTTCATTTAACTTTTTACAGATTTTTTGATACTGTTCAATGCATGTAAGTTGCATTGTTAGAAAACTGTTCCATTTTAAAAACCCACTGGAGATACTACTACAGATTCCAACAGAAGTCTTTTAACAGTTCACACATTAACAATGTAACCAACTAAGATTTTTTTTGTAAGGAAAACCTGGATAACAAAGCACAATTAAAAGAGTTAAGCTGAGATTCTGGGGGAAAAAAATCAAATGACACGTAATACTTGGCATTCTATCCTGTACTAAGATTTTTAAAAGTAAGTGGCATAAATTGAGTTTTTAATATATTGAGACCTCTGTCACGTATCAGCTGCAGCCTCAGTGCAATCCTGACCACGCTTCTGTCCATGCTGCAGCTGGGGTGCTGGGCACAGGCACACTGATTTCACACTGTTGCATGGTTCCAACACGGTGGCAAAACACACCCGAGGCAGAATGTACCAAGGGCAGGACCATGGAAGACATGGGTCTTGGGCCTGTGTCGGGCCAGGAGGGAGGAACATCTGCTGATTGCAGCGCACATGAGCTTCTGTAGGAATCTGACCAGGAACACTCTTGTGTACAGCTACTACATGCTTCGTTATCAGCACTCGGGCAAGCGGAAGGCACTCCTATGCTTGTTGCTGCACAAGCACAGAATAAACAACAGTTCCTATTTTAATTACAACAGGCAAGGTAACCACAGAGGGAGGAAGGACAGTCCCACATGGAAAATGAAGTAAGTTGCCCAAGATCACACAGAAGTGACTTGCCAGAGCTCTATTTAAGCTCAGCCTGGAGGTTTTACTTCTCATCTCAGGTACAGTGGTGGAGTAGTAGTAGTTTCCAGCTTAGCTACAACTACAACCAACTACTAAGGTCCTTGATCTGTACCTACCTTCAGCCTGGCTTGGTCTTGGTCCTTACCATCTGAGGAGAAACATGCCTGGCAACTCTGGACTTGATCTTAACCTTAACCAGTGGACTGAGTTCCTGGCTTGATCTTGGACCTCCTCTCATAGGAGAGGTGCTGAGCCCTCTGATCCTCCCCGTGGCCTCCTCTGGACTTGCTCCACTAGGTCCATGTCCCTCTTTCCTTTTCCCAATTGCTCTTCTCAAGGCTTTATTTCAGTTTTCTGTTCAGTGCAGACCTCTTGTGGTCAAACCGGTGATTGCAGCTGAAAAGGGATGCAGGGTCTTCTATTTTACACCTTGGCCTAGTGGTAGGAAAACTAAAGTCTGCTATGCAGCAAGGATCTGTTTTCAGCTCTGTACCTGATGCTTACTTATAAACATCTGTAATGTGTTCTGGCTTGGGTTAAGACACTGTGGAAACCAAGGGATGAATTCTGAACCTGCAGGCACAACACAGTTCCTTCCATGTAAGCTTCCTCAGAATACTCTTTCCTGGAACATAATTGTAATTTGTGAATTAATGCTACAGAAATAAGCAGGCCCTTCTGCACAATGGCAGTTTTGATCATTCAGGTGATGTATGAAGGTGATACATAATTTGAGTTCTGTTTTAGAATCAAGGCAGAAAACCAGAGGTGAGTACATTTTTCACAAAACTCCCCCAAGTATTGTTGCAGCCTCTTCCCTTTTCACCACACACATTTACAGGACAGGGCAGAAACTGTATTTTCTTAAAACTACAGTCTGACTTCACCAGACTTTCACATAGTAACAACACCTCTGTCTCCCATTAATTACAGCAGCATGCTGCTCTGGGATCAATAAAATTTGGCTTTGATTATTGAATCCTACTTTACCATATTCAGCTTCAGATGAGCGACTTGTTCTCCAGTGTCCTTCATAACTCCAATCTAGTCTGCAGCCAGAACAGAGTAGACAATATAAGGCAAAAATGTGACACTGTCTATTTTACAAAGAAAACAAAAGCTACATCAACTCTGGAAAGCACAAGGGCTTCCACTTGGTGCACTCACTTGTCCCAGAAGGTATCTGTGCTGCTCTTTAATTCAGTAAATGTTTCTGGGTCTTTCTCATTCTGCTTTAGTTTCATGTTTTCCATAGATATCATCCACTTCATGTACAGTTATATATTCAAACTGAAAATTGGGTTTCCTGATACCTGTACTGCTTCTAAGAAGTAAGTCTCATGGATAAGTAAATACAATAATATTGGGAATAAATTACCAGAACTAGAACAAAGACCTACCTGGGTTACTTGTAGGAAGCTTAATCTGAGAGCATTAACTGAGATTATTACCTTGAGGAAATCTTTAGGACAAGTGAGCTATTTCCCAAGGAGAAACACCACTTTTAGACCCATCACCACAGGGATGAACTGACAGCTCTTTTTAGAAGAACATGCTCAGAGCTGTACATAAGCAATATAGTATCTAAGTGTGCAAGAGACATGCATTATCTCAAATTCACCTTGTGCTCAGTTCCTAGAAATTCAGAAGGATCTCAAAGAACTCTTATATTTTCCCTTCTTTTCTCCAAAACACAATCAAGTTGAACAAATCCCTCTGGATCTGGATCTATTTGCACATTTGATACAGCAAAGTTTAGTGCTTTTCCCTTAGCAGTGTTACTGTACTTTTTTTTTTTTGCCAATCTAATGTGTTAAAAGAAATTATGACCTGGTCGAGCCAGGACACAAGAAACAGCAAAAGTGAATACACAGCACGTGCAGAATACTCCCAAAGACAATGAATCCCATAGGAAACAACAACAAAGTAGAAAAGGATATTTTTAACTTAAATATTACCACTGTGACAATGTAGTTTCTAACTCCTCAGCAGACCGCTTCTGAGGCAACAGCATTTTTACACGTTTTATAACCTAGCTGTGAACATTTGGTCACATTTCAGCTTTTTATTACATACATACTGAATAAACTAAACACACACCACAACCACCCCCAATATAAATATGTACCTACTCAGAACAAGTACATGCTCCTACTGAAAACAACATGTTTATGTAGTAAGGAAATCTTCCCCTTTTGGAGTTAGAGGCCAAAATCTCATTTTCTCCTAAGGGATTTCAACAGCTGCAGGGTGAGGGACACAAACTCACTTCCCAATCCAAGTGTTCACATACCTGCCTGGTACTTTTTCACCCAGGGATACAAGGTTTTCCGCAGGGCAGAAAAATATGACACCCATGATCAGAGTTTCCTGGCTTGGTGCTCATCAGTCACATAGCTTCTTGGAGGGGAGACTCCCACTCCTGGAGATTCTTTTTCTCCAGGACACTTGGTCATGGCTTTAAGTAACCTGTTGTACCTCTCCGTCTTTCCAGCTGGTCGGGGGCGATAGGGAATATGATGTACGCAGTCTACTCCACTATCTGCAGCCCATTCTTGGATGGTTTTGTTTTTGAAAGGACTTTGATTATCTGACTCTAGCTGAAGTGTCCCTCCATGGTGACAGATATGCTTGCTTACTCCTCCTAGGATGCTACTCCTACTTGCTTTCCCAGCAGAAATCTTCTAGTCACCAACTGAGACTGCAGCACCGGCAGGGTGTGTAACCTGCTGGACAGGCTTCTCCAAACATGCACTTCTCCCACCATGCATGCTGTTGCATCACTCATGCTTTCATAGAATCATAGAATGGTATGGGTAAAGAAAAATGTAAAGGAGCAGGTTAATGAGGATAGCAAATACTTCATCAAGGAAGCTCATTTATGTCCCTCATTATCGTATCACCCTACTTTCATGAGATGTGGAAGAATATACTATATATTTTTCCCCACCTTTTGACATAAACTATGTCCCTCCTGCCTGTAAGCCCCAACAATGGGAGAGGGATGCAGAGAAGATGGGAAAGACCTCATCTGATGAGCTTAAGTCTGTGAACTGCAGAAGCAGTCACCTCCTTTCAAAGAGTCAGCCTCTTCCTTCATCCTTCACCCTAACTGAGTGAATGGGAGAGGAATCCTTCTCCACCATCAGGGCTTGAGGCCCTGGTGCCAATGGAATATGTAACTCAGTGACTTCCAGCACCTGGTACCAGCAATCAGGCTGCAGTTAAGGACAGTATCCCCACTGATAAAGGCTACTTCAGCATATTCTTACAGAACTCAAAAATGAAACACTTGCCTGAAAAGGCATGGGTAGAACAGAAAAACCAGCTTACCTGAAAACTCAAGAGATGCAGTGCAACAATAGACATATTTATTCTTATTTCTTTTCTCTTTTAAATAACAGTGGCAGGATAATTGTAAATATCTTTTTTTTTTTTTTGCCAAGTATGTGCTTTTACCAAGTGATTTTGCATCCAGGGTGACCTACAGGTACAGTTTCTTTGTTTCCCATCGGGTTCTTCCTAGGGTAAATAGAGTGGCTAAGTATTCAGAGCTACTACAAACTTACTAGGTCCGTAACACAGTGAACTACTTGACAGTCATAAACATAATTCATAAAGTAAACACACAGAGACAGTTCTGTTCACAGCTGTCTTTTCTTTTTGGTATCCTGCTATTTCAGTCAAAGAGGATTGTATTCTTCATTGTTACCCTTTCAAAAACAAGTAATTATAAAAATGACTTAATAAAAACATACTTTCATATTTCGATGCAGTTTGTACACCCGTTTCTCAAAGACTAGTCTAGAAAAGTCAGCTTATTCAACCTACTATCAGAAGAAGGTCAAGTATGGAAAATTAGAGTAACAAAACTGTAGAGAAAAATAAGAATGTCTGTAGTGGTGAGTTGCAAACAACAGAAAGAAAAAGAAAGAAAAAAACCTCCCTAGAAGTTGTAAAATAGTCCAAGCTACATAGCTACTACACTTTTGTAGCAGGAGTTTTTCCTACCACAGCCTTGATTTTTATTACTTTATATTTCTTTAAAATAACTTAGAATAATAGTGAGTTTGCCTACCAGCAGCCAACCCAAAAACATAATGGAAAAAGAATAAAAACACAGCCACCATTACAGTGGTGGGAAGAAACTCTCCCCAGCAGCCAATTTGTTGTGTTCAGTCCTTTCCCTTCTTAGGAACCCCAATCAGGCAAAGTTCCTGGCTATATTCAGCTTATTAGGAATAGAAATTCTTCAATGCAGACTTGGGTTTCACTGAAAGGAATGGTCATTTTTTTCTTCCCCCTCTGTAATCTACTATCAACTTTGCAGAGTCCTTGCAGCAGCAAGTTGTAGCAAAAGGAAGGGGAAAAATATTCCATCCAGGTGTGAAATGATTCATAGGTGGCATCTGAGCTCTTCCAAGGATTCTGTCAGTGCTGTCCTCCACCAACACTCAAGCCTGAATCACAGCCAAGCAGGCTGTGATTTCATCTCATCTGTCAGACGTTGAGAAGCTCCCTCTTTGATCCCGAGTTAGCTTGTTCCATCTTTGCTGACGCTATCGCAACTGCCTGCACATCTTTCATCATTTTGAATGCCACTCGGTGTACGGAAAAATAAACCAAGCCATGCCCCTTGGTAATCCACATAATGTAACAACAGCAGCCACCTCCTGCACTAGACTCTGCCCAGAAGGGCTGACCTGAAAGGAAGAGGGAAATGTAAAATCAGTAAAGACAATCATTGGAACGATGCAAATCTTCTCAGAGTGCTTCAGATAAGGATCCTGTGAAACTGAGGTCCATCTGATCACAGATTTTCAAGCTCAGAGTCTTTATCCATCTTGCCACCCTGTGTAAGGCAGCGTGTCTGTGTACTGATGTAACTCTCCCTTTCTGTCCTCTCCTCAAAGTAACTGGGATTAATCAGATGGAATTCTTACACCCTCTTGTGATATACAAGAAAAACCAACATGGCCTGAGGAGAATCCTTAGGGCTGTGGTGTATGGTTGTCCCTCTGCAGTGCTGCAGAGCAGATCAGAAGAGTTGAGATGTTATATCCATGGGCACTTCTAGGTGTTAATGTACCAGCTGCCTGCACTAGTGACAAGAACACCTGACTCATGGTCAGTTCTTTCTTGTATTAGTAGTTTTATGACTAAAGTGGAGGTATGGCTTAGGGGTGAAAACACAGACTATTCATCCACCTGCTTAATTCTGCATCTCCATCTACCCACCTGATTAGTTTTCTCTGCTGCTATGAATTCAACTTTAAACAACCCAACAAAATAAATTGATTGGCAAAGCACGAGCTAAAACACTGCCATAAAGGTTCATGTATCCTTTCAGTAAAATGAAGAGTTCATGAGGCTATGTTCAACCAGCAGTAGAAGAAAAGCCAAAAATAAGTTTTTGCTTAGATTTGTTTTTACCAGCCTGGACTCTAAACTGTTACCTGGTTTCGTGAATGTATTTGCCCCAGAGTGATCTTTGTGCAAATCTCATCCCTGTCTGAAAGGCTGGGTGCAAAAAGGGATGCAATAGCTGCAGAAACGTCTGCTTGGAAACCAGAGTGCTCTGTATGGTACTTGTCAGGAAGCAGAGATTTCTCTGAAGTTTAAAAAGTATTTTTTCCCCACAGTGAATTACACAAAAATTAAGATACAAAATTCCTTATTCTAATTCCCATCCCCTAAGGGAGAGAAGGCTTGAGAGGGTTTAAGATAAAGACTGACTGTTGTCTTTTTTCCAAGAGTCCCAGATTGGAGTGGGGATTTACCCCGATGCTGTGCCCCATCTGTTGAAACATGTCATGTGCCATGTGGTTTTAACTGTTTGATGCTTCCTTTGTATCCCATTCTCTGTACTTACTGATGCGGGTAACCTCTGACACAAACCTTAGTGTCTTCCATCTGTCCTTCTCAACTTGATTCTCAGGACTTTCACTCTCATAGGAAGCCAAGTAAAGTGCTGCAATCAGAAGCAAATACAATGTCAGGCCTACTGGCATTTTAAAATTTGCTCTCCCTGGCAAGTGAACTGAAGTTAAATTAAGCAGGCTTGTATCATTCATCCCTCAGATTAGGGCTCCAGAATCCCACTGGGAAGTGTAGCATTGCTTATAATTACATCTAGACAACCAGTGCATGAGAACTTTTTTTCCTTTTGAGGGGAAAAAAACCCAACTAGTGAAAACTCAAAAGCACAAGAGTAGAAGAAAACACTCAAAAGAAAAATCTGAGCCCAGAGACATGGTGCTTTGTAAGCAACCAGCAAAGTCCCTGTTTGCTTTCTCAAGCAGCACTCTTCAGTGTAAAGCACCCTGAAGGTCCATATAAACACACTTCAGATGGTATTTATGGGGAGCACATACCCAATCATTTTTTTTCATTCAATTTCAGAGAAAAGGATAATGTCAATTCTCACAGACCACATGCACATAAGAAGAAAAATCTTATTTTTCTCTCATTTGTAAGGGAGAAGCCCTTTTTACTTGCCAGGTGGAGATGTCTCAGGACAAAGTCTTTCTTTACTGTAAGGAAGCAACAGCTTAGCATGGAGAGTGGCTAAGCAGTAGTGACACCAGACCTGCAGGAAGTGCAGAGCTCCTTACCATCGTCACTGAAGACTGGGACAGTGAGCAAGTACTGCAGAATCTTCCGATCCCTTTCAAAAGGACACTCCACTTGCTTCCACGTCATAAATTCACTGATTTGTTTTGCCAATTCCCAAAACTTCTGTCAGAAGAGATGAGAAAACAGAAGAGGCGCTGTATATTTGAACAGTGCTGTTTATCCTGAACATTTTTTAAAAAGAGAGAGAAAGATCTCGGTTCCAAGTCCAAGGCTTGGAGTCTCCCTGGCTTTTAAGCTAGGACTGAACATGATCTGACTCAACAACTCAGCCTCTAACTTCTGCACTTCTATTTCAAACTGGGATAATTTTCCACTCCTCTACCCTGTTAAAATTGTTGTTATACATGAACATAAATAATAAATAATGATCTGCACTCAGTTTCTTTTCAAGGAGCTGGTAACACTCCTTATGCTCAACTTTTCACTTTGATGATGCTCATACTTATTTGTTTCACAGAGAAATATTTAGTAATTTTCACATCAAAAGTCTCTAGATGCTTAATACGAATTAATTTTGAAATCCAGATGTTCCATTTTAGTTAGTTAATCTGAAATGTTCAGTTTTCTTGCTGTAAATTTATGTGAAAAATGAACATTCCTCATGTAGTGTGTTGATGTTCACTGATAAACTCTTTCAGTTCAAGTTTAACATGCCTCAAGTGCACATGGATTCCTCAAGTAAAAGGACACTGAAGATCATCACATCATCTAGCTTCAGAATTCAGGCCAATGACTACAGGTGAAATGCACTGTAACTTTGTGCAAGTGACTTGGGCTTCTTGAAAACTGAAAGCACCAGAAAACAAGTAACTGGGTAACCCCACACTGTCAGATAACAAGTGTGAAATTGGAGGCAGAAGAATTACTGAAAGACAAGGGACTGAAAATTCCTTCACTGCTGCTCTGTCACATGTCTTCAGAGACAATCTGTGAATTACATGTACGAAAACACTGCTTATACATCTTGACAAAGGATGAACTCACCTGTTACAAGTGTAATTCAAAAGGAAGTTCTAAAATACTAATTTGAATGATTTTGTCATTAAGCAAACAAACCTCAGAATTGAAATGTTTAGACGAATTTGAGCACCGTGAAAAAGTTCTGCTTTTTTTCACCACTAAAAAATTGCGACTACAGACTATAAACATTTAATCTTCAATAAAACAACTTTTTCCTGAACTACCTTCCAGCTCCTGTGAGAAGCAACAGGTACATTCAAATTCCAGTCTAATTTTGCTCTTCTGGAATCCAGTGGAAGCTGAACCACGCTCTGCTTCTGTTGAAAGGTCCCACCCTTTATCAGTGCTCTACTTACTTCAAAATTGATGTGACCATTTGGAAGACGATTGGCACAGCCCTCATTGAGGAAGTAAATATCTTTGATCAAGAGGCTGAAGAAAGGTATTACAATCTAAAGAAAGAACAACATTATTCTTAGTCTGGTCCTGAATCAAAACATAATGCTCTACAGAGAAAACCAGAAGGAAGTCAGGTGGTGCAAAAGGTAAGTAAAATACCAAAGGACTAAGATCTGTATGATGTATCTCACTACAGAAAAAGTCTGCATGCACTGTATTTTAAGATACATGATGTTTCTCTATGAAGAAATGGATAGTAAGCTAATCCCTAGATTTTTATTTCCAGCTTTGTGCCTAACTGCTTCTATTACCTTCAACTCTTCCTGGCATGTAACTCCCTCAAGGTCACAATTAAAGTACCTGTTGGCACTCCACTGCCTGTCAGCTGTGGCTATTGGGGCGTGTTTAGGACAACACTATGCCTAACTCATTTCATTTCTACATCATGCCCCTCTTATTTTAATTTTCTTATTCTTCCTTGAAGATTCCAGAACGTAAGAGCTCAGAGATGCCTACTTATGATGTGCAATGCCTGCAGGGTATCTCTTAAGTGCAGCTCTCCCTCTTGGCTTGCTTGGTAAATGAGAGGAGACACATGTTAAAGCACAGCATGGAAAATTTGGGGCTAGCAGCACAAATGGATTCCAAGCTACAGTTCCCTGAGCTCATGCAAGAAATTGAACCTTGGCACTGACTAGCTCAAAATGAAGCATTTCCTGCCAACTGAATGAATCACAGTATTTTTCTTTGCAGAATGCTGGAGCATTCCCATATTCTTAAAATGCAGATTGTATTTTAATTTGCATCCTACAAAAATTTTCACAGCTGCACATCTTTGTTGCAACTGGGGATAAAACAAATATCACTTATCACTGCTTCCATGGAAGACTTTGCTGCATCATTTCAATATCTGCAAGTTCTTTCTTTGAAGTCTTAAAACTCACTTTTCACTGAAAAGAAGCAAGCATCTTATATTCAAACTTCTAGTACTTTGAACGTGTGAACAGATCCTTATGACACAGAAAAAAATCCCTGGTTTTATTTACATGTGTATAACAACAATACAGATCAGCAGACCACACATGGATTTACAGTGTCCTGCCTGGTACTTTATTCTATGAGCACCAAAATCAAGTTTATTCAACACAGCATGAAGCCCTAAATTATAAGCAGTTGATGAGCAACTGCTCAAGTTGGGAAGCAGCTAGGAAGCTATTTGGCTCTTTTCCACAAGAACTACAACTGAGATTCTGTATTAATGTGTGACCAAATCCAGTTTGTTTCTCAAAAGCTAATTTATTTTAAAGAGTTAAGAAAGATGCCACCTCTATTAATATATAGTTCACAATCACTCGAATCTGGAAGGTGGATTTTAACCCACTGCATTACACAAACACCTGATTCATCTCACCATTTCACTAAAAAACTCCACAGTATATTTAAAGCTCATCTAAAGACTGTACACAGGAAGGGGACTCCACAGAATCTGCTAGATTCTGACAGAGCTTCTGTCTAGATCTCAGTTTTAGAATACCTTTTCTGAGTAAATTTTAAAGCTTTTCCAACTCTAAACCATAGACCACTTAAAAGTGAGCACAAGTCGCAGCTCTAACTACAAATTAGTAGCAACCTCATTTCATTCCTTAGCTTCTCCATCTGTATTACTAGTTTGCAAGATGAAGTTCTCTGTCAAAAGAGAAATGAGCTGAGGTAATGTACTTATTTTATTTAAATAATCAATGTTTGCAGCTTTCAGTCAGCACCAAACTGAACTGGCAGCCCTAAAACTGTCATTTTCATTGAGCCACCTGGTTCCTGAAATATTCCATTTACTTTCTTGGTAGCTTACAGGTAATATTTAGACATTCAGTTTTGAGACTTTTTATTCTTTTTAAAAGCCCACCAGGTGTAGAGTTACTGAGAATCAGAGTCCTAAGACAAAAGCTTACCACACAACCTAACAAGCACATTTCACTTTTGCCCACTGCCAAGCCATTTGTAAACATACCTTCTCTCTGCTGCTATGGGCTGTCAAGGACCTTTGAGCAGCGCCACGTAGAGCAGTTCGGTAATTATAAAAATTGCTAGATGGGTCCATCTGATGCTACAAGGCATGAAAGAGAAGGGAAATAATGAGCCAGTGTCATCAGCACACACAATTCTTTTTCACTTAAGCAATTATTTTAAAAAGCAAGAGGTGTGCTGGACAGCACCACAAATACAGCCTTTTAGAGGACTGCGGTGTCTCTTTATCTGTTCATCTGATCAGAATATAACCTTGTTTTAAAAAAGGTTCACTCATCACAGCAAAGGATCCAACACAAGTCAGGGGCAGGTAAGCAAAGGCAGGCTTCATGGACCTTCTCTCTCCACAAAGAAGGTAGCTCAGCTCTAATTTAAAAGTCAAAATCATGAAACTAAGACAGCAATAGGTCTTGTCACTAATATTCTGCTCTTCCTAGTAAGCCGGCTTCTCAGAGCTGATTCGACTGCAATGGCAAAGTAAGATCAGACATCTAAAGCTGTCCGTGCCCCCACCTCATTGCTGCAAGACTGACTGCTGCACCTCGATGACTCAGGATGGCTGCACGACTCACAAAGCTCACCCTTAACCAGCAAAGTCCAGCCTGCACAATAAGGTAGAATGAAATAGGGGTGTAATCTCAAGAGCAACTTCCTGAGCTGTGCAGCCACCCTTGACACAAGGAAGGCTGTTTTCCACCCAAGGGTGGGAGAAGGAAGTGTAAGATGGATACAGCCATCTAGTTTGAATCTGTTGTCATAGCACAAGTAAAATTTCCTGATGATCTTAATAAACACTTCACGCTTACGTCACGTACAAAACATTACATTTTCTTTATCTTACTAATAAATAACCTCAATTAACCGATTGCCATTTACAGTGGGATACTCAAGTTGTTGGTAAATAATCTGTTGGGTAAATCACAAACTCATACACTGCTGCACCTACATGACCTTTGACAAAGGTCTCTACTCCTGAAGGTAACTGCCAATCAATTAGTTCAAAACAATTTTTTTCTGAAAGGGTAAGGCAGTCACCTTACAGCCCAACTTGATTTTCAAAGGCAGAACTGCATTAGTCACTCCACACCATCCCTCTCAAAGACATCTCCCTTTCAAGAGGTTACCTACATTTTTATTAGTTTTGTTAATAATTCTTAGGAGGTGGGTTTGGGAATTAAAAGAAAACTACTTCAGTTTCCATCTTCAGTTTCCAAGTCAGCTGAACAATTAAGAGCACAAACGTACGAAATTAAACATGTCATAATGAAGCCAAACTCATATTCTAGAGCAGTTGAAAGTAAAATGCTATGAACAGCCCCGTGTCCAAATATTGGCCAAACTTACCTCAAGAATATCAAATTTGGCTGTCTTCACTTTTGCCCAAGTCTTCTTTAACCGAGACACAGGACTCATGTTCATGCCAGCTTGATATAAGAGAGAGAAATTGTTGGAGTCTTTAAAAAATAATCTTTCAAGTAGCAAAGGCTAGGAAGCACTTGTAAAGCAAAGGAGCTTCAATAGAGTAACAAATATTCTCAATACAGCTACTCAGAAATTAGACTTATCGTTTTGGAAACAGAATCAACATCTCTTACAGAATGAAAGCTCTAAAAAATGCTATGACATTATTTAATCTGGTTTGATAAAACATGAATAAGCAGTAGAAAAGTGCAAATGAGTTTTATCAACACCACCTCCTATGTATTTAACTGAAAACTACACATATCTATGACATTTTCACATTTAAAATTTTTTAAAAAACATTCCCAATATTTTCCTATCAAGATATAAAAAGGCGTGGAATTTTTAAACCACTCAGATATTTATGGTGTTCTTCCATGTTTCTTCCAGAAACAATGGAAGACATCAATCCTCCATATTACAGGAAGTTTCTTATCCAATTTAGCACTAAAGTTGGTTTCAAAAAGTAGGGGTTTAGAATTCTGAACAGATGCAATGAAAATTTTCTTTCTCTGTAATTTACAACAGGGCAGTAAATAATTTCTTCCACAACACTACAATAATGTTGAACAATTCTCTAGCACTTCCCCTCCCAAATTCACCATGCAGAGCACGCTGAGCAGCAGACTGTTGTATAAAGCACCACGCTTCCTTTCTCTGGATTCAAAGGGGGACTAAACATTTCAGGACACATACTTACAAATAATAGCCATTAAGGAGTTAAAGTTGCCAATATTAAAACATTCCCGTGCCACGTCAACGAAATATTCTATCACTCTTGCTCTGTGCTTCTTCTTCACAGGCTGCAAGAGATGCCATGGGAGTGTTAGGAAACAGAGCACTCTGACCCACCTCCAAAAGAAACACTGCCCTTGTTAAAAGTCTTTTCCATGTGTACTACAACTTCATATTACGCTTTACATCTAGAGGAAGCCACACTGTTGTGTTCAAAAGCCCCCAGGACAGCAAAGACAACCCAGATGCCAGGCAGACAGAGAGCAAGGACAACAGGTAAAGAGGGTCTGCCAAGAAGAAGGGTATGAAGAACATCAGAGCCCAGAGGAGGTCAGCACAGAGGAAAGATGCCTCCATTCACAGGGGGCATTCACAGGAGAGAAGGGCAGGCCAGAGGCACTCAGAGAATCACAGAATGGTTTGGGTTGGAAGGGACCTTAAAGATCATCCAGTTCCAAACCCCATGCCCTCAGCAGAGACACCTTCCACCAGACCAGGTTGCTCAAAGCAACCAGCACCCCAAGTCCTTTTCCTCAGGGCTGCTCTCCATCCATTCTCTGCCCAGCCTGTATTTGTGCTTGGGGTTGCCCCAACCTTGCACTTGGCTTTACTGAACGTCATGAGGTTTGCATGGGCCCACCTCTCAAGCCTGTCAAGGTCCCACTTGATGTCATCCCTTCCCTCCAGCGTGTCCATCTGTCCAGTCCATGTCTCTCCAACTTAAAGACAAGGATGTTGTGCAGGACAGTGTCAAATGCCTTGCACAAGGCACACTCAAGTGTCGAGAATGGCTAACCCAACATAACATCACCACTGTGTCACAGGAACAAGGCTGAGGATCGAGTACGATGCTGAAAACACAGAACTGATTTCGTCGTCAGCCCTGCGCTGACTTCACCCACACATGAAAAAGTACAGAGCCGAGAGAACAGAAAGTCAAAGGGCACACTTAAGGGGCACCAAAGGCTTCACTGTTTTAGACAACTAGACTAAACAAAACCTTTTAGCACAAAAAGCTCTTGCTCACCATACAGATTTCTGTTGCAACCAAGTAACTGAGCCTGTTAAACCATTCCACGTAGGCTTCCAGATTCCGGGTCTTCTTTCCATCTCCGTAGCAGCTCTGTAGACAGAAGTAAAACAGCAACTTCTAGTGTAATCTTAATCTTTTCCCTTAGAGAGACCTTTTGGCTTGCTGACTTGCTAACCAGGAATAACTCAATTACCCAAAGTAACAAAAAGCTTAGAGGGGAAGTAGCAGTGATAGAATTTGAGCACATTTAACTTCTTCTTGAGCTGTTGACTCAGTAATGACCTCAGCAGGCACACGGAATTAATCACCTGCTGTGAGCCCTACCAGGATGCTTTAAGGACTTAGGACAGACTTATGCAAACAAAACTAAGCTTTGGTGAGTATGAGCACTGCTGCAGCCCTCACTCCTGTCCCACTGATACAGCAGAGATAACATTTTGCCCTCTGCAAGTGCTGAGGAACATTGTACAGAGCACAAGTCATTTTGAAAGCAGCACCCAAGGAGATGACCACTCTAGCATGGTTAGCTGGAAACACTGTGTCTTTGCCCTTCATCTCATGGATCTAGAGCTCACTGCCCCCTTTTTGTGATGTGTGCTGGACATGTAAGTTGCCCCACCTTCCAGTTTGCTGCAAAGAGTTCACTTTACTAAAAGGAAGGAGAGATGTTGAAAATGACTAATGTAAAAGGCAAAGTTAAACTCAGCTTTTTGCAGCTGGAGACCACATAGGTGGCCTGGAGAAAACATTCACAGGATTAAGTTAGCTTAAGTCAGAAAACACAGCAAAGGTGTTAAGTTATTTTTTTGGCTGAGTTTTGGAGCTCTGGGAGTTGTCCTCCAGAAAGGAAAAGCATCAACAAAATTTAAGATGAATACTAAAGCATTTTCTCTATAAAGCTCATTTCTGCTGGTCCTCTTTTAGTGCTGGAACTCACTTCCAGCTCATGAGGCACCTGAGCTCCAGGATGTTAAATGCCACATTTCAGAGGTGCTCCAATTACCTTGTCATTATCCAAAGGATCCTTCTGCACAAACGCCCGGACAAACTCTTCTGGTCCAATATAATTGAGTCTCTCCTAAATAAAGCACACAAGCAGCCAAGTCACATTCTATCTTAATCTGCATTTCAAAAACAGGGGAAAAAGGAAATCATTCTTGAAGTATAACAACTCACAAGCTCTATGTGTGTCAGCTGCTGAGCTAAGGCGTAGGGATCACTGCAGACTGTGATTATGTCCCTCTGGATGGACTGGGGCTTGGTCTTTAGAACCGTGAGGCGATCTGTGGATGTGGCATTGATTTTTGCAAGTACCTCCTCATACTGGCTAACAGTGGTGAGCTTCCGAATCAGGTTCTGGAGGAGCTGCTGCACGTTCTTCCGATACAACTGTCATGACATGGAAGAATCAAGAGATGTTTTCAAAACGTGAGAAGATAATATTAAAGTCTGCATGACACCGAAACAGACTGATGCTGATACTTGTATTTGTTGTCAATTTAAGATACACTCTACTACATGAGTTTCTGATACTGGCATGTCATCAGACCAAAAGGAATCCAGCTGAGGATCTGAACACTGCTTGTCTCACAGATTCAACAGTGACCCAATTATCTCAAGGAACAGCAGAAAAGGCATGCACGATCTGCTGCATGAAAAGTACCACCAGTCACCAGACAAAATACAAAAAAATGAAAATACTCCATTTTCTCCTGCTTAAGACCACAGAAAAAAACAATATATGGTCATGCAATGATGAAAAAAGGGCCTGCTTCTCTCTGGAGTAAATCAAGATCAGTTTCACTGACAGCTGACTGACCCCAGGGACATCCCATACCATGTGATGTCATGATCAGCTTATAAAGCTGAGGGGAGAAGAAGGACAGGGGGGATGTTCGGAGTGATGGTGTTTGTTTCCCCAAGCAACTGTTACATGTGATGGAGCCCTGCTTTTCTGGAAATTTAATTTTAATTAAATTAATTATTTGTTATTTAATTGCTAATTCCTTGTTTTGCTTTGCTTTCACACGCAGCTTCTGCTTTACTTGTTCTCTTCCATCCTTGTTTACAGTCTCTCAAGGCCTTTCCAGGCCTTTGGCAGCACGTGCACCTCCTCCCAGTAGCGCTTACCTACATGCTTGTTAACGTGCCGTTTGCTGCCTCATCCATATCATTATTCAGAAGCTTACATAAGGAACACCAGCCCCTGGGGAACACTAGGAACACGATGCCATTTAGCAACTGCTCTTTGTGTTTATAGTTCTTCCAAAAGCCACTCCACTGACTTTTGTAATCTTAGTATTATGCCAGTTACACATGATATTGAAACCTTGTTAACTGCCTTGCCACTAAGTGAATATAAGCCTTGGCCTTTGGCTCAGTTTATTTCAGTACTTACAAGGCAAGCATCAGTTAAATATCAAAATATCTCATAATACCTCTGTGAAACCTTATTTCCATCTGAGAACTGGGACTTTGGAAAAGGTCAAGTGATTTCCTCATGTGCTTCATCCAGAGGAAGGAATATGACAGACTTCCTCTGTGTTCTTATCTCATGCTTTAAGCTCAAGACAATTCTTCCTGGTCCAGTTTTCTTTTAGAAACTTTTTCCAAACCTGCTCTAACTCTTCCATTGACCTACACAGCTTACACAAATTTAGGAAGTTATCAACATCAGTAGGGATTTCTCAGATATGCAAGGCTTCTCAGTGTCTAAGCTAGCTTCTTCCAAGCAGAATCATCACTAAAATGAAAAACACTAACACCCACCAAGGTGTGTCTGTCTGCACAATATGCAATTATATTATGGGTTCAGGGATGGAGTGAACCTGATCTGTGCTCTGAAAAGGATCTGTTTATGCTATGTGGTTTCTTCCTAGGCCTAGGTACCAGAGAGAACTTTTTGCCTACCAGCACCTTCATAGTAAGTTAGCTTAGCCACCCAGAGCCATACCATGTTATTAACAAACCTGCAATATCAAAGCATTAAAGGAGTGCCTTTTTATCCAAAACTTTGTGCAGAGACAACTTACCTCATCACCACTGGTTATTCTTTGTGCCAACTCCTTTAAGTTCCTCATCATTCTTTCGTCTCGGAAATCATAAGGAAACGTCTCTGTCCATTCTGTCAACAACTGTAGGATTTTGGGTGCAATTTTTCGTATCCGGTTCTGTTTGAGAATGGGAAGGAGGAATGTTACATGTAATAGCAATAGAGCACACATCTAACCCAAATGACACAGAAATCCCTTCTGTAAGATACCGTGGAGCATAAGGGTATGAAGATCAGTTAAACTTTTAAGCTTAATTTGATTCAGCATTGGCCAGAGTCAATGCTCATGGAAACCAATGAAGAGACTCTCGTTGGCTTAACTGACCGGGAAATTAGGCCCCAGGTGGGTGGAAATCTTAGAATGATTCCCCTCATTCTCAGGAGTGCCTCAGTGCAAGACATTTATTCATGTCTCCATAAATTATGGCTGACTATTAACAATGAAAGTGATAAGCTGCAGTTCTGCCAGGACTTATGCACATGCTATACCTCATAGTGAGAAATCAGTGGAATTATTCAAATATATTTATTTAATTGGTATTATTTTCCACTGGGGTGGAGGCTCTATCCAAACATCCACATCCAGTCCCCTTTCAACTCTAGAATGACACACAAAAACCCCACGCATTCCCATGCAAAGGGGCCAGCAATCTAAGCCACTCCACAAAGACTGTAGGAAGAGCAGTAGCTTAAGCACACAAGATGGGTCAGAGTAATTCCCACTGATGTGTTTTAATTCATCATTATGTCTTTCCAACATTTCAGCTTTATACATCAAGATGTTTGGAACCCTGAAACAAAAGCAACCACTTCAGGATAGGGCATTAACAGCAAGTGCTTCTGTTTTGTTGGTAACTCCCCATGAATGTCAGTGAATAAAGGGTCAAATTCTAGTTGCTTGTATTAGGTTTTCAATCTGTTTAATCCTATTGAGGATCTTCTTGAGTAGGAACTTGCTGTGGGCAGGGTAGAGACATTTGACTGGAACTAAAAGGAGTCTGTGAGAGTGAGGGATCTTACCTTGTCCAGGCCAGGCTCACTTAGTCTCTGCTGCTCAGTGCACAGCTGGCAGACTTTAGCCATGAGCTCGTATGGATGCATGAACAGGCGTGAACTGAGAAGGAAGGTGAAGATGTATGTCCTCTGCAAACAAGAGGAAGACAGAGATAAATTACCACCAGTTTTGTATTGTGTAAATATTTTATATTTAAATGTGTTCCTGACGAACTGGTTCCTAACACTTTACTATCTGCACAAGAAAACTCTGCATGTGGCTGTGCCAAGAGCCGTTACTACAGTAGTAAGCATTTAACACTTGTTATTGCACCAGAATCAGCATTATAAATTTGTGCTTGAGCCAAATTACGCAAGATTTAACCAAAAGCGGACAGGGCAGGGCTGGTTTAGCTCCCCTATTGCACAAAGCCTTATTACAAGCTCAGTACCTGAAATTACTCAGAATGAAAGTTCAACTCCTCTTCTCTTGCTCTACAGTAAACCTTTGCGAGAGTCACCGCCAGTTTACATAACTCTTTCCAGCCTGCTAATGGAATTAAATTCATGCTGCAAGTCCAAGCTACTTAGAATACCAACAGAGAGATCTTGTCTGCTTCCACATTGCTAGGGAAAGTAAACAGTCTTCAGAAAAAGAATAAAAAAAGACACCAGTTGACCAGATTATTGAGCTGACTGCATTTCACCACACACACCATCTTTACCATGCTATGTTTGCCTGTCTGACCTCAGTAAACCACACACTATGACCTTGCAGTTCATTTAAGAATCCCAAATACTGCTCATTTCTCATAGTACTGCTTGTCTCCTGGGTGAAAGCAGAGGGAACTACACAGCTTAATTTTACAGAATAAAAATTAGTAACTCATTCTGAGATTATAAGAAGCAGCTCCTTATTTTGCTTTAGTTTTCCATGCATCATCATTTGAACTCATTACAAGATGGATATTCAAAATATCCACTCCATTCCCCACATTGTCAGTAGTTAAGTATCTATGGCACGAGAAGACTCTTCAATGTTCCAGTTCCAGGGACTTGGAATAAATCATCATGTTTGTCCAACTGGTGTCTAAATTGCTACATGTTTAAATTTTACATTAAGCATTCATGGATAAGCACTAGCTTAAGCACAGTCCTGTGCTGCTGTTAATTCTGATCCAAGTTAAAATAGATCCTGTGTTGGAAATGTGAACAGATCTGTGACAATAACAGAAGCTGAATATAAGTGGAGTTATGTCTTCAGCAGAAGACTTTCAACAAGCAGAGATGCAGATTCACCATCCCTCAGTCATCCCCAACTGCCAACCCCCCTTGACCTTTTGATATCATTCTCTTTCCTAAGAATTATATAAAATGTCCCAATGCATGGATGCATCTAGACAGGCCAGAAATTCTCAGATGACAAATGTCCTGTTCTCACGTCCATCGCAGACTTACATCAGGATAGTAATCTACGTTGGGTACCAAGTGCTGGATCAGAGCTTCCAGAGACCCCGACAGGAGGTTGTTGTCGTGGTAATAGAGCCCTCCACAGCTGTCCTCTTTTGACTGGTACAGGTTCCTGATGTAGCCCCTGCTGTCCAACATAGCTGCAAAGGGAGGCGTCTGGGGCATCCTTTCCTGAGGAGACACGCAAGAGAGAGATGGGATAATTACCAGAAGGTGCAAAGTAAGAGGCTTCCTACACTCCAGAGATAGTACTGCACTAGGAAGAAAACTCAGTGTCACATCCTGGGCTGCTTGCACGGAACAGTAACAGCTGTGGTGCCCTCCAGCCTGTGCAGGCTTCTCAGCAAAGGGCCCAGGCAGGCTCTCATCACTGCCTGGCTCCTGCAACTGCCAGGCGCATCTTTTGCATCCCGCTGTTTCTTCATTAAATGACAGATAAGAGGTCAAAGTTCAGGGTTAGAAGGAGCATACAAGAATTCTGCCAGGTTTTGGGAACTCAAGACTTTCAGCAAAGCTTTTGGGGGTGCGGTATAAGGTTAACTGACAACGTTGGGCAAATCCTGATGGTAGCTACCTAAGAGCAGCACTCTGCTGGGGAAGCGTGTTCAGGCTGTGACGGGCTGACACGGCCCCAGTTAGTGCAGAGGGAGAGGGACTGAAGTGAAGCTCTGAAGAGGTTATGTGTGAACACAGGCTCCTCATGCAACGTGACAGCCATGTAACTGCAACTGAAAGCTCCAATTTCCCAACTCCACCCTGGTAAATCAGCCCTGAGTTTTTCCAATTACACTGTGACAAGTGTGACACAGGCTAAGCCTGACACTTCAGTGCATCTGTCTCCACCTACTCCCTGAGTAGCTCCACAGAAATCTGGAAAAATATGCTTGTGTATATCTGTCTACCAATGTTGTCCAAATTCACCAATGATAACAAAGATGTGAGCAGAGGCAGAGATCTGTTAATCCTCTCTCCAAATTCTGTGACTGTGAAAAATCCAGCCCTGTGTTTTCCAACTTCAGATTTTAATACTTGTGTGGGAGCTATGACCACCCCAGAGCTCTTTTGGTGATGCAGCATGTGAAAAGGCCAAAAGATGAAATTTCTCTGATTACTTGAGAGTTGAGTTATACCCTCCTTCCCCCTCCTTCTCACTCCCCTGCTTTCTGGGAGTAGCAGTTCCTGACAGTTTAAGGAGTCTGGGTTTTATAGCCTTGACTGCAAGATAAGTTTGTGCCCAATTTTAACCACAAATATGTGTTTTAACTCTACCACAGCAATGACTGGGCTGTGAGTGCTAACGGGCCAGCTGCCTTCAGGGAGTGGACAGATCAAAAAGAAAAAGGTATTGCACACTGCTTCCCATCCTCCCCACAACCGGGAGGCACGGGAGAGCAAATGGAGAAGAGAATATCCACAGGCTGCCGTGTTCTTGCGCCGACAGAGCACGTGCGTGTGCCTGAGAAAAGCATTAATGCCTCTGAGCCACCATTGTCAGTGCAGATGCTATTGCTTTTCTCTCCATTGTATCAAATCCTATTTGGGAAAAGGCTCTAAAGCCACAGACCTGTCTGTGAAGTCACCCCATTTGGAGCACAAACAGCGATGTGACAGCCCGGAGATAAATAGCGTGCTGCCATCTGTGCGCCCCGCAACTCACAACAAGGCGCTTTTCGGAGTGAGCTCAGTGGAGATGCAGTTATGAAGCCATGAAGTTATTAACTAGATTCCTGGGGACCTGAAGCACCACGCAGAGAGCCACAGACTCACTGCTGCATGTCCTGACAACGGAGGCCTCCAAACCAGCACAAGACTGAGGGATTCAGTACGCAAACGGTAAGAGAAAGCCACAAACAGTTGCAAAGACAGAGAGGGATGGCGAAGAGAACCACCTGGCCTACATGACCTGTGCTTATCCAGCCCTGTGAGATGCCAAAAGCGATCTGCATCAAAATGGGAAAGAGTGAGGAGTCTCCATGTCTGAAAAATGACATCAGTCACTCTGTGCAGCTGCTCAACCAGCGATTCAATTCCACCCAGCCCAATGAACTGGGAGGAGAGAAGAATAAAGTAAACACGCGCCGCGGCACGAGAGCATGAGGTGCAGGACTGAGCAGAACAAGGTTCCTGCATAAGAGACTTCAAATCACTAGGCAGGTGAGGAGCAACCCAACCATGGCCACACTCTGCAACAATTCAGCATTCTGATGCATGAAGACTCTTGGTCCTTCAGGCTCTTTGAAAGGCTACTGAAGTTTAAGAAAAAACACTACTGAGGAGCTGACAGGAACCTCCTGCAGCACTTCCTAGGTTTCCATAAAGTTCACCGTGTTTTAACTGCAAACAAACTTCAACAAATGCAAAATATTCTGCAACCCACAGGCACTGAAAGATGTACTGATTGCATCAAAATTCAGAAGCCTTTTGAGCTACAGTAGCAGCGTTTATCAGCCAAAAGGCAAGTGGTAGCACCCACTAAGCATCTGTAGCCCTGTGGCTCCAAGGCAATACTCCACACTAAGAGTGAGAAAGGCTAGACTGCATCTGCAAAACAACCTGGCATCAATAATGGCACTGTAAAAAAATCAAGGAGAGTCATTGTTTCAATCCAGATCTTGTATTAACTGAAACAACCCAAATCAGGGTGAGACTGGAATCTGCAGAGGTTTTAGCCAGCAATTAGTTGTGATTTCACACAACCCTCACCACTCACAGCAGGCTCAGGCAGTATCTCATTTCCTTGGTGACTCAATGTTTGAGGAAAAACTTCCACCACACCACTAACTTCTATATGGTAAAAACTGAACTAGGTGTGAATCACAGAAGGGTTTTTCTCCAACACACTTTACACGTGCACACTATATATTACTGCCCATTAATATACAAGGCTTTTCAGGTCAGCAAGCAGTGCTTAAATTCTAAAAACTAACTCCAAGAGGGAACGAGACCTTTTTGAAGCTTGCAGTCCTCTAATTCTCAGCACAACAATAACTCCCAGGACCACGTGGACCTTCAGACAAATCTAAATTTGAGACAAACAGAGCCTACTCATGCCTCACCAAGAGGAAAGAAAAAATCATCAGGTCATTAACTGATTTGTAACAATAAAATAAAATGCCTCAAAGTCTGGCCCCAAAAGTTACAAATTAGCTCACTTGCTTGCTGTCTATTTCTGGAAGTTGCTTGATGTTTAGTTTAGTTCTGCTTCAGGGAGACATCAAGTTGTACTGGAAACACAGAATCACAGAATGGTATAGGTTGGAAGGGCCCTTAAAGATCATCTAGTTCCAACCCCTCTGCCATGAGTATGGACACCTAAGAGATACTAAGAGAGATTATCTAAGAGATGTTCTGTGTGCTCTGTGTTCAGACACTGAGGATTTCACTCCTAAGTGAGCAAGACACAGGACATGTTCTCCATGTGATGGAAAAGGATGATATCAGAGTGTGACAGAGATAAATATAACATAGCCAACAGGATGAATCATACAACACATGTGCTTTTCCAACAGGACTCTTTTATTACCTTGACTTTGACTCTTCTGCTCTATTTTATATGGAGGTGGAGATACAAACTAGCATGCTTAGCTCTAATTAGCTCAGAAGCTAAATACATAACATCAAACCCCGCCTTCAGGATAACTTGAGTGGAATTGAAATTCAGTCACAGAGCAGAATCAGGTTCACAAAGCCGTGGCATATAGAGCAGAAGTATCTTGGGACCCAAAAATACTGATAAAATACAGCAATACAACGTCTGACAATTAGAAATTAGGAACTGGAAAAACAGACAAGAACTATGATTTTAGTGAAAAACATCCTGAGAGTTAAAACTGGAATTTTTAACTGGGCTTTGGAAACATTTGGCTATCACTAACATGGAAAACATTTCTTTCCCCTTGTCTTTTTTTTTTTCCTTTTCTCTTTAAGAAGGAAAAGAGTGTCTTTTTTTGGTTAAAGATCTAACTTGAAGGAAAGAGCAAGAGCAATGAAATACTTTCCTGGTTCTACCAGTGATGTTCTCCTGTGACAGAAGGTGATAACCCTCTGCATTGTGGAAAGAAAGAAAACTTTTTTTCTGCATTTAGTGTGATTATGGAGAACCATGAGATCTTGGGTGCTAAGGTCCAACTTCTGACTCTGAGTAGACAAGAAGGAAGTCTCAACCTTCCCAGTAACAGTAGTGTAAGTAGAAAGCCAGAGCCAAAGATGACGTGCTCAAAACCCCACCATTTCCTGCAGAAGGTGAATTGCACTTTGACAAAACTAAAGTTTTCAGGCTGCCAAGTGCTTGTCCAAACCACTATGTTCAGCAACAGAAAAATCTATTTTTTACCAGCAACACTGGAAGGTTGTATTGGTTTGTTTTCTTTTCAATGACATCAAAGAGCTCAGTCTGCAGGTCAGGTGTACAAACCAAAACCAACAACATGGACAGCTCATACCCTTTATAGAAGCACCCACTGAGGGGTTCAGTAGTAGCCACAAAAGGTGCCTTTAAAGCCACTGCCAAACATTTTCAGCTCCTCTGTTATGTACAGGTGTCTCCCATACAACATCCCACAACCAGAGGAATGGTGACTGAATTTGTTAGGAGTCCCAAGGCACACCTCTTCATAGAAGATGCAAACCTCAGGTGTGCAATTACATTCCCTCAGAGCTCTTTCACCAAACAGTCAGAAACTCCAAACCACATTTAGCAGGTGGGTACCTACATGAAAGCCGGGAAGGGACTTCGGACAAGGGCAGGGAGTGACACAACAAGGGGTGATGGCTTGAAACTGGAAGAGGGAAGACTGAGATGAGATCTGAGGAAGAAATTCTTTCCTGTGAGAGTGGTGAGACACTGGCCCAGGTTGCCTAGAGAAGCTGTGGCTGCTCCTCCCTGGAAGTGTTCAAGGCCAGGTTGGATGAGGCTTTGAGCAACCTGGGCTAGTGGAAGGTGTCCCTGCTGCTGGCAGGGGGGTTGGAACTAGAGAATCTTTAAGGTCCTTCCCAACCCAAACATCTATCATTCTATGATCACCATACCCCACTGTTCTTACAGACACCATTATAAAATCAAGTGTGGCAAAACAGAAGGCTGCTGGGGAAAGGACTACGAATCCTAACAGCTTGCACCAACCTCAGAAAGCATGAGCAAGTCAGAATGAGCCTCAGCTTTAACATACACAAAGGAAGTCAGGACTAGGTGCTTGCCAGCAACATCCAGCTGTCTCTTAAGTGTTTCTGAAAAGTGTGGAGTATTTTAGACAATGACCCAGGCTACCCAGAACAAAAACACACCAGACACAGAGGCCAGGGGTTGCATTCCATACAGCTGGGTGTGTTTGTTTTGCTTACAAAGCATTTCTTTTTTTGCACTGAAAGGTAAAGTGAAATTCTATAGCTCAAGCAATTGAGAAGATAAGAAACATTAAAAATTCCCAGATTGGTGTTTCATAAGCTTTACTTGCAGAAGATAAGATCACAGAACTATCCCAGGTCAAGTTTTCTTGCTTCCATTCTTCCATGAAGAATTTGCCATGAAATTCTGGCAGTGTGAGATCTGCACCAACTTTGACTTACAGTTCCTTCCTACATACAGTCCTTTCTGGAAATACTTCTTATTAACTGTATCTTGTAAGAGGCAGAGTGCAGAATGGTATTTTATACTGGCAGAGGAGACAGAAAGAGGAGTGGCATGGGCTTTTCCCTGGCTGAAATAGAGAGCAAAATTAAGAGTCAACTCAGAAGGAATACACCACAGAGTAACAGGAGGACAAAGCTATCCCCTGGTGATACTGATGGACAACGACATAACAGTACAAATACATCTTGCACACAGCAGAGACCAGTGAATTGCAGTCTGGCAGGGCAGGCAAGGACCTGAGGCAGGTATAATAAACCTAACTGAGCCTGGAAATACTCCTTCATTTTCACTCAAACAGCAGAGCACGAACAATTTTGTAAAGTTCTCAAAAAATCACCCAGATAACAATAGGCTGCAAAAAAGAAAGAAAAACCCCAGTAAGGAAAGAACAGACCAGGAACTGAATTTCAATGAAAGGCGTTTCCTCTGAAGGTACAAAGGAACTCTTTCTTGGATGATCTATAAATAGATGCAGCTGATGCTGTGGGAAGGTCAGATGCAGCACTGCTGACTGATCACTCACGTATGAGAACTTTGGCACAGTAATTAAGTAGATCCTGAATCACTCGAAACTGAAGTTCTTGGATACTGAACTGCAAAAGTGTGGCAGATACGAATGAATTTGTGTGTATGCTGGGGAGCATTAGGAAAAGTGCAGGGGGGTAAGAATGTCTTGAGTTCCTCAACATCTGCAAGGGTGGAAAAAGGGAAGAAAACAAGTCCTTGATGTCAATGTGCTGTAAATCCACATCCTCTGCTTAAGCCCCAAGAAACAACCCCTCTTCTACCCTTTTCTGCTGCTCTTCTTCTGGGTGGCAGGAAAAGCAGTGAGTCTAAAGATGCCAAGAGTGGCCATGCCACAGTACTGCTGCAGTGCCAGACAAGCACACGCAGGCAAACCACATCATGACAAAAATATCTGTTGCAGGAAAATTACCCAGGAGAAGGGAGAGAACAGGACATATGTTCCTCCCAAACAAAACATGTGAAACCATTGGTCTGTACTGCTGGACACACAAAAGCAGCAGTCTTGAAACACAGAACATGACAAGAAGACCATGCATATAACATATTAGCTTTTTCAACACACTTTTATCTTACCACAATCACAACACAGCTGGAATTTCTATCTGTAGGTTAAAACTGAGGAGGCCACAATTATTAAAAAAGACACTATGTGAAGTATGCACCATCACTGACTGATTCATCTTTTTATTAAGTTAACTTGTAATTTTTTTATTAAAAAAAATTTCGATAATTTCTTCATCTAGATGACGTCCTTTTAACATTTTAATTAATATTTTACTTAAAAATAAGGCTATTCTCCCATAAATGTGGTTTTTTTAACCTTGTAAATCTCTGATAGTCTCACATCTTTTTTTTTTTTTTCCCCCCTGTTTCAGAGAAGTTTAAAACATAAGTCATACAGGACAAATATCTGTTATAAGTGACACACCTCCCTGGAAGTGTTCCAGGCCAGGTTGGATGAGGCTTTGAGCAACCTGGTCTAGTGGAAGGTGTCCCTGCTGATGGCAAGGGGTTTGGAACTGGATGGTCTTCATGGTCCCTTCCAACCCAAACCATTCTGATTCTATGACAGGATGGATTAGCAGAGCAGTAATTATATGTCACAAGCCACCAGAGATCCTAGAAAAGTTCAGTCCATTGCACGCTCCACAGTGACTCCTGTAAAGCTTAAGTGATTGACAGAAAGAATGAAACAGAAACGGATGCACAAAGGCCCCAGAGCAGTTAAAGCATGCAATGAAATACCGCCCATCTGCAACAACAGACAACGCAGGTAGCTACTCTCTTCTACCAAAACTTATGAGCAGACAGCTGGACTGAAAGCATTTTGATAGACAACCACTACTGTGATCATATTAAGAAACAACTTCCCCTTCCCCAGGATCTGTGTCCTTTAGAAAAATTCATAAACGGACTTTCTTTCAAACACTTTGTTTAAAACCAAACCAATTCAAAAGCTGAGTATGTTCTCCTCAGTCCTATGTGTTGAATTTAATTCAAAATCAAATACCATCAGGAAAGGCAGACAGCCTACCCCGCTGCAGTGAGCAGGGACATATTTAACCAGATCAGGTTGCTCAGAGCCCCGTCCAACCTGACCTTGAATGTTTCCAGGGATGGGGCTTCCACCACCTCTCTGGGCAACCTGGGCCAGGGTTTCACCTCCCTCAGTGTAAAAAATTTCGTCCTTACACCTAGCCTGAATCTTCCCTCTTTTAGTTTAAAACCATTGCCTATTGTCCTAGTGCTACAGACCCCACTAAAATAAGAGTACAAGTATATTAAATACAAAGAAAACACAGGCATGCTACTAAAGCCTTACACTTTTAAACTTAATGGAGTGGATTTTTTTTTTAAGTACACAGCATTCCCTTCACTGCACCCACTGAAGTACTGAAGAGTTTTGCCATTTGCTCTACTGGGAACAAAGGGCTCTTAAATATTACAATCATGAAAGACTAAAATCCCACCTCTCTATTCAGCCAGATACTGACCTACTCCGTCAGGGCTCCCATCCACCAGCAGCAAGGTGCAGAGGTCTAGAGAGCGAGGAGGTGTCCAGCCCAGCCTCCTGTGCTGCTGGGCAGACAGCTGAGCTGCTGCTCATCAGTCAGCTGAGGAATGGCTGCAGCTGGCAGTCAGGAGTTTTAAGGCAAGCCAAGAGCAGTGATGATTTACCTCAAAACACCACGCCGTAAAGCGAGTGATTCAGCAGCTGATCCACAGTGGCTCAGTTGTCCAGGAACGAGGCGTGGGGTGGGGTGGACAGCTGGGACCTGCGATGTCACCCGTGCTATGTGCCATCCCCACTAGTGAATCAGAACCCTGACACTCTATCATTTCCGCAGCACGCTTTGTGTCTCATGTGCACTTCAAACTGAAGAAACAGAAAATTGATGTTGTCAATAGAGATGGGGCCAGTTTTCCCCTGCACTATCATCAGAAGAGTATCACTGATTTCAGTGTGGTATTTGCTTTCTTAGCAGCCATAGTGGGAGCATCTGCTTTTATCTTCAACCTAATCACTGATTACACCAGAAGCTGTATCATTTTTGTTGTGGTGGTTTTTTGACTGAAGTTTTTCTACTGCAGAAACTCTAAATGTAGTGCTTTCAACCTGCTGTGTATCTGTAAGTGTCCGTAAAAATTCTGTGCTCTTCATGGAAACATAAGGTCTTAGAAGATGGAAAAACAGAGATTATGTGAACTGTTTGCCTTAAACCAGCATTTTTTCTGCATTGTCTACATGGAAAAGGGATGTTTAGACTCTCACTAACCTTGGGGAATATGATCCATTTTACATGACAGACACATGAACCTCTCTAATCCGAACCCACCTGAGGTGACCATGGCCAAAAAATGCACCTTCTCGATCTGCACAGTCAGGAGCTAAGCGTGGGCCCAAACTAGTTCACAGCAATAACCAGCTTCATCGAGAACTGTTCACACACCCATCCACAGTCATCCAAAAAAAGCATCACCCCAGTGCTTACAGCTGGGAGCTGGGAGCTTGGATCTGCTTCTGACTCTGCTACAAGCTCCTCACGTGGCTTCAGTCAAGTCACTCAGTTTCTCATTACTGCATTCCTCTGCTTGACAGTACAAAGAGGGATTAGTGTGGGGTTGTTTCCTTTCATTAAGTTCCAAGATCTATTTTCAAATGGGTATGGAAGGTGTACCATGCTATATTAATGCCAGAAGCACAGTACGAGCCTTAAGCATGAAGCTCTCTTGACATGGCTCCTTCTTCAACCTCATCAAAGCAAGACACCTTCCGAATCCCAAACCTGCTGCTCTTTGCAGACATCCATGCTTGGCCTTTTGGTAAAACCTACAGTACGTTCCAGAAGAAAGCACCATTCCCTTTTACAATCATAACAGACAGCTAAGTTATAATTTACAGCAGCAAGCTGTAATAGTGTTAAATAACAGTACCTAATTTCATTTAACTGGTTCTACCTAGAACCTCATCACCAAACATCCCTTTTCCATTTAGACAATGCAGAAAAAATGCTGGTTTAAGGCAAACAGTTCACATAATCTCTGTTTTTCCATCTTCTAAGACCTTATGTTTCCATGAAGAGCACAGAATTTTTACGGACATTTACAGATACACAGGAGGTTGAAAGCTCTACATTTAGAGTTTCTGCAGTAGAAAAACTTCAGTCAAAAAACCACCACAACAAAAATGATACAGCTTCTGGTGTAATCAGTGATTAGGTTGAAGATAAAAGCAGATGCTCCCACTATGGCAGCTAAGAAAGCAAATACAGCTCTGTATCCACATCCATTATACCCCAGAGCAGGGACATCTTCAACCAGATCAGGTTGCTCAGAGCCCCATCCAACCTGACCTTGAATGTTTCCAGGGATGGGGCTTCTACCACCTCTCTGGGCAACCTGGGCCAGGGTTTCACCACCCTCTTTGTAAGAAATTTATTCCTTACATCCAGTCTGAATCTCCCCTCTTTTAGTTTAAAACCATCACCCCTTGTCCTGTCGCGACAGGCCCTGCTAAGACCCAGCAACAGTTCCCACGCTCGACAGAAGGTGGACCCTTGGGCTCTGCAATCGATGGGTCAAAGCTTCCTTGCCGTGAAACAATTACACACATTAAATCAACACACAGTAGGTATCGTATTGAGCAAACGTGTACCCGCTCGGGTTGTGAAAGGTTCCTCATAAATAGGGTCTGAATCCCTGCAGGATGTTTAAGGGAGGATCAAGCACAGCCCTGATGGGTCAGCACGCTGCTTTCATGTGGAAAGCACCTGCTCTTCTATCAATAAGAGCAATTATCTCAGAAAATATCCCACTCCCCAGTCTGACTCAAGCATATTTATCCTCTGTCTTATTTGCTTGTGAATTTAAACTCCTCCTTGTGTTGGCTGATGCAGACTCACAGCTCCCCAGGCTCATCTCTCTCCTGGTGTGTAACCTGGTATAGCTGGAACTATTTCCAGATGCGACAAGAGGCGAGCAGAGTACCTGACCCCATGGGAGGGGCAGGTGACCTAGGGAACATTTTACTCTGGGGAGAAGATGCATTTTAATGAATCAAACCCAAAACAGTCAGGATACGTGGATCTGAGTCATACAGTGCTATTTTAGAGCTGCCTAGGAAGACTGAGCTGTATTGTTTCCATGATCCTGCTTATTTTTCTAATTAAAAACGCTGCCACACTGAATACCACCTGTTCACACTCCTCACTGCAGTGATTTAGGTTTTTTAATACTGCTTTTCACAGCAGTTGTAATAGAGGAGAAACTAGCAATAGCTTTCAGTTAGAGGAAGAGTCTTTCCCTCCTGTTTGGAAATTGTGTATGGTCCTTGCTGAGGCTGCAGCATGCACTCTGGAACTTTTGATTACAAGCTTATTTTCTAGCAAAGTGTTTATTAGACGATGTGGCTTGGTCCCACAAACCCAGGCCAGGCAAAGGACACTTGTCAGTGCTTGCAGAGTGCATCTGTATCTGTACTAACAGCTGGGAAAAGATGCTTACGTATGAGCAATCACAAATTCTGCCTCCTTCACTGAAACACAGGCATCCTATTCCAATGAACTGCTTCTTCCTGTACTGCCCAACCACCTACTGAACAGTAGAACAGTGCTCAAATGACCAAAGAAAGGGAAGACATGTTCAGATCAAGGCAAAATTAGCTTTTCACTTAAACACACTGCATAAAGATATAAGGAAACAAATTATTTGGATCACAGCTATCTCCAAAAGTCAAGGGCTGTCTTCTGTAGACTATGCTTTAAATTAAATCTCCTATGACAGCTACCCTGCTCAGCTCTGGAGCTTTGACACTGATCTCTCCAAATGGGTGAGAAGGATCACAGTTAATGGAAGGAGCTCTGCAAAACAAGCAGGGACAGAGCTGCACACCTACATCAAGGATGTGCAAGAATGAGGTGAGCACCACAACCTTGCTCTTTTCCAAGTCATTTGACTGCGCTCCCACCAAGTTTTCTAAAGATAATGACACTCCAGTTAAAAACAGCACCAGCTGATTGACTGCAAGCTTGTGTACAAAGAAAAGTTTCTAAACCCTCTGATTTAAATATGAATTCAGATAGACTGGAGTGTGAACCATCCAATACTTCTTACATCTCCTCTATCTGCACAAGACACCTAGAGCTTGATATCAGGAAAGCTTAGAGCCACAATTACATTGCTGTTATTAGCAGTTCAGCATCTTTGGCCCCAAACATCACTAAACCCTTTCACAGATGATCGTTTCAGAGGCACTTGAGAGTAACAGTTCAACTAAGTATTAACTATTTTGCTCTGTACCACTTTTCCAGGGATAACACCAATGCTCAACTAGCCGTGTAGTCAAAGGTAGCCAAGAAAGATCCCACCCACAATTCTGTCAGCTCTAGTACATGTCATAACACCAGACCCTTAATGCAAAACAAATATCCACACAGCTCCTTCCTGTCTTCACCCCAAGAAAAACTCACTTTTTAACTCCCCTGAGTTTCAACAATAACTCCCATGTTTTCTTCCAGCTTTTTCAGTTCACATCCCTTCAAGGATGGGGCTCCAGTGCATTGTTCTTGTCGCGTCTGACACCCTGCAGACCATGAACAGATATGGTGACTCACTGAACTCCCCAAGGACTATTTAGATAACTCCTGGAGCACAGGTAACACCACACTATGCTGTCCCCAAAAACCTTGGCAGAAAGAAACCATGAAGAATGTGATCAACAGGGATTCACTGTACCATACAAAAAAGCATTTTACTCGGTGTGTGGCACTGCTGTGAGCGTAACCTCCGATAAAGCAGTACCTTCTTTCCCCTTTTACAAAGGGTTAACAAAACCAACAGTGGCTTGTTCTAGTCCTGCCTGTTTAAAGGAGTGATATCTCCATCTCCAAAATCAGAGCTGGGTCTCACCTGGTAGGTCTCTCCAGCACAGCTCACCAGTTAGCTACTTGCTTTGAGTGTACTTAGCATTGTTTTTCAGACGTTTACCAGCTTCTCTCCAAGACATCTCATTTGGAAGCTGTCAGATAAGCCCCAGGGACCCATCCCTCAAACACTGTTCTTGGCATTCATCATAGAGACAGACAGAGACCCAGTCCTGCCAGCCCAAGTCCCCATTTCCCAGAGAGGCTCATTGCTTATACGGACAGCTGTCCATCTGAGGTAGAGAAGTACCTCTTTGCTCATGGCTTTTTTGGATTTTTCAGGCTGCTGAATCATTGAATCACTTTGGTTTGAAAGCACCTTTAAGTAATTGAGTCCAACCATTAACCCAACACTGCCAAGTCCACCACTAAACCATGTCCCTGAGTACCACACATCTTTTAAATGCCTCCAGGGATGGGGATTCAATCACTTCCCTGGGCAGCCTGTTCCAGTGCCTGAGAACCCTTTCAGGAAAGAAAGAGATTCTAAGAAACCAAACAGCTGCTTGAACTTTTTAACTTTTTCTCAGTGAAAGCATATCTTATTTTTAGTGTGTGTGCACTGCATGTGTGAGCCTGCTTCCATCATGTGGAAAGGTCACCTACTGGTGAAGGGTCTGGAGCACAAGTGTGGTGAGAAGCGGCTGAGAGAACTGGGGTTGCTGAGCCTGGAGAAAGGGAGGCTGAGGGGAGCCCTTCTGGCTCTGTCCAAGTCCCTGAAAGGAGGGTGGAGAGAGGTGGGGGTGGGTCTGTTCAACCAAGGAACAAGTGACAGGACAAAAGGAAACAGCCTCAAATTGCATCAGAGGAGGTTTAGGTTGGATATGAAGAAAAATCATTCTTCTTCTTTGAGAGAAGTCAGCCCACTGCCGCTCTATTTGGGGGAACTCCAAAGGGTTTTCCTCATCCCTCAGTGCTACAGTCAGTTTTACAGACAGGCAGATGCGGAGGCACTTGTCATTAGGGCTGCATTAATTTACAGTCTGGCTTAAGCACAACAGAGCAGACGTAGCTGATGTGTAACACATTGGTCTTAGGTCATTCAACAGCCACTACTCTCCATCTGTCCCTGAACTGCTCCCACCTCATCCACCACGGGGGCCTGAAGTGTCACCAGTTTACCAGTCACACCCAGCAGATGAGAAGCCCATAAATGCACTTGAGTGACAACAACCATACACACACACACCCCTCTCCCATCCACACCCCCATTTTATGCAGCCCTACAACCACAGCCTGGCAAAGTAGTGCTTTGTCATCCCTCACATCCAAAAAAAAAGCAGCCATCAACTGAACATCGATGGGCTTCAGGAAAACAGGGAAAGCGTCTCTGAGTACTGTACCCACAGAAAGATCCCATCACGCAGTTTCAGAACTCTGTTCCATCTTAGTACCGGGAAGGGGACAAAAAGGACCCAACCACCGCACTGCAAGTGCTTTTTCCTGCTGGGCTGAAGTCTCTCTCCCCTCCCCAGTATCCCAATAAACGAGAAACCAGCAGCTCTAGCTGTAAAGCACCGGATAGCTTAGTATGGAGATAACCAGAGCAGGGAAGAGACCGTCCCACCAGGGCTAGCGAGAAGACGACGGAGGGAAAGATGGACGGACAGACGCCCCGGTCCCTACCTGCAAGTGGCTGCAGGCGTTCCCGGCTCCAGCCGCTGCTTTACCACCCATAGGCACGCATCATCCTCCGCTCCGCTCCGCTCGGCTCGGCTCAGCACAGCTCAATTCGGCTAGACACAGCTCGGCTCCGTTCGGCTCCCCGCCCCGCCGCTTCCCCGTGGGGCCTCCCCGGTCGGCAGGCGGAGCACCGGGAGGTGCCGCTCCCCCGCCCCGCCCCCGGCCCGCCCCCGCTGCAGAGCCGGCTTCTTGCGGCGGAGGGGAGTGGAAGGGCTTCAGGTGGCTTAAAGAATCACCCATCGCCAGAGACAGTAGGGAAAAAAGTGATTTTCCTATGAATTTGCAAACGCGATGGCGGGGTTCACTGCGTTCCTCACCGCTTGGAAAAAGGACACAGAGGAACATCGCATCGGGTTGGAATGATTTACACATGGATCGGGAGAGATCATTTGTATGGGGATCAGGGAAAATGATCCACACGGGGATCGGGGGCAAACAAGTCTCTATCGGGCTGGAATGATTTGACACAGGGATTAAGGACAGAAGATAAGGGAGACCGGCCCGTTGAGTCCTGAGGTTCAGAGTGGATCATCAGCGACTTAAAGACTTCACAGAGTTCCCCAAGTTACACACACACACACAGATGTAGCTACATGTATAGATATAGAGCTTAACCTATCATTGTTTCTTTTACTGCAGATTATAATAGATTTTTGGGACCCAAACGACTCTAGAAATGCTATGAGATCAGACTATAGGGAATTACTCACTCTTCCCCTTCATTGGCTTCTATCATCAGACAGTTATTCCCAGTGTTGGATGGTAAAAATGCACCCTAAAGGCACCCCAAATCAGGGGTGCTGCGATCCCAGAGAGCTCTAAAAGATCTCACTTGGGGTCAGTGTTTGTAGGGTTGCAAGATGATTGACTCTGGTCAGTATTTTTTACTGTGGCCATTGTTCCTGTTAGATAATCTTGGCAACTTTCAGAGTGGGCTGCGATCCATGCAGGAGGGGTCTTGGGTAGGTTTCCCAGGACACAGGAGCTCCAGTTGTGGTTGAGGAGTGCTTCATTGTCCCAACTCGCTGTACTAGTACCCAGGACAAGACGGTACCAGGTTGCTTCAACTCACTACTCCAGCAAACAAGATCAGCAAGAGCCAGGCTGTCCCAGCCCGCCGTGCTTGACTGAAACAAGAACAATGTAGGCTGGTGTTGACAGAACAACGTGACCCATGATGGGGGGGTCTGCACCACCACACTCTTGGAAAGGCTGTTGGAGCAGCCTGGCCAAGCTCATTCTGGGTGCCACCAGCAGGCAGATGCCCCAGGCGCTGGTTCCAGACCTGGCACTGAACCTGTCCATGATGGGACTTGGCTGAGGTGGCCTGAGAGCAGCCACCGCCCAGCAGGACCTGCACCTTGCAGCTGGCAGTGGTTGTAAGCAGACACTTACAGATGGGCAAGAACATGACATGCACACACACAAGACTTCCTCCAAGCAGTGCCCCAGCTTGTATTTCCAGCACAGGGGTTTTCCTGAGCCAGGCAATGTTTGTCTGTTCAGTGACCCTGAGCAGATCTCTCTTTCCAGCACTCATCCAGTTCCCCCTGCAGCACATCCACTATAGCCTTTGAAAAGGACTTGTGCAGTCCCTCTGCTACAACTCCTCAGAGAGCCACCATTCTTCACTTCTCTTGAACTCAGCTTACTAGCTTGCATCTGATGTCCCTTTGCTCTTGCATGGAGTGACACACACTTTGCTCCTACACACTCTCTCCCAAGCACTCTTGAGTTTTCTCCATTTCTTGCATGGCTTTCTCAAGTCACCACTTTTCCAGGCTGAAAAGTCCAGGTCTACCTGGTCACTCCACAAAGGGTCCAAATCTCTGATAATACTTGTGCTCCTTCACCAATCTTTCTGTAGTACTTCTAAACCTGGTGAGATGAGGGAAACAGAGCTGCACACACACAATTCAAGGTGCAGCTGAACTTCAGATTTAGGGAGCAGTACACCAACTTTCCCTGCTCTCCACCCTTCCTAGCAATTACTCATCTAGGCTGAATTTCCTTTTTTGACTGCGACCTGGCACCAAGCTGGAACCATCCCTGAGAACACTCAAGATCTTCTGACTGAGTGGCAACAGCCAAGTCAGAGCCCATCCTTTTACATGTGAAGCCAGTGACATGCATCAGATCTTTCACAATTGGAAGACAAACTGTCCCCAGTAGCTAAATGCTCTAAAGTCAGGTGTCTCTGACTACTACTTCTGCACACGGGCATAGAAGGAGCACGTAAACATGAGTTCCTTTGGCCAGGATGGTTTTGGAGGTGGTCACACAATCCTGCCCACCTCTATTTCCATTTCTTTAAGTTCAGTCTCTAGAAAGAAATTCTTTAAAAAATTATTTTTTAAATAACTGAGCTGGCAAGATAACTCCTAGTAAAGGGACCCCAGCACAAAAGGCCTTAGCAAACGTGACTCTCTCTGTAGAATTTGGACTTAAAGTTGCATGTGGTCTTGCTGTGGATTCTAGAAATTACTTGCAAGTCTTTGAGTTCTGGATGCACACAAAAGCCCAAGCTGTCCCCTGGCACATTGTCATGTGTAATGTGAAGTGTAACAAAATGACACTGCAATGTTATTTCTGAGGGAAGATGACACAATGCCAAGCAGAGGTCACAACACAACACACGCATCCCTGTCCTTTTCCCACTTTGGTGAGTATGTCATAGAATCATTTAGGTTGGAAAAGACCTTTAAGATTATCGAGTCCAACTGAAAAACCTAACACTGCCAAGTCCACCACTAAACCATGTCCCTAACATGACAGAGGATGTTCCTCAGGCTCTGCTCTCTGATGTTTCTACCTCCATTTCCTCTCTGTGACAGGTTTCCCAATGGAATAAACTATTTAACTGCCTTGATTCCTGTCTACCCTTACAATTCTCTTAATCAGACAACTCCTGTTGCCACACCTACAATAAATCCAGTAGAAAAAGATTTAGACTTCATCTGGATAAAAGGTGTTCCCTTTTTCCTTCTGCCTCGCTCAGATTTGACGACAAACATTTGCTTTTCCCTCCCCTTGTCTCCTGTATTCTCAGACTTGATCTTTTATTACAGCAGAAATATTTTACTGAAGTAACTGCATGTCTAGACACGATTTCTCCTGGCTTATTCTGGGGCAAGCTGACAAGAGTGAAGGCAGCCTGTGGGCTCCCTGGCAGAGAGGAGCGACCGGTGGTGCAGCATCAGACTGTGCATGAATCAGCAGCGCTGCTGCAAGACTGGCAAATGCTCCAGCTCAGTGAGCTGTGCTCAGGGATCCTGTTAAGCAAGCCAGGTAATTTGTTTGCTGTGCTTGGCATTGCTCAGGCCTCGTTTGCAGCAATGCAAGCAGTTACAAACAACTTGGCAAGAGTTGAGAGGAGATAAAAAATGGTAAGGAGGTGAGAAGTACAGTTATGAGTCAACGTTTCAGAGGCAGAACATGCACAGCCTGCATTGCTCCCATGCTTCGCTTATTCTTCCCATTTTTATATGGCAGCGCTCACAACAGCAATGCAGATTAAGGGAATTAATCAAGAGAAATTAAGAGAATGGCTGGAGAGCAGCCCTGCAGAGAAGGACTTGGGGTGCTGGTGGACAAGAAGCTCAACATGAGGGGGCAATGTGTGCTCACAGCCCAGAGGCCAATAACCGTGTCCTGGGCTGCACCCAGAGCAGCGTGGGCAGCAGGGCCAGGGAGGGGATTCTGCCCCTCTGCTCTGCTCTCCTGAGACCCCACCTGCAGGGCTGCCTCCAGTTCTGGGGCCCTCAACACAAGAAGGACATGGACCTACTGGAGCCAGTCCAGAGGAGGCCACAAGGATGGTCACAGGGCTGGAGCACCTCTCCTATGAGGACAGGCTGAGAGAGTTGGGGCTGCTCAGTCTGGAGAAGAGAAGGCTCCAGGGAGACCTTCTAATAGCCTTCCAGTACCTGAAGGGGCTCCAGGAAGGGTAGGGAGGGACTTTGGACAAGGGCAGGGAGCAATAGGACAAAGGGAAACGGCTTTAAACTGGAAGAGGGGAGATTAAGATGAGATACGAGGAAGAAATTCTTTCCTTTGAGGGTGGTGAGACACTGGCCCAGGTTGCCCAGAGAAGCTGTGGCTGCCCCCTCCCTGGAAGTGTTCAAGGCCAGGTTGGGTGAGGCTTTGAGCAACCTGGTCTAGTGGAAGGTGTCCCTGCTGCTGGCAGGGGGGTTGGAACTGGATGATCTTTAAGGTCCCTTCCAACCCAAACCATTCTGTGATTCTATGTTTGTGTGAATTAAGCACATACAAAAACTAAAAAGCAAGATGGGGGCTGATTAAACCAATTAGAGCGATGCTGGTTAAACAAGTTCTGTACAGTGTTCTCCTAAAATCCAGGCCCATCATATCTCCCTTATTATATAAAACATATTTTTCATCTGAATGTGAAGACTGAATGTGCTACTTCAAACCAAACTGGATTTCAGGAGATTTTTGTACCTAGTAAGTACTGGAAATCTCTGGGCCCACGTATGCAAACAAACTACAGTTCTGGCTAATTTTAAGCAGACACTGGGCTTCCAGACCTGCTCCAGAAAAGCCAGGTTGAAACAGGAACGCCAGTATCAACTGCTGAAGAAGAGGAGTTTAACTCCCAAAATTTCAATACTTATATAGAATGACAGTGTACTTTTTCAAGATATTTCTGTTTATTTTTCTAGTGACCAGTAGCTGGGCTGATAAGCTTCAAATCAACATACTGATACTATCCAGTGCTTCTCCCAAGATATAAGAATTAAAAGTTATAAAGAATGGGAGGGAAAAGCATATTTAATGGAATCAGATGACTTGAGAAAATGAAGCTTTAGAAAAATCACTGAGCCTGGGAATACTGCAAAGAGAGTTGATAACTGCATGGAACTTGTGTTGTGGACTAACTTCCGTTATGTGGTTGCAAATCTGTCTACTGATAAAACAACCGACCCGCCCCTGTCTCTGGGGTTTTCCTGATCCCACGCAGCCTTGCTTCTGCTATATGCCCCAGCCAAATACCCACAATTTTCCAAGTGATAAGCCAGAAACCACTTCCCCAGTTTACCTAGTAATCTGTTACTGGGTAGATCATGCAAGCATGGTTTGAAAAACAGTTAAGTGATGCTAGATTTTAAGGATAAAGAGAGAATATTCAACCTTGTTTCAGCAAGTAACTGTCTGGACAGTTCTCCATCAGAGACACATGAAACAATCGGCTAAACCAGCTGCTTTCTGCCTCCTGTAACTCCAAAGGCTCATCAAAGAAGAATAATTAAGAGGAAACAGCCAATACCCATTCTTTTTTAATTTTAAAACTTGTTGCTGTGCAAATACATCAGCCCTCACCCTGTGGTTTGTAGCACTTCCCTGCAGAAAGCAGAAAGACATCAGGTTTCATTTAAGCCCTATGTTTATTCATTTTGAACTTGAACTAGGATCATATTAAAAACAGATTACAAATCACTTAAGAGCTATTAACGCTTGCCAAAACTAACCTGTGGTTTTAAATAAGAGGAAAGTCAAACAAAATGAAAAGTAGCATTTAACTCACTCTAGGGAAGTCAGGGAACATAAAAAGCACACAACATATCTGTCCTTTCCAAAAGTACTCATCAGAATCTCATCCACAGAGAACACTCTTGCTACAAATGGATGGAAGGGAAGGACTCAGAGTTTGAAGTTAATTGTCTGAAATTCAAAATTACACATTAGTCTGGCAATATTAGCACACATTCAAACCTGTGCTCAGAACTCCTGCCAAAATCGCCGAGACACCTGCGTGGAATTATCTGCAGAACCAGATACCAGAACTCCTGACCACTTTGAATTTTCAAAAAACTGCTTTAAAATTCAATTCACACCATAAACATGTAGATGAGAGGGATCAGAGCAGGAGGTCACTTAAACCTTGCCTTGCCTTCAAGTGTGAAGTGCATACTTCAGTGACTGGACAAAAGGATTCAAGCAGGTCCTTCGATGCCTAGATGGAGTGGTGTGCCAGCACAGCGGTTGTGTGTGGAGATGGAGAGATGCACAAGCACTCAGGGCACCTGACAGCAGTACTTCCTGTAACAGATTTCTTTGTGACAAGATTTTGATTTTAGCTGTTTACAGCTTTGCCAGAATTTAGGCAACTGGAGCTAAAAGCGTTGATGGTAAGTGTCTGCTTCAGGCTAGGGCAAAATTTAGATAAAATTATTTATGCTCTTCTGAAAAGGTAGTGGGCAAAAATCTACTGTTACCTACTGCTCACATCCCTGTGTTGAGTGCAGCTTTTTTATTTGTTACCTACTGAAGGGAAACACTCTGTGACAAAACCTTGACAAATACTTGAAAACTGAAAGAATGTTCCCTGTAATTTGCCTTTAATGGTTTGACTTTAATACAAGAACTGCCCAAATTCAGACGAACTCTTGATTTCTGAAAGCTCTCTGTCTGCCCTACAGGCACATGTAAGAATCTGTCAGCATAATTCTTGCAGACCTTCTCATGACTGCTAACACCAGTCCCAGGCTTCAGGGGCTGAGCTGGATGTGCACTGAAGTGACCCCCCTATGTGCAGTGGCCACCAGCCTGCAGAAGATGGAGAACCTTCTATATTCTCAGTGCCCTGCATGTTAGTGTCAAAACAGTATGAAAAGGAGGAAAAAAATTTGAAAAAATGTGGAAGGATCAAATACTCTGTGCTGAGGAGAAACAAGATGGGATAAGGAAATCGAGTATGGGAATAACATAGTTAAGGAAGAATCTTACAGAAGAAATTAAAACTGTAGGTGACACCTCCCAAATGGAGGTATCTCCACTGGAACTCAGTGCCATGTGCACAGGAGGTAAGCTCTGCCCAGACAAGCAAGGCAAGGCACCAACGTCACAAATTCTGTATCATCGGACAGGCCAGCCAGAAGAAAGTGCAACTCCTGAATCCCAGTCCATGAGCCAGTGCTACAGAGAGAGAACTCTAAAAGGAAGACTCCATTTATTCACTTCACACACCTGAGCTCAACATGGTACTTCTGTGGTATAAGTGGGTGACAATCACTGTTTAAAATGGACATAAAATCTTTAAAGCCATTCACTCTGAGAACGACAAGGCTAAGCACTGACAGGGTGAGGAACAGAAGGGAAAGACAGACATCCTTGAAGAGTGTTATTTTCTCTCACAAAAGACAAAGAAAGCCAGTCTGAAACATTGTTCCTGTGTCCTGAGGCTGTCCCTTGTAAGGTATCCAACAGTTCCGCTTTCTCTCCTGTGAAACCTCCCACCTGTGGTAACCAGTGAAGATGAAAACACCAGTGGCTTGTCACAATGCTGGTCTAAGGAGGACAACCAGCTTCACTTTCATCACACCTGTGGATTATCTTGACCTTTCCCCAGGTCTGGCCAATGTGAAAGTGAGGTACCTGTAAATTAAGTCAGATAAGGCTGAAATTATGTTGGAAAAGCATCTACAAGCTCTGCAAGGACAAGCAGCAACACTTTCATTTAGGACAGTTTATAGGCTGCTTCTTACTCGAGAGTCTCCCTCAGTGCTAATGCAGTGTGGAACCACTAGCCATGATGAATAGTGTCAGGATTTGGCTCACCTTAAAAATATTTATGCAGGAGCAAATGGTTCTGTGTCCTTTCAAGTAACTTTGCCAGTACTACTGGGGTGCTTTATAAGTTCAAAACCATTGAAAGAAATGCAGCTTGATGCATGATGTTTCACTAGTTCCTGATGGCTCTTGCAAGCTGGGAGATACAGAAAGTGGGTAAAATCTATTCAGTACAGCTTAATCACAATTTTTATCTCTAAGAGAAGTTGTTGATTCACTTGCATTATTGGTGGCCTCTATTTAACTGTTCCCAAAGGAATACACTGTTCAGAGTGAAATAATTAAGTTTCCTGTTTACTGACAGAAAACTTACCCAAAGTATCTTAACTGATAAATCTTTACAGCTACCTGTACATTTGAAAAATATTCAACCTTGTTTTAAAGGCAAAGAAACTGAGGCATTTTCAAAGGCAGATGATGTAGCACATGAACACCTAACATCAAGATCAGAACTGAATCCTGATCCCCAAGTCCTCTGTGGCTTGGGAGGTCAGAACCTTGTGGATTGGGAAGCACGTGTAACTGCAAAGCAGACTGTCCAGAAGAAATAACACACCTTGTACAATTACTCTCTTTAACTATGGGTAAAAGCTCTTGTTTAGGACCTTGTATGGTGATATACACGTTATGTGAGTACTGATGAACATGATATGGCTCCTGCTCCTGGTGGATGACTGCAAATGCTTCAGACTAGGTCAATGCCACGTGCCTTAAGCTGTAAAAGCCCCAAGTCCCTCCTTTAGCAGCATTATTCTGAAGCTGGGTTCTTTACTTCTGTCTGTGTTCTGAAGGGACTTTTGACAAGGGCAGGGAGTGACAGGATGGGGGAAATGGCTTGAAACTGGAAGAGGGGAGATTGAGATGAGATCTGAGGAAGAAATTATTTCCTGTGAGGGTGGTCAGACACTGGCCCAGGTTGCCCAGAGAAGCTGTGGCTGCTCCTCCCTGGAAGTGTTGAAGGCCAGGTTGGATGAGGCTTAGAGCAACCTGGTCTAGTGGAAGGTGTCCCTGCTGATGGCAGGGGGGTTGGAACTAGACAGTCCTTAAGGTCCCTTCCAACCCAAACCATTCTGTGATTCTATGATTTATTGCTGCTGTTGCTGGAGGTTTCTCCCTCACCCCCTCAAGACAAGGAAACACAACTTCTCCTGCCTCCCCATCCTTTCTTCTTTCAGCCTGACATCCTTTCAAATGCTGCCTGACAGGCTGCAGCAATCATCCTGTGAATGGCAAGTAATTTCCTTACTGACAGCCTCCCATTTACTCCATCTGCCAGCACTCCCTGACACTTGAATAAGCATTAAGACATTAACAGTCTGGCACAGGTTTAAGGGTTTGAATAATAATGTCCTGTGGATTCACTACACTCACACCCGCAGCCAAAAAACCCCTTGTGAACTAAACTTTGCCACCCTTGGGGCTGGGAAAGGAGGGGTGACTGCAGGGACAGATTACCCATGTGGACAAACTGCCACCTTTTGCTATTCCAGACAAGGAAGATCTTTGTCGGTGAAGCTTTGAACGTCTTTCCCTGTGCTGCAACACAACTGGGATCTGGGCTCCAAGAGACAGACTCTCTGGTTTGGGAAAATAACTGGAAAGAGCAAACAGAAACAAAGGAAGTATTCAGAAAAACAAAACAAAACAAAAAACCAAGTCCTAAATTGAAACACATAAACTACCTCCTCCCAAAAGCAAAACAAATCCTTCTTCTGAATGCCTTCAGAAACCCTCGGTGAACTGCTGAACTGAAACTGGAGAGCTTTGAACTGCAGAGTCTTGCACTGCAAGTACCAGGAGGACAAAACAGTCTCCGTTTTAATGGATTACCAAAATGAGAAAATGATCCTATTACATTAACTTAAAGTTTATACTAGCACTTGGTTTATTTATTTCTCATGTGTGTGTGCATCTAGCACGTAGCCAGTCACATGGACCATCTATTAGCTTGAAAGACATTATCTTCTGTCACTTCCAACCATACCAACCATGTCAGACTATGTCACAGATAAAATTAATCCTTTTAACCTGCAGCAGTGATGGTTCTTAGACACACCTCAAAGCACTGGTAAGTGCTAAGAAGCTTCTATACCAGATGACTTCCAGGAAACTTAGTATGCCTTCCATATGTTTAATAAACTTGACAGCGCCCTCAAAATCTTTGGCTAGAGTTCAGTCATCTCTAGCCACAACCAGTGCACAAAGGATTCAAAGACTCCACAAACCACAACTTCTGTTTTGAAGTACGGGCAAAGTACGCACATACATTTCTCTGTAACTGCTATTTTGTGAAGGGAGCTGGTGTATTTTCTGTGTGCTTCCAAATAGGCCTAGAGTTCAACAGAAAAGACAAGGAAAATTAAGAGTTGTCCTGAAAACTAAGAAAATAATGCCCTTATTACTTTTAAGGTGTTAGTTCAGTTGCAGGTCAGTGAAGAAAAAGGGAGATTTCTTAGGAATTAAAGAAGTTTGAGAGCCTACATGAAAGGAATTTGGTGGGTCACCTCTGTCAAGATCCAGGGAATGGATCCACATTTTAAAAACGGTGACCACTGCATCCAGCAGTTGCATGGGAAATGGCCTTCCTGTTCTAAAAGTATTCGTAAGGTGTTGAAAATCTCTCCCAAACCAGAACACAAATTTGAAATCACCTCCAAAAATGCATATTCATGAACCAACAATCCCAAACATATATCAGACTTAAAATTTTATTTATATAGTTTTTAAAAGCTTGAATTTAAAGTTCAAAATTTTGGATAATTTAAAATCTTATTTAATAAATTAACCAACATGTGAAAACAAGAGAAGTTGTGGCTGTCCCCTCCCTGGAAGTGTTCAAGGCCAGGTTGGATAAGGCTTTGAGCAACCTGCTCTAGTGGAAGGTGTCCCTGCTGATGGCAGGGGGGTTGGAACTGGATGAGCATTAAGGTCCCTTCCAACACAAACCAGTCTGTGATTCTGTAATTCTATGAAATGACGCAGGTTTAGTTGCTTATACTGACACCAACTGACTCTTCTTTTCATCATTCTATTAAGCAAAGAACAGTCATTTGAAAACTGTTCAAATGTTATTTCATGCAACAGAAATGGCTTCAAAATGATCATTCTCAAATCAGAATAACTAGTGAATGCTTCAATTCTCGTGTAATGATGGTTTAATGGGTGCACTTTTACACCCATGATACTCTGCTGTGTGAGTTCACCAGCTCTCAGTGGCAGTTTGCTTCTTCCCCCTCTTGCAGCATGACAGAAAGGAAAGGCACTCTGCCAGGAACCAGCAGTCAGGTTCTGTAAATGTTATGCACACGCTCAACATTAACAGGAGCTGACCTGAGAGTCTCATTAAACATTTACACAGTGCTTCAGACAAGGCACGTGAGTACAGGTATGTAGGACACTGGCTGAAAGGAAGGACTTTTACACCAAACAGGGCAATTTCTTCCTCACATTTACAATAGCTTTTAAATATTATTGCTTTATTGTCATCTACTTAGCAGAGCTGCACTACTTTATCAAAGCATAACCTCAGCCAAGTAAGATGTTTCTCATCACCTCTGACTTTAATGCTGGGATGAACACCACTGCACAACAGGCAATCAGGAGAAATTCATCAGCAGACTGATTTTTTTAAAAAGAGAGGCTTTGAATCTGATGTTTTTAAAATTAATTTCTGCCTTTCTTGTACCTAAACAATGATACAGCCACAGTGTCAGAATTCAGAAACGTAACAACAGTTAAATGCAGAAGTTATGATGAAAGGATCTGAAAACAAGCCTCTGGAAATCAGCAGTGCCACAATTTCCAGTTTTCTGGGTTACTGGGGTAACACTGTACTCACTGCTCATATTGCAACAACAGCCAGACCTGTCCTGCCATTTTTCAGCAATTCAGTTCATCGGCTCCAAAGATTTTATCAGAAATGTCATAGCATGAAAATATTTGCTTCCTTGTATTAAAAGAAATTTTATAAAGCAAAAATTCCAAGGTTTCCATCCTTTGGTTTTACCAAAGTTTCACGGCCATAGAAAGAAGCATATATATATGACCCAAATGTACTTTTAAGGCTCAAAAAGGCATGTAAAAATAACCCTATTTTTACATCAAAGTATTTCAGCTCATCTGTCAAACGTTTGGGAGAAAGAAGAGGCAGAGGGAGAGGCTCTAGGTGTGACCCACACCACCCTCATGCACCTCACAACCTATGTAGCAGACCTTGTTTTAGGCACAGGACAGCGCAGCTGCTGAAACAAATCTCCTCTGGTTTGTTTTGGATTGTGTGGGAAAAAGATTTTGTGATTTTTAACAGTTATTTCTATTTCAGATTTCAAAGTAAATAAAATATTTTCACAAAATAATTTCCATTTGCTTCCAGTTAGAGAATTTCTACACAACACTTCTTTTTTTATATATTTCTGAAGAATGAACATGAGTTATTTTATTGACCAAAAGCTTGGCCTATACCTTTCTTTTTCCAGCATAGGGGAGAATTTCCTTAAATTCAGATTAAGAACTAAGATCTTAAGAAATATGTGCAGATTGCTGAGGATAATCTATGTAACAGAGTACTTCCTCTTGCAAGATTAATAACCATTCTTTGAGGACAAGATTAATTTAACAGTAGGCTTAAACCCAATTGACAATGACAAATGAACAGGTGGCATCCTACATAGTCATGCAGAAGCTTCTGCCTCTCTCAGCAAACACACGCTTCACGTGCTCAAAGCCAAAAGGAATTTTGCTTTTGCTGAAGAGTCAACACTGGCTCCCAGTTCCAAGGTCTCCTTCTCTTTTTCTTCCTCTGGCTGCGTACAGGCAGGAACACACTTGTTTTGTGTTACTTGCTCACACAGATTAGAGGTTATCCTTAAAAGTATTCTGACTAAGGCAGCACAAAAAGCTCTAAGTAGGTTCCCACTTCTTAAGAAATGCCCTCAAATATTATGCTGTGGGAAAGGGAAGGAGGGAGGGCATTTGGATAAACAAGGGTGGATTGGCTAAAAAAGAAGTTCAACCACAAAAGCAGCAACAAAACTCCAGGCTGCAGAAGATAATTAAGGGGGACTGCAGTTCCCCAGAGGAAATCAGAGGTCATTATGTACCACTTATGGCAATTCAAGCTCTGGAAAGCTGTGCTGAAATCAAACAGGAAGAAAACCAGCAAGGAACAGTGTGAAATTCATGTGCATGAAAGTCTGTTAAGTCTCTGGGTCGCTCACATAGAAAAACCCCAAGCCTGTACTGAGTGGCCTCAAAAGCAAAGGCAGGTAGGTGATTACAGAGTGTTTTCCTAGAACATATGACAGATTAGTGGACTCCAGTTTTACAAACATCACGGGCCTTATCTGCCCTGCAGAGGATAGAAATCAGAACTGCAGAAAAACACAGCAGAATGGTGTGTGCCTGTCAGGAAACAGGGACAAAGGATAAGATGTTTCATGAAGCCTTGGAGGCAATGTTGCCCATGGGTATTGATAGCTCTAATGAACTAGAAAGCAAGGAGCAAGGTTCCTTTACTGGTTCTGTCAGCGATGTTTCTGTAGCTGTATGTGCATCATTTCCTTTCTATATCCCTGTTTCCTTTCTTTTTCTGTTTCCTTCAGCAAAACCAGTTTATCTCTGTGTAGCTGTCAGACAATCCACAGCTCCAAAGGGTGGGCACCACCATGCACACAGAGTTCAGTGTGCTTTCTAAAACAGAACCAGAAATGAAAAACACTTCCCAAACCAGCTTCTAACAGTCAGGAGAACATTTATGTGCATCCTTTACAACAGCAACCACCAGACTTCAGAGCATCGAGATGAGCTGCACAGGACCAGTAGGACATAGCCTCTGGAAAAGCGAAGGGCGGTGGTTATATCATCAGTGAATGATCACCCCAAGAGTTTTAATTATTTGACTTCATTAGAGAATGAACTTACTCTGGTATTCTACAATGCCATGCAGTTTGAGGTGAAAACAGAATTCATACTTCAATAAACATCATGGAGAAGAATACAGCACAATTACAGTAATGAATGAAACTACTGGCTTGAGCCCTATGGGATTTCCTTCCAGAAGTGTTTACCAACAGACCTCCCCTGCTCTCTACAGAACAGATTCTGCTTTCATTTACCTGCCTGCTTCAGCTTTCCCACCACGAGACTTGAAGGTGTGCAGGTGATGCACATAAAGGGGAACAGAATTTGTCCTTCTGTAGTGCTGAATGACATCACATGCACCCATTTGGACTGAGATGAACGCCTGGTGACACTCATTTTTAGAGGCCATTTCAAAGAAGCCACAGCTGTGAAGAATTCTGATAGCCTGGAAACTAGAACCAGTAGTGAGATGCAAAGAAATTCAACTGGTGTTAAAACTGATATTATAACCAAGTCCTGAAGGGTGAAAGAATATTCCCTCCTCCTTCCCCTTCCATAATTCTTCTGTGTACTAGCATCACCCTGAGCAGAAGAGAAACTGCAAGCTCAATAAAACTGACAAGTAGAACAGCCTTTTGTTGTAGGAGCTCATAACTTTACATCGCAGCCAGTGCTGCTACAGATCAGCCATCTGCAATGTTGGTGATACAAGAACTACTTCACAGAGCTGTTATGTGGACTAAAGGCATTATTTCATGTGGCTGCCAGAAAACCCTTCATAGAAATGCATTACTCCAGCAGCTGGTCCTAGTTGCCATAAGACTTCTTGTGTGTTCTTCTATATAAGGCAGAAAAAAACCAAACCCATACTCCACGTCTCATCCAAAGAGCTGTGCCTGGTTTTAACTAAATGGAACAAGGAAAAGCTCCCGACACCACCCGTTACAGGCGGCTTTTCCATCACAGACGGCTCGGGAGCATCATTCCACTCTGCTCTACTCTCTGTAGGATCAGGCAGCAATGGGCTTTGAACATTGTGATCAGACCCAGCAGAAGTAAGGCAGAAAACTTTGGGGGTTTTGTTTCATCCATCCAAAGGAACAAAATCCTCAAAGGGGCACTGCTACTACTAAAGATGCCTTAAAAATTGTTCAAATTTTTCACTCAACAGTAAGCATGGATCTTTACTGGAGAATATAAAAATCATGTCATATGCTGGTGTGCTGCTTTCTGGTCAAAGCCTTACAAATGTTTCTTTTTATACCCCCTCTGAAGTTTTCAAATTTATCTGCTTTATAGCAGGGTAGATAAAAATATCCAGGTGAAGGAGAGGGACATAATTTCCCCAACCTGCCCTACTTAAACAATGAGAAATAGGTGATAAAGTTTAATTAAAGTTTAATCCAGCACATTAACCAGCCCACCTCTCCAAATGCTCTTTAGAGATTAGTATTAACACAGTCAGAACCTAATCATCCATAGTAACTAACAATCCAAACTAATAATTCATATTAATGCACATCTATGGAAAGCCACCAGTGCATTTCTGAAAATCACTTCCCTGGCATTTCACTGTTTTATTAGAAAGCACAACAGAAGCAGAAAGAAAAATTATAGAACACAACAGGAGAGCTCTTTGCTTTCAATCCAGGAGCTATCAGGCCAAAAAAGTTGCTTTTTGATTCACAGGGGTTTCCTAGCTGAGAACTGGCTTCTGCCTGGAGGCTGTGTTGTTGCTGGAGTACAGAGAGTCTGGAAGACCAGAATGGTTCTGGTTTGCCCTCCCAAACTGTCCTTTCCTCCGTGGTTTTTGTGTGCCTTTTTAACCCATGGAGAACAACTTATTCCTGTCAATGCCAGCATTACAATTCACAAAGACACTTTAGGAGAAGGCTTGCTTTAATTCCAGGATTGCTTTCTCCCCCTCTAGTTTGTGGCACTGCTGTAACAATGATGATGACTTTTAATGCTGAGATACTGAACAATAAATATGTGAATTTCCCATCTCACAAAGTGCTTTCAACAGATGAAATGCACTATTTTAAAGACTTTATCATGCTGGGATTTAGAAAACAACACAAGAGAATAAAACATGCTTTTCACTGGCATTTTACCACTTGGTACACCTAGAATAGCTAGACTGATGAGAGATTCAGCATAATATTAAGGAATATTATTTTATTGATGTCAGTGTTTGTGATTTTTAGGACCCTAGTGGTCATTCAGCTACTGTTTCAGAAACAAAAAAAATTTTGTTATTCCACAGAAAATATACAGAACTACCTGTGGTGAACTTCTTATGGAGTTATTTTCATTGAAACACAATAGCTTATTCAAAAGCAGGTTTTAAAAAATTATCTGATGGCCAGGATTTTTCAAAGCTTTCTTTAATTGACTGTACCTATAAAAATTTTCATATGCAGTATTTTTTTGTGAAAATTATAATAAGGACAACAAAATTGTAAGTTACATAGATGTTTCTGAGCTTAAGAATAATGTAGCACATGAAAAAAAAGATACTATTCAAATTGTTCAAGAATAATAGAAGCCACTTTGAAAATGGCAACCTTTTCCTATGTGGTACCCTTTTCAGCGGCTCTAAAACTGAACTAACTGGTTTTCTGTGGCATATGCAACTAGGCAGAGAGAGGTGCAGGGGTCCATAAAATACAGTATTCTTTGGGATATATTTTTCATTAATATACATTAACAACATAAAATTTGGCTGTTACTCTACCAAGTGAGTTAGCATTTTTCTGAGAAAGCTCCAGAGTGAAATCAAAGTCTCAACCCTCTGCCTCACGCCTTGCAAAATCATTTTGCCCTTGCAAAGCAGACACAGAAACTGTTCCTTAAGCACAAAAAATTGGGGATGAGAGTTCTGAAGTTGCCACAAAACTTTGTGTCACCTTATAAAACCACAGGGTACCCCGCAACAGAACGCCGAGTCCTTCATATACAACTATCTCTGATGTGCAGGAAGGGAACTGTAGAATTCCTGGCTAAAACTGCACCATGGAACAGAGAAGGTGATTTCTCTGTTTCTAATGGGATCATGCTCTCCAGCCATTTCCCGAGACCATGTGTAGCCCTGCAGAAGGAATGAGAGAGAAAAAGCAAGGAAAAGCAACAATAGGAAGGAACTGAATCCTGACTAGAAGTGAACTGCGTGCATTCTGTGGCACTCAGTTATCTTTCTCCAGTGAAAATGGCCTGCAGTCTGCAGATACCAGGAAAGTCCTCTGGGTAAGGGATTACATGATTATCTTTCAGAGCAGTTAGAGGGAGCTCCTAGAGAGATGGAACTGAATTCCTGCTTCTGAGGGATGAAGATCTGTATGAAAGACATGCTGGGTCTCCCTAACACCGCAGCTCAGTCTGCCCACATTTAAGCAGCTTGCTTTCTCTTACTCTTCCTCTTTGTTGTGACACGTGGATCCAATCTTGATCCCTTCTGGATATCAAATACTTGCTTTGCTTGAGTTTTACCATCCCACTGCACATTTCCTTTGAAAGCCTGCCTCCCTCTCCATCACTCACTTCCTTCAGCTTAATAGTTCCCAAACTCTCTCTGTGTTCTGCGCGCAAAGGGAAGGTTTTATTCCTGCGACCCAGATCCAGACTGAACAGCACACACTGTCTTTGCAACTGCGATGCTGCAACATTGGTTGGCTCCCAGGATGTGAGATGTGGTGGGGCTTAATGGCTCCAAGTCCCATCTTTAGTGCTTTGTAGACTTTACACTCAGCTTCTGGCATGGATATTGTCCTTTAGCTAAGACTGGTTTCTTCAGTAATGCCAAACGGCCAACCTGGACATGCAGGAAATGTAACAACACCTCGGAGATTATCTGCTCATCCCCAGAGCTGTGAGCTCTGAGGGCTTCTCTTTTGCTCAGTCTCAGCCCCCAGCCCTGCTCAGGGGTGGCCATGGCAAGCTGCTTTGTTAGTGAAAGTGTGCCTATGTCAGTACCAAGGTGACCTGTGCTTTCCCCCGAGGTTATCGGCTCAGTTTCCCTCCAGCCTTCGCTCAGCGACTGCCTCCCAGTAACCCCAGTAAGTCCCACGCCAGCTGCCTTCACCACAAGTAACTGCCACTGCCACTCCCAGCAGAAAGAGGAACTGATGAAACACTTGAAGGATCTCAAGCACCTTGCTCATTCCACTGAAGGGCTGCTGATGGGGAATGGATTAATTGTGTCTTTCTAGGGGAAGAAAAGCTTGCTTGTCTTACTGGTTCTATTGTGAGGCATTAAAAAAGTCCCTCTGATAATAACCTTCACAACAGGCTGCTCAGAACCTTGAATTTCTGCAGATGCCTCCCATAATTAGCAGCAGAACACTCTAAAGGCCTTTTCCCTGCTAAATAACTGCCCTGGCTTAAGAAACACGGGTGAGGCTGCATGCTACCCAAGTAACACACTTTGGCCTCCCCTTGTAACTTCAAGATGTTACCATGCAAGGCAGGAGCAACTCCACCAAAGCCAGTCAAGTTATCACAAATGGTGGAGAACAATCTCAATTTAGCTCTGCCCAGCTAACAACACACTGAGTATAGGACAATTATATCCAGCTGTGCCCTTACCTTGTGCATATTGAGAATATTCACTTGTTACAGAGTCACTGGCTTAAATAAGAGCAATCTCCAACTTGTTTTACCTTATGCTCCAAGTCCAAACCTTGAGGATCAGAATGCTTCATGCATTTCCCCCTAATCCACAAGGCAGAAGCTTCAGCAGGGGATAGCACACACAAGCACACAAGTCACAGGACACTAAAGACATCTGCTATCCTGAGAAAAGTGCAATTACAAAATTTCACTAGAGATCCTGAAATGATGGGATTTTTAACTGAAGAAGATGCCACTGATTTCATACACAATTAGACTGGAAAGGTTTTCAGGAGCATGCTGGCTATCCCAAAACGGGTCCCACTCAACTATCATTTGAGAACTGAACTTTATGTCAGGTATAACTTGAATGAAATCTTTTTGAGAACTCATAGTGAAGTTAAAAAAAACCAAAACCAAAACACATTAAAAAACCCAACCAAAAAAACATCAAAATAAAAAAATGCCAACAAAGAATAACAAACACCAAAAACCAAATAGCTAAAGCAACAGAAAGTACAAGAGCTACTTTCAGCAGTTGATCTCCTAGCTGAGTAAGCTGAATTTTGCTCTCCAGCTGTTGAGCCAAGCCTTTAGCTAGAATAAATTCACATACATTTGTGGAAGTCAATAGAAAGGCTCTTATCCCATGCATAAGAAATACTGAAATGCAAAATATTGGGCAAGATTATCCATAAATCAAAACATGACTGCATGCACCCCTGCTCTGCATCTCAGCTTCCCAGCCAATGCCCCTGCCACCTTCCCCTGTGTGGCACAAATGTGCTTGGCCCTCAGAACCTCCAGTCAAAGAACTCCTAATCCCGCACTTATCAAAACGTTTTGGGGAGGGAAGTCTTTCAGCTGATTTGCTCATTATTTCTGCAAGCAAAAAGACTACATTTCTGAGGAATCTCCAACAGGTTAAAGCAAAGCTTGGAGGAAGAGGAACTGAAAAGAAAAAAACAGATTCTGAGAAATGCCAAAGCATCACAGGCTGAAACTTATGACAAACTGTCTGTGAAATAACAATGCCAACTGCCTTAGAGAAAGAGAGCTAAAAATAGCCAAAATGTTCCTCAGCACAAGAAAACTAGAACTAAAACAACATTTCGACCTTTAACCAGTCAAAAAGAATAAGGAAGATTCCCAAAACGCAGAAGCTGGAGCCTGATTAAAAAAAAAAATCCTATTTCTTTTCCATACAAATGCTTTTTTTTTTTTAAGTATCTACTCACCTCTGTGCTTTCGAGGCTTTCCAGCTAATCATTTGCAGACTTTTAATGCCGTTACTGCTTCAGAAAAACAAACCAAAAATGTAAACTAAGATTCCCATATAAGTTTATGATACTGGGAGCTAAAGTTTCAAGAAAAATACCAGTTAGCAGGAAATTCAAATTGAAGCCAACAAAGCATGCATTGTCTCAACACCAAGGCAAAGAATTGAGGCCAGGAGGTGTGGATCTTGTCTTTTTAAGTGGAATCTCAGAGTACCAGAATCTCTTTTCTCTCTTATCCTCTCAATTATTTGACAATCAAACTCCTGCCTTCAGCTGGACCGAATGAAACTGTACAGGCTGTTGTGCTAACCCTCCCATGCCACAGCTTGGTAACCCCACAAATCACCTCTGCAGCCTCAAGTACAAGGGGAGAACCAAGCTTTGCAGAGCTCTTCTCTGAAAATAACTCTGACACAGTCTCTAAGTCGCCCCGTCCTCATTCTTGCAGCAGCAGAAGCTCAGAGAACCACAGAAGGGTTTGGGTTGGAGGGGACCTTTCAAGCCCATCCAGTCCAACCCCCCTGCAGTGAGCAGGGACATCTTCAACCAGATCAGGTTGCTCAGAGCCCCATCCAACCTGACCTTGAATGTTTCCAGGGATGGGGCTTCTACCACCTCTCTGGGCAACATGTGCCCCTGCAGGGCTGCTCTCAATGCCTTCACCCCCGAGCTGGAATCCTGTGAGGCTTACTGCTCTTTAGGACACTGCACCCTTGCCATCTCCACCAACCATCTCTCAGCAGACACAGGAGGAAGGCGTTCCCTTTGTACCCCTGTCCATTACCACTGTTCTGCTGTTGGAATGAGCACATAGTGAGAAGTCAGCGCTGATAAAAAGACCAGACAAGGCTCTCAAAGACTTCCTGCCTGCCCTCAACTGGGTGAGGGTTACAACGATTAATCCACTGCTGCTACCTGACAGGGGTTGCTACCTAGTAAGGCTACCAGAATTTGGGCAGGAGAGCATCAGCTAGGCAGGAGTTAAGACAGAATCACACTGCCCCATAAACTCTGTGGCCTTAGTCTGAACCACTCTACTAACTTGCCAAGAGCAACAGCAAGCATGCATGGGTGTAGGGGAAAAGTATTGAAGTTTTTCTGCTTTTGTCCAGAAAAAAACAATATATAAACACATTCTGAATACTGGAGTGGAAAAAAAAATGCACATCTCTGCTCCATGGCCTTCTCTGGTTATTTTCACCAATATAAATTATCCTTCTTCTTGGCAGGAACGCTATTTTGATGTTTTGAAGTCTGTCGATATTTCAAAGGGAAGGATTTTCTTTGACAACATACAAGAGAAGCAAACAGATTGACAGAGAAAACACATGGGTTACCAGGACCAATACTGACATAAGCCTTCAAATGAACTTTGTCTTAGGGTTGTTTTATCCTTTATAGAGGAAATTCAGTTCTATTTTTCAAAAAGGGTCTTCCAGCAACTACACAGATCCCATTCCTTTAGTGTAATTGTACTAATTTTAATCACAAGCAGCTTGTAATCACTGAAACACCTTCTGACTAAAACTATTAAAGCAGCTGACAGTAAAGCATGCAAAACAGCATCCTGTGATTAGGCCATATCATTAGTGGGAGATGTTTCACCTCACATGATGATTAAATCTTCTAGACAGTTGGTATTACTTTTACCACAGCTGTTTGATCATGCACTCACACACAGGACAGCAAATCTGCACTCACAGAATCACAGAATGGTTTGGGTTGGAAGGGACCTTAAAAATCATCCAGTTCCAACCCCCCTGCCAGCAGCAGGGACACCTTCCACTAGACCAGGTTGCTCAAAGCCTCATCCAACCTGGCCTTGAACACTTCCAGGGAGGAGCAGCCACAGCTTCTCTGGGCAACCTGGGCCAGTGTCTCACCACCCTCATAGGAAGGAATTTCTTCCTCACATCTCATCTCCATCTCCCCTCTTCCAGTTTCAAGCCATCACCCCTTGTTCTGTCACTCCCTGCCCTTCTCAAAAGTCCCTCCCCAGTGTTCCTGGAGCCACTTCAGGTACTGGAAGGCCACTAGAAGATCTCCCTGGAGCCTTCTCTTCTGCAGGCTGAACAGCCCCAACACTCTCAGCCTGTCCTCACAGCAGAGCTGCTCCAGCCCTCGCATCATCCTGGTGGCCTCCTCTGGACTGGCTCCAGTAGCTCCATGTCCTTCTGATGTTGGTGGCCCCAGCACTGGAGGCAGCACCGCAGGTGGGGTCTCAGGAGAGCGGAGTAGAGGGGCAGAATCTCCTCCCTTGACCTGCTGCCCACGCTCCTCAAGGTCAGTGGCAGTCAGCACAGAAATGCTGTAAACAGTATCACAAGAAGCCTTGTATTTGTGCATGTGGAGCAGGTACAGAGGAAAAAAAAACCACCACTGTCTTGAAACTCATGTAAAGAGCCAAGAGCCTTGCTGCTATGGCCATTTCTCTCACTGCAAGCACCATTTCACTCTTCTGTCTCATGAACAGTTGTACTGCCACAACTGAAGATGAACAACTAGCCTGAAGCCACTTAAGCTGGCAGAGCCACTGACAGGTCCTGAACTCCATGTCTATACATCTAGACTCATTTAAGGCAGCCATGAAAGCACATTCTTACTTGAAGTGATGGCATGGATGTGGGGACAATTTGTTCTGAGCATGTTCTATTTGATAACCAGTAAGCTGCAAACCTCCATTTACATCTCCCTAATGCCTGGCCAGCATCCTGGTCCAGCTGGCTACTCCACACATCTCTGCTGGCACAGCCAATTACCAAGGCTGGGTGGTGGTGACATCCCTGCTCAGCCACACAGAAACCTTTATTTAAGTGCAGTTTTACAGGCAGATGAGTTTTAGCAGCACAGACTGCACTGGCAGAGGATGGAGTGAATGGAATTGGTTCAAAGCACAGATTTGCTTTTCTCTGAGTGTACCAGTCTTGTCAAACCACTTTTGTTACATTCCCACTGCATGCATGGTGCATGACTGCAGCAGGAGCAGGTTTTCCCCTCAAAACCATAAGCTGTGGCATGAGGAACTGCTAAGTTCATTCCTACTGGGAAGAAACTGTGATTTGAGAAGCCTTTTTTACCACCAATTTATTTTGAGGAAGTAACACACAGCCAAAAAGTCTCTACAGGCAACTCCACTGCATGTGTGCTGTCCCAAAATTGATGAGCTGAGATTCTGGAGGATGCAAAGCTGTTACCAACAGGTAGGTCACAGGTATATTCTGTTTATTTGCACTCAAGGGAAACTTTCAGCTGCATGTATCACCCCAGAAACTTCCTTTTTCCCCAGAAGTGATACCTCAGCAGAAGCACACAACTTACAGTGAATTAAAGGCAAATTTTGGTCTGAGGGATCTGATGTGAATTGAAAAGTAACATGACCACAGCAAGCATCCCTGAATTAAAGGTATACCAAGATCCTGAGAAGACCACTACAGGCAGGTCAGTCTCCTCAAACCCTTTGTCATCCTAAAGCCATTAATTCCAATTTAATTTGCTTTCAGCCAAGAGACAGCTTTGAGCTAAAAGAATTAATTCAACTCAGCTATTTACACTGAGTATGTTAAAGTGCAGGCTGATGGTATTTACTCACCCAGAAGGTCCTCCCTCCTCCTTTTCACTCTGTATCTGGCACTCCTCTATCCATTTTTTTTTTTCAAAAGGAAAAGCAGAGAGCCTGAGCAGGGTGAACCAGCTCTGAAAGGATCAGATGAGCATCAGAGCCAGGGAGGGAACACAGTGGAGATGAGTACTTAGATCGACTCAACCTTTGTCACTGCTCAGAGAGAAGGAATACTGCCTTCAACAACACTTCAGCTGCTCGTTCACTGCCCAGGGGCCTTTTTGGCACTGAGCTGCAGCATTAAACATCCAAGTGCCTCTAAAAATTCCATTTCAAAAAATCTGTATTCCATCCTGATTCAACTTGACTTGCCTTTTCTCTGTGCACATAAAACAAGCCAACGTTTTATCCTCCCAGTCATTCAGCATTCACGCTTCAGCCCAGCCAAGGATATCCTTCTAACCTGGGAGGGCAGCTTCTGTCTGGAATGAGCTCTCTTGGGTATTTTGTCTATTCCTGGAGTGTTTTGATGGATGGAGGCCAGAACACCAAGCACCTAGCAGGACTGATCCTGACACAGTCGTTCCTGGGCAATGGCCCATTTTGCCTAGTCAGATGCCTGCACTGCAGTGAAGACTGACAAGATCCACTGAGATGACTCACAAAAAAGATGGTCTATCCCACCCATGGATAAAGCTGGGGAGGTACTTTTCACAAGGGCAGGTAGTGACAGAACAAGGGGTGATGGCTTTAAACTGGAAGAGGGGAGATGGAGATGAGATCTGAGGAAGAAATTCTTTCCTGTGAGGGTGGTGAGACACTGGCCCAGGTTGCCCAGAGAAGCTGTGGCTGCTCCTCCCTGGAAGTGTTCCAGGCCAGGCTGGATGAGGCTTTGAGCGACCTGGTCTAGTGGAAGGTGTCCCTGCTGCTGGCAGGGGGGTTGGAACTGGATGAGCTTTAAGGTCCCTTCCAACTCAAACCATTCTATGATTCTGTGATTTCAGTCCAGCATTAACATCCAACACTCAAAGCCAAACAGTATTGAACACCAATTATTCAAAATATAGAACCAAAGTGCATTTTAGCTTGCAGAAACTTTCTCCTATGGACAGAAAACAGCAGAGCACCAGAAAACAAAGGGAAGGAAAGGAAAAGGGAAAAAAAAACAGCCAAAACCAGGTTAGTTTTTGGTTTGCCCTTTGCTTCTTTTTGCTGAAGGAGTAATAGCAGGTGGTACCATAATCATAGTTCACTATTATCTCCAAGCACAGAAATGCTAGTTACATGGTTAAGTTAAATATCCAGGAGGTAAAGAGGAAACTTAACCAAAGAGATGTCTTCCACTACACACTGTGGTTCCATTGTAACCCTGAAATTCAGTCCAGATTCAATGAAATCACCTCAAAATCTGAGCCCGATTCCACATGAATTGTTACTGTTTCAGATGAACATCAGATTAATGTTTTTGGCTAGAAACCATGGGAAATAAGTTCACTTCATATGACCAAACCACAAAAAGGATGAAAATGAGCAGTTTAATCTGAGCTTTATTTTGAGAGGTTTGGTTTCATTCAAACGCAAAGCAAAGCCCAGCTACTGGGAATTCACATGACGCAAAACCAGAAAGAAAACCTAAACAAAGTCCTGAGAAATGAAACAGAAGCATTTTACAGTGTTCCTTCTTCTCTTTAAGTGGAAATTATAGTCTTGTGTACTCTGTTTCCTATGCTGCTCCTTCCAAGTTTGTACATGAAAAACCAGATCTACCTCAAACATCTACCCCTCTGCTGAGGGACGATGGGGAACAAGCATTGGTTTGGGTTTGTATATTTTTTGCTTGTGTGTTTTGTTTGTTTGTCTGTTTTAATGTGAAAAAAGAAAACACTAGCAGTGTGTGTTTCACAACTGGGAGCTTTTTTTGCATATTTAAGTTAAAAATTGAGTACAGGGACTTACCAAGCCAATCTTATAACCTATATTCCTGATGATAGGAGAGAAAACAGTTACCAGATTCCCACTGCTTGCACACACAGTCTGCAGCACAAGCAGAGGAACACGGATACTCCTGTTATACTCAGTGTCACACATCCTACACCTCAGACACAGCAAAGTGCTGCATTTAGAGGGGGCAGAGACTTCTGCATGTAAAAGAACAGCCCTCCAAGACAGACTGTGAGGGAGTCCTTTGCCCAAGCTATCCATCAGGTGTAAGTTTGATCATTACCATGTTTGACCATCCAAGCCTCAGACATGAGCTGTATTAATTCATTCTTGCTTCTGGCATTTAGTCTTATAGCTGATACAAATACTGATTTATGTATATTTACTTAAAAATTATATAAATTTATATTAAAAACATTAAGATCCATTCAAGAGATGTGACACACTGTTTGGATATTCCCCAGAGTAGGTGTGGGGTAAAACAGAGGAGAGAAGGGGCGACTCCTTGTTGAGTCAGAAAGTTCTTAATTAAAATTATAGATGAGATTCCAGATTTTCCAATCTATGCCTAGGTTTCCCAGAAATTGTCACATTCATCAGCTGCCAGAGCTGAACAAGATCTGCAGAAATAGGATTTAATGTGAATGGAACCTTTGGAAAATTTCTGAAAGACAGAAGGACTATGAAGCAAATATGCTGCACCAAGAAACAGTCTTCTCTGAGAAATCTAAGTAGACTACAGCTAGGCCATCAGCTTCCAGGGGTGCAGGACCAGAAAGCACCTGCAACACAACAGTCAAATACAAGAGGGACATTTTTTAGGTGTTATCCTGGTATAAGCAGATAAAACTTGGGGTTTTTTTTCTTTGCTTTTTTTCAGTGGGCTTTGTCCACTTAATTTGTATTTGATCTGGTTTGAATTAAGATCACTGCAAGGTCACCAGTAATGTAAAAACATTACTTGATGGGAAGGCCTTGAACTACATCTGTGAGCTGGGCTAACTAAAAGCTCCAGAAATGCTGCACTTCAGAACAACCAAGGAGTAACAGGAGATGCCATCATGCCAACTGCACAGCCCCTGTGGGCAGCTGGTATTGCTGGAGATGGACTAAGAAGAAATGCTTCCACAGAGGCCAGAGATCTCTGGCAGGTAACCAAGTCTTTGGAGATATGCTGAAATCCTGAGGCAAATCCAAAGGAATTTTTGGCAGTATATGATCTGCTGTATGGAGAGTGCCTCGGGAGATAAACATCTCCATGGCTGTGATTCCAGTACAAGCTGGGCTGTCCCTGCCTGTTTGCAGCATTTCAAATGCCTCTCAACATCGTGTGATGTCTCCATCTATAGCAGAGATCACCTTAAAATTGAGATGCCAAGCACACCTCGAGACTCTTACAAGTTCCTACACAGATCCAGGCTGAGACCCAGAGGTCCCCTGGGACCTATTTCTGTAACAGAACAAACTGGCACTCAAAATCTCATCTCCTCCTCAAACACGACCACTCCACTTCGTACATCTTCTCAGCCATCTCAATGTGCTGAGTGCAGTGTGCTCTGAAATCCTGTTTAAAAGGGGTTAAGTGAAAAAGTGCATTTCAAATGCACATCCATTAGCAGTTATGCCTCATGTCTCTTTCTGCAATGCATTTCCTTGGCTCTGTAAATATCCAGTGCCCAAGAGTAACCCTCAGCTAATAATAAAACCGACTCACGTGAGGCTGGAACAGGCTGATGCTACGGAAAACCAGAAACCAGGCACCAGCTAACCAGCACTTCCCACTTCAGAGCTGCTTGCTGTCACGCAGGATCTTTCACTCACCAGTCACCAGGGGAGCATTACAAATAACACCAGGAAGACCCCCTGCTCCTTTTATCCCTTAGAGAATTATTTAGAGACACATTATGCTTCAGATCTCCAAGTCAAATCTGCAGAGACCTTTCAGATGGAATGACATATGCTAGAAGTCAATTTAAATGGTGTTACCAAAATCTGAGGAGTTAAAAGCCCATCCTGACACTGAATAATTTTTAAAGCACTCAGGAGACTTTGCAGTTCCTTCTGCCTGTGTCATTAAATACCACCACTTCAGAACTAGCAAAGAATTCAGGAAGCTCCATCCTCCAGAGTACTTGTTTAGGTGAATTTGCTGTTTATATACTGTAAATCAGCTCTCCTTACTAGGAAGTTTCCAGCCAGGTTACCAAACTCACAATAACAACTGCAAGGCTATAAAGGGCCAAATCATCCCCTGTCCTGGTTTGTAGCTGGGACAGAGCTGGTTTCTTTTTAGCAGCTAGAACAGCGCTGGGGTTTGGTTTTACCTGGGATTTGTTATGAAAAGAACGTTGATAACACACCCATGTTTTCAATTGTTGCTGGAAGTCAAAGGACTTTGTGTTTTGCTGGTCTGCAGGTGCAGGGTCCAGGGGGATGCAAGGAATGTTAAAACTGGTAAGCTAGACTGGCATTTGGATATGCTAATGGGATATTCCATACCATAAGGATTATTCTAGCTACTAAAAAGAAAATTAACTCTATCCTAGCAAAACCAGGACACAGGACAGCTTCCTATTTGCTAGTAAGTCTACCACAGCGCTAAGATCCTCCTTTGTACCACAAGTAACTAATTTTAACATGCTAGGTAAGAATGTAAAAGTGATAAAAATACTTGTGCTTTCCAATGGGCATTTCTAAAGAAGCTAGAGGCTCTGTCTCAGCTCTCTCACACAGCAGGCTGGAGCTTTGCCACTCACTTCAACAAAAGCCAAACTGGGTTCTTTGGAAATTCCCTGAAAACCACAGTAATAAGCTTGCAAAAATTATGGTAGGGGGATTTCCACACAAGAAATGAGAGTAGTATCCTTTCTCCAGAAAGGCCTAAAAATAGGAGGGGAAAAAAAAAATAATAAAAAATTCCCAGAAACTTCATCCTGCTCCAATGGACATGCTGTAAATACAGTAGAGCTCACCAGCTTCATCACCTGAGTAGCTGCACCCCCACCAACCCAGAACACAAAACCACCTACCCAAACCTAACCCTTTTGGGCTGGAGTGCTTTCCATTCCTGGCATCAGGAGAATTTTGACACAACCCTAACTTTACCTGAAGACATGCACATAGAGACACTAAGAACCTGTGTAAGCAGTCTCAATCACCTCCCTTTTCTCCATCCTGTACTTCAGAGAGGAGACCTGCATCTTACCTGCTCTGGATTTCCGACTGTTGGAGATAACCCACTGAGGAGGCACCTGGAGCAGTACTCACCCAGAACACATACAGTGAGCTGACACAAAACCCTCCCATCACTGCATCCTAACAGAAGCTTCAGTAAGCACTGGGATCCCCTCTCTGTGTTTTATGCACTGTGAGAGATTCTGGCACCAGTCCCCACTGAACACACAACTCCATTACGTTTGTCTCTGAGCCAGGGAAGAGGCATTATCACTGACAAAGCAGCAGTACTGCTGTAGGAGACATGGTCATTATTTTTAACCAGCAATATACAAAACAGACCTTAAATATACAAGGAGTAAGTGTCCCCTATCTGCACAGCCTTCTTGCCTGCAAAGGTTTTGTTTGTATGCTGCCTTTTTCATCCAGTTCATGTGCAAACAGTGTTTGTAAATCAAACAGCTTCAACAGGTATGCTCGAGACCGACATCCACAAGTGCAACTTCTCTTCCTGAGAATGCAGATCAAAACAGGACTACAATTCTGGTAGCAAATCAAGTGTTTGGGAAGTATTTGCTTTACCTCTTCCTGGTGGGGAGAAAGATGTTTTTTGTTGACCCTGCCTTCAAATTTCCAAAATTCAATTTTACTGAAATCTAACAGAAAGACATGGAAAAATATTAAATAATTTCTCACAGGGTCCTCTTGTCATGACGCTGCTGAACCCGTGGCAGAGAAAAGTAAACGCAGAGGTTTCAGGAGAACTCTGATCCATAACAATTGTGTCTACATTCCTTCCCAGAAGCCAGATGTATATCCTACTGCAGAAGGGGACAACTAGAGTAGGGACCACTACATGTACAACTCTTCTTCGTGTGATTTCAGTGATAGCATCCATCATTACTACACGAGTAACTGAAGTCAGGCAGTAACTCTGCACCCGGTGTACTCCAAGAAAAACAGGTTTCAAGAGTCCAGTGACTTCTAACCCTACCATTTAGGAATAGCCTTATTCCTAATGATCTTCAGGAGATGAGAGATATATTTAGAATGCTCTGCTAAACAAAACCACAGATGGGGAGAATTATTTCCTTGCAGAAGAGGCTGCCAGCACATTTTGTGCCCTTGGAAGGGCTCAGTTTATGATTTGTATCAACTCCAGATGATCTGCTTTTCAACACTGCTCGAAGTAAACACTGCAAAGTGCAGGCACTCGCTGCACAGAGCACAAAAAACCAGTGCTGTGACACACACAAAATGTCAACAACCCTGACAGGAGAGAGCCTGAGATGTCTCTCTTCCATGGATATGTGCATGCACCTATACACACTCCTCCTGTGAAGCCCTGGCTCACGCAGGGCATCTGACAGTGAGTCACAAAAACAAGGCCGCTCTTCAGCAGCAGCTACGAAGTGCTTGTTAGCTGCAGCCTTTACGAGGTGTGCTGTCAGCAGGAGTTTCTGCTGCTGCCACAAACATCAGCCCTGCAGAAGAGAAATGCCCAAATTTCTTTTGTTTTGATAACTTTAGTGAAAATATAAATAAAACCCCAACGATGATTAACAAACAGCTCTTCACGTGTTGATCATACAGGTCAAAACAGGTCTAGAGGAAAACAAAGAAACTTTGAGAGGGATGTAGAAAAAGTGTAAGCTGGTTTGCATTTGAGCCTTTCCAGGGATTTGGGGATTTTCTGAATTAATAGTTAAATCCCTGGTAAGAATACATACTCCAAGTGAGTCACCAAGACAGCTTAAAAAATACCCTTAAAATAGATGGATTCTCCATTGGGGTGAGGCGTGGGCTGCCAGGTCCCGTTCCTCAGCTGCTCTATGTCCTCATATGAGAGGACACAGAAGGCTGAGGAGCCAGACAAGCAGCCTCTGCCACAACAGGGTTGCCTTAGGCTGAGAAAGCCCTCTGGCCATTTTAGTGTTTTAAAGTTGATTGTAAGAGCATGTGGTATTTTAGAACTAAGATACTGAAAATTAAATAAATGGGGACATTTTCATTGGCTTGTTTTTGTTCAATGAAGAAGATGGGAGAGCTGTTACCAGTTCTGGGCTTTTCACTGATACAGAAGTTAGTCCCTAAGAGCTCTGACCCAGCAAAACAATTAACCTACAAAGAGCCCCAGCAAAGCAAGCTGCTTTGGATCTAAACAGTAGATATAAAGCTAGTTAGATAGCTGTGGGTAAGATTAAAATGGGCTCACAGCTTCAGACCCTCTAGGACCTTGGAACACCACAGTACTGACCTGATGCTGAAGAGCTCCATCCTCCCCACAAACCTCCCATCTGTAAATAACAGCAGCACCCCAAAACACCATGCTTTGGTTTGAGGAAGGGATTGTGCTAGCTTATTTCTTTTGACTTGTTTCCTAAAAGCAGAAAAACCTTCCTTGAATGAGGGCCTAAAATAAACCTGTGAAGCAAGTGTTTAATTCATCTTTAAAAGAGAAAAGGTATCTCTTGCTTTATCCATCTCATCACAGCAGAAACAAACTATGAGCTGCATCAGGTAGTTCTGTTCCTTGTGGGCTTGTGTATATTCTCCACAGCCCTGTTCTTTGCAACTAGAGTGAATCAATATTGGAAAAGCAGAACCTTGGGCAAGGGTTTGGAAGGTGAAGAAGGGTAAACAAACTCCTCCTGTGATTTTCATTAAACATCATCTTTTTGTGGGACGATGCACTACAGCATGTTTGTTTTAAACAAAACACACTTGAAATCCTTGGGTAAACTAAGACTAAAGCACCCATTTAGGAATGTTTGTTTACTTGTTCCAAACTGTTTACATTCAGGGAAAAAAAAATATTTCCTCTATGAGTTGCTTAACAAGAGTCTGAGATGGTTACACTGGGCACACAAACAAAAATTCAAAGCTGCTCCTTAAAATAGGAAAGCATTAGCTTTGTCCAAAGCCTTCTGGGTATTTTAGCCATCAGCAACAACAAGAAATTACTGTAACTAATAGACATAACAAGCCTGCAAATGGTATTGAAGGATGAGAGACTAAAGGTATTCATGTGAGGAAACAACACAACAGAAGCAATCGTACCACCCTATCAGAAATGTAAAGAAAATACTCATGATTTGAGCTATTTCTGGAAAGACACCACAAAGCCACTTTGGTGTGGATTAAAAATCATGAAACCAATTGTTTCCGATTCGAATGTGTTAAATAGGCATGTAACTAACAAGGTTCTGCTATTTTCCCCTCAATATGTTGAGCAGAGTTAGCTCTCATTAGACAATCTGGAAAACCATACAAGCTTAGGATCACTGTGAAGTCTGTCTTTTTTTTTTGCCACTGTCCTCCAGCTTTTAGCACTCAGGTTTAATTATTTTAACTACATGTTTAAGTGGAATTCAATATTTATCAGTAGAGGAATGTAATAGTTCCATAGTGCAAGCATCTTGTTGCTTGAAACATGCTCTGAAATATACTTTAGGAGGTGAAATATAAAGTAGAAGACAAGACATTAACTTTGGACCCACATCACTACCGGGACACTCACGTGCACTTGTTGTTTTTAAATAATTATGTTTATGAAAAAACAAAGTAAAGTCTACAGGCTATGACAGCTAATGAAAAATCACGTGCTGGATGTTTTAAGGAATATGGCAAGTTCTCTCCAGGGAAGGGAACATGCTTGCCAGAAGCTGGTCACCAAGCAGAATATGCTTTTATATGGTTAAGACTACAACTTGGCCAGTTAGAGCAGAAATTCACGTTAGTCTTTGAAGTCAGTAGCAGTCAAAATATTAATGAGTCAAAAGGGTTCTTCCTTCAGAGCTAAGCTTGTTTACTGACATCTGAGCTAAGCAAAATAAGTACCACAAAAATTAATGACTAAACCAAACTCAACTGGGTTTGAATTCCTAACCCTGAGCCACAGCCAAGACCATGAGATTTCCTCAAACTCGCTCCTCAGACAGTGAAACTGTAAGGTCCTGCGGTCAGGGATGTTGCCTTCCCTTGGGATGATTCCACTGCCCCATAAATAACAACTTGAACCATTATCAAGCATAAACCAGCTGATGTGAGGTCTCAAAGCTTTAACTGATTATGCTGGTGATTTAGGTCCCACACTCATTTCAAAACCCTCTTGAGAAAACCCAAACATAACTTCTCTGAATTACCAAAATATTTGCCAAGACAAACTCTCTTGAATCTCAGGCTGTTTACAGATTTTGAAAAATAGAAGCTCAACACTAGCCTGAGCCAATTCTACCATGTTTATTTAGATTTATCTTTTCTTTTTTTTTTTTTTAACTGCAAATACAGTTTTGTGTGAATCTAATGCACCTCAAACTGATGGCTCAGTTCTTTCCTTAGTGTAGCACACGCTGCATTACTACCAAACCAATAGCACAAATCAGCTTCTCTGCAACCACAGAATCATAGAATGGTGGGGATTGGAAGGGACCTCTGGAGATCACCTCATCCAACCCCCCTGCCAAAGCAGCTTCACCTAGAGCAGGCTGCACAGGATCATGTCCAGATGGGTTTTTAGTGTCTTCAGAGAAGGAGATTCCACAACCTCTCTGGGCAGCCTGTCCCAGTAAAGAAGTTTTTCCTCATCTTCAGGTGGAACCGCCTGTGCTCTTTTGTGCCTGTTGCCTCTTGTGCTATTGTTGGCCACCACTGAGAAGACTCTGTCCCCATCCTCTTGACACCTGCCCTTTAGGTATTGATAAACATTGATAAGATTACTCTCTGTCTGCTCTTCTCCAGGCTCAACAGATCCAGGTCTCTCAGCCTTTCCCCACCAGAGAGATGCTCCAGTCCCCTCATCACCTCTGCAGCCCCCTGCTGGACTCTCTCCAGTAGTTCCTGGTCTTTCTTGAACTGGAGAGCCCAGAACTAGACACAGGACTCCAGATGTGGCCTCACCAGGCACAGAAGAGGGAGGAGAACTTCCCTCAGCATACTCTCTAGGTTAGCACCGCCTCCTGTCACATTTCACAGAGAAGAGCTGTCTAAGCTACAGAAGAAGGTTGTTTCTTTTTTTCCTGTGTGTCAGAGAGCTACTGAAAAACACACCAAGTCAGTCACAGAGAGCAGAGAATCCAGGCAATTCCTCCTTGCTGCCACAAAGCAGCCTTGCCACAGGGACACTGAACCAGAGACCCCTGGTACTCTGTAAGCACGGTGGTGAGCTGTGGGTGCTCATTCTGATCATTTGTACATATTTTAACGTGTTGAAAGTATTCCTTATAGTCATCAAAACAACAGCAGATAAATTAAAATCCACACATCTCAAAAAATGCACTACCTTTGTATATGTTCATTAATAGAAGCTAGAATTAAATAATCAGATTAAAGTATGCAATGAACTTAGCCCTGTGCCTTCAACAACATTTATGTACATAATCATTGGAAACACAGCATCCAAAATTCAAAGGGTGCTGGCAGTGTTAGCAACTCCACAAGCCAGGCAGAGGGAAGGCAATTCACAGGCAAGGAAAGGCAGATGGAGAGTAGCCCAGCACTGAATCACCCAGCTGCCAACAGATGTGCTGTTCTTTCTGCTGTTACATGGAGCAATTGGCCTTTTTGGACAGGGACACTTGTACTATGTGGCTGCTTGTGTGACCTCTCCCACCCCACAAAAGCTGTAAGAACACACTCATGCATGACAATCCCAGTCTTGCTATTTCTCTGCACCACCTTCTTGCTTAAAACCATCACCTTTAACACAATCTCTTCTTATTCTGGCCTGTTCAAACCTTTCAAGCAGCACAGCAGTCCCCTGTAAGTACACTGCTCTAACTCCCTGGACAGACTTTCCTGTTGTTTTATAGCTGCTTCAGCGTTCATTGTGCTGGATTTTGCAATTCTTTTGGTTTTCTGTAGCCCTTGCAGAAACAAACTCCTCAACAACTCAACTCCCTTACAAGAGCAGAGTTCAAAAGAAATTAAAAACATCCCTGTGATCAGTACTGTTTGAGACTGTTAGAAGTAAATTACATCCAGCTCACCCACTACATTTCTTAAGGAAAGCTACTGAGCTCTGCAGCTGTGAAGTACACATTACACTGCGACACAAAAAACTCCTTTGGTCTCACCACTTCCTTCTCTTGCTGTCATTGCTTCAGCTTCCCCTTTCCTTTTTATTTCCCTGATCTCATTAAAGCAGACTGAGTTTTTTCATCACTGTGAAGGACCAATTTCATTTTAAGTCTGTTCTATGGTGCAGGCACTATTGTATTTGGGCAGGGGATGTGCTAACGTGTTCGCTGCATTGCACCTGGGGTTCTGCTGTCACATCTCTGGGGCAGAACCGTCACTTAATTTAGAGCAAGCTGAATTTAGCTCATTCTTCAGAGTTAAAGCAAAAAGAGAAGAAAAAAAAAAAAGGTCTCCATTTGCACTGTCACCATTTTGAGTCTCTCAATGTATCTCTTGAAACAGAGTAAGGCAAGTGAGTCTGCTTGGCCTGGTCTCTGATTTTGAGACACTCCCTTTATAGCAGTGCCAGATAGAAATGCCAAGGTTCTATCAGGTATTAAACTGATAGTATAAGAGGAGGTTTGAGGACCTTCAGCCTCTTTAGTAACCCTCTCTAGCGTAGCAAGCAATTGCAGTTGTGCAGAAACAGCAGAGCTACATCTTCCAACCAACCCATATTTCCCCTGATTTCCCCAAGAAAAGAGTACTTCTGTTTATAAAGGAAGAACAAATGCAGTTAAGTGGATCTCTGAAAATTATTCCCTCCTCAGACCACTGTTACCGTGTCTATCTGTCATACCCCATCACTAGCATGACACCTCACAGAAAACTGTTTAAATGACTGTAACCATCACATATGTGAGCTTCTGTTAATTCTCTCTCCAAAGCTCACAGCACCCTAGCTGTGTGCTTCCATTTTCTCCCTGCACTGCCCGTTACTGCCCAGGTGTCTTCACTCTTAGGTACACTCACTTCTGTCTCCTTATGTACTCGAGTCTATTCACTATTTAACAAATTAATCCAAACAGGCAAATGACAGCCCAGAGCACTTCAAAGACATCTTGGATCCCACAACTGGCTGATAGACTGCATGTGCTGGAAAACAAACATTTTAATTAATCTGACTCTGCTGTCATTAAGATGCGTTCGTTATTGACCTGTGGATGCTTTAGTCCTGCGGGACAAGGTGTGCTAGGAAATTTAAGAGAAAACTAAGTTCTAGCGAGGTAAGAGATAGAAAGAGCACAACTTCATCCCTAGCTTTCATGAGAAATGATGTCTCAAGTCCCAGAGACATTCAGTGACTGGCCCTAGGACCAGAATGAGCTTGGGCACTAAATCCACACACCCTAGGTGTCCTTTCTGCTACTGTAGAAAACACAAAACCACAACACAAACTCAGAATTGAATGTTTTTCTCAACTGTGGCTTTGCAGAAACAAAGTGTCCCTGGAGAGAAGCTGTCCCGCCATGTAACAATGCTGAATAAAAAATAACTCTCCAAGCAGAGAACAAGTCATCTTCTGTGAATTCATTTTGAGAAGCTGTGTTCCCACGGGGATCCTTTGATGTCAAATAAAAGGAGATCTCATACTACAACCCTTCCTTGTGGTTTCTCTTCTCCTTAGCTGATTTACTCATACAGAAGCTGAATTTCCTTCAGCCTCCAGTTCTACAAATTTGTAAGTCAACAGTGACAACAGGGTGGGGAGAAGAGTCACAAACATGTAAGCATTAAAAAAGAAAAAATAATAATTTCCCTAGAAAAAAACAGTCTGAAGGAGACACCACCAGTACTGCTGTTACATAAAACACGTTCAAGTTTGCCCAACAGTTGCACCCAAGTCCAGCAAGTTTTTGAAAGCCTTTTCCTTAATAATGAGATCAACCTGAAATCCTGAAAGAAATCACCCTTAAAAATCAGAGCATTCAGAAAACATTTGGGAAACTTATTTAAGTTGAATGATCAGGGCAAAGTCCTTCAAAAATATTAAGTGCCATAGGTAGCATCTATCTCTTGAAAGCTCCCTATCCTGTACATTTATAATGGAACATGTTTACCCCACCAACCACTTCACAGTTGTCTTAGGGATAAAATTGCTAGACATCACTCAAGTAAACAGAACTGGGTATCTTGGTGGAGGCAGGCAGCAAAACCTGCCAACTACCATCTCTTGTGTCTGTGCAACTGAAATTCAGTATTAATTTGAGCTTCTCTAAGCCCCCACCACCATCCCCATGGCCACTCTACCAAAATCAATCACACATGAATCGGGTGCAATCAGTGATGTCAGAAAACAGCAGCTCTAAGATGCTGCCCACTCACCTGACAAGCTGGAGGACAACCTGTGCCATTTAGGGCTACCACCAAGCTAACACACCCTCTGTGAACAAAGCTGGTGCTTTTGGGAACAGACAGCTGTGACCTAACTGCACTCCAAGGGAGTTAATCAATGCCCCAGAGTTAGGCCAATGCCAAGACTGACTCTGTAAGAATAACCATTTCCAGACCATCTGTGTAAAACCCTTTTTCTCATTCTTGCCTGGAGACTCTTGCTATCAAAACCCATTATTTCCACAGTTAATCCCCCTACCACAGTTCACACAGTATTTTCTGTAACAGCTTGTGGACTTTCCAAAGCCAATACAGCACAGAGTGTGGGGGGAACCACAGGAAAAGCAACCACAGGCAGAGGAAGTAATAACACTGCATACACTCCCTGCAATTTTATGCCTAGAGACAAGATCTGATAGAAAGAGGTAACTTCATCTGCACTAACCTAGACAGTACTCTTTCCCCCAAAGAACTGAACTAGTACTAGGACAGCAGGGTCCAAGCTATGAGTCAAACAGTTGCAGATTAACTAGACATTAATTTTAACTAGAATAGGGAATATAACAAGAAAGCTGAAAAGCAGATGTAGATGTGAATTTAGAAGTCTATCTCCTCTCAGTATAGCTTCTCCTTCTGATACAAAACCACGTCTTCAGTGTTGCAACTAGCATTCCTGAAATGGTCTTTGACTGTTCTCCCAGGCGCTGGGCTTAATGTCAGAGCAATCTAATTTTAACCAGTAAAATAAATGCTCCTGAGGCCATTGACTTGTAAACTCTTAAAGGGTCTCAAGACCAGGAAGAATTAGATTTCACTATAAATTCAGTTTCATTAGGCCAAATGGTCAGACAGTGCAACACAGCACTACTACACTGACTTCAAAGGAAGCTGACAAGTTCTCATAAGCTGTGAGCATCAGTTCTGAGAGGTTGTGTTTTATTGTTTTGGAGCAAGGGAGCACAGATGGAGTATATGAACATACTGCTTTATAGTCCTAGTACAGAATTGGAACTGACACACAGGTATGAAGTTAGGGTAAAAGCAGGGATTGAATGTGTACCACACAAGGTACTGTACTCTTTAATTATGAAGAAAGCATCAATCAATACTATTCTGGGGCAGTGGCTGCAGGAAAGTTCCTTCTCAGCACTGCCAAATCGTTACCTTTCAACACCTACACAGCTTCACTACCCTGTTTAGAGGAATGATCTCTGAAGAGCACTGCAAGTGAGCAATGGCAGAGCTTGACAAACCCCTCAAGTGGCAAACAAAGCCCTTTAGAGCACACTCAGCCCACCTTATGTCAGCCAGGCCTGTCTCCTGCTGGTCAGCAAGGGCCAGAAACTAAGACCTGCTGTGCTGGTTTTGGCTGGGACAGAGTTAATTTTCTCCACAGTAGCTGCTGTGGGGCTGTGTTTTGGATTTGTGCTGAAAACAGGGTTGGTAACACAGAGATGTTTTAGTTACTGCTGAGCAGTGCCACACAGAGTCAAGGCCCTCTCTGCTTCTCACCCCATCCCACCTGTGAGGAGGCTGGGGTGCACAGAAGCTGGGAGGGGACACAGCAGGGACAGCTGACCCCAGAGACATCCCATACCATGACATCATGATCAGCTTATAAAGCTGAGGGAAGAAGAAGGAAGGGGGGATGTTTGGGATGATGGCATTTGTCTTCCCAAAAGCATGATGGAGCCCTGCTTTCCTGGAGATGGGAAGCAGTGAATGAATCCCTTGTTTTGCTTTGCTTGCATGCACAGGTTTCACTTTACTTATTAAACTGTCTTTATCTCAACCCATGAGTTTTCTCACTTTTCCAGCTCTCCCCTCCATCCCACCAGGCAAGGTGAGCGAGCGAGCGGCTGCGTGGTGCTCAGCTGCCAGCTTGGGTTACACCACCACACCTGCTCAGCACCTTCTGTTCCATTTATTAGCACAGGACTCAGATGCGTGTCAGCTTTCAGGATTTAGCTCTGAGCTAAACTCTTTTTTTGAATCCTCAGTACCAGGGGAATTTTCTATCTTCTCAACAATGTTCTTCATAAGGATAAGCCTAGAGATGCTAATGCTGGATAATTTAGAAATAAAGGTAATTTCTATCAAAACATTCCTCTTGTTAAGAAATGGAGTTGGGCAGAAGTTACCTTTTCTGGGGGAAATTATCTATTCCAGTGGACTTCTCAGCTGGAAAATCAAGTAAGTTTTCAGCTGGCAAAGATGGGCAGCTGTAACAGAGTCAATCACCACCACTTTGCCCCACTCAAGCTCATGTCATCTCTTGCAGGGCCTGTTCCCTGCACAGAATATGTGTAACTCAAGAGCATCTCTCAGTGGAACTGCTATGGAGTATCATTCATGAGGGTAGTAGGTGCTGCACAACAGAGTGACTGTTAGGCTTTATAAGGGGGTTTATAAAGGGCTTTATAATCAATGATTTGATTTCAGGATGAGATTCAGGATGGAATTACTATGCTTGCACTGTCTGAGCTTGGCCTGTATCTTAATGGCCATGGCTATGGCACGTGTCAGCATGGTTTAACTGAACCCATTTCCAAGTGACCTTCTGAGGATAACCGTATTTAACACTAGGCAAAATTCTGATGGATGAGGGCATATATGAAGAAACAAGACAGACAAAACCCCCCAATGAGAAGATGTCTTTCCCAAGTCTTACACTTCAAGTTGCAGTTCAAAGCAGTAACACAGATAAGCAGCAGGTTCTCACCTGGTAAAAACTTCTCTAGGCTTGAAAATAATGCTTGAGTTAGGCCTCAGAAATATATGCTTGACAGGCAATGCTCTCTCAAGTCTGACTTGGAAGATTTCAGATGGTCGCCTTGGTTTGAAGTACTCAACATGTGGAAATTTGTCTGAAGGGCTCTGCTCAGGTCTAAGTGAAAAAACTGGATAAATGACCATTCAAAATACAAAGGTAAAAAAAACCTTTGGCATTGTAACTTAAAATGAGATTAGAAACTTCTGCTTGTGAATTCAGTCGCTGAAATTTCTGGGAAGCACAGAAGTTAAAGTCTAACATGGAAATGAAAAATGAGCAGACCTTCTATCATTCACACTTCCCTGCCTCATGTCTGCCTGTGGTCTCTTTAACACGTTTAGGAAAAAAATCACGTAGGGACAATGTAAGTAGTTTCACCAACTGGAGAGCCAGCAGGAAACTTTCTAGTGAGCCAATAAATTGAGCTTTTATGGAGGACTTTGATAAAACTGTTTAGCTCAGAGCATCTAAGAACTCTAAATATATTAATTTAGCTTCATGGCACCCCTTGTGCAATTTCACTTTTATTCTGTGACACAGTTCTGCAGTGTGACATTAACACTGAACGTGTCACAAAGTGTTTGTCCATATGTTTCCTGTCCACCTCCAATTAAAAAAAAAAAAGAGCATGGTTACACCTGTGCCTACAATCTACCTGAGCAAGACTGCTAGCATCCTGTATTCAAGCATCAGGAACACAGCAGGGAAGGGAAAAACAGACTAAGAGAGGAAGAGAGGATGGGATTTTTGTTCATCTTCTGTCTAACCACTGCAGAATGAGGCTAAAACAGAAAGGAAGGCAGAGCAAAGACACGGGGTTGTTTGCCCTAAGAGCCTGGCGTATCATGCAGATAGGAAAAATCAGGCTTCTGATCAATAAAGCAGAGAAAATGTGAAATGCCATTTGAGAAACACACAGGGCCGATTCTGACAGCCTCTGGAGGAGCCACAGCTTCTGTTCCTCCACAAAACTGATGATGTGTCCGAGAAGAGCTCCACCCGTTTTGTCTCCACAGGAGCCATTTCAAGCTGCAGACATGAATGTGAAGGATGAAATTCCTTATCTGCACGCTCCATGTTTAAAAGGTTTGGGGGAATCTGGATCTTTACTGCCTCAGGCCAACAAGTCTGTGGGGAAACTCACAACAGGAAACCACACCATCCCCAAACAGGTGCCTTCCACCCTGCTTAGCGAGCATCCCAAAGGAAACTTACCTGGCAACAATTCCTACACATTTCTCAACTGCCCTAAGTCTATCCATCCCTCCTTGTTGCTGGCCTGATAAACCATTTTCTCTCCTTCCTGCACAACCCCAGCAACATCCTGCTATTTCTTAGGTGAACCCAACAAACATAAGCCTATGACTCAAAAAATCTGAAGTGCACACTTGTGTGTTTGGATAACAACCTATTAGTCTGTGTTTCAGTCTTCAGTTTCCAGGAAACTACCTGAGTGAAATATCCCCATCAATCTCAACTCAATAAAGGACAGAATCCCACTGAAGTCCATTCAAAAACATCATTCCTTCACTGACCCTGTAAGAAAACCCAAAATATCTCCAACTTTGTCTTCATTAATATCTTATTTTAGAAGTCTTGAGATGATCAAATGAAATTCAAGGCACTGTTGTTAAAAACTAGCGATAATTGCATAGAAATTAAGAAAGCAAATACAACCTCTTGACAGCTGCAACTGTCTCTGGGAACTGGGAGGTATGAGGCATTTGAAAGAACATTAAAAAGTTACTCTCCTGAGAGGGGTGATATTTACACAACCCATTAGAGAGATCTGAGCACTGGGAAGCTTCCTTTGATGTCAATGACAGCTGCCAGATGCACTCCACTTCGGAAAACAAATCACTGTGATGCTTTGACCTCTGGTGATCTTCTCAAGTGGCCTGTTTGGTTAAAAATTGTCCTTTCAGAAAGGGAATTCCACAGCTGAGTGACTATGCAGATATTTAGTAGGAACTCTCACATTACAAGACTATTGGCCACAAAAAAAAAACCCCTCAAATTGATTTGTCAGGTATTACTGAGACTAAAATAAGAGATGCAATACAATAGTACTGCAGTACCGTAGCAGATGACATTTAGCAGCAGAGGTGCTTCTACTTTCACCACAGAATTGCGCATTTCATGATGTTGATCATGATGAGGGGTTACAAGAACTGAATCTTTCAAGAGGTTATTTCTTCAAGTAGCTCACACAAACTCAGTGTTGTCCCACCTCTCTCCTTCCTCCTCTTTGTTAAGTGGGGGGTTTCTGTCACCAAGGTCACACTAAGATGCACAAGATTGGAGATTCTCTTGGGTACAGTAAAGAGGTTATGAACAAGGTCAGGAACTGTGGATTGGATCCAAAGGCAACATGTTCCTTTCAGTGAGTCTGAATCAGGCTTTTAGTTAACAACCATCAGAAAGTAGAAAGGCCAGGTCATGCTCTCCAAGTTCTGCCAAGCCAACACCAACTACTACACCTGAATATACAGTAAAGTTATCAGAGGAGTAAAAAGCTACAGCTTTACACAGATATTTTCAGAAGAGAGTTGCCACATTTATACTGAAACTTTACATCATTATCACGTTTCCAGAGTGGGAAAAGCAGATGTATTCAAATCAGATTTTTAGGAAAGAAATAAGAAACACTGATGATACAGTAAAAAAAGCAGTTTGAAATGAGCCAAAGAGCCAGAAGTGTAGTTAAAGACTACTCTTACAACCCCATCCAGCTGACTGGACCTTTCCAACACTGCATGCTCCCTCTAAGTCACGAGGTTTGTCCTCAGTCTTAAGAGACTGCCTGTACAGGTTTTCTGGGCAGGAACCTGAAAAATTACTGCTACATGAGTCAGCAGATCTACAAAGTCATAGCTGGCTAGAGTGCAACCGTTCACAAACAAGAACAAGCAGACTGTCAAACAAACTACCAGGAGACAGGTCAAAATTCAACAGGAGAACATGGCACGTGTGGAATTCACTGCTGGAGATGACTGTGGGTCCTAAAAGCTGACCTAAGTTCAAAAGGAGACTGAACAACTCCATGGAAGAGAAATCCACCTCCAGGTGAGAAAAAGCTACATATGGAAAATACTTCAAAGAGCAGAAAGCATTTGGGGTAAGTCTCAGCTAACCAAGCCTCATTTTTACCACTCTCTAGGTGTTTAGTGTTGGCCACTAAATTGGCTGGTGGACAGGTTGTGGACTACAGGCATCTGGGGCCTGACCCCATATGGATAAAGGCCGTCCTGATCAGACACAGTTTTGTACTGACCCATCCTCCATACCCATCATATGTGCTCTGTTCACCCCAGCTGTTCCTGTCTGCCCATACAATTCTCTCCTATGCTTCCTTACAACCAAAACAGATTAATGTAAAACAAAAGCCTGTTTTGGACATATGCAAACACCTCAAATTACTCATGGAAGAAAAGGGCTGTGGCAAAGCTTCCTGTGTCACCACACAAACATATGGTGACTTGAAACAAGAGAAAGGCCACATTTACATGTTGCTAAGCGATGGGTTATGCAAACATAATAAAGCCAAACTTCAATGCACATTTTCCTGGTTCTTGAAAGGCAATTTTCATGGTTCATGCATCCCCTGGTGAGCTGGCTTCACCAGCCCCACGATCAGGACAGCTGTTGTTTTGCTCACATGGAAAGTGTGTAGGTGTGCAAGAGCTCTGCTACCAAAAAACATTCAGAAAGTAACTAGTGAAAGAAACGATCCCACTTCCTTTCACAGCCCACACAGAGCAAGAAGGAGAAATTTGTTTACCTCACTGCCATAGAATCAGCATATAAACAACTTGGAAGTAGTTTCCCTTAATAGTAGGTAGGCTTTATGCCATGTTTCATACAATCACACAATATTCTATGTGCAATAACATAGCCTCAGGATATCTGGAGGGGAAAAAGGGGTGGGAGGTGTCAGACCAACTGCAGAATGCAAATTCCATGTAGGAAAGCATGAAAGATATTGAATATTAGGAGCCACAACACTCAAACCCTACCTTTAAATATCAGCTGTGTTTACATGGATCTACAAAGTCAATCAGATGTTACAAAATAAGAATTGTAGCCTAAGTACTGCCACAAAAGATTATGAGCTGAATGTTTAATCTTTAAACCATATTCACTCCCTCTGCCTAGGCACTCAAACTGCTACAAAGGTAACATCCAAGGTGGCAATCAGACCATAGCTCCTGCAGCTACGTGCCAGGAGGGAGCTTCTAAGTTTATTCAGAATGCAAAGGGTGAGAATAGAAACCTCACTGTACTAGTATAAATCTGAAAATAAAACCTGAATATTTTGCTTTGAAACTTAACAGTTGAAAACTAATCCTAGCATTAATTGATGTATCAGCTGGAAAGAGCCTTGCAGGAATAAATCAATTACAGTAAGAGTGCTCTAGGCAGAAAACTATGGTGTGTGATAAAGAGCAGCTGAAGTGAAAGTGGGCAGCATTGTGTGTTAATTGACTGGACCTGACCCAGGGCTGCTGTACTAATGGTTTGCCAGTTTCCATTACTCGGTATATCTCTTTTCAACTGAAACAACAGATTTTTTTTAAACTAAAAAATAACTCAATCTTGAGTTCAGAGCTTTATGCTACATGCCAACCACCAACTCCTCAGAAGCAATCATTTCTACATCGGAGTTCCACTAGCTGTTAACCTGCCAGAGGTTAACACCCTTGCTTGCACATAGTCCTAAAAATCCATGTTTGAAAAGCACTGGAGAAGGGGAAAAAAAATAGTAACAAAAAATCAAATTGCCCCTCAACAGCCCCTCACCTCTTCACCCTCACAGAAGCTGTCCAAGCTCTGGGGCAGCTGCAGGTTGAGCAGAACTGTGCCAAAGCAATCTACAGCTGTTCAAGAGAAGCACAGCAAACACCAGCAAACAAAGACAGCATCAATAATGCAGCAGGAAAGATGATTCCTGAGCAAGCTGGGACTGTTCTTTAAACAACTTGCCCTCTAGGTGGGGAGGATGTATCAGAACAGCAAGATAAATCAGCGAACACACCACTTAAGTGTGGGAGATCAGAAAGCCTGTTTTAGTCATCAGGGTTGTTTGTGTCTTTGGGAATCTGCAGGAGATGAATGGCAGCCCAGGACACCACTGAGGTTTAACTGAAAACATGCTGCTTAGTAAAGGCAACCTGAGGGACTGAAGGGATTCTTCTTTTCCGTGTAATACACCTCCTATCTCACCAGCCATCGTTAATGTGCCTTGTCTCAGATTTTACTAGTCACCAGCTCCCACATGTCCTGGATACAGACTGATTTTTCAGAAGCTGCCTTCAAAGACTACAGGAGGTAGAGCCCATAAAGTGGAAATATACTTAGAAAAAAAAGCATATGTGAAAAAAGAGCTGGAGGAAGAGTGGGAAGAGAGGATTCATGCTCAAGTCAAGGCTGAAGCCAAGGGGACTGGATAGGGACGTACACTGGTGTCACAGAGCAGCAGGCCGGAGCAGACTGGTGCACACACAGCGAGGCAAGGCGGGTGTGCTGGGAGGGGACAGAGAGAGGGCCTGGAGCAGGGCTACTGCAAGAGCAGGGCAGGGCAAGGAGCGGTGGAAACAAGGGGGTCCAGGGTAAAGAACCTGTCTGGACAGGGAGCTGGGACAGGTCCTACTTCCCACCAGCCCTCACTGCAGGTGGGAATGCCGCAAAGATTCATCTTTGTCTCTCTTGGTGAAGAGGGTCACAGCAATACTCTCTAGATAAGAACAAACTCATGTCAAATATTTGCCACATTCCCCATTATTTTACATTTCACATTCCTTGCATGTTGCTCCTGCACATTTTCCCTTGCTGTTCTAATTCAGCTGCTTCTCTTCCCGTCTCTCCTCCTTCTCCCCTGCTCCAGTCTGATAAACTTCTAACACAAACAACCCCTCAGAACTCCATCAATCCTCTCCCCGCACCCCCATCTCCCTTGTTAACAGGCTGGACAGAAAAACTAGGCGTTGATGCCTTTAAACACATGCTGCTGAGCCACACACGTGGAAGAGGATGGTTAGTTATTCTTTGGGAACAAGGAGCAAATTCACTGTTTATGGGAACAGTAGCTCATGCAACAAAACACACTACAAAAGCAGTTCTTTGAAGCTCAGTCCTACATTTCTCCTTTTAACAAGTTCAACAACAATTTCACCTAACTCAAAATTTCCAAGACAAGATGCAAACGTTTTAGAATTATTATTATGAATCTGAAGCAGCAGGAGGATGAGAACTGATCTTCTACTTAAGAACTAGCTGGAAATCACCAATCAGTGAAGCAAGACATCAAGCCTAACAGGCATTTACTGCCTACATAACACGTTTCTACTGGTTTGCCAACCAAAGGATAACAATGTCATCCACCACAGAAGTTATACATGCTGATCCTCCAGAAATAGGCCCTAGCCACAGTCCTATCCTGTACACACAGTACTGGATGTGAAAGAGAAAGTGAGCATTGCAAAACCCAGTCTAAGTGACCCAAGTGCCCAATACACACACGGCATTACACTGCCACTATTAGGAAGAAGAGTTTAAAACAAACCAACCAGACCAAAAGCAAAGTTTAGGATTCCCTCCTTTCTTCCCCTCATCCCAGCCATGTCCAGACCTCAGCTTGCTTGCACGTTGCTGCTCTAATCTTCAAGGAAGACTTCAACACTAAATTCTTCGCCCATCTATTCAGAAACCACATTTTTTCTTGCAACAGTTCAGGATACTGCCACAACCACTGAAGGCAGTGCACTGCACTACTTCAGATGAAGAAACAGGGTTTGCCAGCTCTTTGCCAGACTGGTGATACTCCCAGTCTGATGAACCTGTACTCTTATCACGTGTGTCAGAGGAATAACCTGGCCCAGGCTGAGAAAGCACAACTGGATCCCTAGCAGGATCTGTCACCAGAAATCTAAGTGCACAACTCATTTATGGATTTCTACAGTACCTAGTGCACTGGAACTGGGGACCATCTTGTTAACTGTATAAATACACAGTTCTCTAACTCCTGCTACGCAACAAACATCTGTTTTCCTCGAGTGGTTAACATTAAAACTTTGCTCTTCTTCCTGGCTGCTCACAATAAAGCCGACCACATCAGTGGCACAAGTCTTACTTCCAGCAGGCGCTATCCGGCAGTGGTTTGAATTTAATCTCATCTGCTACGATTCTCCAACTCTCTGCCGCCCTGTGAGGTCCTGCCAACGCTGCAAGCTCTTTGCTAGTTTTTGCTAACATAGCAATTGCATGCTGCTTGCAAATTCTGCCCCCTTGCTGCTGATTTCTTCTGTTTACCAACTGTTACACTTCTGTTTAACAACTGTTTGTTAACACTACCAGATGAAGAAGTTTATTGTTTTGAGTTCAAGTCCTGCCAGTTTTGATAGCTCATGTCAAACAAAAAAATACTTAGAATGTGGATTTCCTTCCCACTGCAACAGCAGAACACAAGATAGACAGAAAATCTGTGACATACAGAAAGACAAAGCAGATATGCAAAAGGCACTGCTTATAGGCAGCAAACAAATAACTACTCAGAACTGTCTTCTCTGGTTCAAAAAACCAGCAGGCAACAGACTTTTACCCAAGACCATGCCAGATTAATCAAGAAAAAATAATTTTTTTGTGGTTTATTTTCAAGTAGCTTTATTACTGTTGTAGCTTTAGTACTATTCTTTGCTTATATTTAAGGAAAGCTCAAATCCTATCTTTTGTATGTGTGACACTGACCTCATCAAGCCTAAGCCAGGGATCTCAACTAATTCCCACAGGTTAACAATCAATACTTCATGAGTGTAACCTAGAAGCAAAATGGCATCAGTGTGTTTGGAGCAGGACTCTCCCATTACTTTCTCAAGGTGAGCAGTCAGAATCCTACAGTCTGTTTTTTCCTTATTACTCACCCAATAACCATTCTCTAAAATACATCATTTAAATATGGTAGTTACCAAGCATAAACCAGTAAGGAAAAGATGTCATTTGAGTTCTTCAGTTTTGTGATAGCAGTGATATTGTGATGCAATATACAGAGACCCCAAAGACCATGGGGAAAGAGTGGCATAAGCTCCCTCTAGACTGTAGCAGCTTTTTGTGTTTCTTGTTGCTTAGGAAGACAGCAATTTACAAGGGAATGGACTTTGGTTAAAACTAGGGAAAAGCTCTGCCCAAATAGGATCTTTATGAAAGCCTGGTACAGTGGTGTTTTCAGAAATAACATTCACAGAAAGGTACCTGCCTGAATACCACTCCAAAGAATAAACACCCCCACACACAACTTGACAACAGTATCTCAGTTTGACAGGGTTACCCTCATTTCTCACAGACTATCACTAAATCCTGGGATGAGCAGTGGTAGCTGCTAAGGCCTGTTAAAGCCTAAGAACCCAGTGTAGAGAAAAATTATGTTGAAGCAGCAGTCACCTTACAAAATCTTACATGAGACCTCTGAAATCTAAGTGCATCCTCTGACAGCCAATTAAAGGTGGTGCTTTCAGCAGCAGTGCAGCTATCCACCGCTAAGCACAACACCAGAAATACAAAGGACAGCAAGTGAAATCAGCAGCACTGGATCCTCTGTATCATGAGGAAGAGACTGGCTGCTTAGGGCAGCTCTGAGCATACTCAAGCCCTCAGCTCCAGGACATCCCTGCAGAGGATGCACAGCCAGCCCCAAGTGGCTGATGGCTCCCACTGAAAGCTGTACAGATGGGACATCTCATGAGCAATGCGCATCCATTTACACCTGAAGGCAACGGCATCATTTCAATACTTAAAGGGCGTCTATCAGAAATGTGGGGAGAAACATTTTAGCAGGGCCTGTAGTGATAAGACAAGGGGTGATGGTTTTAAACTAAAAGAGAGGAGAGTCAGACTAGATGTGAGGAAGAAATTTTTTACACTGAGGGTGGTGAAACCCTGGCCCAGGTTGCCCAGAGAGGTGGTAGAAGCCCCATTCCTGGAAACATTCAAGGTCAGGCTGGACAGGGCTCTGAGCAACCTGATCTGGTTGAAGCTGTCCCTGCTCACTGCAGGGAGGTTGGACTGGATGGGCTTGAAAGGTCCCTTCCAACCCAAACCAGTCTGTGATTCTATGTATGCTATGGAGTCCACCTAGTAAACAAACCATATTTAAAAAGACAGCAAAGACATCAGATCTTTTTAACCATCAGATTACCTTGGTTTGGCCTTTCATACTAGATGTTTTCTCCAGTACTTATGGAAAAGCTTCAAAAAAATATAATACTGTTTTATTCTGTGACAAGACTAAATTCTGTAGGAACCCTAACTATAGATTTGCAACAAATAGCATTTTCTGTTTTCACACATTCAAACTTGTTTCTTTTTGTGTTTCCAGTTCTGTGTGGTGGTATCATGGAAACAGCAGCTCTGCTACTTGGAACACGTGGGTACACTTCCATTATGGGCTCTACACCTGCCTGGAGTCCTCCAGTTTCAGGCTCCAATGGCCCCTCCTGTAGCTGGTGGCCACCATGAAACAAAAACTCAGCTGGAATTTGCCATCTTCTTCATCAGCACCACACAAAGCCAAAATAAAATACAATACCATACCTAGGACTCCAACCCTTGAGCCAAACAGGATATCTATCAGATAATGAGCACTTTCAAGAAGGCACTCTAGTACTGACCACAGCTAGGCATTTGCAAAAGAAATATGGAAAATAGATCTGAAAACTTTAGTATTATTATACCACCTTTGGGAGTTCCTAACCCAGGTGTACATCCTGCTTAACAGCCATAAAGGCAGGACTAACTGCTGTACTCAGGGAAAAAAAAATAAATTTTCCATTCCATACACACCATGTCACACATGCTCCTGTATCACCCACAATTACCACTGTGATTGTTTTTTCATGCTATGTTTTAATTTTAAATACCTTTTTTTTATCTGCTGCTGGAGTCCTTACAAAGGACAATCTCACCTTTTCTTCTTCCTTCTATAGAGACTCGCATCTACATTTTCTCTGTGGTGGTTTTGGTCATCTCTGATAAAACTCACCCAGAACCAAAAACATGTGCCCTGCTGTACAGAGCTATTTATAACTTCTAGGCCAGCTGCCAGCGCTCCCTCTGAGGGCGATTCAAACAGGATGCATGTATAAACTGCAAGGGCATGGTAAGGAGGCAGGGGACGAGGGTGCAATGGGCAAATTTCTGTGCTGGACATGAATTCACAGGTCCAGATCTGTCAATGCATCTGTGCTTTTGCTCCACTGGAATCACCACAGAACTGCCTCCCAAGTTTGAAAAACAAAATAAAACCCAGTCTCAACTTTTTACAGCAGTCTTCTACAGAACTTCAGCCAGTTCAAAACTGACCAGCATTTCGGTATCTGCTGCAACATGTGTTTGCTGTGCAGTTCACAATATTAAGGCCTTAATTTTAAGTTTTTCTCTCAAAGGTTTACAATCCTTCCAACCCACAGATCTCTGGTACACCATCTGTCCCTCAGAACAGATTTCCTTGTGTTACTTGAGACAAATCTGATGTGACAAATCCTACAAGCAATAAGGTTTATAATATAATGCACACAGCACAGGTAGCAATAGTTTCAGTGGTACATCCTCTTTCTTTTTTCAAACCAAGAACCCCATACAAACTTGCTACAAAAGCCTTTCCTTGTGAAAACAGATCCTCACATGCACCCAAGACTTTCAAAAGCTTTCCACAAATACTCTTTATTAATATGGGAAAAAAGCTTTTAATAATGTATTTTTAAATCATGTAAATGCTTGTCCTATGGACAGACTGCTTCAGAAGTCCATTTAATGTACCACACCACCACTAGCACACTACAGACTGGTAACAGCCCACAGAAAGCAGATGTCTTTCTGTTACAATCCTTACAGGCACATCACAGCCAAAAGCTTTTCCAGTGAGTCACATTTTCACAAACGTCACATTCCTCAGTGTTATGCTTGGAAATGAAGGCAAAACACTGATGACCTCTGGCAGACTTTTGTCTCTCCCACCCACATCCTTGAGCAGTCCAGGAAGATGAAGCTAACCCAGGAGCTACACTCAGAATGGAAAAGTTCCTTTTCAGATGCAAGCCACCACTGATTCACATGACACAGATGTATTCTGGGCCTTGACTTCTGCTTATGACACAAACTTTCCTTTTCCTCAAGAGATGAAAATTCTATTTTGCACCTCAACTTCTCACCTGTGAAGCAGGAAAACCCCTCAAACTTACAGGCAAAAAGGCAGAGGGATCCAGGATGTTCTTTTTAGAGGCTGCTATGCAATTACTGATGCTACTTTGACGTGGTGACAATTAGCTTCACTGTAAATGGACAGTTTGGTTTGTTCTGAGCCCAGTGAGCCTCAGGACCCTCGGAAGTGCCCCTCTATCAGACCAATACTCATTCTAGCTTTAATATCTTGCTTCCAGTGACATCCAGCAAGGCTAGTACAAAGGAAAGCCAAAGTAAAACATCACCAAGCACTTAGAGGATAATTTGTCCCCAAGGAAGCTTTGAAGCCTTAAAAGTCACAGGAATCACATCCTTCCTCAAGTTAACTGCTTATGCTTTTTAATATTCATTACACCAGTAACAGAAGTCCTTCTCATCCATTACTGTCACATGAGTTTATGAATTCTGCAAGTGATAGATAAATTGGAGTAGCAGATGACTCTGACAAAGACTGAGGCTTTCCAACTGAAGTCTCTTTCTTTTGCTATCTTGCTTTTTCCCTTGCTTACAGGGACCACTGCCAGGCCCACAGCTGCTGGAGGATGGGCCCCAGCCAAATAGAACTGACCACAGGTCAGACTGGACTGAGGTAAAAACAGATCCCTACCAGAGGGGGAGTGAATCCAGTCCTCCTTGGAGCAGCAGGGCTGCAGTCAGGGACTCTCCCCCTGGATCGAGATGCTGCCCAAGGAAACTTCCCTGGGACCAAGAGCCCTCACCTCATAGGTGAGTGACTGCATTTTGGGTCATCATTCTAAAAGATTATTCACAAAAACTTAGGAATTCTTAAGTCAGCTGTGTAGTAGTTTATTCCCACCTGACATGCAAACCTGTGGTTTAGTAGTGTTTGTCAGAGTGCTGAGTAATTTTGGTGAGAATAAATCCCATTTTGAGTGACTGCCTTGTCTATTTTACAGGTGCCTCTGCAACACATGGGTCCTTGTTTGGTTGTTTTATTGAGCTTCTGCCCTTTGTGACCCAGCTGGACACAAAATGATGTGGGAATAAGAAGGGGGTGTACTGTGTCCACGAGGCATCAAGGCTCTGGAAGTTGGAGGTTGTGCAGAGGAAAGAGGGAGCCAAGAACTCGCTGGAGTAGGCTGTAGGAAGTCACTGACATGCCTGAAGAACAGCAGAAAACTGACAAATACACTCAGCTTTCCTCCTTTTTTCTGAGATACAGGCCATGCTCCTCTCCCTTCAGCTGTCAGTGAAATAGTGCAAGGCTGCCATTAACTCAGATGTTTTAATCAGTGGTCTGCTATAGCAGTAGGAAATCTCAAAACTGAGAGACAAATAAGAATGGCTTTGTTTTCTGAAAAGAAACCAAATTTTCTTAAATAACCTTTTCTGAGCATGCTGTCTCTTAGCCCAGCTTATACCATCCAAAGACCCCCCTCATGGTTACTACTTAGTGCAGGTACAAGGCTTGAATTTCTTTGTCCTTTTCCCACTTGCAGCCCAGACAGTAATATTCACTGCCTCTGCACCAAAATAAAAGTCTGATGGTTGTTTCCATCCATGCCCCCCTTCCCATTAGCTAGGGAGGAGAGGCAGCACAGGGAACCAGAAGAGCAGGTTTTTATCCCCAGAATAAGCCTCAGGGATTGCTGTATCAGTCTGCATGTGGCATCAGGGTTGTGGGAGTGACAGCAATGAACCAATAAGATGCTGGAGAGATTTTTAAAGAAGAAAAAAGGCAACACAGATCACATGCTGAAGGCAGAAGGGACTGAAAGCTGCTTTGTGTGAGAAGGAAACACTGCATCTGAGCAAACCAGATGCAAGCGTCTGATCTGTAGATGAATGGTACGCTGGTGATTCTTGGGCTTTGTTATAGTTGCACCTTTCCTCACCTCTGCACTATCATTAATCTGCTCTCCTTATCCCCCATCCACACAAGGCTTTCTGTGCAGGGCTTGTCACTTAGCTAAGAAACACCGCAGGAAGTTACCACCCCACCCTCCAGAGCACAAAGTAATTAGATACCAAGTGAAGGCAGGCAGGAGGCATGTTGGCACATTAGATGTTTGTAGCAGATCCTTGTAGAGCCCAGGAGGTTCCACCTTGGCTCTGTACAGGAGCACAGCTCTGCACTTCATGCCACCACTGCTAGCAAGCTCTGAAGTTGCACTTTGCTGCCTAATTTGCTTCTTTAAAACAATCAGTTCAATATGTGGGTTTCTTTAATTCAGACCCATCTAAATATCTCCTGGCCTGCACACTGTTTTCAGCTAGCAACACAGGTGAAATACAGTATGTGTAGAATACAGTGAGAAGACCAGATATTATGTCTAAATTACATGAAAGATGTGATTCATACACATGAAAATATTATCCCACAAACACTGCACTTTTTGTTACTAAGCAGAAATCCTTTTTTCATTTTGAGAATCCAAGTGTTCTGTTTGAGAAGACTTGGACAGAGCAAGACCTCCAGGTAACAATGCCCTCTTGCAGTCGCAGAATGTTGTGATTCCTACTTTTGAAACAGCCCCAGTCTCCTGCTTCAGCCTCACCCTTTTCTTTATCAGAGAAAGATCGTTAGTACCCCCCTCCAAAGCATGAACTCATAAAGTTTCAAAAGATGTACTCTGAAATTATCTTCTCTCTAAACTTTGAGAGATGTGTTCTCTTTCTTACACACCCTGCCAATAGATGAGTCTGGATTTACAGGTAATCTCAGGTACAAGCTGTCAGGACAAGAAGCCAGTCCCACTCTATATTTATTGTCTTAAATGGTTAAAAATCAGATGATGCTTTAGCAACCTTGAACACAACTGGTCATCTGCAACACAGAAACACTTTACCCCAAAGAAGGTAACAGGCACCTGTTAATTTATCATAGATGAAAGTTTGTTGTTTTATCTGAAATGAAAACATTAGTAACTACTGAAGGACCAATTCTGGAACAAGGCATTCTTTGCTAACTGAAATTTTTTATCAGCTTTTCTGCACTGGCAGCAGATTTTCCTTTATTGTGGGTTTGATGTGGAGTATCTGTAATGTCCTTGAACTCACAAGTGTTTATTCCCACTCCCACATCCCCACACATGTCATTACCTGAGCAGCAAGTGCAATGATCCATGTAGGATTTTCTTCACATGATGTAGAAGATGACACTGGGGAAAGAAGAGGCAAAACATGAACCTGCTTGTCACAACCAGTCAATGGTGAAAACACAGGGAAGATTCCACCAGAGGGACCCTGTGGGGCCAGGCTGCACATCCCAGGAGATCTGACTGATCAGTTTGTCTCCCTTTTGCCAGGTAGAGGGAACTGGAGGGATAAAGGTAAGGAGACTCAAGTTTAGCTAAGAACAACTGAATAACTGCATTAAAAAAAACTTAAAATAATAATAATAGAGTATACAAATGAGTGATGCACAGTACAATTGCTCACCACCCATCGATACTGATCCCAAATCCAAAACTGCAATCAGGGGAAAAGAGGGAGAGAATTTCTACACTGAACATGACATTATGAGATATGGAATATCCCACTGGCATACCCAAATGCCAATTTGGGTGTGCTAATTTACTATGCCCTCCCCATCAGTTTCTTCTGCACCTGCAGACTAGTAAAACATGAGAAGTTGGAAAGTCCTTGGTTTCTTAGCAACAACCAAAGCCATCAGTACATTATCAATATTCTTCTCATACCAAATCCCATACTGAATCCAAAACTCAGCGCTACCCTAGCTACCAAGAAGAAACTTAGCCCTATCTTAGAGAAACCAGGACAACTGTATAAATATTAATTTGTATGATTGATTAGTTAGTAACTACTCCAAGCATTGTACAAATAAGAGTTGAACATGAAGATGGTGCTGGGGGTCTGAAAAGCACCTTTTCCCCCAGAGACTAGCTCAGAAGTGGAGTCCAGCTTGGTCCATTATGGCCTCCCTAGCCCTGGAGTCCAACACAACCAGACCCCAACCTGTGGTGAGGGTTCACACATCCTACCACCCTCCTCCTTTCCCTCACAGGCCCTAATGTCATCCCAACTGCCTCCAAAAAACCCCAACTGGCTTCTGCTTTGACTCTGTCCTGTTTTTTTAGCCAGGACAAAGCTGGGTTTCTTTTTAGCAGCTAGAGCTGCCCTGGGGTTTGGTTTCAGCTGGGATTTGTTATGAGAAGAACATTGATAACACACCCATGTTTTCAGTTGTCATTGGAAGTCGAAGGACTTTGCATTTTGCTGGTCTGCAGGTGCAGGGTCTAGGGGGATGCAAGGAATATTGAAATTATTAACCTCAATTAGCATTTAGCTATGCCAATGGGATATTCCATGTCATATCATGCCACATTCAGTATATTAATGAGAGGCTCACTCTCTCCTGCTCTCTCTGGCTTTTGCTTGGTCTCTCTCTCTTCTGGGATTGTTGTGCTGGTTTCGGGATTGTCGCTTCTCCAGGATCGTTATCCAAGAACGGGCCAGGCTTGGTCAGTGGGTGGTGAGCAACTGCACTGGGCATCACTCATTTGCATATTTTAATTACTATTATCATTAATATTTTAATATAATTATTATAAGATTTATTTTCTCTCAATTATTAAATTGTTCTTATATCAACCCATGAGTCGCCTTACCTTTACACCTCCAATTCTCTCCCCTGAATGCAGGGCAGGGGAGTGAACGAGCAGCTATGGCTGCTAGCCAAGTGAAACCACACAGGCCCCAAAACCAGCTGACCTAGTGTCCCTTTCTGAACCCAAAAGCCTGGCTGTTGAGCCTGTTTTGAAGTCCCAAAAATGCACAACTTCACATCTGTTTCTGAGTCCAAAACCACATGACATAGTCCCCTTTGCCAGGTCAACAAAACACACAACTTGATCCATTTCTGAGCACCAAGAACAGCCAAATGAGCCTGTCAGAAGACTTGGTCTCCACTGCTGGCCCCCAGAACAGTTGACTGTTTCCTGACCCCATCTGCAGTCCTCAGATGTGATGTTGAGGGGACATGTGGCCAACCCACAGAGCCTCGGGTGCAGTTTTGAGGAGTGCTTCAGAACTGCACAGTGCCCAGCCCCATGTTCCTGTGGGCAGCACCAGCACAGGCAAGGGCACCTTTATTCCTTCTATTTCAGGCTTTATTCCTCTGGCATCACCAGGCCTGTACTTCAAACCCCACCTCCCCAGGCCAAAGCCCGGCCCCAGCGAGGAGCAGCCAGGACAGGGCAGTGGTTCTGGATTCCCCCTTCCTCCTGCCAAGATTTTTGGGGTGATTCTCTTCCCTTTTTGCTTTGGTGCCTTCTGACAGCCTGAGCTGAGCCAGTCCCGTTCCTCCAGACTTTCTTAACCCACCCCAAACCAGGCAGACCTGGATGCAAGCACAGAGCCCCAGGGCAGGGGTTGTGGAGTTCCATCAACAGTCCCATCCTCCCTTCCCACCCCCTCAAATCTTCCCCTTGCCCCAAACCCGAGGGGTGTACACATGGTACTCACAGTCAGGGGCATCACCAGGGAGTGTGGGGCTGGGCTGTGGGGAGGCAGGTTGGGGAGGAGATGAGACAAGAGTGACAAGCAGAGGGAGCCAGGGGAGGGGATTTGTTTCCCATTTTTCTGGTTTTCACCCAGTGCCAAGCCACCCCCCATTTCCCACGCATTACAGCCCCCTGACATGAGCCTCAGGGTCAGAGGAGACACGTGTGCAGCAGCAAGGATGGGGACACCAGCCCTGACACCCCAGCACCTCCCAGCAGCTCCCCCACGTTGGTACAATGAAGCCCTGTCGAGACAGGTGACTTGTACCTGTGGGAGGTCAGTAGCCATGATGGGGCAGCTCCTGGCCATGGGGTCTGGCTTGGGCCTGGCAGCTGCTCCCGAGTTCTCCCTCATTTGTCAGGAATCCGGTGGCCAGCAAGGCTGAGGGATGCTGCATCGCCTTCCAACACTGTCAAAATGCCAAGCTCTGGCCAAGGAGAGCCTGTGCTGTCAGAAATGGTGACTCCTCAAACCCACTGCTGGGTACACTGTCAATCCACTGGTTGTCTGGACCTCCCAGTGCATTTTCTTGATCCCACAGGTAATTGTCCGTGGTAATAATCCTGGCAGAAAAGCCAGGTGGGACATACATTGAGCTGCAGATCCATCAGTGCACATTGCCTTGACATCAGGGAGTATCTCACCATCACTCCTGGCACCTAATCACAGAAATCATCCCCGTGATTGATCCTGTTAATTCTTTATATTGCCCAAGAGAGTGAAAGTAGATCACGCTCACTGCTTTCACAAGGACAGTCCACAACAGCTGGCACCACCTTCCCTGCCAAAGGAAACACGGCTTCTCTTCTCCAGAAGCAGAAACACCTTGGATCTTGCGTTCACCACCTCAGTTTATGAAATTTTGGCTCTCAGCTGTGGCAGTCCATCTGTAAAATAAAAGAGAAGGGAAGTGCTGAAGTGTTATACTTCTCCCTTTTCATGTTCCAGATCACATTCATTCCCTTTCCTATTTCAGGCAGAATGAGAACACTGGAGCAGCTGAAGCCAAATCAAGCACCACAGAGCTGCAGAATCCACAGGGCTGGTACAATGACCTCTGTGTGACAGAGGGCAGGTGGGAACAGCTAAGAGGTGACTGGCAGTGATTTACACCATCTCTCTGTAGGTGTCCTGAGTGGGGGCCTACAAACTGCGTTTTTGTTCCTGTACTTTACCCACTGCCTAGCTCATGTTTTTCAGCGACTGTTCTCCAGTCTCCTGTCCTGGTTCTTATCCACAGAGTTCCCCTTCTGTTTTTTCAACACATGAACTTGGTACTTTAACTGAATTTAGCAGTAGGACCAGTAAGTTAATGCATGAAATAGAGCCTGTGGTGGCAAGAGCAGTGTAGGAGGGAAGGGAAGGGAATGCCCTCAAAATTGGCATTTGCCCTCAGTTACAGGCTTTGCTGCATGCAGGGAGTCTGTTTCAGGTAACACTCTCGGGGCTACATCTCCATTTTGTGTTCAGTGCAGACATCTGGTGGTTGAGCTGGTGATGGCAGCTGAACAAGGCGCTGTGGTCTCAGATGCACAGCCAGCAGTCACTAGTGTCCACTGTACCCCTCTGTCACAGAGCAGAGATGCTTCCCAGGCTGCACATCAGAACAAAGAATGATCTCATCAGGGATGCAGGGTCTGATTTTCTTACACCTTGGTGTAGGAGTAGGAAAAACAAACTCTGCTATGCAGCAAGGACCCATCCATCTGCCTGCAGTCCCCTACCCCTTCTTGGATCCATTTTGTGTTTTCCAGTACAGGCTTCATTTCTTCCTAAATAAGAAAGGAGGTAGGGGATATCCGTCCGTCTGCAGTGTCACCATGTTTATCACATTCTTGGTGGCCTTTGGCACTTCTAGGCTCTGCAACAATCTGCTGCTCTGGAATCCCATTGCTCCCAGCAAACTGGGGCACATCTAGTGAATGACCCAACAAGGAGGAGGAACAAGGACATTGCTTTGCTTTACAAGCAACACACTGGCATACACTTGGTGCATTAAAAAGGAAATGGGTGGGGGAGCGCAGGCAACACAGCCAGAAAGAAAAACCAAAGATAGATTACTGTAATATTCCTAATCCTAGAAAAAAAAAAACTCGGGAAGATTGCATCAACACGGAGAGGTTCTTGAATAAAATCCATTAAATCGCCAATCAAGATGTCAATTACTTGCTGCTTCTGCAGGAGGGCTACTCCCAAGCAGGCTTTTTCTGTGACTTTTACACAACTGACCTCCTTAAAAAATATTTTTGGAGCTATAGACCCAACCAGAGCTCCCCTGAGCATCCTGACACAATACTTATATGTTCTTCTGCAAAGTGATCACTGAGTTACAAAGTTCAAACAACCCTGACTGTTGTCTTCACCAGGACACCCCTGTAACCCACGTGCTTCTAGCAGTTGTGGAAAATCCCATTACAGTATTTTCAAACCTTTAGAAGTGTATGTGGTTTTGCTGGGGTTTTTTGTTTGTTTGCTTGGGGTTTTTTTTTTCTTTTTTCATCAGAATGGGCATGACCAGACAGGTGCCAAACAGACAGCTGTGGCTGCTCCTCCCTGGAAGAGTTCAAGGCCAGGTTGGATGAGGCTTTGAGCAACCTGCTCTAGTGGAAGGTGTCCCTGCTCATCACCCCAGGAAAGAGGAGCAAGGGCATGCATGTGGAAAAAAATATTTCTGCATAGGATTCTGCCAAAGAGGGGACTTCTCAGGTTCCTCTGTCCTGGACATACTCTCTTCTAGCAACACAGAGGAGCACTATCAGAAACCAGAGACTCTTGAAACACAGCTGAGAGTAGGAACCAGTAACAGTCACCAGGTGTTCCCTAGAGAGACCCACAGAATCTGAGAGTTTCAGCATGAAGCAGCTGAGCTAGTAGATACAGGATTTCCCTCACCAAAACCAACTCCCATGCCAAAGGGCTGGGGAGCAGAAAATCAGGCTTTTGCTTTTTTAAAACGAGACCCCAAGCAAAGTGTACCCTAGAGAGTTCTGCGTCTTCATAAACTACAAAAAGAACTGAAACAGAGCAGACATGGTATAGCAGATACCTTTGCAGGATTATCATCTCACTAATTATCACAACTATTTGAATGTCAGTAAAGGGGAAAGTAAAATAAAGGCTTTTCTTTCTGTGAGATGCTAAAAATCTTTGGAAGGGTCCACCCAATCTAGATTAACAACCTGGGAGATGGTAAAATAAGTTCAACCTGTATTAAAACAAAGCAATCTTTCTTCTCCCCAAGATATACTGGGATATAAATTAATCATATGAACAAAAGAAATGGACCTACAATCACCTCAGAATATACTTCAAATCTATGTGCAGTTACCACCAAACCCAAAGGTATTAGGATGAGGGCAAACGGGAAAATTATAGCATTATTATTAATATGGTTTCTGTCAGAATATCACGTGCAGTACTTGTAACCCAAGCCCCAAAAGAATGGCATAAATTAGAGAGGGCCTGCAACTAGGGATAAGAATGGCAATTCCATACAAAGAGACAGTCTTTCTAAATGAGAAATGGAGTAAACAGACAAAATTAAGCAACCACCTCACTTTGTATTTCCTGAAACTGAGCAGGACAGGACAGCAGTGTTTCTTTCTCACAATAAAGAAACCCATAATGCTTCTTTTACACTTTACTGACTACTCTACACAATTTGCAGCACTGAAATACAGAAACACGGGGAACAGAAATGACGTGCCCAACAGCATAACTAATTTTCACCCTTTTCAGTGGGAGTAATTTTGGACACAAATATTTGACAGAAACAGAAGGTGAAATTCAAGAACTTTCCTGACACTTAACTGCAACCAGAAAAGCAAATTTTATTATCAATCACTGAACTAGACTCTAGATGAAGCTAAGCATACTTGACAAGTATGTTTATTGAGACATAGAAAACAAAACCACACACTTGAAAAAGTGTAACATGCAACACGGAAAGATACCAAACTCCAAAAAAACCACTACTGGCAGATCATGTCTCTGTGTTTTGTTACAGATACATCAACCATCTGACAAAGCAGTAACTTGATTTTACCATTCACTCTGCCAGTCTTGAGAGACATCTCTGGACACTAAAACAGATTTTAAGTCCTGTGCTTTACTTAAACTTTAAGTAAAGTTTGTAACATTAATGTTTTAGCTATCCATCATGGCAACACAGCTTCACCAAAAAAATTTCTAAAAACTCTTAACATCATCTCTCTTTCAGACCCCACTGAAAGCACTTCTATGTCCAGTGATTACATTCCCAGGATACATTAAGAACCAAGCAACTCAGATCAAGCTTCATCTCCTACTACAAACTTAACACTGGTGCCAGTTAGAAGAGACACAGGACTGTGCTGACTGTGCATATCTGATGGAGAATTAATGGCATGAACCAGCTGCCCATTACCTTTCTAGTGATGGATCCATCACCGTCTCCTCCAGGGCCTCTCTGAAAGCTGAACTTGGGTGGCAGGACAGATAATTATAAAATATGGTTCAAACCAAAAATCTGTACTTGCTGTGCACTAGCACATTTCCAGGTGCCAGCTAAGCAGCAGGACTCACAGCAGCAGGATCCTATCAGTCTGACCCACAATCTCATTCTCTTCCAGCCTCCACAATTCAGCTCTCCACACCACATGCTATTACTTCAAGCTTTAAAAATCTTCAGAGTAGAGACTCTGACTATTAAAAAAATAATAATTTATCTTTTTAAACAAATTAAACATATACCCCATGCCATGCTGTATCTCAGTTCAACTAAAATGAAGCAAGGAAGTAGATGCCAGTCTGCTCTGCTTTCAGCTCCTCAACACTCTGCCAGGAAAGCAGGTTACAAAAAGGTCAGCATCTAGCAAGGATGTCAACAGAACAAGGCTGTCATCTTATTAAGGCAAGAGCCCCTACCTAACAGCAGAAACACCCCCCTACGTGGCTCTCCCTGCTAAGGGGGAAAACTCACAATGTACAAAGAATAGTTTGAAGCTGCCTGAGCACATGCAGTGCTTGGATCCACCCTGCTGAACTCCCACCGCTGACGACCGTTGTCACACAGCTGATCACAACTCACACAATTATTTCATCAACCACAAAGTTCACCTACAGACAGCAGGGTGAAGCAAATGAAAGAGGCTTTATGAACCCCTCACGAATTTAAGATAAAGCCCTAGTAAGCTCACGTGTGGATGACACACAGGACTATATAACTTCCTCTTTGTCACACTAAAAATAACCAGCTTTCATTATATTTTGGGGCTACTTTCATGATCCACTTAGAAGGCATCTTGGGCAAGACTTTACCTCAAAATGAAACAGGCAATAATGCAAGAAGGAGAAAAGCACACCTCATTTTCCCTAATCTACAACCTAATCAGAAAGCACATACCCCTCTCTTATCTAGAAGAAACAAATAATTATAATAGCAGACTAGTATAACTTGGCCTGATGCATCACTTACTATCTCAGATGTCAGAGGCAGATCGTAAACATAACAAATCCACTCCAAGGGAGAACTTCTGGATCTCAAACCAAAAAAAAAAAGGTCACAAGCAGTGCCAAACACTGTACACCCACAGACTACTGAACTGAAGGCTACTGCAATGTCAGTATGATAATCACCAAGAAAACTCTGACAAATCTCATGAAACTTAACAGGTTTCAGATTTATAACCGTGATGCAAACATAAATATTCACTCTGTGGTTGGAGGTAGTGTCCTTAAAATTAAATCATAAACACAGATGACTTGGCTAATTCACATTCATCAAAAACATGTACTGAACACTGAAAGAAACCAATATCTGATTAAGATACCATAGAGCCAATATGCCAGTTAAAAACTGCATCAGAAATAGAGCTGAGCACATCCAGGTAACAGTCTGCAGAAAAACAAAACAAAAAAAAACCCCAAAAACCCAGAGCATAAGGCAAATAAACATGGACAATTAAAACACTGGCATAGTACACAAATAGTCAAAGAAAGCTGGTGAGGTGAGGAAAACACCACAAAACCATCTTTCAATTAAACAATTACTAAAGCAGGGAGTTAGCACAGTAAGAGCGCAATAATAAGAGGATTTAAATCCTGAAAATTCTGTAACATTTAAGCGAGCTGAAATTAAACCAAAATCACACTGACCCAAACAAGAATTCATTCTAGGCACATTCACTTGGAATAAAAGGCAGCATCAGTTCTGTGCACCTCAAGTCGTGGAATGGCTTCCCTACAGCCCTGCCGAGGAATTTCAGTTTTCTTCAACACACACACGAGCACCCTGGGATGATAAAAACAGACCAGAAGACACTTGGAAAGCACACGTTTAAACTGACGCTTCCAACAAGATGCACAGGACAAAATTCAGCTCTCCCCTCTGCTCTAACACCGAATGGGAGCAGGTAGCAACCAGGGTCACCCTACCTGAGGGCCAGGCTGCTGCACCCCGTCAGGCAGAACTCCAACTCCAAGTCCCCCTGGAGGTAGCGCCGGGACCAGTCGCACACCCGCCCGCTGCCTCCGCGGAGGTACCGGGGCAGGTACCGAGGGAAGCCCCGCTCAGCCGTGGTCTCCCGGGGCCAGGGAAGGAGAAGGGCAGAGAACCCATCGCCTGAGCACTCCCCGCCTTCTCGCTTCCCCCTCCACAACATGGCGCCGCCCGCCTCCTGCGCACGCGGCCGGCTTCCCGCGCGGCCCCAGCCCGGCCCCCGCAGTGCCCGGGGCCGCGAGGCGCCGCCTCCGCCCTCAGCTCCCGCGCTGCTTCTCACCGATCCTGGCACAGAGACGGGCGGGAACAGGCACCGCTGCCAAATGAGTCCCACTCGGAATTACACCCCCTTCCCCGGGGCGTCGTCTCTCGTGTTTTCATTCGCCACCTCCCGCTCTCCGAAGCACAGAATCCACTGGCTGGAAAAGACCTTGGAGATCATCGAGTCCAACCGGACCAGATCCCTGAGCACCTCATCCGCCCGCCTTTTAAATACCCCCGGGGATGGGGACCCTCAAAGAAGGCTTTGGGGCCCCTCTCCTCCCACAATGCCCAAGCACACCTTTTCTTTTAAATCCGCATGTACCTGTGTCTCTTTGTGTGTCCTTTGTATGTTAAGTGCCCATGGAATTTTGGAAATAACCGAGATTTCCATTCTGAGCGCCCGAGCTGTGCTGTGAGAACGATTAAATTGCTCCTGTCCGCTCCTGGATGCTCTCGTGGTTATGGGGCATCTGTCAAGCTACAGGATCTGTAATAAAATCCCTGCCTGCGTCAAAAGTGTTTGTGTCAGCTGCAATTTCACACCTTGGGAACGGCGTCTCCAGCAAGGCAGAGGAAGTTCTCACACCAGGAGGATCACAGCCGGGAATGTGCTTGCACCAAGCATCTCATGGGTGGCTGCTTCCTGGCCCAAGCATCCCTGCAGGGCAGTGCAGCGTGCTGGACGCAGTGCCCCAGAGAACCTCTCCTGCTTGGGCCAAGAGCCACCCATGGCACCAGGGGGATGGGGAGATGCCAGAAGGGCAGCGGCTTTGCATTTTCCAGTGCTTAATGGCAGGGACATGCGAGTTCACAGGAGAGCACCACACTCATCTCTCACACAGCACTCAATCCCTACCATGAAGATTTCAGTGCTCCGTGGATGCATCTGACACAGCTCATCCAAACCTACAACCCTCTGCCATCACCTACAGGCCAGTGTTGCCCGTATGCATGGCATCCACATGTTCATTGCCAGAGCACTGTTTCACCCCGCGGGGCACGGGGAAGAGTTGGCCAGGCCCCTGGGAGGTCCCCCAGGCTGCCTTGCAGAGGACACGGGCTCTGTCAGGAGCACAGCAATCACAGAAGCCAATTCTCCAATTTTGCCCAACAGAGCAAATGAGACTGGAAGACAAGCACGGCCAAAGGGAGGGAAGGCCAGCACGAGCTGACATAACGTTGTCCTGCCATTCTCTGGGGCTACCTCACCTTCTTCACCATCTTTCCACCACATTTCTGCATTGGGTGAGCGAGATCAACACCTGCTGAAGAGTGACCCTACAGAAAGGGCTTCTTCTCCCCAGGGAAGTGAAATAAAGGGGCAGATGGTTTGAACTGCCTGTTAGAAGCAGCTCGCTATGAGCTTGGCTCAACTCTGCCTCAAAATGACTGGTGACATGTTTGCCCTAATACCAAGACTCTCCAAACAGAGAACAGCCTGCTTCCAAACTAACTGCTCCTTCTCACCATGCAGTACATCTTCACAAGCAAAATGCAAACCAAGAGCTAAGCTTGCAAGCACAGCATCCCCCCAAGAGAACATACACTTCTTGTATAATCCCAGAAACACAAAAAAATTCAAACATGTCTCACTTGCAAAGCCCACACACATGCACAGAAGCTTTACGTAATTCAACCTTATCCATCAAGACTGCAGTCCTAAGATTCACATCTGCACCTTCTAACGGTGAACCACTTGTCTCAGCACCCCAGTAACAGGCTTCCTGTTCAGAAAAAAACAGAAAAGTCATTTAGTTGACAAGCAGGTGCAATCATTTTATAAATCCTTTTCAGAACTGGCCTGTTGCACAGCTCTTCCAAGGCAAGCTATTTCATAGCGAACCCAGCTGGTGTTTTTTACAGGGTCTGATGCTGCCTGTCACAATAACCTGCCTCAAGCAGAAACACTCTATCTGGTAGTGGCATCCGGTGAACAGCTCTTTAAGCTGCTCTCAGGAGCTGCGAGCCTTTACCCTGAAAGTAGAAATAGCTTTTTATCACTGGGGCATCCAGTCAGATACATAAGCATGGAAGCAAATTCACCTGCCCTTGGCACCGACAACATCTGCAGTTGGTTCCACAGCTCAGCTGCATGAGGTGTGAAGAACCAACGTCCCTTTGTTTCTTTCCAATCTTCACAACTGAGAATTTCATGTCAGGCTCTCTGTTCCTGGCATTACGGGGTTCCCACATCCCGCAAGCCGAACATTCAGCAGGGCTCTCTTGGGGGTGTCCCATCCCAGCTTCTGCCTCCCCTCCTCACTGGAACCCCCCATGCTGCCCTCCCTCCCCCCGGCCACCCTGCCCTGAGGCTCCGGAACCAGGGACTCGGTGACATCAGTCCTGGGGCCAAGGGCACCGTGGCAACGCGAGTGCTGTGGGCACAACACTGGCTGCGGCACTGCTGGTGACCAGCCCTCGGTTCTTCCAGCTGCCACGTGCCACTGGCAAGGATGAATTTCCTCCCTGTCCTCGTCCTGCTGGCTGTGTGCTGGCCTGTGCATGCCACATGGGACTCCTGTGGGTAAGTGGCCCCAGGCTCTGGGAGGGAGCTTGGGCAACCCTGATGGGGTTCCCTGGAGGCTGCTCGCTTGTCCCCCGTGGCCACGCCACAGCTTCCCCAACACCACCTTGGAGCCTCAGCTCCTCGCCAGCACCCAGGCTGCTGCCACAACTCCTCTACGGGGCTAAAGCAGAAATGGGTGTGGACAGGCGCACGGCCCACGGGGTTCCCTGGCCCTGCTGGCCACGCAGCGCCTTGTGGGGAGGGCAGACGCTGACCTTCAGCCTGGACAGCAGCGACCTGGCGAGCAGGACCCTCACCAGTTTCTTGTTACAGAACCTGCGGGTACCAGCCCATCGCTTATTACTACGGCACATCGCGCGTCGTGGGCGGCAGTAATGCCCCTGCAGGGATCTGGCCCTGGATGGTCAGCATCCAGCATTCCTGGGCAGCTGGCACAGGGCACATATGCGGAGGGTCACTCATCAGCCCGCAGTGGGTCCTCACCGCAGCCCACTGCTTCGTCGAGGTCGGGTAAGGAGGACCAGGGGACGGGGCTGTCCACAAAAGACTGGCAGGTGCCCTGTCTGCTGCACCACCTGCTACTCCCATCCCCTTTCCTTGCAGTACGCCCCGTGCCTGGGCGCTCCCCAGCCCAGCTCGGGGACTGACTGCTCAGGAGAAGGCTGGGCTCATGCTGCTGCTTCCCAGCTGCCTCCAGCTCCACGTTCCTTCAGCCCAAGGCACGCTCAGGCAGTCGCACCCTCCGTAGCACTGATTTCCTCTCTCCCTTGGCAGGCAGGGAGCTGCTGGGCTGCTGCAGCACATGGCTCCACTCCTTCTGAGCCCTCTCTCCTTCTGCCTCCCAGGAACATCTCCCTGTGGCGTGTGGTCGTCGGGATCACCCAGCTGACCCAGCCGGGACCCGAGACCCAAGTGCGCCACATCAAGTGGCTCCTGGTTCACGAACACTACAGTAACATCTCGGAGAAGAACGACATCGCCTTGCTGAAACTGGACCAGCCTGTCCACTGCGGCTACTATGTGCAGCTTGCCTGCGTGCCCGATGCCACGCTCAGAGTGTGGCAGCTGAGCACCTGCTACGTCAGTGGCTGGGGTTCCACTGTTGCAAGATGTGAGTTCCCAAAAAGTACTCGTGTCCTGACCGTGAGCTTGGCACGCTGGGGAGATGGCTTGGGCTTCCCAACAGTAGAGGGGAAAGCCAGGGCTCAGGCTGTGGGGACGTGTGGCCCTGGAGAGATGGGCCTGACCCACTCTCCAAAGCCAGACAGAAGGGAAGCACCGGTAGAACGCCTTCCAGAGGCAAAGCCAAGCCCTAGGGAAGGGCCTGGCCCAGACAGGGGAGCAGCTCTGGCAACAACCTGCTGCCTGCTAATTACTTTCTGTGCCCACAGCTGATACACCCAGACCCTCTGACATGCTGCAGGAGGCCAGGGTCCACCTCATCGATGTCAACGTCTGCAACAGCAGCGGCTGGTACAAAGGGGCCGTCCACAGACACAACCTGTGTGCTGGCTACCCGGAGGGCGGCATCGACAGCTGCCAGGTAGGAGCGTGCGACCAGTCCAGCCCCAGCAGCACAGGCAGCCCTGGCACAGCCGCCCAAACCCATCCCGGCGCCTGCTTGGCCTGCCAAGTCACCCTCCCACCGCTGGCTCCCCACCGCTCTTGGGGCTCACTTCTCCTTCCCCAGCTGCAGGGCCCTGCCCACTGCCCACCTTGTCCCAGAGGCCTGGGACTCTGCCCACAGAGCCCACCCACCGCTCTCAGCAGCCCACAGGTCCAGGTCCCAACCCTGGAGCCACCACCACTGTGCAGAGATGACAGACAGCCCCACCTCACAGGCCCACGGCCCCCTCCCACACAAGCTTCCGTAGGCTCCAGCACCTGAGCAGAGCCTCTCTGTGCAGTCAGTACAGCTCTGCCAGGTGCTGTGGGAGAGAAGGAGCCAGCCACCCTGCTGACAGAGGCCACCCAACACCACCTTCATCCTCTCTCCTCCGCTGCAGGGTGACAGCGGCGGTCCTCTCGTCTGCAAAGACAGCCACGCTGACTACTTCTGGGTTGTTGGTGTGACCAGCTGGGGGCAAGGCTGCGCAAGAGCAAAACGCCCCGGAATCTACACCTCCACTCAGCACTTCTACCACTGGATCTTGGTGCAGATGGGACTGCACCCAGGAATAAGGGCTAGCCCAGCAGCAGAGCCATGGGGTCATTTCTTCACCCCCTCAACCACCTTTCAGAGGCCAAGGCCAAGGCCAGAGCCAACACAAACAGGTGCCTTTCGCTCCTGCCCATTTCCACTCCACAAGCTGGTGGAGTTCTTTACGCGGGTGCAGCAGCTCCTGCACTCCCTAACAGGGTACAAGGTTTGAGCAGCAGCAGCAGTACCTGCTTGTTCTTGAAATAAAGTTGACTTTATTCTTTAAATAAAGTTGATTTAGTTCTTGAAAAATTCAAGTTGGCAGTTTTCACAGCGAAGGATGCTTCTGTCAACGGGATATTCCGTATCACATAACCTCGTGTTCAGTACATTAATGAGAGCAGACCGGAAAGCTGGGCATTCTCTCAGGGATGGCTCGGGCTTGCTCTTCCAGAATTGCTGTACTCACTTGTACATGCCACCTCACTGGAAAGGTAGTGACAAAGAAAGGGAATTTAGAAGACAGCAAAGCCAGGGAATGGAATAAGAGTGCTATCGGGAAGGACAGAAGAAAGCTAAACATACCCAACTGCACTAGTTGTGTCTGGTGAGAGAAGGAAGAACAATAGAGGAAAGGTTTTTTTAGGCACTGGAAGAGACAAGCAAGACAAGGCAGGGTAATAATAACAAGTAACGTATAGCCCAAGTGTCAGCTGGGACATTTACTAGTCAAAATTCCATCAGATCACAGCTGAGATGCGACCCTTACCATGACACAAGCACGAGCCTTATGGTCAGAGGATGCACACGTGCTCTGGATCCTCTCCCACCCATGTCCCAGAAGTCTACAAGACACAAAAACAACCTTATCCTGACAAAACTTTCCAACTGTTTCCAATGCCTTCCTCTGTTTACACAGCTTCAAGTGAGAACCACCAGACGGAGTTATGCTTCTGTCAGCTAGACTGAAGCATGCCACTCCACCTAAAGAAAACCCTTTCCTTAGTGTTTACTTTGCATTGAAATTAGTTGCTGACCAGAGACTGTATTAGACTTGCAGGATGGCAACTTCTCAAAATGCCCAAAACACAGACAAGTACTCATCAGACAACAATGTGCATTCATCTTGGGTGGTTCTGCTCCACTTCTAAAACTGCCTCATCTTTTTAATGGACCATTTTAGAATCCTCACTTATGAGGGAAAAAGAGGCACCAGTGACCACAGCCTACTGAATGTCCCCGAATTAACCTCCCAAACAACGCGGTAATTGCCATGAGAGAATGTGCCATGGCTTATTGAAAAACACTGCTGCTTTCGTTACTAAATCTTACAGATTGCGCCTGTCATGCCCCATTGTCCTGGTTTTTAGCTGGGACAGAGCTGGGTTCTTTTCAGCAGCTAGAACAGCGCTGGGGTTTGGTTTCAGCTGGGATTTGTTATGAGAGAAATGCTGATTACACACCAGTGTTGTCATTTTTGTCACTGGAAGTGAAGGGCTTTGTGCTTCCTTAGTCTACAAATGCAATATCTAAGGGGGTGAGGAATACTTCAATTAATAACCTAAATTGGCATTTGGATGTGCCAATGGGATATTCCATCTCATATAATGTCATGTTCCCTATATTAATGAGGGGCTCTTTCTCTTTTGGCTCCCTCTGACTTTCGCTTGGGCTTTCCCTCTTCTGGAATTGCGGTTTCGGCTCGTTGTTCCTCCAGGATCGTTATCTGGGAACAGGCTGGGCTTGGTCAGCGGGTGGTGAGCAACTGCACTGTGTATCCCTGCTTTGCATATTTTACTACTGTTATTATCATCATTAATATTTTAATATCAGCATTATCAGTATTATTTATCAGTATTATTTTAAGTTTTATTTTATTTCAATTCTTAAATAGTTCTTAACTCAATCTACCAGTCTGCTGACACCCAATTCTCTCCCCTTTTCCCCGGGGGGCAGTGAGTGAGCAGCTGTGTTTCTCTGCTAGCCGAGTGTGAGCCCACTGAAACCACCACAGCCTTTCTGGCGCACACCATGGGACAGAGGGGTTGAGATATCTTTTAGATACCCTTGGACAGTTTACCCTTTACCTTTTCTTCCCACGGAGACAACCCAGAGCAAACAGCTTTGTGCTTCAGGTGCCATCTGTTGCAGACTATTGCAAATTGCACCGCCAATCCCAGTAGGCAGGAGTTCAGCTCCAAGTCCACCTGGAGGTAGCACCAGGACTGGTTGCACACCTGCCCGCTGCCTCCGCGGAGGTACCTTGGAGTTCATCGAGTCCAAACGGACCAGATCTCTGAGCACCTCATCCGCCCGTCTTTTAAATACCCCAGGGGATGGGGACCCTCAAGGAAGGCTTTGGGGCCCCTCTCCTCCCACAGAGGGCACCGTCTGTGCCCAAGCACACCCTTTTCTTTTAAATCCGCATGTACCTGTGTCTCTTTGTGTGTCCACATCCCAGGCTGTGCTGGCCAGAGCATAGACAGCATGTGAAAGGACCACAATATAGGTTCTCCACCCTTCAGGATGCTCAAAACTCCACTGGACAAGACCCTAAGTAACTTCACCCAGCTTTAGGGTTAGCCCCACTCCCCGCAGATGACAGGACTAAAGGCCTCCATGGTCCCTTCCCACCTAATCCCTGCTGTGATTCTATGCCAGCCGTTCTTTCCAGAACTTTCCAGAACTTTAAAGAACTTTCCAGAACTCGCTGGAGATGTTCCTTGGACCGTCCTTGTATCAACACTTTTCTCTACAAACGGAAGGACAACTTGCCTGCAGTCCTTCTCAAAACATACAGAAACAACAGCCTCTGACCAGTGACAAAGACAACAACTGCTTGTTCAGCATGAGAAAAGCCTGACATCAAAATACCTTCCATAATCACAGAAGTCATGCCCAATCACAGCATCTTATCAACAAGACATAGAATTTCTTACCATTCTGGTAAGAAATAAATACTGCAAGGTGAAAAAAGTATGCATATCTCCTCACCTATGCACAGGGAAAACCAGCCAGCTTTTGGCTGTCATGAATTTCATACAGGACTAATTTAGACGCAGGCTTTAAGGTCCAGAATGAGGTCATAAAGTTATTACCTTCTCCCCAGACCAGCTCATGAACTGAAAACAAACAGATTCCCTCTTCCAGGAGAAAGGTATTATCATTTGAAATACTCCTACTGCAAACATCAACACTTCAGCTGAGTTTACAGAGTCCCCCCTATTACTCACCTGGGAAATTCAAGTTACAAGACACATTGTATCTGGATTTGTCCTTGCTGTGTTTCTGTAAGGTAAAGACAATTCTCATACAGTATGTACTCTTTGTGGTATTCACAAATTTACCAGCAAGACAGACGACTACTGCCCACGTCTGACAATCAGGATTTTCACTGTCTTCTCCTCAGTTTACTCTTGAAAAAGTTCCCAGAAGGCGAGGAGAACAAATAATTATCCATTCGCCATCACTACAGAGTCACTACTCAGCTATTTGCTGGGAGTTAGCTCTACTACACATCCCCCCAAGTGAACCTACACTCCCTGTAGAATCCCAGAAACACAAAAAACTTCAAACACGTCTCACCTGCAAAGCCCACACACATACCTTTCACAGAAGCTTTACGTAATTCAACCTTATCCATCAAGACTGCAGTCCTAAGATTCACATCTGCACCTTCTAATGGTGAACCACTTGTCTCAGCACCCCAGTAACAGGCTTCCTGTTCAGAAAAAAACAAAAAAGTCATTTAGTTGACAAGCAGGTGCAATCATTTCATAAATCCTTCTCAGAACTGGCCTGTTGCACAGCTCTTCCAAGACAAGCTATTTCATAGCAAACCCAGCTGGTGTTTTTTACAGGGTCTGATGCTGCCTGTCACAATAACCTGCCTCAAGCAGAAACACTCTATCTGGTAGTGGTATCCGGTGAACAGCTCTTTAAGCTGCTCTCAGGAGCTGCGAGCCTTTACCCTGAAAGTAGAAATAGCTTTTTATCACTGGGGCATCCAGTCAGATACATAAGCACAGAAGCAAATTCACCTGCCCTTGGCACCGACAACATCTGCAGTTGGTTGCACAGCTCAACTGCATGAGGTGTGAAGAACCAATGTCCCTTTGTTTCTGTCCAATCTGACAGCTGAGAATTTCATGTCAGGCCCTCTGTTCCTGGCATTATGAGGTGGTAACTGTCATTTTTCACTGTGAGGGCAGCAAAGCCAGCATCGAATGGGGCTCGCTACTCCTGTGCCAAGCTGTGCACGGCCTCAGCCCTCCCTGTGGCCCCGAGTCCCCCTGCTCCCCCTGTGTCGGGGCTGTGTCGGGCCGGGCAGCACCGGGCAGCTCGGCCTGGCCTGGCCTGGCACGGCACGGGGCTGCCGAAGGGCACGAGGCCCCGCGGGGGCTGCCGGTTCCGTAGCCTGGCAACAGCGGCCCGGACGCTCAGTGTCGCCGAGCCCCCTCAGGGGGAAGCCGCCCTCGCAGGGGTGAGGCAGCGCCCGGCACAGCTGCCTGGAAGTCGTGCCCAGGGCCGGGCTGGAGCCGGGCTGTGTCAGGGCAAAGCCGCCTCAGCCTCCCCGGGATGGGCTGGAGCAGATCTGGAGCGCGGGGCCGCGGCTGGCCCCAGGCCTGCCTTCTGGTAGGCTTGGGCCGGGGCCGGGGCTGGGGGCTGAGGCGAGGGGCAGGCGGGGATGGGCAGGGCAGGGCTGGGCAGCACTGAGCTTCCCGTCCCGTCCCTGCCAGGCTTTGCCGTCGGGCCGGGCTCTGCCTCGGGCGCCGCTTTTTCTCCCCTCTCCCGCTCCAGCCAGAGCTGCGGGCGGCCGCGGCCCGGCGGGCGGCTCTGCCGGGCTGCTCTCGCCTCTGGCCGGGGCTGCCGTCCCCTCTTTCCTTCCCCCGGGGCTCCTCCGTTCCCCACCCTTCTCCCCGGCGGCGGGGGCACGCGCGGCTTCGCGAAGCTTCGGACGGGAACGGCCGCTGCGAGGCGAGGGCGGGCGTTGAAGGCAACGGCCGCGGGCGGAGCGGCCGGAGCTGTCGGTGGGGCGGAGCGGGGCGGAGCGGCGCTGCCCCGGGGGGGCGCAGGAGGGAGCGGCCGCCTTGTCCGAGGTGCTGACGAGGGGAGAAGCCGCGGTCCCGCGGGGAGCGAGCGGCGGGCAGCCCGCCGAGAGGAGTGGGGCCTTGCTCGGACCTGCCACGGGCACCCAGCCTGCTCCAGGCGCTGGAACAGGGGGGTCAGGGAGCAGGAGGGGGCACTGGAACAGGGGTGTCACAGCGGGTGCTCAAAGCCTGAGGTGCCAGCAGGTGGGAGGCTGAGCCTGGGAGTGTGAGGCTGGAGACCTTGGCTGCTGCCTGTTGCCACCTCCGCAGAGCTCATGACAGCCCCGACTGGCCCCTTGGCACTGGGAAACTCACAGAGTTGGTTCTGGCTGTCATCTTGACACAAGGGAAGGAGCCATGGCCATGGCCCCCAGCCAAGGAGGTTTAATTCTGGCACTGCCCAGCGTTGCGGTGCTTGATGAAAAAGGTGGTGTGGAGTCGTCTCCTCCAGTGTCACAAACGTGCCTTTGCTCCTGTGTGGGTGCCTGTTGCTCTCCCATCCCTGCTGCTCACAGGGTGAGGGGAGGAGTTGCTTTCAGAGAAGCCCTTCGTTCCCTCATACGTGTGAAATTCTGGCAGGGTCTACTGTAAAGCCGCTGGCTCGCACGTGGCTTTCCCCGAGTACCCCTTTGCAGAGTTTGCTGCCCTCTGGTGGCCCCGAAAGGAGTCTCTCTGCTCTATCTTGCTTCAGCGCAGTGTCATAATGCTGCTTGTCTTTTGCAGCACCTTCTGATGAGCTTCAAACTAAGAAGAGATGAGAGCAGACTGGTCACCAAGTTGGCTTTTCTGCAATACATAGCAGTGAACTGTTCTTAGACGACTTTCAGGCTTGATGGTAAGAGACTCAAGTTGCAAGGAAAGAGTATTCTGAAGGTGGAAAGTTGAAGGGAAAGAAAACTTGGGAGAAATGAATGAATGCCTTGCTTAGCTGACACCTAGTCCAGATTTCACAAGCTAGTGTGAAAGCAGCTCGTGCTCGCGCTCAGTGACGGTGCAGGATACTTTGACCCGACGGAAAGCCAAGTGTAGCTTGTTGTACCTTCTCCTAACTTTTCCCACACGCACACCCTCCGAGTACCAGTACCTGGCACCTCCTGTCTGTCCGTCGGACAGGTCAGTTTGCACCCAGCCACAGGAAATGGGGCTGTTGAGCAGCAGCAGCTCAGATGATTCTAGAATAGCCTTTGCTTTGAAATGCATTACTTGTTGTTAGAAAGTGGGAACTGGCCAAGGCCGAAATACCTTCCACTTGATGCATTTCATGGAAATTAACCTCTGTTCTGAGATCAGCCTCTTCTGTCCGTGGCGTATTGCATTCCTGAAGGGCAATCTCCTTGGTTACTTCCTTCCCAAAGTGACTTCACTTGGTAGGGTGGAGGGAGTTCCCTTTCTGCTTGGGACGTACAGTGTCATAATTGGTGCTTGTGGTAGCACCTTGACTTCAGGAAGAGCGAGGGAGGACTTCATATTCCCATGCTTCAGCTTTGTAGAAGTGATGGAAGGTAAGGCTTGCCACTTCCCAGAACTAATAACATCTCCTAGGAGCAAGAGTAGTGCTCTGCAAACACTTCTGTAGAGGTGATAACATGAGCAGTGGCTGGTAATGAGCTGGGACAACACTGGAGTGAAAACAGAAATCTCAGGGGATATATAGGATAGGGTAGAATAGGCAGGTCCTGCTGATGCCATCTGGAGTGATTTTCTGCTCAATTTCCTTGAGGGCTTCACCGCACGTCTGGAGCAGTTCATGAAGTTGGAGCCCAAAAGCAGCTGACCACCTTGGAACCCCAGAGCAGCTCATCACATCAGAGCCCCGGAGCAGCTCTTCATGTCAGAGTACAAGAGCAGTTCATCACCACACGGCCCTTGAGGAGTGCGTCACCGCGTGGCCGGAGCAGCTCATCACCTTGGAGCACCGGAGGAGCTCTTCACATCGGACCACCAGAGCAGCTCATCCCCACAGAGCCCCGGAGATGTTCATCAGCACGCGGCCCATGAAAAGTTCTTCACCGTGCAGCCAGAACAGCTCATCACATCGGAGCAGCAGAGATGTTCATCACGGCGCAGCCCTTGAGCAGTGCTTCACCGCGTGGTCGGAGCAGTTCATCACCGCGCGGCCCTTGAGGATTGCGTCACTGCACGGCCAAAGGAGCTCATCACCTCAGAGCCCCAGAGACGTTCATCAGCACGTGGCCCTTCAGGAGTGCGTCACCACGTGGCCGGAGCAGCTCATCACCGTGCGGCCCTTGAGGAGTGTTTCACCGCGCGGCCGGAGGAGCTCATCACCTCAGAGCACCAGAGAAGCTCTTTACATCGGAGCACCGGAGATGTTCATCACTGCGCGGCCCATGAGGAGTGCTTCAACGCGCGGCTGGAGCAGCTCATCACATCGGAGTGCCGGAGGAGCTCCTCACCTCGGAGCCCCGGAGAGGTTCATCACCGCACGGTCCTTGAGGAGTGCTTCATCACGGCGCGGCCTTTGACGAGTGTTTCACGACACGGCCGGAGCAGCTCATCACCTCGGAGTCCCGGAGAGGTTCATCACCGCGCGGCCCTTGAGGATTGCGTCACCGCGCGGCCGGAGCAGTTCATCACCGCGCGGCCCTTGAGGAGTGCGTCACCGCGCGGCCGGAGCAGCTCATCACACCGGAGCACCGGAGTAGCTCATCCCCATGGAGCCCTGGAGATGTTCATCACCACGTGGCCCTTGAGGAGTGCTTCACCACGTGGCCGGAGCAGTTCATCACCGCGCGGCCCTTGAGGATTGCGTCACCGCGCGGCCGGAGCAGCTCATCACCACGTGGCCCTTGAGGAGTGCTTCACCACGTGGCCGGAGCAGTTCATCACCGCGCGGCCCTTGAAGAGTGTTTCACCACGCGGCCGGAGTAGCTCATCACCTCGGAGCCCCAGGTAAGTTCATCACCAGGCGACCCTTGAGGAGTGCATCACCGCGCGGCCCTTGAGGAGTGCTTCACCGCACGGCTGGAGCAGCTCATCACCTCGGAGCCCCGGAGAGGTTCATCACCGCGCGGCCCTTGAGGAGAGCTTCACCGCGCGGCCCTTGAGGAGAGCGTCACTGCGCGGCCGGAGCAGCTCATCACATCGGAGCAACGGAGGAGCTCATCCCCATGGAGCCCTGGAGATGTTCATCACCACGTGGCCCTTGAGGAGTGCTTCACCACGTGGCCGGAGCAGTTCATCACCGCGCGGCCCTTGAGGAGTGCTTCACTGCGCGGCCGGAGCAGCTCATCACCTTGGAGCCCCGGAGAGGTTCATCACCGCGCGGCCCTTGAGGATTGCGTCACCGCGCGGCCGGAGCAGTTCATCACCGCGCGGCCCTTGAGGAGTGCGTCACCGCGCGGCCGGAGCAGTTCATCACCACGTGGCCCTTGAGGAGTGCGTCACCGCGCGGCCGGAGCAGTTCATCACCGCGCGGCCCTTGAGGAGTGCTTCACCGCGCGGCCGGAGCAGTTCATCACCGCGCGGCCCTTGAGGAGTGCTTCACCGCGCGGCCGGAGCAGTTCATCACCGCGCGGCCCTTGAGGATTGCGTCACCGCGCGGCCGGAGCAGTTCATCACCGCGCGGCCCTTGAGGAGTGCGTCACCGCGCGGCTGGAGCAGCTCATCACATCGGAGCACCGGAGGAGCTCTTCACATTGGGGCACCAGAGCAGCTCATCCCCATGGAGCCATGGAGATGTTCATCACCACGTGGCCCTTGAGGAGTGCTTCACCACATGGCCGGAGCAGTTCATCACCGCACGGCCCTTGAGGAGTGCTTCACCGCATGGCCGGAGCAGCTCATCACATCGGAGCACCGGAGGAGCTCTTCACATCAGAGCACCGGAGCAGCTCATCACCTCGGAGCCCTGGAGATGTTCATCACCACGTGGCCCTTGAGGAGTGCTTCACCACGTGGCCGGAGCAGTTCATCACCGCGCGGCCCTTGAGGAGTGCTTCACCGCGTGGCCGGAGCAGTTCATCACCACGTGGTCCATGAGAAGTGCTTCACCGCGCGGCCCTTGAGGATTGCGTCACCGCGCGGCCGGAGCAGTTCATCACACCGGAGCACCGGAGTAGCTCATCCCCATGGAGCCCTGGAGATGTTCATCACCACGTGGCCCTTGAGGAGTGCTTCACCGCGCGGCCCTTGAGGAGTGCTTCACCGCACGGCTGGAGCAGCTCATCACCTCGGAGCCCCGGAGAGGTTCATCACCGCGCGGCCCTTGAGGAGTGCTTCACTGCGCGGCCGGAGCAGCTCATCACATCGGAGCACCGGAGCAGCTCATCACATCGGAGCCCCGGAGCAGCTCATCCCCATGGAGCCCTGGAGATGTTCATCACCACGTGGCCCTTGAGGATTGCATCACCGCGTGGCCGGAGCAGTTCATCACCGCGCGGCCCTTGAGGATTGCGTCACCGCGCGGCCGGAGCAGCTCATCACCACGTGGCCCTTGAGGAGTGCTTCACCACGTGGCCGGAGCAGTTCATCACACCGGAGCACCGGAGTAGCTCATCCCCATGGAGCCGTGGAGATGTTCATCACCACGTGGCCCTTGAGGAGTGCTTCACCACGTGGCTGGAGCAGCTCATCACCACGTGGCCCTTGAGGAGTGCTTCACCACGTGGCCGGAGCAGTTCATCACCGCGCGGCCCTTGAGGAGTGCTTCACCACGTGGCTGGAGCAGCTCATCACCACGTGGCCCTTGAGGAGTGCTTCACCACGTGGCCGGAGCAGTTCATCACCACGTGGCCCTTGAGGAGTGCTTCACCACGTGGCTGGAGCAGCTCATCACCTCGGAGCCCTGGAGAGGTTCATCACCGCGTGGCCCTTGAGGAGTGCTTCACCGCGCGGCCGGAGCAGCTCATCACCTCGGAGCACCAGAGAAGCTCTTCACATCGGAGCACCGGAGAAGCTCATCCCCATGGAGCCCCGGAGCAGTTCATCACCACGTGGCCCTTGAGGAGTGCTTCACCACGTGGCCGGAGCAGTTCATCACCGCGCGGCCCTTGAGGAGTGCTTCACCGCGTGGCCGAAGCTGTTCATCACCGCGCGGCCCTTGAGGAGTGCTTCACCGCGTGGCCGAAGCTGTTCATCACCGCGCGGCCCTTGAGGATTGTGTCACCGCGCGGCCGGAGCAGCTCATCACCTCGGAGCACCGGAGAAGCTCATCCCCATGGAGCCCTGGAGATGTTCATCACCACGTGGCCCTTGAGGAGTGCTTCACCACGTGGCCGGAGCAGTTCATCACCGCGCGGCCCTTGAGGATTGCATCACCGCGCGGCCGGAGCAGTTCATCACTGCACGGTCCTTGAGGAGTGCTTCACCGCATGGCCGGAGCAGCTCATCACATCGGAGCACCGGAGGAGCTCTTCACATCAGAGCACAGGAGCAACTCATCCCCACGGAGCCCTGGAGATGTTCATCACCACGTGGCCCTTGAGGAGTGCTTCACCACGTGGCCGGAGCAGTTCATCACCGCGTGGCCCTTGAGGAGTGCTTCACCACGTGGCCGGAGCAGTTCATCACCGCGTGGTCCATGAGAAGGGCTTCACCGTGCGGCCCTTGAGGAGTGCGTCACCGCGCGGCCGGAGCAGCTCATCAGACCGGAGCACCGGAGTAGCTCATCCCCATGGAGCCCTGGAGATGTTCATCACCACGTGGCCCTTGAGGAGTGCTTCACCGCGCGGCCCTTGAGCAGTGCTTCACCGCACGGCTGGAGCAGCTCATCACCTCGGAGCCCCGGAGAGGTTCATCACCGCGCGGCCCTTGAGGAGTGCTTCACCGCGCGGCCGGAGCAGCTCATCACCTCGGAGCACCAGAGAAGCACTTTACATCGGAGCACCGGAGATGTTCATCACCACGCGGCCCATGAGGAGTGCTTCACCGTGCGGCCCTTGAGGAGTGCTTCACTGCGCGGCCAGAGCAGCTCATCACATCGGAGCACCGGAGAAGCTCTTCACATCGGAGCACGGGAGAAGCTCATCCCCATGGAGCCCTGGAGATGTTCATCACCATGTAGCCCTTGAGGATTGCGTCACCGCGCGGCCGGAGCAGTTCATCACCGCGCGGCCCTTGAGGATTGCGTCACCGCGCGGCCGGAGCAGCTCATCACCTCGCGGCCCTTGAGGAGTGCTTCACTGCGCGGCCGGAGCAGCTCATCACCTCGCGGCCCTTGAGGAGTGCTTCACTGCGCGGCCGGAGCAGTTCATCACCACGTGGCCCTTGAGGAGTGCTTCACCGCGCGGCCGGAGCAGTTCATCACCAGGCGACCCTTGAGGAGTGCTTCACCGCGCGGCCGGAGCAGTTCATCACCAGGCGACCCTTGAGGAGTGCTTCACCGCGCGGCCCTTGAGGAGTGCTTCACTGCGCGGCTGGAGCAGCTCATCACATCGGAGCACCGGAGAAGCTCTTCACATCGGAGCACCGGAGAAGCTCATCCCCATGGAGCCCTGGAGATGTTCATCACCACGTGGCCCTTGAGGATTGCGTCACCGCGTGGCCGGAGCAGTTCATCACCGCGCGGCCCTTGAGGAGTGCTTCACCGCGCGGCCAGAGCAGCTCATCACACCGGAGCACCGGAGTAGCTCATCCCCATGGAGCCCTGGAGATGTTCATCACCACGTGGCCCTTGAGGAGTGCTTCACCACGTGGCTGGAGCAGCTCATCACCTCGGAGCCCCGGAGAGGTTCATCACCGCGCGGCCCTTGAGGAGTGCTTCACCGCGCGGCCGGAGCAGCTCATCACCTCGGAGCACCAGAGAAGCACTTTACATCGGAGCACCGGAGATGTTCATCACCACGCGGCCCATGAGGAGTGCTTCACCGTGCGGCCCTTGAGGAGTGCTTCACTGCGCAGCCGGAGCAGCTCATCACATCGGAGCACCGGAGAAGCTCTTCACATCGGAGCACGGGAGAAGCTCATCCCCATGGAGCCCTGGAGATGTTCATCACCATGTAGCCCTTGAGGAGTGCTTCACCACGTGGCCGGAGCAGTTCATCACCGCGCGGCCCTTGAGGATTGCGTCACCGCGCGGCCGGAGCAGCTCATCACCTCGCGGCCCTTGAGGAGTGCTTCACCACGTGGCCGGAGCAGCTCATCACCTCGCGGCCCTTGAGGAGTGCTTCACCGCGCGGCCGGAGCAGTTCATCACCGCGCGGCCCTTGAGGAGTGCTTCACCGCGCGGCCGGAGCAGCTCATCACCTCGGAGCCCCAGGTAAGTTCATCACCAGGCGACCCTTGAGGAGTGCTTCACCACGCGGCCCTTGAGGAGTGCTTCACCGCACGGCTGGAGCAGCTCATCACCTCGGAGCCCCGGAGAGGTTCATCACCGCGCGGCCCTTGAGGAGTGCTTCACTGCGCGGCCGGAGCAGCTCATCACATCGGAGCACCGGAGAAGCTCTTCACATCGGAGCACCAGAGAAGCTCTTCACATCGGAGCACCGGAGAAGCTCATCCCCATGGAGCCATGGAGATGTTCATCATCACGTGGCCCTTGAGGAGTGCTTCACCACGTGGCCGGAGCAGTTCATCACCGCGCGGCCCTTGAGGAGTGCGTCACCGCGCGGCCGGAGCAGTTCATCACCGCGCGGCCCTTGAGGAGTGCGTCACCGCGCGGCCGGAGCAGCTCATCACCACGTGGCCCTTGAGGATTGCGTCACCACGTGGCCGGAGCAGCTCATCACCACGTGGCCCTTGAGGAGTGCTTCACCACGTGGCCGGAGCAGTTCATCACCGCGCGGCCCTTGAGGAGTGCTTCACCACGCGGCCGGAGCAGCTCATCACCTCGGAGCCCCAGGTAAGTTCATCACCAGGCGACCCCTGAGGAGTGCTTCACCACACGGCTGGAGCAGCTCATCACCTCGGAGCCCCGGAGAGGTTCATCACCGCACGGCCCTTGAGGAGTGCTTCACCGTGCGGCCCTTGAGGAGTGCGTCACCGCGCGGCCGGAGCAGCTCATCACACCGGAGCACCGGAGTAGCTCATCCCCATGGAGCCCTGGAGATGTTCATCACCATGTGGCTCTTGAGGAGTGCTTCACCGCGCGGCCGAAGCAGTTCATCACCACGCGGCCCTTGAGAAGTGCTTCACCGCGCGGCCGGAGCAGTTCATCACCGCGTGGTCCATGAGAAGTGCTTCACCGTGCGGCCCTTGAGGATTGCGTCACCGCGCTGCCGGAGCAGTTCATCACCGCGCGGCCCTTGAGGAGTGCGTCACCGCGCGGCCGGAGCAGCTCATCACATCGGAGCAACGGAGGAGCTCTTCACATCGGGGCACCAGAGCAGCTCATCCCCATGGAGCCCTGGAGATGTTCAGCACCACGTGGCCCTTGAGGAGTGCTTCACCACGTGGCCGGAGCAGTTCATCACCGTGCGGCCCTTGAGGATTGCGTCACCGCGCGGCCGGAGCAGTTCATCACCGCGTGGCCCTTGAGGAGTGCTTCACTGCGCGGCCGGAGCAGTTCATCACCGCGCGGCCCCTGAGGAGTGCTTCACTGCGCGGCCGGAGCAGTTCATCACCGCGTGGTCCATGAGAAGTGCTTCACCATGCGGCCCTTGAGGAGTGCGTCACCACGCGGCCGGAGCAGCTCATCACATCGGGGCACCGGAGCAGCTCATCCCCATGGAGCCCTGGAGATGTTCATCACCACGTGGCCCTTGAGGAGTGCTTCACCACGTGGCCGGAGCAGCTCATCACCACGTGGCCCTTGAGGATTGCGTCACCGCGCGGCCGGAGCAGTTCATCACCACGTGGCCCTTGAGGAGTGCTTCACCACGTGGCCGGAGCAGTTCATCACCACACGGTCCTTGAGGAGTGCTTCACCGCGCGGCCGGAGCAGCTCATCACATCGGAGCACCGGAGGAGCTCTTCACATCGGACCACCGGAGCAGCTCATCCCCATGGAGCCCTGGAGACGTTCATCACCGCGCGGCCCCTGAGGAGTGCTTCACCACGTGGCTGGAGCAGTTCATCACCGCGCGGCCCTTGAGGAGTGCTTCACCGCGCGGCCAGAGCATCTCCTCACCTCGGAGCCCCGGAGATGTTCATCACTTCGCGGCCCTTGAGGAGTGCTTCACCACGCGGCCGGAGCAGCTGATCACCTCAGAGCACCAGAGAAGCTCTTCACATCGGAGCACTGGAGCACCCTGGACTTTTTGGGAATGCTTCACCCTGGGGCTTTTGTATCGCTCACTGTTGCCTGGGATTTTGGAGCTCTTCATCCCATATCTTTTTTGGGGTCACTTCACTGTGCTGGGTTTGGTGGGGGTTTTTTGGGTTGGTTTTTTTTTTCCTTGAGCTCTCTACTCTTGGACTTTTTTTGAGCACTTTACTGTCTGGCTTTATTTCTGTGCTTCCCCATCTGTCTCTTTTTTTGGGATCTTCACCATTGTGCCTTTTTGGAGACTCTTTTGGAGAACTTCATCGCCTGGCACGTTTTGAGGAGCATCACTTTGCAGCTATGGGTGAGTCCATCACTGCACTGCCCTCAAGGAGTGCTTTACCATTTATTTTTTTGGGAGCCCTTCGTTGGTTTGCTCTTTGGGAGCTCCTTACCCTGGGGCTTTGTCGGAGCTCTCCACCTCGGCGTGGCACACAGAACGATCAGTATGGACATTACACTGGTATCCAGTACGATTCCGGGCAGAATGATCTGAAGCAGGAGACGTAATCTGAAGGAAATGCAATAATCTGTAATGAGCTGTATTCTACTGTAGTACAAGGCTAGGAAAGTCCTGTCCTGCTTTTGATAGCAGAGACTTAACTTTCCCCTTAGTAGCTAGAATAGCTAATAGTGTTTTGGTTACAGTATAAGAAGAATGTTCATAACATACCAATGTTTTTAGCTGTTACTGGTTCTCCAATGACTTTGTGTTTTGCTAGTCTGCAAGTGTAAAGGACTTGGGGCTGGGGGGGGAAGCAGAGTAAATAGCAAAACCCAAAATTGGCATCTGGATCTGTCAACAGGATATTCCATATCACATAATGTCATGTTCTGTATATTAAGGAGAGCTGACTGGAAAGCTGAAACCGCCACAGCCTTTCTGGCGCACAACATGGGACAGAGGGGTTGAGACATCTTTTAGATACCCTTGGTCAGTTTACCCTTTACCTTTTCTTCCCACGGAGACAACCCAGAGCAAACAGCTTCGTGCTTCAGGTGCCATCTGTTGCAGACTATTGCAAATTGCACCGCCTATCCCAGTAGGCAGGAGGGGATGAAACCTGGAGTTACGGACTAAATGAACTCAGTCCATATTTCGGAGAGATAGCCTGTGAACTAAGGGAATGATATCTGTATGTGTGTGTGTGTATGTATCTATCTGTCAAGAATAGTAGTAGTTGATCTAAATGTATTAGGAAGTGTGAGAACCTGAGCATGACGTAAATGGTATGGAATAAGGAGTGGATATTGTCCCCTGGGGGTGGGGAGTGAGCGAATGGCTGTGTCTGGCTGCTAGCCAAGTGAAACCACCACAGGTACATTCATTATTTTTACTACAGTAAAATTAAGAAACTGTCAGAGAAATTATCAGAACATGAAGATCATTTGTTGTTCAGTCTTTCACTAAACATCTGTTAGTTTTCAGTTTCTGGATGCAGGATTATGGGACAGTGAACAGCTCTTAGAACTGGGTACCCAAATGTCCTACAGCTTTGCCAAGAGATTAATTCCAGGGGAGACCAAAAGCCTACACCACCAGCTGCAGGACTGTATGCAGGCCAGCAGGAGCAAGCACACCACTCAGTACTGCCTCCAAACTGAAATAATTAAGAACCAGTTTATTAATTACCTATGATAAGCTGTCTCTTCAGTCTGTGCTTCATTCATAAACAGATGGACTATAAATATTCATGAGCAAATTTTTCAAAACCAACTTGTAACTGCATAACCAAACACTAATTGGATAAACCTCTGTGAAAATATAATTGAAAGAGACCTCTGAACGTAAGAAATATAGAACACAACATCAGAAACTCTGACTGGACATTTTTAGAATTATTTTAGAATTTGAAAGACACTATTAAATGACATAATGGCACTAAATTAACCCAGTTTTGCAATGACATTTGACAATCCTTACTAAATTGTGCTCTGTTGTGCACAGAAGATTCAGGAGTGTTTGGTTTATAAGGAGATGAAAGAAAACCTGGCCTAAGAAATATAGATGGCATATTTTTACATTTCTTTTTCTTCACAAGGCAAAAACAAATGGACATTCATAATTATGACAGACAGTAATGTTTGTGTTGACCTCTAAATTCAATTCTGTGACCCTTATTTTGTATGAAAAGCTTCTAATTTTGTTTACTCTTTCCTTTTGTATTTTTCCACTTTGAAGTAAATGCACATTGAATAGTAAAGTCTTTCTGCTCAGCAAGAACACTATTAATGAGAAATATGCCCCAAAATGTCAATGCCAATCATTCAGTTGGGTTCACTCTAGAAAAACAGGCTGCCTTTAACACCAGAAAACTGTTTCTCTTTGTTTGCATTTGTTGTTGAAAGGGCAGAGTTGAGGTAGGCAATGGATCTCATGACTTCTGGAATTGCTAGAGACCTTTTGACAGAGAAACTAGAACACGACAGATTTTTCCATGCTGAGGTCTCTGTAACAACCCATCAGCTCAGTACAGGATGAAGAGTGTCCTGCAAAACCTGTTAAGCAGAATCCATGGGCTTTGTAAATATTGAGAACACTTGTGGGAAGGGTTTAGTATGCAGGTGTTTATTAATTTTGCTCTGTTTAGCTAAAAAAACTATGGCTGATTTGAAAATAACTTTCTAAATGTGTAAATTACACAGCTTTATTTGTAACCTCCCCAGTGTATGGGTTTATTGATCAGTCACAGCACAGGTCATGATTAAATGCAGGGTCCTGCATGAACAGAGGAATACTGCAGCATTAATATAGCTCGTAAGCGTGGAAGCTGGCAGGGTTAAAAAGCAGGCTCTGCTACAGCCTACTGAAAAGGCCTACCTACTGTATTTTGAGTTCTTTTCCCACCTCCAGTAAGGAGCTCAGAACAAATCAGAAACACATCCTGATTATTCCTTGTCTTCTAGCTCATGAAGAATAATAAATCATTAGGAGAAAATAGCTTCCTATATATTTAATGGAACAAACAAAACTAAAACAGTATGCTCAGCACCTCTGGAAAGACTTGTAGCTAATGTAATGTACTAAGAAACTGAGTCTTTTTGGTTCTGCTAAATGATGCAGTCATAGCTGCCACATGAATAATAAAATCCTAACATTGGCAAATACAGATCAAAGAAAATAACCAAGTGGTCCTCTGGTTGTACTCAGAAGGAAGGACAGGACAAAGGCAATGTTATTTTGAGGGCTGATCAAGCACATAGTATTAAAATAAACACTCAGCTCTAAGGAAATCTATGTTATGCTCTAACTCAAAAAATGCTGAGTCACAGCTTCCAGGGAAAGGAGAGTTAGGAGCTGATTCAGTGGTTCTGTGTCACTCAGGTCTTTACCCTTAGAGAGGAAAGTGAATCCATGAGATATCAGCCAACTCTGTGAATCAGGAATCATGCAAAAAGCTGCTAGAGTGGGATTCAGAGATGAGCTGAATGCTTTCTGCTTGTTTTTTTGGTTTGGTGTTATTTTGTTTTGGTTTGTTTTTTTAGTTCATAATGTTCCTAAAAGTATATTTCCATTGTGTTCCTCTGCAGTCATCTTATTTTAATTTAAAGACGTGTGGAGCCCAAATATAGAACTATATTTTCAAGTCTGGAGAGTACTTAGGTTACCAAGTAAGGTGCTGCAACTGGAACTAGGATTAAATTTATTGCTTAAAAAAACCCCAACCAAACAACAAAAAAACCCAAACCTGAAAGCAGAGTCTGTGTAGCAGAACAGGAGATTTGAGTTGCATCATAGCCACAAAACACTGACATTCTCATTTTTATAGTAATCATTGCAGCAAGAGAGAAATGTAATATTCTAACTCTAGTTGTTATTACTAAAAACAGGTATCTTGTTGGAGAGAAACTGCAAGAGTTTACAACCACAGCAACCTCAGCAGGGGTTCTAAACTAAAAATAAACAAAGATCTGAAATGTTTAAGAATCTCAAAGGAATATAAAGGCAATTGTTGTACCACAGCGTGCAATAGTTACTATATGGTTATTTCAACATGTACAAAGTACCTACCATGACAGTATCTTAGACGTGCTTCTGAAACTTTCTAGGGTGAAATTTATTTATGTAAATTGAAAAATAAAAGCACTTAAATTGAAGAGAAGCAAATGTCATTTTCTCTTTATGCCTTCCCAACCTATGCACTAACTGAAGCAGGGCAGCCCTAGGCAAATAATAGGCTACCATGTAATTGTACACTGTATCATAATGAATTCACTCTAAAAGGCAAAATTAAAGATACATTTTTACTCTCATGGGAAGAAAAAGGGAAGTAATGATGGTGAAGATTTTAGAAGCCTGCATCTGTCAAGAACAGAGAATTAAAAGGCTTTTAGCAAATGGACTTTTCCTAACTGGTAAAAGCATCACATTGATAATTCTCCACAGTTACAGCTCCAGCACTGATAGCAATAATGGAAGTGATGTTAGAAGTAGGACTCAAGGCACTGAGCCTCAAATTGCTGTCATCACCAAGGGGAAATGCTACATGTAATGGCAGATTCTCAAACAATCAGCTAGCCTGTTCTAGTCTGAAGACCCATCAAGACTCAATACAGAACTTAAGTAGGATTTTGGTATATAAATTCTTAATGTGACTTCTGGAACACACTGTTCAGACCTTGTCCTCTTTACATTCAGTTTTTTAGTTACTTTTTGTAGTATCTTATGGCATTCAACAAAGAATATATTTAATGATCAGAAGATGTAATTTCATACAGGTTAGCTTTAGTAGAAAGCCAAGCATGCTGAGATCTAAGATGACAACTCTCACAAGAGCCTGTATTCACAATTACCTTAATAGTCTCAGTTTCAGAATGAAAATAAGCTACAGCTTTTCACTCAGTAGGTTTCTGTTCCTTGTTCTAATAGGTAATTAATTTAAATACTAATAAATAATCATCAACTTTCATCTTGTTCCTGTTGCTGCAGTAACAAATCAATCCTCAGTATTATTCAAAGGGTACTTTACAGACACAGACCTACTTATCAGCAAAGGCTGGGAGTATCCCAATCGTACATTTCAGTTTGTTTATTTCCAGTAATAATATTAACTACACTCCTCAATAAACTAAATTACACAGAATTGGAATTTACCTTCTAAAATATGCAATTCCCATATGCAGCCACTGGATGGACACAGGGAGCCAGTGAATATTTTTTGATTGTAGACAAGATGCACAATTAGGTGAGCAACGGGGGAAAAACTTTCCCTTCTGAGGAGTAGAAGTTTTTTGTACAAAAGGCCTGAGCCTAAAAAGCAAGGTACAAGAAGGAATTTTAGCCTCTCCTCTTCAAGTGATCCTTATTTTTCAACACAGTTAGTTTAAGAAAAACTAGGCTGTGGAAATGAAACAATCAAGAGTGATAAGAAAATTAGTTTGTGGGAGAACATACAGGTCGGTTCCACATTGGCATTAAAATTTTAGGGTAAAAGCACTAAAAATGGTACTGAAAAGAAGCTAGGGTTTTTTTCAATAGCTCAGCTTGCAAACAGAGGCAGATCATAATTTTGAAGTTTAATTTTTAAAGTGTTGCTACTTTAAAATGGTCACATTCTTTAAGGATAAATTAGGAAAAGTATTTGCTTAAGTTCTCTTACTTTTTTTCTGGAATAGGAACCACATGAAAGTTTGAATCATTCTGCACAGTAAGTATAAAACAAGCCCTGCATTAAGTAAGAGTATCATCATCCCTGGATATAAAACTTTTATTTCCTTTTTTTATTACAGCTGGCTGTTGCAATTCTTCTGAGTATTTTGAGTGTATCATATTGAACTATAGTACAATCTCTTTAATGCACTTTTTAGACCAGCTACCATTTCAGTGTGTACAGCAGTGATAAACTAGATACGATTCCACACCCTGTGTTCTGCTGGTGTGTAGCTAAGAGAAGCAGTAGACAACAGCTGTAGCAGGAAAACGCAGTGAATTCATCCCAAAGAAAGTCCAAGTAAAGATGGTTGCCGTGGGGAGAACTAAGGGAAGCTGGGGAATGAAAGTGTGCATGTATGAGCCCAGGAGAAAGAAGAGCTGCTGCACAAATCTCCCCATTCCTGCTGCTCTAAATCTGTGGGCAGTGAGAGTGACTGACGTGGCGCCTTCACTCCCTCCCTGTAGATAACAATTAGTTACAAGATCTAAATGCAGATAGCACGGTTTTACCGTTTTATCTGACCATCATCACCCTATTCTGTCCCAAACAATTTAAAATGGCACCAAACCTAACTATACTTGAGGTTACTCTGCGTGCCTGAATTTCTGCTGTCTGCACTGTGAAGGTCATGTGCAGAGTCTGTGTAGTGAGTGAGTGTCCTCTGACAGTCTAACTGGGTACCTAATACAGCCAGGATGAATGAGATACAGTTAAAAAAGCATGTGAGAGGGGCAGGAAGGCTGGGTCAGGTTCAGTGCTACTGTCTATTGCTTTCAGTCCTCTTCTGGATCAAAACATGAAAGGAGACTATAGACACGTCTCCATTAACAACTTCTTCCCCATCCTAATTCACTTCTTAACCGTGTACGACAGCAACTCTGTGGATAAAACAACATCTGCAGAAAAAACACTCTGGATCTCACCAATATTTTGCTGCTTTCTACCATAATTTGTGAATTCCTGTTATTTTATAGAAAAGCAAACAAATAGAGCCCAAAACAAACAAACTTAGCAGCCACGTTTAAAGTTACATATGTATTTTAACACCACTCTAAGTCAGGAGTTGATATCCATGAATTAATTGCCTGTGATGATCACACAGGCCATGGAATAGGATGGAATGACACCTCTAACAATTACAATAATCATGGTGCCCATCACTGGGCACTGACTGGAAATCCCTGCAACATGTATCTGGCAGGCTGAGGTTCCTGAGTGCCATATGCTGTCCTGACCTCAGATGGGGGAATACCAGCTGGCACAGAAGGTCTGCAGTTGGCACTGCAGGCTCCTCTCCCTCCCTCCCCACTTCCCACCCTACCTCTCACAATTACAAAGACAGTGATCTTGCAGGAATGAAGTCAGGCTACAAGAACACTGAATGACTGAGTCATGTACTAGGAATGGGGCTGGCAACTCTAGAGACTGACTGATACATATCATTGCCTGAATGCAAAATTGTGCCAAATCAAGTTCTCCTGTACCTCTCACTAGGTACAGGAGATCCCCTCTCTGTTCTCCCCACTACACACAGTCTCACGTCACAAGCGTGCATCTCCCTGCTACAGTCTTCCCGTAAAACATCACACCTCAGCCAAGAATGCTTCCCCCTGCAAAGCCCCTGAGCATGACTTGCTATTCTTGGCTTGTTCTGACCTCCTTTAATTTCCTGACCTTGTTCTGGAACTAGGTGTTGGTCCGCTTTTAATCACGCCAGACTAACCAAACAGCAGTCTTCTCATACCAGTGCTGATTTAGGAAGCCTTTGCTAAGCTGCTGCACTGGGAATCTTCCCCCGTACAGAGATTAGGTCACAGACTTCCTTCCAGGGTAGGTGGCACCACGAGCTGCCAGCTCCAAGCTGGGACAGTAAACTGGGTGGGGCAGCATCCTAATATTGCAGAAGGCGATGCAGACAGAGCCTATGGAATTACTAGTGCCACTTATCTAACCACCTGCATAAGCAAAGCAAGTGAATCACCTACCTCACCGGTCTGTCAGGCCTCAGACACACATATGATACTGGATGTGTAATGGTGCACTGGCTCACATGAATTGGATTTTTAAAGTGCTTCTAAATTACACGTTAGGATTCAAGCTACTCAAAGGCACATGCTCAGTTTGGGAGTGATCCTCCTTCAAATAGAAAATCTAGGCACTTTATTATTCTAGATGAACCACTGAATATGAAACTGTTTATTCCTATGAATAGAATGTTTATCTGAAGCTCTAAAACCAAAGAATTGCAGGAAAATCTCATTATCACTGTGTCTCCATCACTGTGTCAAATTTTTCAATCTATTCTAGTTAGGAAATACAAAGTAAGTATCTATGCCTACAATGTCACTTTTAATTAAAGCTCTGTCAGCCAATTGGTTGCTAGATACACAAATGAGAAAGCTGATGCAAAGCTCTAAATCTTTTCACTCACAGATTGTTTGGTAAATTGCTTTTATCTGTGTTGGATGGGCTACTAAAATAATCCAAATTAGTAACCAATCTGTTTCTGCTACTGTACACCTAAAAGTGCAATAGCAAATCTGTCCTATTACAGCCAAATACCAGAAAAAATGTGGCCAAGGCTGCCTGGTTTGTCTGTGTGGAGGCCTGTGGATTCCCACCTGTTCTGCGCAGTGCCTCTGCATATATTATGTCACAGCACAAGCTAAGCACAGCTTGGAATACTGCAAGTGTGGGTGACATATGACATTCAAAATTAATTCCTCTCACCTAATTAACATCACGTACTTTCTTTGACACACAAAAATTTCAGTAGCATGTTCTTAAAATTTAGGAAATTAGCTTTGATTTCTTTTTGGGTATTTGTGTGTGTCATTCTGAAGGAGTAACAAGATTACAGTACTCACATTGCTCAACCCCGACATTTGAAATGTCTAAACCTCCTGCCAAATTATTTTCTGCATATCCAGGGTGCTTGCATATACTCATGCTGATAGGTATTTCTATCTCCTGACACTTCAGTGTTGATTTCAGATCAGCTTTTTAAAGGCATAAAGACTATCAATACATGTTTCCATGTGCTCCATCATCTACTTCTACTCAATTCAGAGTTTAATTTCTGACACCACACATACAGCCTTTGCTCATTGAAAGCAAATTTCCATGCAAATATGAAGGAAGAAGCAATTTGAAAGGAAAAATATTAATTTGCAATTCCTGAACAGATGAAAAAATTTATAAAGCTTCCATCCTGGAGAATATCTGCTTTTATATACGTATAATTAAATTCCAAAGCCAGAAGTTGGCAACAACAGACTTCTCTCCCCTCCAGCAAATGTGTATCCAGAGCTGACCAATTAAGTTCATAGGCAAGCTCAACAAAGCCAGTCCTGATCCAGAGGTAACCCTACCCAGTTTTGCCAGTCTTCAGCGCTTTGACTCCTTGTGCTACGTCCCAGCTGTCCGTGCCCGACTTTGGTCCTCACTGCTTTACAATGAGGTATGTCTTTTTATCAACTGGCTCTTTATTTAAACTTCAGAAAATGAGATGTGACACGTGCAAGCGTGTCACACAGTGTACTTTTCACTCAGAAGTGTGAGTCTGGCACTGCTTGCTCATGTGCAGATTGCACGCCACAAATGCACTCTCATTAGACATCCAGTCCAACCCTAATGAGGGCATGGATTCCTTCAAAAGGAGTGGGTAGAACAATGCAGGGTATTAATTTCATGGACCAATATGCATACTAATTTCCTGTACCAGTATGCGTTTTCCTTATCCATGATTCAGAGCCTCTGGATGAGCTCAGAGCTAATGGTGACTCTGAAAATCAGGGAAACAGTCTTTATTCGTACACTTGAGACAAAGACTGCTGGAAATGGATGTCACAATTGCATAGGGAAGATGTACATTAATGTGTGTGGCAATTAAAAAATAATATAGTGGTTTAGCATAAATTATAAAACTCACAGCACTAACAGAATGCAGAAGTGTACTGTGATCTTTTTTGCAAGATGTTGTTCTTGCATTAAGGAGTTCAGTGATTTCTAAATATAGCAGTATTGTGTAGCAGAACTACTTAAATAAACTGGAGTGGCGATGTCATTTCATCTAAAAATAGAAAAATGCTTATCCTTAGAAACCTGGAGAGTGTAACTGTGGCTTTACAAGCAGCTTAAGCCAATCTAAGTTTGCACAGTCGTGGAAAGCAGCTGTCCTGTCTCCTCCTCCCTCTCTGGCTGTAAGTTTCTGCTCTTCCCTTGCCAGGGCACTATGCTGTAAAACACCACCGTGCCACCACACAGCCACTCAGTCCCCCGAACAAAGTGACCCGACATGTGGCTGGCTCAGAGAACACAGCAGCAAACTCAGTGACAACTTGTACAGAGGTCTGAAGTAACATTCAGGTTAGATATTAACCAGATGTGAGTGAGTCTGGAACCCAGAGATCCCATTTTCCTGCTGAAGCTCCTGACACAGTAGATGCCTGCATGCCTTCAAATGAAATCCAAACCAGCTAGTGAGCTGATCAGGAAGCTGTTTGAAGCTATTGTCTTAGGAAGTTCTTGCACCCACTTACAGTGGGTCAAGAGGGAAATCTCAGTGCAGGGCTGCAGGTGCTCTGTTCCATCTGTGTCACCACACAGAATCTCCAGAAGGGAGGCAGGACAGATCATTGTCCTCTGCTAACGTGACCTAGCAGGGGAGAACACCATTGTGGTTACACTCTGATTTACCAAGTGTTACTAGTCCTCAGTCAGAGGTGGGAAATCTGGCCTAATTCCTCCTTTGGCCAAATGCAGTTAAACATGCATCTCTCTGAGGTGTGCTCTGGTCAGCAGGGGAACATCCTGCTCTTGGAGGAGGGCTGGAGTAAAGTAAAAGCTCAGGCACTTGTGGTACTTGAAGCTGTGCCACTTGAAGAGAAAAGGGATTGTCAGGCTCATTGGGCAAGACAGGAAACATGACAATAATCCTTCAATGTAAAAAGTACCAAAGAAAGAACACATCTTAATGACATGATGAGCAATTGTAGGTATCAACTCAGAAACACAGCTCTGCATCTGAATGTCAGGAGGGGAAAGATTTAGCTTTGCTACATGTGAGCTGCTAATTAGTGTCAATTAAAAACAAAACAAAACAAAAAACCCAACACAAACCACAGATTTGTCTTATAAAACTTTAAGAGTCTGGTCATTTTTTATGCATCCAGATGGAAGCTGCATATGTCACACATTAAATTACTTAATCAAGCCTCCAGTTTCTACAGCAAGGTAGTACTCACACAGAAGCCCCTACTGCCATCTATGCAAAGGTATGTGAACAATGATGAGAAACGACAGGCATTTCTAAAATGTTGCTTATATAGCTGTATTATTTTCACTGTCTAAGCCAGAATGCCTCCAGGGCAAGTAGCAGAGACACATGCCATAGCACCATCTGTCCAGCATTCTGAAAAGGTACAGACATAGCACCGTTCCTATTTTTGGGTTCTTCTTTCCTGAATTGTACAAAAAAGTGATGAGGCTAGAGACCAATTTCTACCTCTTTCCCCTCTTTTGGGCTGCAATGGTTACCTTTCATTTTTAAGATGCTTCCAATTGTTAATACCAAGGAGCACAAAATATGTATTACTGTTATAAAGATTGTAAACAAGGAGACTTCTTGAAATCCTGTGTCAATGGATCTTCTGATAGCTTTCCATGTGCATGACACACAGAACTTTCATCCTCAGCCTTAAAACTAGTTAAAGCAACCTGGAGACTACTTCAGATTGGACTGTCCTGCTAAACCAGTATCACTGCTGCTCTTTACCTAAGAGTCTTTTTATGAGTTGCCAGTCAGGTCATCCAAATTCTCAGTTCAAAGAGGAGGAGAATTATCTACCACATCTTCACATTTCCACGGGAGCTCTCACATCAATACAGAACATCTCACTCAAATGAATTCCCAAGTGCAAATCAATAGGATGATACAGAGGAAAAAGAGGAAGTATTAGCCACAAACTCTGCTGATCACCAGATTCATATTGAAAGGATAATCATAAACTGCCTGTTCTAGTTAAAGGCTGCATTCAGTAGCAGAGCTTTGTTTCCATTTGTCTTGAGGAACGAAGATCAGTTGCAGTAAATTATTTCTAATCCACTTTCACAACATAGAGTAAGAAGATATTTAAACAGCGAGATTAGGCTGTATCAGCTGCTCTTTGAAGCAGCCTATAAAAAAAGGAATTGCAGCTGCCATAATAAGGTAACACCTGTATTTCTGGCTGTAAAACGTCTGGAATTCAATCAGATTTGAACTTTGCAGTGTGTTTGCATACGTGGGTCAGTTCACAGTTCTCTGCTCTCTGGACAGACCAAGACAGCGTGGCTCGCTCCCCTTTGCAGTTTGAAGAGGAACTGGCTTTCTTTCTAAATATGTACAGCTTTTCCACCTACCTTCTTCACAAAATTAGCATTTATGGACAGCTTGGGATTCTACATTTGGTCACTGATTACAGCCATAAACAGCTACCAAGCCTGATGCAGTTCTGCTACATTTAATGTGATAATATTTGAGACTATTACATCTTAAATTTAGGCTTACAGCCAATCCATCAGGATTGGAGGAGAAAGACAGGGCAGAGAACACCCCAAATTTAGCAACTATGACTAAAGCACAAAGGCAGGACGCTGCAAGTTGTTTGCTGAATCTGAGACATGTTTTACAGGTCTAAGTCTGAGAAAGAAACAGAGACTGCTGAGGGTGGCCAGGTGGCTGGTGGCTGGGAAGTGCTATGGCACCCTCAGAACAGCTGAGAGGGTATTAATGATGCTGCAGCATCTTAGACACAAAAAAGTGTTTTTGAAATCAATCTGTTTTATGTGGGCAAGAAAAAATAAAGGGAACTGTTTTCTTCTGAATCTGCTGCTCTTGTGAGGGCCCATTATGATTGTTCTCTTATAACTGGGATCTGCTTCAGACTAGAGAAAGAAGTAGATATAATCAGCTATATATGGGACTCCTGCAGTTAAGAAATCTGCTGGTCCTGCAGCACAGCTGGAGGCACAGAAAATTTAGCTGAGATGTGAGATTTGATGATTGTATTAGCAAATACCCAAGTACCACTGAAGACACACATTACATAAACGAGAGGGAACAGAACTACTCACAACTGATTGTAGGAGCAGCAGAAGGGAGGAGCACCAGTACAAATTACTACAAACACAGTTATATGAATGCACAGAGGACTGTAGTCTTGTCAGACCAGTAGAACATTATTGCACCTCTCCATCTCATTTTGTACAGAGGAAGAAACAGAACTTATGTACCCATGGTGATATATCTCCAACTGGGCTTCTTTAAATTAGAAATGTCTCTGAGAGCAGAAACAGAACTTCAGATTTTTCATAGGCAAGAATAATATTGCACAACCTTTTAGTAAAAAATATAAAATGGCTTTTATGAAATGAAAAGCAGAGTATGAAGGGTCCCACAGTGAAAGTACTTAATTTAAAAACTCTAGCTGTGCTTTGTTTTCCAAGTTTTTTTTTAACACTAGATCAAATTTTCTCTTTTAAGAATTCTTTTCCTTAGAAGAAGAGGCTTTTTTCTCTTCTCATGCGTGCAGCCTTTAATTAGTCTGTTCAGACACAAGCAGTATTAGCTAGACTCTGTCACAATTACCCACATTTGGTAGCTAATTACTCCTTGAGCAGTCTTAAGGCTACCAACAATTTTAGTACAATTGGCAGCCTGGGGCCCCTAGGAGCTGTTCCAGCAACCAAGAATAGCTGGAACACAAGAGGCGGGCCAGCCATGACCCTGTCTCCTCAGCCACAACCTAACACACCTACTATGCCAAAGGCAAGAGCAACACAGAAATGAAAATATTCCCAAGTGGCTAAATGTGCTCTTTATGGCCTTTTTAAAGTAATGGAGTAGGGACTGTGGGGAAATGGAAAATAGGACCTTTTAAGTGCTGAAGCATTGGCAGGACTACTAATGATTTTTTCAGTTTTGCAATGATCCGTTAAAACAACAGTACAAAACACTTACATGGGATCAGATTCCGACACAAGACTTATTCTAGCGTAATTTTATTCACTGATGCCTCATGTGGCAGTAATTTACAGCACTGCAATATGAGTGTCAGGTGGGTATAAAAGGCTGACTTTATTTTGTAACATTTCATATGTACTTTACACAGGTAGAAATTACAAGGGATACAGCAGCGTCTGTGATTTCAGTAAAATGATTCCTGCTGTACACTTGTGTGACATCAGTGACAGATTAAAATTAACATAAAAATTTAAATAAGAACTTGAGTTTTAAACACACTGTTAATTCAGATTCTATTCTACAACTCCAAAGAGTGTTGGCTTTGCAAATTCAGCAGCACTGGGTTTGCAAAGAGCAAGGAATTCCTTTTTAAAAACTTCACAAGGTTATGAGGGATCCCTTTCTAAGTGTTTCTGTAGCTACATCCTCACTGCAAAATTAGCTCACCACCTCTGCTTTTCCTAATCCCTTCAATTTAGGCCAGTGTTCCCACCAAAAAAATAATTAGCTATCCCATCTGGGGGAAGAGTAGAATTGCCTGCTGTAGAAGAAGAGTAGAAGTAGACTGCTGTGGGCGTGTCTTCAGTAAGAAAAAATGGCTAGAGGCAAATCCCATCAAAGAGGAAGACTAGAGGTGCGACAGGAATTGGTTAGGTGTTTTTAGGTGATTTATCACCTTAAGGAAAAAAATTACTTAACCTGTTCACTTTTGTGCAAAATACACCGTGCCCTCTGTATGCAACTTTTTTACCTGAAGTTACTTAAAGCTAAAAAATACCCAGAAGGATTCCAAATTTTCCAAGGTGTGATGGATTTGTGACTCCTCACCACTGTGAAATTAAATCTCGTAACATGCTACATTTTCATTACAGTTAAATCCGACTTTCTGGTTGAGGTCAAATCCCCATCTGAAAGTGGGAAGTACAGATTCTTGTTGAGTGCTACTGCGGAGTGAGATGCTTTCGTGTTCAGTGCAGTTGCCAACATTATTTTATGGATCATTCAGTTCATCTGGGAAAAATATAACATTAATATTTTAATTGGGTTTAGAATTATTCAAATTCAGCAAAAACTTTGGTAATGGAAAGAGTAAGTTTGTGCTTCACTGTTAACAGCATTTCTATTATTCTTTTACATTTTTATCAACAACCTCTACGATAATACCTCCATGGAGATACTTAAAAGACGTGTAAAGGTGGCACTTAGGGACATGGTTTAGAGGTGGATTTGTCAGTGTGAGGTTTATGGTTGGACTCAATGATGTTAAAGGTCTTTTCCAGCCTAAATGATTCTGTGATTCTGTGGCTCTTTCACTGTCTAACGGCTGTTACTCTGGATTAAGTGTATGGTAAAACTGCACCTCATTCATTGCCATTCTGGAAACTATTTTCTACCGAACTGTGGAGACCATGAGAATTGACAGAAGCTGTTGCAAGATTATGAGCCCTCAAGTTAGTAGATATCCACAGTGCCGAGTTGGCAACTACAGTTTTTTTTAATTTAACCTTTAGCTTATCTCTGCTCATGAGCAAACTGATATGAGTATACCTATGGATGTGTCAACATTGCAGAGCCTGCCTATAAGATGGACAGTGGACTCTGAGCCACAGCAACAGCTTAGCTCAGCTGTCAGCAGGAACACCACAAAGCTGTGAGTTTGAAGATACACTGTCTTTAGCAGCAATACTGATTTAAGGTACCTCTAATATTTTTTCCATCCTTCCTACCTGACCTGTTCTCTTGACAGCTGTATGTCTTTTATCAACACAACTGTCTGTAAGGTCACACTGCAAATCAGGCCTAAGGAAATAAATGGGGATTAAAGAACAAATAAATTGTCGCTAAGCAGTTTAACCTGAATTGGTCTCACAATTCAGTTCCTAAACATACACACAAACAGCTGTGCTGGCACAGCTGAAAGGGTGTCAGGAACAAGGAGCTGGCAGTTGAGGTGGGTCCTGGGCACACCTTCAAACAGGCTGCTGCTGGGAAAAGCGTGCATGGAACAATGCCTTTACTGTGACTGCCTTGGCACTGTGTACCTGCATGTGCATTGGCCAGTCCAGAGCTATGGCCCATGACTTTATACACTGCAGTAAGTTGAGGCACCAGTAATCCTTTTCCAGTGTTCATTAGGGAATTTGCTTGCCCTTCTGGGAGCAGAGCAGGAATGGGAGAAACAGCAGTGTTCCTAGCACCTGATAGCAAATCACCACCATTAGGGAAAACAAAAGTAAAATACATCAAATCTGGGTTCCACTGAAGCACACATGCAAACCTTGACCCCTCCTGACTAACTAAAGGAAAAGATACCCATCAGCTCACTTCCTCAGTGGGAGCTCTGTGAAGACTATTTCCAAAGCACTGCACAAAATCCTCTCAGGCTGTAAGAACCAGAAGGCTTCCCAGACTAACTCTGTGGTGCCCTGACTGACAATTTCCTGCCCTTTGAGCTCTCTTAACATCAGAGGCCAAGACCAGAAGAAGAGGCAAGAGCAGCAGATTCTGAAGAAGAGACAAAATTACCTCCTAAAACGGTCCTGGCCATGGATCAGACAATAGGATAGACAGATTGTAGGACAGATAGAACAGATAGTGTGGAAAAAAAGAAAAATCATAACGAGGGTAGTCAAACACTGGAGCAGGTTATCCAAGGGAGTTTATTGACTTTCCATCCTTGGAGATATCCAGAACTCAGCAGGACAAGGCCCTGATCAACCTGATCTCAAATGGTCTTGCTCTGAACCGAGGTTGGACCAAGGGACCTCCAGGATCCCTTAAAACTAAATTATTCTGTGATTCCATGACCAAGGAGTGCTATGTGCATGACTCTGATGAGGCTCTAAGCACAAAAGGCAACACAGTTTAACCTGAGTAATGCTCAGGATTAATCCTGCACAGCAGTCAAAACAAACCCTCAGCCTCTCCTTTTATTGCGTATCCATTTTCCCAAGCTCTTCTTTCTTTCTCTCTCCCTTGACCTTTTCCTTTCTTAAAGTAATCATAAGATCACCAAACAAATTTCCTTTTTAAAAAAAAAAATAACTCCCCACTTAAGTTTGCCATGGAAGCACTAGATAATACAGGTGGTTTTGAGGAGCTCAGAGCCTAGAAGCAAAACCTAAAAGGTGAGGAGTTACTGTTCAATTTCCAGCTTTTACAGTGGCAAAGAAGGTGTTCATCTTGTTTTTTGAGTCTCCTTCTGGAGTGTGGAGATTGTATGTCTTTTCCCACCTCTTATTTCATCTGCTTTGGAAATTAAGGAAATGTCCACAGCTCTGATACTGTTAGAAGTTGTGTCAGAGCAGGGAGGGAAATGGGACTTGTTTGTTGCACAGGGCATGTTCTTACTCTTTCTTAATAGGGCTTATAACATTACAGAGCACATGTAAAGCCTTGACACAGGGAAAACAAGGCCATAACTAAGTGCAATTCAGGAATCATTTAAAGGGTTAAAGCCTTGGGCCTGGATCCATGTTATCAAAAAGAAGAAAAAAAAAGAAAAAATACAACTTTATTTATACAAACATTACTATACTCATTTTCTGTAGAGCTGAAAGGCCTTAGAGACCTACTCAGGAAATCAGAAAGTGGTTTTGCCTTCCATGAGAACCTTTACAAGTATTTTTTGTTTTGAGGAATTTCTTTTCCTATCATCTGTGGGCAGATTCTAACTCAGGTGTGCCATTATCATTGCCATGCAATGAGATTTAAGCACACTGGGAGTTAACAGCATAACAATTATCATAATTGTATATAATTAGAGATTGTGTGGTGTCTAAAATGTTTCTGTGCATTTTGCCTTACTAGTGTAAGGTAAAATGCAGTGTAAGGTGAAAACTAGTAAGGTGTTTTTTCAAAAAAGATTTCTATCTAAAAAAAGGTTAATTAGATTTTTACTGATTAAAAAAATGCACTGTTGAGGTTTTGTAGGCGTTACTGTATAATGAGGAATTATTTCTTCTGTGATCCAAATGTTCTTACTCATACATGTTCTGATAAGCTGTTCTCACGCTTATGTTCTTATTCATACATGTTTTGATGATAGGAGGCTGATATGATTGGCAGGGCAGCATACAGAATGGTAACTAAAATGGTGTCCAAAGTGGAAGAGTAACTTGTCAAAGTCTTTAAAAAATATCCTATTTAATTTGAATTCTGATAAAGACCCAGCACACAGCAGTTCTCTTCTTTTTGGGTATCTTCACGTCTTTTGCTCTAGTGTGATGTTGCACAAAGCCTGCCTGTGACCCAGCTCAATTCACAAGTTCCCTCAAAAAGTCTGAATTCTAATCTTTCCTGTACTTTTGCCTCTTCCATAGAGAAATAAGACTTAGGACCTCAGCACAGCACTTAAGGGAAGCACAGGGAGAGCTAGAGCAGAATGCTGACTGCTAGGGTGCACGTACATACAGATAGTAAACCTGGCTGTAAAGTAGCATTTTAACACTTAATTTAACACATAATCCAACCACTGTGATTTCAGAGTGGTAAACAAAAGCAGGTTGTTTAGACAAGCATGGAAGTTAAGTGCACAGCAGTGGGGGGAATATAAAAAAAATTAATATGTAGGTACAGTTACATGAGTATTATAATAAAGTAACAGTCTAAGGTGAATTTAATTATGATTTTAATAGTTAAAGGTATTACACAAATTTGCCATTACTTTACAAGAAATTGCATCAGGAAAAATCACATACATAGGTTTTTTTCACATCACTCTCATTCCCACCTGGCTTACCACAAATTAACAGGCCCTATGATTCAAGGAGATCAGACCCTCCCTGTAGTATCTGGGCCAACCATACTCCATAGTCTTCAGTGGTTTCTTTGCTTTAGGATCTGTGGTCACTCCCCAGCCTCTGAGTATCCAAAATAACCTATCTAAGAAAATGCCTCTCTAATGTCTGCTGTTTGGGAGCCGGTAGTATATTTAATCAACTTTTTCTGGGAAGTGTTTTCTATTTGTAAGTTTTTATGAAGCATCACTTTTGCAAAATTCAACCCCAAAGCATGTTTTAAGTTCTCTTCTTGTATACATTTAGAACTTGCATATAACATAATGTGATTGCAGTTAAAACAGCACTGATAGTACAGATTACATCAGAATGGTCATGAGCCCAAGCCTGTGTCTAGAGTAAATGATGTGAGGGCTTTGTATGAATTGAATAGTGGTGTGCTGCCAAGAGTCTAGGTTATTCCTCCACAGGAAACCATATTAAAAATACCAATCTCCCAGTACAATCTGTCCCCGTTCTCAGAACAAACACAAGCTTTAAAGAGGTGGTAGTGGTAGAAGAAATAGTAGTAGAAGAATGCTGAAGATGCTTCAGTTGTGCTGAGAATGATTATGGAAAGTTCACCAAAATATATCAAGATTCCATTCCATACAAACTTAAGGAAAAACTTCCTTACTGTGAGGGTGTTGGAGCACTGAGACAGGCTGCCCAGGGAGGTTGTGGAGTCTCCATCTCTGGAGATGTTTAAAACCCACCTGGACCCTTTCCTGTGCAACCTGGTGTAGGGAACCTGCTTTGGCAGTGGGGTTGGACTGGATGATCTCCTGAGGTCCCTTCCAACCCCACCATGTTCTGTGATTCTGTGAAATGGAACAGCTCTTCAACTTCTAAAAAGGAACTTCTGCATTCTCCCAAAATGCCAGCATAGTAGCATTACAGCTCTACAAACTCAGTGTTAACTAAGACCTGCATAATAGGAATTCTTGCTGAATTTAGAGTGTGCAATGTTTACATTAGACAGATATGCTATCTATTGATGATTCCAATTTTGGGGGGTTTTGTACCAGAGTTACTAGCATAACTCTGTCAGTTTGGAGAACGTTTTTATTAACACTGCTCTACCAGCACAGCTGGTACAGATGTAGTGATACCAGGACAGAGCTGACTTACAGTACACTCTCGACTTTTCAAAAGTATTTCTGTATTCATATGACCACGTCTACTTCAGGATACCTTTTACTACATTAACTTATTCGTTGGAATGGAGATACAGGTATGCTCTTACCTTGAGTTTGTCAGGAATAATCCTTCTTTCAGTTTATCCCACACCGCCGTACCCTTCTGCAGGGACTGCTCTAAGTTCCCAGCTCCATTTGTTTTCATACACTGTGTAGTTTGGAGGGGAAAAAAAAAAGTCAGTGGCAGTGCCAGCTTTCATAATCCCTACTATTCTTGAGTTAAATCAGTCCCATGGGCCAGTCCACTATTCACCCCCCAAAAAATGCTGTGCTAGCCTAGTAGACTGCAGTGCAGGTGCAGAAATGAGTAGCCAGGGTTGCCTGTATAATCAAATTTAGTAAATTGAATTCTAATAAATCTAAATGACAATTCACAAAACCCCAACAAAATCTTAAAAAAACTCAGTCAATTTTAGTTATCACAGTTAGTAAAACCTGTATATACCTAATGATGGATTTAGCCCTTCACTTAGGGAAACTCAAAAATCATCTGGTTCACACTGTAATGTTCTTGTTTACTACCTTCACCTCTAGTAACCAGTGTCATGACAATTAATATTCAGAATGAAATGCCAAGAATCCATAATATGACACAGTGGCTGCATATTTAAAACAAGAAACATGGTGGGAAGCACAAATTCCAATCCTTTTGCTTTCACAATATGGTCCCAAACCTAACCTCATAATTTCAGGAATTATGTTCCTAATTATCATTACGACTCATTTTCTCCCATCTCATTATTTATAATTATATATGAGATTTCTATACAAATCATATTTTGAAACATTTCTGTATTTGCCTAAGGTGTAAAATATAATTTGAATTTGTGACTGTCCCTGTTTTTCCCTCTGAGGAAAAAATTGTCAGTTTATTTACAGTCAATCAGATATAGATATGCTCTGACTTGAAAAAGATTTGTCTAAGGACTATGTAGGGTTCACAGCATATTAGGGCGGTAGGCTAACATTCTGTGAGATAGTAAAGAGCTTGAAGAAATAATTTTGTCCCAGGTGAGTTCTTATCAGATGAGATATTGTCTGTTTGTACCACTCTATGTTGGATCAGGCATCACTTATCCTCCTCAACTGACAGAACACCAGCATAAAATCTGAATCAACACTGTAACATATGCTCTGTCTGACTCGATAAAAATGCAGCCAGGTGCTCAAATTTTTACTGACAGCAATTCCAGCATGCACAGATTTTATATTACTTCGTGTAGAACCACAGCCTTACATTGCTTCATTTTTTCTGCATATTAATTGTTTTTAATCACTTTATTATGGGCACAAATAAAGAGTACAGGTTTGTTTGAAATCTCCCTGACAACTACTGTAGTAAAATGGTTTTCCAAACAGGGACACAGACAACCTCCAGCCAGTAGGAATATCTCTTTCATAACACTGGCACACATGATTTTGTACCTTTATATTCCAAACAAAAATTAATGTACTCAAGGCAAAAGAGACTGTAACACCCCTCTGTAAAAAAATATGTTGAAGTGGCACCACTGGAGATGATACACTCATGTGTTTGTGTTATTTTTCACCTCTTTGCAGCCACTAACAGCACAGGAACAGAGAAAACAGCTACTCTGATTTGCAACAGGAAATAGTCCTGCACAAGCTTCATGCTCTGTCTGAACTCTCCTATGTACCTTGTGCTGTCTGCATGACTGAATGTCTATTCAGCACAAATTACTAGAAGTATATGGTTACTGTTGCCATTGGAGGGAAAGTTTAGTCTCTAAAGACTACTTCACTGAACTTAGATGTGAAGAGGAAAGTTCCCAAGTCCTTACTTCTCTTGAAGACAACCTCTCTGACTTGCTCCAGGCTGTTTGTGTCTAATGCCTCTCCAGCTTCCAATTCTAACAAAGTGATTTTTAAAATTATAATATTGTATTACTTCTTTGGAACGTGGATTTCCTATTTAGATTCAGCCTAGCCCTGATCATTATTCAAAATTAAAAATAGGAGATAGGGGTGCAAAGAGATAAAATATGGATACATACACACTAAGCCTGCTTTTCCAGAGTCATGTGTTTTATTTAGTTGTACACACCCTTGTTAGCTGAGTGCAAAACACAGGTCAAGGGATCCTATTTTATTCGTTAGTATTATATGCTTACTTCCAAAAGGTGGTAATAACCAAAGATTTGCAAGGGATGCTAGTCTAGCTCACCTGTTGCTACAGCACCTAAAAATTTGTCAGGAATGTATTGAGAAAAGTGTGTATTTAACAGCAGGGTGAGCTTTAAAAGACTTCAGTCCCTTCCCACTCAACCTCCCTCTCCTTGGTAGCTTAGACTGGCTTGGCAGGCACGATCCTGCTCATATGATACAGCAGCTACCACGTGACTGAGCAGCGCTGTCACCTCAGCGTAGCGGCACCTGACCCCTAACTGAATAATGTTACCATCACCTAACATATATTTGGAGGTCTTTGTATCTGTCTCTTTGAAGGGGAGGGATGTAAAACACACAAACTGGAGTGTTTTGCTTCCACAGCATTTTGTTTCTCTTTTTCTGGCAGTAGAGAATAAGGGTTCGCATCCTTATAATGTATAAATAAAAGATGAACTGGAATGAGAGAACTAGTTAATATTACCCTTCATTAAAATGTTCCCTGTACAATATAAAGGATCATGTTCACCTGTTCTAGAGTGCTTCAGAAACAATTAAACCTGCCAGTTTAACAGGTTTACAGCTGCTTTTTCATGTGAAGCAGAAACTCTGAATCTCACTTCAGATAGTTTCACACTGATAGGTATGGTCAAGAAAACATAACCATAACACAAAAATTACATTCTTCTTCTTGTTTCCAGTTGTCCTTCAAGTCATTAAATATTTAATATATTTATTATATGCAAAATAATTACATTCCTCTCATCACAGGACGTTGATTACTTCCAAAAGGAGATGGCTGTCTCTTCTGACATGAGGCTTGCCTTTGTAACCTAGCGTAGGGAGCACTACCCCACAAAAACAGTTGGGCCCATAATTTGTCCTCCCAAATGTTTTAACGCCTGCATTAACCAGAAGAAATATAACTAATTCTGAATGCCCTGAGGAACTTGGTCACACCTATGTTAAAACCACTACTGAACAGTGGCAGGTGCTGACAAGACACTAGACAAACTGGAAACTTGCTCAGAACCAGTGGCATTGCTTGTAATGGGTTAGGAGTTGTTAACATAATTGGGTAAACCTCATTTACCTTCTCCTGACATTATTTCAGAAGCAACTCCCAGACAATGTGGGGCCTGTCTAGAAAAATCAGTTATGTTCTCAGCCACTGCTGAAAGAGAAAATGTATTTGGGAGGCAAGACAACGCTTCCTTTCACACTACAAAGTTTGTGGAATACTTCTTTTTGCACCTTTACTTGAGAAACTGAAAGTGAGGATTCTGACAAGGTTTGGATCCTGTGAACTTTTGCTATGAGTTGTTTGAAGCTGACTCGCACTTCTGGGAAGCATCCATCCCCCTCACAAGAAACCAGGAAAACCAAAATTAGAAAGACCATAGGTAGCCAGATGAGGCCATTTTAGGGAGCAATTTATTACTAATATATTGGGTGGGGTTTTGGCTAGAAAAACGCTCTGGAACATGGCATGCACATATGTGTTGAGGTTTTATAGAAGCCTGTGGAGCTTATTCTTTAACAAGCTTTAGGTTAGGTGACTATAAATTTGTACAGTTGTATGGGGCCAGATTAATTGTATGGATTACATTTGGTAAGGGTCGATTGCTTTTTTAAATTGCATGTCAAATTGAACATAAATTTTGTGTACTTTTCTGTGAGCACAGGATGCTGTTGTATCTGATCTTACTCTGCTGTAAAACATTCTGGCATAATGGGCATTTCTTTATGATTAAGTGGACAACCAGTGTCTAAAGGAACAAATAACTTTATTAATATTAGAAACATATAAAAGGAAATGTTTAAGAACAATGGTATCAAACTTTCTGTTGGCTAACAAAAAGATGTCTTTACCTAGGACAGTTTGATATGCCAAGTGCAAACTAAAGCTAAAGTGAAATCTGTGAAAATGAATTCTATAAATGAATTGTCATATTTTTTATGTGCAATACTACACAGTCTATTGCTCAGGACCTCATCATTAGTCTTTATAGAATCTGTATCTGTATATAAACTTTAGATGCTGGAAAATATTCATTACCTTTCTAAAAAGCACCTTCTTTCCTTGTTTTTTCTTATGCTACTAAGTTGCCAGTTTCTTATCCTTGTTCCTGTTGTATCTGCAGCAAGTCTCAGAATTTGGTGTTCCTCTTTTGCATCGCTACAGCGATGTCATTGGGAATGAGGTGCACTTGTTTGCTCTCTGTAGCAATGGCTTTGCTCAGTCTCCTAACTGACCCACCCGTGCTCAGAGTACCTGCAAAATTAGAGAAAAAGAATTAATTAAACAGAAATTCAAAAGAAAAATGTTGCCTAGCTTCTTTGTGACAGAGGCCCTAGTTTATGAATTTAACACAATGGCTACATTGTCTTCCTAAGCAAGGAGAAGGTAATTCTGTTCCAGTAGAGGAATTTCTTCAGGCAACAAAAAGAAGATTTTGTAGACTCTGGTGACAATACCACATATCAGTGAATGTGAGTGTTAATAACAGAAGTGATCCAGCAAAATTCACCTTATTAAATAAAAAAATTGACCAAAATTCTGGCTGCATAATAAGTTGGGGTGTATTATTTATTAGAAAGTGGCAAAGGCTACTGAGGAGTTGCTGATATAATTGCTTCTACCTAATAAATATAATTTGGCTGTATTCTGCAACCTCCTCCCTTTTCCTCATCAAAAATAGTTAAATAGAAAAAGGGCAAAAACTGAAAAATACAGACTTTGCCACAGAGGTCTTCAGCAATTTACTCCTCACTATGAACCCTTGCCAAAGAACAGAAGCCACATGTGTGCGTGGTTTTCACACATCCCCCTCCAAAAATAATTAAAAAAAGAGACTTACAAGGACAGACTGACTTTTGGTGACTTTGAACTCTGACTTGTTTTGTCCAATGAAGAGATCTAGTATCAGTAGCCTAAGTTATGACTTTATCTATCTCAGTTTCCTATTATGTGTGAATGATGAAGTTCTACAGATAACGACAACACATTAAAGAAAACACAACTAATCAGATGAATGGTCATGTATTCCTATTTAAAATCACTAAAATGACACATTTACACTTGGCTGTGTATTTACCATTTTCCCCCCCTCAATAACGATGTGGACTTTGGGATGGAAGAGAGGCAATAAAATCCTGCATAAACTGTTTAAATGGCTTTTGCCCTTAACAGAAGCCAATCTCTCTAGGAAAACCAACACTGTAACAGATATGGCTAGGGGGCACCTGTGAAATCACTGCTGAGATCTCCTAGGATGGCTAGCAACCCTTTCTGAAATGAACCCGAAACTGGGATGCATAGTCTGTTTCCCACCACTGCTTCTCAAATATGTGTGCTTCTACAGTCAGCTGCTCTGAACCATTGGCTTGTCAAAACAGGGGTTCATTAGCTGTCTCTCTGAACAGTAGCCTGGAATAGTCCACCAAAAAAACTGTGATTTAAGACTGAATAGAACACAAAATGCCTCAAAGGCTTAATGGAACTGAGATGGAAAGGCAGATAAGCAGGACAAAGAGATACAAGTAGAAGAGGAAGAATGCCAGTAGTGGCCTACTTCTGTTTGTGATCTTTAACACACAGCTAGCAGCATTAACACTAACACCTACAGAGAAAACAGCAGCTGAGGTAGATACCTGTGGACAACCTCACAGATGATGACTGTGATCAACCAAAGAAATTACCATAGGAATTTTTAACATAAGTGGTATCATGCTACAGAACAAAATGTATACATAAACACAGCGGTATCTTATAAAGATAATCCCAAAACAGAGATAAAATTCAAAAAAAATCATCAACTGAAACTGGGCTAAATCAGTATTAGTTTTAAAACTAAACGAAAAGTGTCTTTGTCAGTGGTGTTTCCTATGAGGGAAACAACAAAAACCAAACCAACCAACTCAGCTCTTTTTAAAATCAAGGCAAGGTTACTAGTATTATTAAATCTGTGAAATTAAAGCTGCAGTAAAAGCTCTCATTGACTTCAAGGGATTTAACTATATCACTGCACAGATAAACATAATCTGGTTACTTAAGCGCTTGGTTTGCCAGTGTTGTAGTAAAATACACACAGTAGAATTCTGCCCAGTATGCAAAAGGTCATATGGTTGAGAACTCAGTTGGAAGCATGGAAATACTAAAATCATTTCCAGTTGCATTAAGGAGTTTAAATTATTTTCTGACTTTAATTCTACATTTTTACACACAGTACTGCATGATCTATAGTGCTGTACACTAACAGGGCTACAGCAAGAATACCCATACCTGAGCTCAGGAACTGCAGTGTACCGGGAAACAGTCTACTTCCCAACCCTCCAAACAGGTCTTATCTCTTATTTATCAGGGATAATATAGATTTTGTCTTCTTTGTGTTCCTTTATGGAGACGTGCTAAAGAATATCCTTCTGCAGCTCTTATGCATTGTCCATGCTTTCTGCAGATACATCCCACAAGACAGTCAGGTTATATCATCTAATGATAGGCCTGGGGATTTAGTGTTTGTTCTACAAGCATCTACAGTCAAATATGAAAACTTGGTCACTTAGTGCAGGAGGGTGCCTTATTTCTATTGAAAATCGACCTTCCTCCTCACAGAGGGCTGTGCCCTAAGGCCTGCCTGGGTACTTTTTCTGCTGCTTCACCACAGCCTAGTTATTGCAGTTCTGAAGTCACCATTTGAAAACACAGCCACGTACACACAGCTGCAAATATCCCAAATAAATTGTCCTGTTAAAAACCTGCTTTTGCAAATGGATTGGCACATGTGTTTTTTTTAAAATGTATGCCTAGTGTGCAAGTCAGTAATTTACTTGACCAGATTTGGAATAATATATGCCAGAGCTACTTGTGAGACTAAGAGCTGACAGCCAGAGTAACCTAAGCTTTCCATTTTGGCTCCTACACCAAGCTGAGCTCCAGCTGCAGCAGACCTACCTGTGGCTCTGTAGCAAGGCACCACCAGTTACTCATCTGGTCACCACCTGACTGGCACTCACAGGTTTCTGCTGGTCCCCATCTGGACTATAGAGACTTTTCTGTGAAGCAAACCATTAGAGTAATGACAATGGATGAACAAAATCAAACTGGTTTGTTAGAGATTAACTTAATCTATTTCTGCTATATTATGACCAGGCACTTCAGATATGACAACATTTACAAAGGCTAAGAAATAACAGTAGACTTTTTACCAAGGAAAAATTGAGCCCCATACCAGCAACTATAAAGAATATTAACTCTGTCCTAGCCAAAACTAACACAATGGGTTGATACCAATTTTGCTATATGGCTATTCATACATATTTTCAAATTTTTGAAAGAAATTTCTGAATAATTTGTATGCATTCAGCATCCCTTCATCAAAAGCTCCGGTGACATGATATTAAAAGAATTTTAGATTGCTCTATATGTAGCACTTAAATATGAAATAAAGCTTTGTTAAGGAATGCAAGCAGATACTATTTTGAAATAAGACATCAAGCATTGCATTGACCTCAACAGTAAGCATTCTCAAGCTGAATCAGCTTAAAACAAAATCATCACAGCATCCCATACATTAAGCTGGGTTTAAAAATATCCAAAATCAATGGAGCTGATTGATTGTTCTATTATTCCAAACTTACTGAGACATCCCTACATTCCTTGACACACAGTTCACCTCCTCATCTGTCTTGAACGTAGCCTGACTTTGTGTGATAAGAGATGTGTCCTCAGCTTCAGAATTGATGGAAACTTCATCCATGATACTGGCTTGGATCAGAGTCCCATTTCTGTTTGTAAAGTTGTGCTCTCATTGTGCTGTTCACTGAGTTTGGTTTTCTTTCCAGCAACTGCAATAAGGATGTCTGAAAAGAAAAAGTGAAGAGCATAACTCTGAGTTGAGGCATTCACCTCCTAATAAAAAAGTCATCCAGAAGCATTCTACCTGCTTCTCTGTAAAAAAAAAAAGAAGTTACAGAATTATTTCATATGTGGAGCAAACAAAGTCGGTGGCAACTGATGTGTTTGTGAAATTCTTAGGACAAAGGTGCAATAGACACTTTTTAACACAGAAGGCTCTATTCTGAAGAAGAAAATGTATACTGATGTAGAAAAATGTTGAACATCTAACATCAGTGAGCAAATAACTTTAAAAGATACTACTGTTTTTAACTTGTTGCTAGAACAAATCATGTCAGATATGGCAGAGCAATTGCTATGGAATTGAATGGCTATTAACCTCCAAGAACTAGAGAATAAACAAGTAACTGGTATTTTCTAGGTATTCTTCTAATTTTTTTATTTTAGGTAAAAATCCCTATAAAATTAAATAATTACTCAAGAACAACAAAAGCTATAACATATGTAATTAGAAACTTGGTAATATTATTTCATATATGTTTTTTCAGGGCTTACTAAGCTTTCTTTGGGGAACTGTGACATGCAAGTATTACTACTTTGTTTGCTCTTCAGATGAAATCCATACAAATGAATTAGCTGTGTACTAATTTCAGAATTTTCCAAATTCTGAAGGTTTTTTTTCCACAGGTAACCCAGAATGCCTGATTTCCCTTTCACTCCTCTAATCATACTGCTGTAATTACTCCACTGACATTCACAATTACATACATTAGCAAGACCCAGGCTCCTCAGTCATGGATCAGGATCTATGGCAGTTGGCTGTCAATTAGATCAATGTATGATTTGTTCACACCCAAAGAATCACCGAGAAGCACACTTAAAGAACAGCAGAAGCAACTCAGTAATACTAAGAGACCTTGGGAAACCCTTTACTAGCCACGGGTTTATAGAACATAACTTTTATACTTTAAAAGGACAGACTTTTTGTCTTGGCAAAACAAAGACAGGTGAAAAAGAAATGCTGGAAGCAGTCATAGTAGAGAAACTGTTTTTTTTTTCTCTGACATTTCTCTGGCAGGTAAAGCTAACAGTAGAGTAACAAAATTTGACTGAAGTTGAAGGTAGTCTGACCCAAGGCAGGAAGAGATTTGCTTGTCATATTTGAGTGAGCAAATTGTTAGTAACTGTCTTCTAATGATGCTGTTCTGGTATCAAAGGTGGATACAGCTGCACTGGATCTTGACCTCCTTGGCACTTTGTATCTGGACTTGTCTGAGGTGTAGCACTAACAAGGGGGCAACCAGGCAGTGTTTCTCCAGTTCAGAACCTACGTGTTTTCAGCAGTTTCTATCTGCTAATGTTTGGAAATGTTCTAATCCAAGTATACTCAGTATATTTCCTATTTGCATTACAGTCTTTCTAATGCATTTGTCTATTTTATAGTGTTTCAATCATTTCAAGTAAAATTCTGCTAAACTTTCATTTCCTTAGAGTGGGTTCCCAGGATTCCTCCTCTTGGTTTCCAGCTCTTATCTGAGGATCAAAAGCAGCCACCGTTCTGCTGCGCTAGATCCAAGGCTCACAGAAATAAATTGAGGTAATCTACCAAGCCCAGGTAGTGATATAATCTCTTAAGAGGGCAACCAGCACAGACAAATTAAAGCTCAAACATTTACCATAGCCATGCTAGTTTCTGGAAGAATTCCTTCCAGAATACAGCAGAACACCACACTCATGCAGTGGGAAACCATGTGCTTTCAAATAAATGTCTAGAATAATCTACCCAGTCTGTATGAATCTATATCCTGGTAGGCAGATTGGTAAAAGTACTTCATATCCCTTACTATTTATTTTTGTTTTCTGAACTCATCTTTAAAATACAAAGGAAGTTAAGAGAACATAGTAAGATGTTGTGGAAAATCTAAATTAAACTCATGAGGGAAGGAAATCCAGAGCTAGGAGTGCAACTCTTTCTGACCTGCACCATAGCTGTGCCCAGACAATCCAAATGTATTATGATTCTGTGATAAAAACTATAGTTAACCACAATCAAGCTGTGACTTGTTGAGATAAAAGCACTTTCTTAATAGAGTTTACTTATACATATATTAATTAGAACCTGCTTGGTTAAGAGGAATAGTAGTAGTAATTTAATTGCAGGTCTTTAACTGGCAAGAATTTCATCATGTTTCCCCATATCATGGAACTGTCTCAGAGGGCATCAGATTAAACACCTAATTATCACACAGAGTGTGGAAAATGCAGAGCTTTATGTAAATTGTAAGTATTGTTAATGCTATTTTCCACTGGGTTGAGTCTCTTGCCCTTTCTACCAGCCTTTGTGAAAAACATTTGACTTTTCCAACTTCAGTGACCGAGTTACACGATCTTAAGAAGGCTTCTCTTATTAAGTTGGGGTGCTTCAGCACCACAGTTACACGGAACATCGACGTTTCTCAAGACCAAAGTACTCCTTGTATCACATTCCACCTGCAGGGAGAGTGGCAGAGCCCAGCTTACATTCCCTCAGCCCACTTACACATTTGTAGAGCGGCTCTTCAGTATCATCAGACAAGACAGTCAAGTCCTGCTGGGGAACACATTTTCAACAGGAACCAAAGGGCTAAATTCTGCCCAGGTCTGGGTCTTCTCCACAGAGAAGTGTCCTACTGAGATGATCTCTGTGCACCTACTCGCTCCTTGAAAATAATAAAAGCTTTAAGTCTTTCTCCTCATGTAACTGAGGAAACTCACTCCCAGGCATGGATTGTACTTAACAATACACTAAAGCCATCTACGCGCTGCCACTGCGATGTTTCACAGCACGAGTCATTCCAGTGGATTAGCCTACTCTTAGTAACCACCTCGTTTTCTGACAGCAAACAGGGTGTACTGACCCTCCAGGTGATCCCCTGAGCTACCTCCAAAGGTTTCCTTCCAAGCCTGGCTGCTGTGGCACCTCAGGGGCACGCCTTCGCTCCTTACACCGGGCAGCAAAACCACCCCCGCACCGAGCTCTGGGCGGACGTGTCGCTTACTCCACACCCACAGAAAGGGCGCTGCACAACGCGGCCGTCTCACGCCGGCCAACACCGCCGGTCTTCGACCCTCTCCCCAGCGGCAAATCCACTCGGGTCCTACAACCCGCGATCCTAAGGCGATCTAAAGTGCTGTCCGGCCGCCCTCAGCCCCAGAGCAGCCCATCGCCGCCCTCAGCCCCGGAGCAGCCCATCCCCGCCCTCAGCCCCCGGAGCAGCCCACCGCCGCCCTCGGCCCCCGAGCAGCTCATCGCCGCTCTCAGCCCCCGAGCAGCTCATCGCCGCTCTCAGCCCCCGGAGCAGCCCATCGCCGCCCTCGGCCCCCGAGCAGCTCATCGCCGCCCTCAGCCCCCGGAGCAGCCCATCGCCGCCCTCGGCCCCCGAGCAGCCCATCGCCGCCCTCGGCCCCCGAGCAGCCCATCGCCGCCCTCGGCCCCCGAGCAGCCCATCGCCGGCCTCAGCCCCCGGAGCAGCCCATCGCCGCCTCCTCCCCGCGCTCTGCCCGGCCTGTCGCGGGGCGGCGGTGACCGATCACGCGCTCCCCTGAGGGGAAGCGCGAGGAGGAGGCGGGCGGGGGAACAGCTGAGGGGAGGCGCGAGCTGTGGTGACTGCCCGGCACGAGACACCCTCACGTTCCCGCCAATGCCACCTGGGCGCGCGGGGCACGCGCGCGGGACACTCGCGCGGGGGGGGAGCTGAGCATGCGCGCTGGCAACAGCAGCACCTCTCGCGAGCGCAGGGCCGTAGAGCTGGCGGGGCGTGTCCGTTCCTCATTCGCCCGCGGGCGCGATTCTGGCGGAGGCGGAGCCGCCTCGCCCGGCCACCAATGGGAAGCGGGCGAGCGGCTGGCGGGGGCGGAGCGCGGCGGCCTCGCGGCGGCCCTGGGCGCGAGCGGGGCGGAGCCGTTGGGCGGGAGGCGCTGGCAGTGATGGCGGACGATGGGGACGGCAGGCTAAGGACTGAGGGGAGCAGCGACGGCGGCCCGGGGGGCGGGGGTGCGGCCGAACCGGCGGCCGGCGGGATGCTGCTGTACGTGGGGCTGCTGGCGCTGGTGCTGCTGGCGCTGCTGGCGGCCTACCAGCTGTACCTGCGCTGGGCGACGCAGAGCGGGCCGGGGGGCGCGGCCCGGCAGCGCCAGGCCGCCGCTCTGCCGCGGATGAAGCGGCGGGATTTCTCCCTGGAGCAGCTGCGAGAGTTCGACGGGGCCCGCAACCCCCGCATCCTCTTGGCTGTCAACGGCAAAGTCTTCGACGTGACCAAAGGCAGCAACTTCTACGGGCCCGGTGAGACGCCAGGGCCGGGGTGTGGGGCGGGGGGGTCCCTCGGCGGCTGCCGCCCTCCCGCCGTGCCGGGCGGGGGCCCCACACGCCGCCCCTCGGCTGCCCGCCGCGTTTCGGGCGGTGCTGGCGGGAGGCGGGGGCGGTGCTGGGGAGGACGGCGGGGATCTGCGGCGGCGGCGGGCGTGCCCTGCGCCGGGGGCTGCTCGCTGAGGGCGCCCGGGCCGCTCCCCGGCCTGGGGAAGGGAGGGGGGTGGCGGTTTGCGGGGAGGCCTCGCTGCGTCTCGGCGCCGGTGGCCTCGCTCGGGTTTATCTCGGCGGCCCGCCCTGTGCTGGCTGTCCGCACGCCTGATAGGGCCGGCGGCGGTGTCAGATGGAAGCGGCCGTACAAACCGCCGCCTGGCCATGGTCATTGAGGCTCGCAGCCCCTCACGGGGCCAGCTCGCCGGCCTGGGGCCTAACGGCCGGGTGGGACCGTTGCTGCAGAACGGTCTGGGGTCTGTGCAGGCTTCCCTCGGCCATCCAGTTTTCCAGTTGCCTAGACTTGGACATGCAACGTTTAATTTTATTTTTTTCTGTCTTTTCTAGTAGGTTTCCCAAGTGCAGCTGAGCAATGTTTCCTTCATTCTAGCTCTTATAGTTCAGAAAAGAAAAAAACCAAACAGCTGATTACTTATTTAGGTGCAAATGCCATCTTGAGTATGAATTTTAATCATGATAGCAGCAAGCAGGGAAAGCTTGGGGACTGACATGTTGCTGCCATTGAGAAGAGTGCAGAAAGCAACCCAATCTCTTAAATAGAAATACAGACAATACAGTTCTTTGGAGCAGAAATGTATACTTCAAAGGTCCAGAAAAGTATGCTTTAAAAGGAATGTTATCTTTACATAGTCACATTGTAGATTGTGAAACTGCAGCGTATTTTCTTGTAATAAGCAGTGTTATTAATAACGAGGTGGATAAACTTACTAGTGAGCCCTGTGTTCTCATCTGATGCCAAAGGAAATGAGGGTTGTGACTGCTGATAATTTTCTTCCTTAAACAGTAGTGGTTTGAAAAACTTGATCTAATAAAATTATGCAGGGGTTTTCATAGTAGGTATGGCAAGTGTCCTGTATGAGGGGTGGAGGAGAGAGGATACTTTCCCCTCCATCAGGAAATAATTCAAGTTAAGTAATTATTATTTTGTAATAATCACAGAATGGTTTGGGTTGGTAAGGACCTTAAAGATCATCCAGTTCCAACCCCCCTGCCAGCAGCAGGGACACCTTCCACTAGACCAGGTTGCTCAAAGCCTCATCCAGCCTGGCCTTGAACACTTCCAGGGAGGAGCAGCCACAGCTTCTCTGGGCAACCTGGGCCAGTGTCTCACCACCCTCACAGCAAAAAATTTCTTCCTCAGATCTCATCTAAATCCCCGCTTTTCCAGTTTAACGCTGTTACCCCTCATCCTATCACTCCATGCCCTTGGCCAAAGTCTCTCCCCACCCTTCCCAGAGCCCCTTCAGGTACTGGGAGGCCACTAGAAGGTCTCACTGGAGCCGTCTCTTCTCCAGGCTGAACAGCCCCAACTCTCTCAGCCTGTCCTCACAGCAGAGGTGCTTCAGCCCTTGGATCATCCTTGTGGCCTCCTCTGGACTGGCTCCAGTAGGTCCATGTCCTTCTGATGTTGAGGGCCCCAGCGCTGGAGGCAGCACTGCAGGTGGGGTCTCAGGAGAGCAGAGGGGCAGAATCCCCTCCCTGGCCCTGCTGCCCACGCTGCTCTGGGTGCAGCCCAGGACACGGTTGTTGGCCTCTGGGCTGTGAGCGCACGGTGCCGGCTCATGTTGAGCTTCTGGTCCCCCAGCACCCCAAGTCCTTCTCCTCGGGGCTGCTCTCCATCCATTCTCTGCCCAGCCTGTGTTTGTGCTCAGGGTTGCCCCAACCCAGATGCAGGACCTTGCACTTGGCCTTGCTGAACTACAAGAGGTTGGCACAGGCCCCACCTCTCCAGCCTGCCAGGGTCCCTCTGGATGGCATCCCTTCCCTCCAGCGTCTCAACGAAACCACACAGCTTGGTGTGGCCAGCAGACTTGCTGAGGGTGCACTCGATCCCACCGTCAATCTTGTAATCTTAGTTTACAAAAAGAAAAATAGATGTTACAAGTCTTTGGTTCTAACCAGGGAAGTGACAAGAAGTTGTACAGTTGAACTGGGCTGGTATTTTGTGTCACTATCAAAGCTTGTGATACCAGCTCTGCTTCCAGTTGCAGAAACTGAAACTGCAATAATTGAATCAAAATGCTTTTCTGACTGGGTACTGTACAAGTTAACAATGGAATCTAAACTAGCTTGCCATGCCTTCTTTTGTTTATTGACCAGTAAGGCTGAGAAAATGCATTCTAAAGCTGAGAAAAAGCAGTCTGGTGTGCTGCAGCTTTCATGACACTTCACTGGGATCGTCCTTTTGTCTCTCTCACTTTAGGGGTTTTTAAACTGAGACCAGTGTGCTGATACAAAATGCAGGTAATACATACGTTACACCATGTGAAACTTAATACACCAGTAAGTTGACAGATTGCTTCATAAACTGCACCATGAAATAACACTGAACCATAATTCAGCATTCACTTGAACTCTTTGTGTATCAAACATCAGTTAAATTTTAGACTCTGGACTGCACATATCATCACTGGTTCATATTGTCAACCTCTGGAGATCTGTCACTGAGGAAGCTTGAGCTTTATGGTCTGGGACATCAGTCTGCTTTGTTGATACCTGGCAGCAGCTGGTTTCTCTAAAGCAGTGCTTCCAGCTTTTCATTGAGAGGGCCAAAGGCTTTTTTATTTTTCTTCTTTTCCCCTGTAGTGAAAGATTGCCTTTTTATAAGAGAACTGACGTCAGCTTTGCCTGTCAGATCTCTGCTACGTGGGACCATGCACATTAGGATAGTGATGCTCAACCTGTGCATCATCAGCTGTGTGTTTTCTGCTAAATGTGTTGATTTTGGAATGGTGCTGACATGGTTTCCCTGTAAGGATGCATTTTGGGGAATATTTCCTTGCGTTTCATGGCTGAAAAGAAAAAAGCTAGGAGGTGGTTTGCAGGCCTTGAAAGATCTGAGAAGAGTTAGGTAGAAAAGTCTTCTGCAGCTGGTTGAGACTACCAGAGAAGCCAGATGTCCACAGCAATTCTCCTGGTAGTTTTATGCCTTGTAGCTGGAGCATGGCAAAGCATACCAACAAAGCCATGGCCAAACTTTGCTTTACAGAGAAACAGCTGAGGCTTTGCTGACACTACAGGCTCGGACCTTGAGCCTTTTGTACTTTGTTGAGGCACTGATGCAAAACAGTGCTTCAGCTCTGGGGGCAGCAGAAAGCACTGGCTGAGGGCTCACTATCACATCTGAAGTGTGTCTTGATTGCTGGGTTAACATTGAGTAACATGGCTGTCTCAGAGGGCTTCTGATGTCTTGAAATTAAGATCTGTTCTTTTTTTTTTTCCCTTCAGTGTATTTTGGATGCAAAGGTGTTCCTTATTTTTCTACTTATAGCAGAAGACTAAAAATGCCCAGAATTGTCATCTAGTCCAGATTTTTGTCCAACAATTGAGATTCTGTTAAAAGTTCCACCAAGCTTCTGATTTTATAGAAAAGCTCCCCTGGTTTTAAGTTTCCATTCACTGAATCCTCTTCTACTTTGGTCTGTTTTGTTATGAGCCCTTTACATACATACAGTTAAGATATTTTTTAAAACTGCTAGACTGTTGATGTCATTCTTTCAAACAGCCAGGATCACAAACTTCAGTTTCTTGAACATTTCATCAAAATGTTTCCCAAATTTTGTTAGTTTTCTTATATTGTCCTCTTTAAGCCTCCCACAGTTTCCCTCATTGGTATCCTGTTAGTCTTTGGTATGTCTAATGCATTTTAGCTAAGAGCAAGAAAAGGTTATATCACACATCTAACTGTCTGTGCCTCCAAAAATCACTTTGCTTCAACCACATTGAACCCTTCATTTACAACTTTCCTTGCCAAGCTCTTTTCCAAAATGCTGCTTTCTGGGATAGTCCTCTGTCCTGCAAGTAAACCCTTTGTTTCAGTGCTTCACTTTTAGTTGTATTAAATGCCACCTCTCTTTGTGCCCAAATGAGTAAGTGTCCTAGAATGCTCTGCTTGGTTATTAATTTTAATTAAATGCCTTTTCCTTTATCACCCACAAAGTCAAAAAGAAATAAACAATTTGCAGCTCAGTGATAAAATGTAATGTAACCAGAATTTCAAAGAAGCTGTTTTGAGGTGATTGCCCCATGTGTAATCACATCTCATGACTTAAGAGTCTAATGATTAATCCCTCTAGCGTGTGCTGTGTTGGTTTTATATCCTTATAATGAGAATCAGTTTTTTCTGTTTCATTTATTGCAACATTTAATTTCATGTTTGCTTATATCAAGATTCCTGGTAGTATGCTGGTCAATAGAAGGGCAGAGTAAGAGTTAAAGTAATGTTAGCAAATCTTAATACTTAGCATTTAAATTGGCATGCCAAGATAACGCTGCAAACAGGTTTTGATTAACTTATCAAATACTTTGTGCAGTTGTGAAAAATACAAGGCTTTGAGCATGACAAAGCAAGATGATATGCAATCCAGTGCATACAGCTGTTCCACGTCACTTCTTGGTCCTTAATGTTTCATGATTTAAAAAAAAAATCCATTTCCTGACTTTCCTGCGCTGCAATGCATTGTCACTGTCAACTCCTTTCTCATCCCACTCTTGTCTTTCAAAGTGTCATGAAGGTACCTGCTTTCCAGTTTGCCAAGAGGAACAGATTAGGTAGTAGTAGTTCCTTCCACAAAAATTTCCATCATAGTTCATTTTTCATGAGGGGAAAATTACCTTTATTTCATGTTGCAAATCCAGTAAAGAACTATGGTTTCTGATTTTAAATACTTGAAATAGTATGTACTAAACAGCTGTTGTTTTTTCCCCATCATTTGTATAAAAATAATCTAGTGCCTTTGGAATTGAGTGCTGTAAACTTCCTTGTGTCTCCGTTTCAAAGTTAGCACCAGTGCTTTTCAATACATCCTTTGCAAGGGTATGGGTAGAGTGAAATGCTGCAGGAGGGACATAATCTGTGTTGTGTCTGGAGCATTCTGTTAAGGCTGGCCTTATCTTCACACAACAGGCTGAGGGCTTACAGATAAGTACAGAGGATAAGACCTGGGGGGAAAGAAGTGCTTCCTGTAAGGTGTGTATCTTCTCTGTGTTTCTGATGCTTGTCAGCTCTTTGGCGTCTGTGTCATGGAGCCGTCTCTCGAACTGGAACTCAGCTTTTCAAAGAAGCAGCATTTCTAGATAAAGCAGCTAGGTTCCTACCAGAAGCAGTCAAACCAAAAAGGCGTATCCTTGCATATTGGTGAGAGGTTGTTTCCATACTTCTGATTAAAGGCAGCAGTGCCCTTGCCACCAGGATGAAGGGGTTGTTCGAAGCCCTCGGTTCATGCTCATGGGGCCAGTAAAGTGGTTTTGTGCAGGAAGATCCATCACTCTGCTTTCCTCCTCTGCTTCTGCTTCATGTGTCTGTCAGCTTTCCTCCTCTGCTTCTGCTTTGTGTGTCTGTCAGCTCTCTGTCTTTTTTTTCCCCTTTTTTAATAACCTGAATATATTTCTTAAAACTTGAACAACTATGTGGTTGATAAAAGCTCTGTGTAAATCCCTAGTTCCTATTGAAAGCATTCAGGTTCCAGTCACCCAAGGTTTGAGGGGCCTGATCAAGCAGGTATGCTCAAAGAAAGATATATTAGGATGTGATAGCATCATTGCTAATGACATATAGAAGTTAAATCCCGTACATAGCACTGTAGATCGCTTTCATTTCATTGAAAAACCTGTCCAGCATTGCTTGCCTTATTGTGAAATAAAGTAGTGGCCAGAGAATTTCTCACTAAAGCACGATGTGGGATCTAGGTCCTCCTCAACTATGGAGCTGTCTTCCAGGAATCTCCTGACTACTGCACTACAGGTTCTCCTAGCAGTGCACATCGTCTGCCTCTTTAGCTGAAATTGGGTCATCGATTCTGCCACTTTTTTTCCCCAGAGCAAAAGAGGGAGTGAGCCCCTGTGGTCTTGTGCCTGAGAAGTCAGGTTTAGACCCCTCTTACTAAGCAGTTCCCATCTTGGCATGTAAACTTTATGGATTGCTTTCCTAAGAACACTTGCTTTCCATGCTAGTTGTAACTTAAAGTTGACCCACGTAAATCTGGAGCAGTAAAGTTAAAATTATGTCACCTTGAATTCCCAGTGATGTGTTATTAGAAAGCTTCTGCTTTCAAGTTGCATCTCAAAATGGCTTTGTCTAATTTGTAGCTTTTTCATTCCCTCATAAAAGATGCAACACTGAACAAACACGTGTCAGGATTCAGGTGGAAAATCTCAGACAGTGCAGATTGTGCTTTGATTTGGAGTGGAAAAGGTAGACAAGGCAGTAGAATAGTGCAGCTATCAATAATTTTGTGTTCTGTCTCCCTTTCTTCCTTTAGCTTATATTAAAGGAGAGATTAATCTTTATTCTTGTCTGCATTTTAAGAAATGTTGTCCATGAATTTCTAAGCTTCAGATAAAACTGGGTTTTATTTCCAGTGGCTGCATGGAGTCCACAGACACAAAGAACATGTGGAATTTAGTGATTGCTTGGAAGTGCTTTTTGATTACTTGAAGAAACAAAAGCTGGTTTAAAACTGAACCTTGTTGACTTGTGTGGCTTCTTCAGAGAACTTGTGTGTGCCTTGTGAGAACATACACAGTTCTTAGATTACAGATCACTTGGTGAGATATAACGTGCACGTGTGTCTGTGGTGCAGTCCCTGTGCTGGCAGCTGAAGCAATCCAAAGCTGAGTGTGCAGCGTTCACCTTTGTGAGCTGGTGCGATGTAGTATAGAGCTGAAACGGTCAGACAGCCCCTCTGCTAAACCAAGGGTATCTACTCAAAAGCCAAACACCAGCATAGGTTTTGCTGGGGGAACTATTGGCCAAACCAGTTGAAAATTGAAACGTGTGTTGTTCCAAGATCCAGTTTAGCCTGTTTTGGAGCAAGTGAGTAGAAGCAATACCTCCAAATAAAAACTTCAGCTTGGTCGGCTTCATATTGCAAATTCTTAAATAAAATAAAGTGAAATTTATTTTTCCTTGCCTGCAGTTGTTTTAGGGTGTCTGCAAAGAAAAATTAAATCATTATTTGGGAACCAAAACAGGGCCAGGAGATGCAGAAATCCTGAGTGTGGGAATTGGGAAGGTATTTTTACTGGCTGAAGGGGCTTTGATTTTTGCAGTTCTCAAGCTACCCAGTTCATTTGTGAATAAAGATGAATGTCAGGCTGGAACAAGATGTCAGATTCATCAAGGTGGACAGATTTTTTACTGGATTCTGGAAGAAAGCGAGGATCTGCATGTGCTGGGTATTTTTCATGCACTGTAGCTTAGAGGAAGGGCATGCTTTATAAAGGTTACAAGTTGTAAGGTAAATGAAGACTTTAAACGGGAAAAAGGCAGGATATAGATGTGGAGATATGTAGGCAAATATGTAGTCTCACTGTTTGGTCTCAGTGCTAAAATAAACAAAGGCTCTGAAACAAAATGTTTTCATGTGTGAAAGCAATGATGGGAAGCAAAACATTCTTCAGGGAGCAAAGTTTGCCTTCACGTAAGGCTCATGGCTGTGCGTAGCCAAGTAACATGCAGCAGGCATGTTTTAGTGGGTTTTGACACTTCCCTGACTTCCCTTCTGGTGTTGCCAGATGCCAAATAGGAGTGGGAGGAGAATTTTTGAAGAAATATTTGACTATGAAATAACTAATTTGGGGTATAGCAAAAGAAAACCACTGAAACCTTGTGACAGGGTCTCAAAAATCAGTTTGGTGTACATAGCTGTGCTAATAGCTTCTCTTTTTGCAATCTCTACAGTGAGATCTATCATGTCATGGTGCAATCAATTATTTAGAACAGGAGCCAGTCTAAATAGGCAGGCAGACAAAAGGAAAGAAAAGAAGGACTAGGGGTAGGGCTTGCAGAGTGAATTACACCTGGTCATGAAGGAACTCTGTGGGAGTACGTCTAGGATTGCACTCGTGTCTCTGCCTCAGAGTCGTGTTCCTGGAGCCTGTTTTCTCTCCAGGGTTCTCTGTGCTGGCAGCTTCCTGGAGGCTTCTCCAATCACATCGAAAGCTGATATGCAAAATACGTTTCTAAGACTGTTGCACCAGAATTTATATAAAAGTGAATAATAGACATGGGCTTATAGCAAGCAAAACCCCAGACCTGTATTTTCTGTATTAATATAAAATACTGTACTTAATCTCTGTGTAGAAATATTTGAATGGAAGCTTTAAATCTTGAAGTAGGTTGCTCCTACTGAGATCTCTGAACTTCTGCTTTAGCAGCCCTGCAACTAAGGTGAAGCTAGGCTTGCACTTTTTAAAAATAATCATAATTCAGTATTTGCCTTTTAGTAAAGGAGTAAAGAATGAGACACATTTCTAACTTACATTTGCAGAGCTGGAATTTTAGACGCTGTCTACCAAGGCTGATTTTTACTAGTTAGCTTTCTGTTGAGTGCTTGGATGTGGCTTGATGGTTTTTCCATGACTCCTGAATACTTCTGTAGTAAACATGTTGGAATGTTAACATTTAAATTCCATTTTAGATAAGAAAAAAAAAATGGTATAATAGCATCTGACATTACGATATATTGGCAGAAATTTTGCATCCATTAATCTTAAGGCACACTGAGATGTTCTAAAAGCATTTGTGCTTTCAACTAAGTATATTATTGAGATGTAAGGGTTTTCAGGGCTTGATACTGATAAAGATCATGTAACTGTCTTTTTAATAGAAATAATTGGAACAAAGCAGGCAGACCAAGAGGTGACATCTCAGCCAGTGCTGTAAAACTCCATAAACCACTAAGTGCAGGGTGGAAGGGAAGGGGAACAGTGCACTTCTCTAACTCTGGTTAGCCAGCGTTTTGAAAACAAGGTATGCAAATAGGTAGTAAGGTTTGTGGAAATACTTGTTTTAAACATTTCAGAGAGAGGAAAAAACTGGTGACAAAATACTGCTGGTGGGAAGGTTAAGTAGCAATTTGTAATTGCTCTTAAGGATTTACTGATTGTGTGTGGTCTTTGTGAGAGGTGTTTGTAGTTCCTGTGTTCTTCATTGAGAACATCAAAAACAGGGTCCCTTGAATGGTAGCTCTTTTGGAGTGAAGCAGGACTTTTGTTTGAAGAAACTCTGTTATGTGTCAGGTGAGGGCCGTCACTGCCTCTTATGCTGCTTCATGGGAAGTGACTGAGCATGCAAAATGTGTAGATTAAACGTCTTGGTATAGGATTGATTTCAGTCTCTGAATCCTGTTTTTCAAATAAACGTCTAATTCAGGATACAAATAGGGAAAATAGAGCTCACAAGCCCTCTTGACTTTGTTTCCCTTAAGTAGCATAAGTGTAGTCCCTGATCCCAGAGGCAGTTGTTATGAATGCCACTCCTGGAGCTAAATATCTGAGAGGGATGCTGTTCATCACGATGGTTGTCTTTCCTGGCCAGATCTGTACAGTGCGAGCTTCCAGGAGATAGTTCTGTCTCTGATATGTATTTCTTGTGAACTTTTGCTTTTAAATCAGTTGCTTTGTTTCCAGCCAAACAGGGGAATTGTCTTTGGCACACAAGACACCCTTCTGTTCTCAGGTTTGACTGTAAGCGACTTACAAGGCCAGGCACTCTGGGGTGGAGAGACAACCCAAGTTCTTTTAAAGTGTTTGGGTTTTGGTTTTGTTTTCTTTTGGTTTTTTTTAATTGAACTGAATGTAGTTGTTTTTTAGGCCAAGAAAATCTAAGATAACAATATGCTTAAAGTTCTTTAGATGAATTAAAATTTGGCAAAGTCCGTTATTAACCCAGTCCTGAAAGCTGTTGGTCTGTAAATCATCTAGTTCTCTTTGTGATAATATTTATGCAACAGTCATTGCTCAAAATTTTCTTAGCATATTTTGCATCAGTCAGAAAGCACAAAGGAAGTAGTTGCTTTACGTTCTTAATACGAAGATTTGTGCAATTTCCAAGAACAATACAGGATAGCTGTATGGGTGATCTGCTGGCACAAATAAATGAGGTTATTTCCACAGAAATGTGTCAAAAGATGCACTGTCTGTCAAGTACGTAGAAAGTTGTGATGGTTCTGTAAGTGAAGTGAAATTATCAATTAGCACTCTTAAGTTGTATTTAGTGATAAAATTCAATGGATTTCGTTGCTTTTATTCATGCCTGACTTGTAAATATTCTATGTTTTACTTAATAGAAAGCGTTTCTTTTGAATTCCAGTGTCCAGTCCCTTTGGAATTTACATCAACTGACCTGCATCAAATGACAGGGATTTTTCCAGATATCCCTTCAAAGCTGTTTCCCTGGTTCTGCTTCTCTCAGCAGACTTTATCTCCTAGTGTCACTTAAGATTGAGTTGCAGTGCTGTTGAATGTCAAACAGCCGTGGCGTTGAGACTGCCGCTGCTCCTGTCACTGCAGAAGTTTCATGTATGGCTTCAGCAGACTGTAAAGAACTGAGACTGGTCACCATAAACAAAGACCTGAAGGTATCGATTTTGTCTTTTTGTTTTCAGAGGGTCCATATGGAATATTTGCTGGCAGAGATGCCTCCAGGGGACTAGCAACTTTCTGTCTAGATAAAGATGCACTCAGAGATGAATATGATGACCTATCGGACTTAAATGCTGTACAGATGGAAAGTGTAAGAGAGTGGGAAATGCAATTTAAAGGTAAATTCTCAAATTAGCAGCACACCTTTAGCTTCAGGAAATGCTTTTAAAAATGACTGATTTGGGCTTGGGGCAGCTTTTAGAAATGTTGATAGTAACATTAATAATGCAATGTAAATTTATTGGGGAAAAAAAATGGGGATTTCGGGCCTTTCTTCTGGAGAGAGGATTCCACTATATCCTACCACAGCTTTTCAACCTTTTAATTTTATAGAAGAAAGCTGTTCTCAGCTCTTCAGCACAGAATTTCACCTCTTGAATCTCAGTGTAGCTTAGCTGATGGAATTCCCGCTTGCAGGTTGTTGGCTTTGGAGGCCATGGAATTGTGATTAAGACCAAGAGTTGTTTTGGCATGAAGGGTTGAACAAGTTTGTCCTGAAATAATTTCTCAGAAGTACGGAAGGATGTCTCTGGAGGGAGGGGGAGTCATTTTTCACATTAATTGAAATCAAAACAGGCTGAGGGAATTTGTGCTGGTTTAACAGCAGTGTTTCCAGCCATGGTGTGATAAAGCTTGCCTGACTAGCTGCGGGAGAATGAAACAGAGTACTCGAGCAGAGAAAGTAGTGAGTGGCAATGGTAGCAAGATGGTTTTAGGAGGATGAGCTTGCTGATAAATTGCCATGAGTTTCAGTGGTTCAAGTTCAGAACTTGAGTGTGTAGGAGAAAAAGCAAATGTGCAGCAGGATGACTAGCAAATGCAGTTGTATTTGATTGTAATGGAATCATAAATAATCTTTTTCAGAAAAATACGACTACGTAGGTAGACTCCTAAAACCAGGGGAAGAACCATCAGAATACACAGATGAGGAAGATACCAAGGATCACACTAAACAGGAATGAACTTTGTAAACAACCAAAGTCAGGGGCCTTCGGAACTGCAACCTCTTATTCCCCATCACAGAATGTCCTGCATCTTTGGGTACAGTTCATCTGCTGCGAAAAACATTCAACAGGTTTTGTACAAGGAAAATAATACACATTTGAATACTAGACATTATTTGGGCTGCCAGACTTTTTGTTGCAGTTTATTTGTAATGTCTGGTTAGGCTTCATTAGTGAAGAGGGGCCAGGGACTTAAAGGTAAAACCGTTATTCCTTTTTATCGGTAAGCTGAAGCCTTCAAATAGAATATATTGCAAGTTCTCTAAAAGACCTGAGTCTCCAAGCTCAGTGGAAGGTTTCAATCTTGTCTGATGTATGTCTTCTCCTTCAGCATTAAAGAAAGACGTACTCATGTACATCAGTATCAGTAGGTTAGACTACTGAAACTGGTGTTAAAATGTGAATTTCCACTTTTGTTTTGTATGTGGGCGTTAGCAGCCCTGGCAGAATACTTCAGTTCTCTAAGAGAAGTCCGTGTAGATTAGGATGGGGGTAAAATTCATCCTTTTCTCAAAAGGATTGGGTACAACTGTTTCCTCTGCAACAACTATTATCTGAAGCCTGCCTCTCCCCCCTTTTCCCATCCTCTAAATCAAATCAAATCTTAAGTGTGCCTTATTTCGCTTCCATAGACTTGAATTGTTTTAAGGGACAGCCCCAAAGTTGTGGTTTCGTAGTCACTACAAGCAGCATTGAGACTGAAGTTAGAATGTTCTGTTGACTGGAAAATGTTGATGTCATTCTGTGTATAGAATGTAAAAGAGGAATACTCAGTGTTACTGCCATATGTTAATACTACATATAGTTAAATTAGCATTGTGATGGCCAAACGCATACTCCCATGCTTCTTTTTAAGTAATTACAAACACACACAAAAGTCACCCTTCCTCCTCTTCCAGAAGCTGCCTAACTTTTGGGAGCACAGCCTTCACACCCCTGCAGAGTGAAGGGGCGTGCGCGTGTGTATGTGTGCGTGTCTGTCCGAATGCAAGACTTGGGAGGGATTGTTTCTGCAGGCATTGTAAATATGAGTACCATTTTAATAAAGCATGTACAATACCACATGTGCTCTCAGACTTTGTGTAGAAGCTGTTAAGCAAGAGCTGGAATATGATGGAACACAAAGAAAGGGGAAGAAATCTTGGATATGAAACGTTCACTGCTGATAATGTTGTTCCTTGTCCTGGTGGCGTTATTGTTCTTTCCGTTGGAGTTTGAAGGATCCTGAAGACTTACTCAGGTAAGCTGTGTGTAAGAGAATAAACCTATGCCAATGCAGTTATGGTGGGGGAAAAAAATATGATATAAATGTGCAGAAGCATTTTAGGAAATCAGTTAATGTACAGCAAAAGGATGTGTCTGGTGGCACTAACAGGACAACACCACCGGAGATCCGTACGTGGGAATCACTCAGCGTACTGCTGAAACTTCACCCTCTGTTCTGCTCAATTTGTTAATGGTGACACTCTTAGGTTTGTGACTTGCAGCTTTGTGGCTTACAACTGTACCTCTGTTTGCAGATTTCACCTGTGCTAAGTCTACAGTAACAGAGTGCTATATAACCTTCTGTTGAACTGTAAACTGTGAAATTCCAGAAACTACTTCCTTTTTATTACTATTTGACTGAGAGAGATTTATATTGATGTAAATGAAACAAATAAACAAAAATCCTCTGTTGAATCATGTGTAACTCACGTGTCCTAGAAGGCAGGTTAAATGGTCTTCCTTGCATATATCCAGGCTTGGAATAGAACTGTTTCATCCCAGCAGCAGCAGAACGGGAGGCATTTCTCCACAGAAGTGAGGTTACACTTGCAGGTTTCTGCTTTGCTCAGATCCTCATAAAGCTGAGCCTTGGTGGAGCATCCAGCCTTTGGTCTGCACATCAGTACTGTCATCAGCTAATGCTGCTGAAATGCTGGGCATGCTAGTGTAGCTAGCCACAAAAATACATGTTTTAGCTGGAACCATGGGAGCTACCAGGGGATAAAGAAAAGCATTCTTGCAGAGAGGACGAGCTAGGAGTACTTAAGCACCAGTTCTTTATCTGGATGCTTCACTGGGGAATTTTTTTTAACTAAATCTCACTATAAAAGGTTTTACACCACATTTACGGTATGCCTTCCACTTTTAGCTTTGTGCCAGCTGCTGCACCTTGTCATGGCACCACGCTGTGTATAGCTGTGGAGCAGGAAAAGGCGGCGTACCCAAAGGTCAGATAGGACAACCAGATAAATATATGTTGGTTTTTTTTTTCCCAGGTTTCCACATGAAAATACACATACTGTGTGTTACAGCTTCTACTGTACAAAGGCATGGCTGGAGGGTTTTTTTGTTGTTTGGGGTTTTTTTAATAACTGTTTTAAAAGAACAATGCTCAAATTTTTACTTTTATGACTTTTGATTGGTTGAACAGCAAGGTGGGTAAAGGATGAGTTTTACTTTGAAGCAACTTAACAGCAGCAGTATATTGCATAGATTTAATCCTGTATTTTGAGGGCTAGTGGATCTAAATGCATAGAATCATGGAATGTATTGGGTTGGAAGGGACCTTCAAAGGTCATCTAGTCCAACCCCAATTAACCTCATTCATTCTACAAAGTCACTCATGACTGAAAGCTGACCACCAAAAAAAGTGTTAAGCCCACTCTAGCTTTCCTTTTTATAAAAAACCTGACACATACAAAGAATAATTTAGAAGAGCAGATCCATCAAAACTTCAGTGCAATTAATATACTAATTTTATGGATATGTTCATCTTCGTAACATTTGTGTCAATCCCTTGGCCAGAACTCACTATTAACTACAGTGACAGGCAGGTTGATACTGACAATGTGTTAAATTTTGTTTAAGCAACATAAGGGACTTAAGGGAGTATTTATCATCCTCTTTAGAAACAAAAAACACTTCCAGTTTAATATATGACTTGTTTTTCTAGCCTAGACTTGGAGTTAAACTAGTTTGAGAAGTCATTTGTTTTGACATGTCTGCTTCATTTGTACACTGCTTCCCAAAAATGCTTTATTATGGCAGGAACTCTATTTTTAAATCTTCTTGATTAAAAAAAAAAAAATACCACGTTGTTACTTGATCTCAACATCTTTAATTTTCACTAAGGACAACAGAATTATCCTTTCACATGCTTGTACATTTTTGTGTCTTTTCATTGAGCTAGATCTACTTTTTCTTGGCTAAAGCTTAAATTTGCTATCCTTTAAAGTCAGACACAGCATGTGAAAGCATTCTGCTTCTGATCTTGTTTCACTTAATCTTAGTTTTATGCTATTTTGAAAAGTATTTTTTTTTCTTCCTGCAAAATCAGATTTGACTTTAGTATCTTCATTGTAAAGGTCAAGGAATAGTTGAACCTCACTTATGCTTTGTGTGAGAATCTCTTTGATAATTATTTTCTCTACAATAAAAGGTTGTGGGTTTTTATTTCCTCCAGGAAATACATGCATTGTTGCATAGAATAGTAAAAAATACTAACCAGGATCTAGTACTTTGAATATAATGGTCTTCCTGGCTTTGCTTTGTGGTTGGCTTTATTTTTTTTAGGACAAAGCTGTGTAGTTTTTCATGAAGTGTTCCTCACTAATTCAGCAACTCAGTACTGAAGTGTGGCTGAAGTTCATTTATGAAGCTCACAGTGCATTTGTGATGAAATCCTGTGGCCTTAGAGTCTGTTGTGCAGTTTTGGCTCTCTCCCATTCCGCTGCTGCAGACTGAAGGGCAGGCTGTGGGGAAAATCCCTGCCATCCCTGCCTCTGACTGCTCTGTCAGGCATGAATGGAATGATGCAACTGCAGCTCTAGATTTGGCTCTTTACTCCTTTTCCTACTTAATAGCAACTCTGGCCTCGAAGGCTTACTTAAATATGGAAACTAAATAAATAATAAGTATGAATGCTACTGGCAAATCCTTCCACTGGCTAAAGGTGAGTGATTAATAAGAGGCAGTTACAGATTGGGGTTTAAGTTTGCTTTTGATATACCTGTGTGCCACAGTTGGTTCAAATGCAGGTGAAGTGTTGTTTACCTGAAAACATTTAAAAAACCCCAAAAAAACACAACCTAAAGTTTCCCTTGCCCTTTCTCTTTGGGGATTCTTGTGTTTTTGTGTATTTTTATCCTGTGCCAGAAGGCAGCAACTTTAATGTGTTTCATAGAGGTCTAGTCTGGCACTGCAGCCTTCCTGCAAAATTCATTAAGAAAAAGTGACAGTTTACTTTTTTTTTTTGGTGACAATCATATTTTACTGACCTGTCACATTTTCTAGATAACTAGGCAAAGCCTAAAAATGTACACTCTGTAAGCCCCTGTCAAAACAAAGCCTTTTGGAGGTGTGAAGTTCTGGGGGTGAGTCTGGATTTGTTACTTGACAGCAAGCATTCACTTAGTGTTTGTACAAAAACTCCCTTTCTCTTGAGTGACTACGGCCCCCACTTCACAGGAGTGAATTCACTCTCCTGTGCTTTTACATATTTGAAAGCACCTTTTTTTTATTATTTTTTTTTACTAGAAAGAAACCTTAACTAACCAGCTTTGAAGTTACTAACCAAGGCCCTGCCTTAGAACTGGTAAAGGAAATTATTAAATGTCTTTAAAATGTGATAATGTTTCCATATAAGTTGTACTCTGCAGTTTCTTCTTACTTAATAATACCTCAGACAAGTTAAAAGCTGTAAATCCATCATGGGGTTAGGTTTTGGGGTTGGCCCTGTTGCTGCATTTTCACAGTGGAGTTTGTGGAAGTGTAAGTTGCAAAGGGAACTGCATTCCTCCCCCCTAACCATGGTTAGAAGAAAGTTTTTAAGCTTACAGGTGTAACCTGGCATAGCTGTGGGGTTTGTCAGTAAAGAACATCGGCTGACACTTAGTCTCTCCCTCCATCTGGAACCGAGGGAGTCTCGTTTGTCACCTCAGTGCCGCAGTGATGCCTGAAGCAAAATCTGCAGGGGAGAGGCTGCTGTGAATACAAACTGGTTTCTGTTCTCTCTCATGCTTTATCTCCCACAGAAAGCCCTGTTAACCTCCAGGAGCATCAGTCCTGCAGACAGGCCCCTGCTGCTCCTTACAGGAAAACATTTATTGGTCTCCATCAGGAACAAGAGCCATCTTGAGTCTGCCCTTCCTTCCCTTTAAAAAAAGCCTTTAGAATCCAGTAGTGTGAGCATGACAAAAGAAAACTCTGACTGATTTTAGGCAGGGTAGTGTTTTTAAATATTTGTACAGTCATTTCTCAACAGAAGAAATGAAGACAAACCTAAACAAAATTCTTTTAGAGTTTTTAGCCAAGGAAAGGTCTAAGACTTGCTAAGTGTTTATTTACAGACTACTGTTAGAATACAGCCAGTCTTCAGAAAGACAAATTGAAGGCTGGGTGAAATGGACCTAAAAAGGCATTGGAAAGTTGTGGGACACATACATGGTGTGGGCAAAGACATTTACTGAAAGGTGAGGAACCACTTTTAAGCCATCTAGAGAAAGAAGCTGCTTAGCCAGCAAAGTCTTTGGGTTTTATTCCAAATTCAGTGGTTCTGTTCTCAGCTCAGTGTGCCAACAGCAGTAATCAAGTATTGTTTTCCCCACCTCTCCACAAGGGGAGAGGGGGAAGATCCAAGCCCATGGGAAGCGAAAAAGGGGCATTCCTAGCAGGTAGCCAGAGCTGTGGCTGGACTTGGGTGGGTTTATGTCCACTGAAATAAAGGAACACTCTAAGCAACTAGCCCTGGAGAGGCCAACAGGACAGACAGCAGGTAAAGTATTCATCTCTCTGCTTTCACCCATATTCATCACTCACCTGTCATTTTTCTTTGACAGATATCCAGTCATGGAAAAAATAAGTCAATCAATATGGAACTTGAAGCAAGCTGGTTGACTTTCTAAGAACCACTTCAGCCTTTAACAGGCTGGGTTTCCCTGACAGCTTACTGCACCAGAGGCAACAGAAATTCACATGCAGATCTACAACCTTACACTCTTTCCAGTTGTTTTTCTTCATGCTTTGGGGGGCAGTGGGGGGGGGGGAGAAAAAAGTTGATGTACAACACCATTAGGTTTTTTTGTTTTGTTTTTATAAAATTTGTCAAGATATCACAAAATTACACACACTAAAAGCTAAATCTGCACATTTTCCAATGAAAAAGTGAAAGGCAATATCTTAAATTTATTACTTGTATATACAATTTCAATCCAAATTTACATTCGCGGCATTTTCTTGGATAGCAAAAGGCATGGAGCTAACTCAGGATTGAGATGTGTCACTTCAGCATATTTAGAGGATATTACTCAAAAAATACATGTTCATTTAAATTCATTTAGAACAGGCCACTTCACAAAAGGCTCAATTTTGTATTGAAATTGTATGAACTGTTGGGAAGGCGACTGCTGAATAATTCTCCTTTACAACGCAAACGTTCAGTATTTGTTTCAGGGAGATTCACAAGACAATGAAAAGTTAATGGACTTGTTATAACCTCTGAGATCTGATCTTAAGTTTAAAACCCCACCTGTGACTGCAGGTAGGACACAGTCATGGATTAAGGCCTTTGTGCTAGACATAACTTTTGAACTTTAAAAGTTAACTGAAGTCTTTTTTTGTAGTTAATTAACAAAAAGCTTGAAATTCTCACCTGCCCTTGGAAGAGATAAGTTATCCACCCAGTTCTTTTGGAATCTTTAAAAACAAAGTAATGAAGTTAATAAGAAATGACAGGATATAAACATTCCCATCTTTCAGCCATAGAAATGGATTTGTCTTTGAATAACTTGCATTCAGTGAAATTGTATTTAGACCTGTTTGAAATTATTTAGGCTTAGCTAGCACAATTTAAGCAGAACTTCATTCAGATACTGCAAAATCAAACAAAATTTACAAGGAATACTTTGTTTCCCTCCAAACTTACTTTTATTACTTGAAATATGGAGAAAAAAAAAAATTAATTATGCCTCTCCTGTTAGAGTACTTCATAATCATAAGAGAATTCAACTGAAGACACCTCTCAAGCCAATAATAATTTGAATAGTTGCTATTTCAACAGCCTGCACAAACTGTAGATACTGTATGTTAATTTAAGATGCTATGACATCAAACAGATCCATTTTCCCCTATATTTTTCTGTTGCTTGAGTTATTAAGAACCAGGACTGACAGAAAGATCTGCACAACTACCCTGGCTATGTTCACTCAAACTCCATACTTAATAAAATACAAACTATTGAGGCCCTGAAAAAAATAGAAACTATACCTTTAAATAGAATCCAGAAATGCAATTTCATATATAGCTGCACATTCTCGAGTGTGCTTTTGCACAAACACATACTTTTAAAGTCAGATTCAAGAGCAAACCAATCACATAGATCCTTCCTTTACCTTTAAAATTCTGCAGATAACATCATCATTTTTGCTTTGGGAAAATACAAATAATGGGAAAATCTGGGCAAAGAAAGCACAGTAAATAACATGAATATATCATACCTTTTTAAGAAATATGAGCTGAAATGTAAGGCATCCCCCAAAGTTGTTTTTTTTTTGCATATGCAAGGAATGCAGTTCTTTGTAAACAAAAGCTCGAGGAAAGCAATACTGAAGCCAAAGAATCTTCCCTAGGATCCTTCCAATGATCCCAGCGCTCCTAGGCTAAGTGTTTTGGAACTAAATCCTGTGAAAAAAAGAGAATCCAATCCTTTGTCTGCCCTTACATTTTTAATCATGTATTAGATTGGCTCGCCTTGAAGATCTCCAAGTTAAAGAGAGTGATGTCAAAGTTGCTTCTCAGGGGTGCAAGCTCGTTGTAAGTCTATTTCTCTGGTACGTCACTTTCTATGGATTTTGTGGCAGCATCGCTCCGGCCTATGGACACGTACACAGGTTTCCCACTGGTAACGTTCCCCAGTGCCTGGGGCTGACAGGCAGCCGCGGGCTTAGCGGCAACAAGTGCTTTAGAAGAATGAGACTGATGTCTGCGATGAGCTGAATCCTCACCTGCTGCAGCGACCAGTCTCTTTCTGCCAGATTCTTCACTAATAGGAGGCTGAAAATAAACATTGGCAACCTGTTAAATGCTTTTTTTTCTGTAAGGCCTTTTCATAAGACAGAGCATTCCACACTTAGGCTCTTAGGCCTAGTACTCTTAGTTATTCACTAAGTTATTCATTTAGTTATTTCCTGGCCACTTAGCTAGAAGTGCAGGTGTGTGACTTGTTAAGGACTGGAAACAGTCTGGCAGCATGATTGAATCATCACTGCCCAAATCTTTGCCACAGCGCCTAGAAAATGGAGGATTATGGAGTGTGGTGGTAATGCTGTGCACCATAACCCAGTTATGAAAAGCGTGGCAGCACTGCACTCACAGAATTATAAAGTGGTTTGGTTTGGAAGGGACTTTTTAAGGTACCTAGTCCAACCCTTCTCCAGTGAAAAGGGACAACTGCAACCAGATAAACTCTGGAATCTCCATTTAAGAATTCAGCATTCTACAGGAAGGATGCACGGAATTGAGCAAAGTCTCAGCAAGGACAATGCCTGTCACAGCTCATTAAGAAATGCCAGTTGGGTGTTAATTTATTTGCCAAATTCTTAAAATGGTATAGAAGTCATCAGTCTTACCAGATGACAAATGAGCTTTTGGTTATTTAATTCATTACACAATTAAAATGGGTCAATGTTTTTTTTACATTTTATCCACCACATCTCAGCTCCATACTTTAGTTCAATAAAGAACATCTAGAATAAAACTCCATTTTTAATTTCATTTTTTTAATCATGCTTTTTCTAGTTCTTGCCAGGATTTGTAAAGCTGCCTTTTTGTGAAGTACTGTTCTCAGTTTACCTTGCAGGAAAAATATTCATATGTCAAATATTTATTTAAAACAGGTACTGAAACTTACATCCACTCTGAAGTCCTCCAGTCTCTTAAATTTACTAAGGTATTCTTGCAGTTTGGGGTCGATAGCTGGAGTCTTGTGCTGAGAATATTTTAGATAAGCCCAAAATTTTTCCAGTCCATATAGCTGACCTAGTAATGAAAAAAAGATTATTTGACCAATTTACAAAGGTCAAATTTAATTAAAATCTCAATTATTCACTGCTAACTGTATGTTTAAGAGAACTATAAGACAAAAGGAACAAGAACAAAAGTTGCTCCATGATACTCACCAGCTTCAAAGTCTCTCTTTGTTTCTTCTTGGAAATCCTTGAATATTTCTTGCCTGAATTTCTTCTCTAGGCCATAGCTGTAAAATCTAAACAAGCATTCCAATCCGTACCTGTAACAGAGGAAAGAGGTATAAAAGTCTTGCATGTGTGCTCCTCATTCCTCAGGGGGATGCAGAGTTTTCAGTCTCTCCTTGCATTTAAATAAACAGTTAAATTTAAATAATTTTTTTACTCTTCTCATAAAACCCACTTCCTTTTGACATCTATTTTCATTGACCTGTTGTTCTGAAACGTCTTCACAAACAATCACAACTGACAGGAAAATCAAGTTTGTCCCACAGTTTCAGCTGATGAACCACAGCCGCTACGCACACGTACAAAACAGAGACAGAACCTGATGCGTAGGGCAGGACCTGCTGTTCTCTCAGCTCCTGCACACCCCAGTGCCAGGGTTTCTGGCTCAGTATTTACACAGAATTGCCCAGATTGGGAAAGACCTTTAAGATCATTAAGTCCCATCATTAACCTCACACTGACAAGTCCCCCACTAACCCATGTCCCTCAGCACTATGGCTACACGACTCTTCAACCCCTCCAGGGATGGGGACTCCACCACTGCCCTGGGCAGCCCCTGCCAATGCCTGAGAACCCTTTCAGCAAAGAAATTCTTCCTCATGTCCAATCTCAACTGCCCTGGGCACAACTTGAGGCCATTTCCTCTTGTCCTGTCACTTGTTCCTTGGTTGAACAGACCCACCCCCACCTCTCTCCACCCTCCTTTCAGGGAGCTGGAGAGAGCTGGAAGGTCTCCCCTCAGCCTCCTTTTTTCCTTAGCTCTGAACTCATCACACTTGTGCTCCAGACCCTTCCCCAGCTCCGTTGCCCTTCTCTGGACACGCTCCAGCACCTCCATGTCCTTGTAGTGAGGGGCCCAACACTGAACCCAGCACTCAAGATGCAGCCTTACCAGTGCCCAGTACAGGGGGACAATCACTGCCCTGGTCCTGCTGGCCACACTATTGCTGACACAGTCCAGGATGCTGTTGGCCTTCTTGGCCACCTGAGCACACTGCTGGCTCGTGTTCAGCTGCTGCCAACCAACATCCCCAGGTCCCTCTCTGCTGAGCAGCTCTCCAGACACTCCTCCCCAAGCCTGGCTTTGTCACACTCTGGCTGTGGCTGCCACACAGTCACCAGAGCTGCCTTGGACCTCTAGATAGCTGGGATGTCCTTCTGTTCTGCATTCATCTGCTGCCACCTTAGTCCCCTGAACAGCCTTCTGAAGCTTCTCCCAATAAACGTATCCTTGGATAATCACAGAGCATCAAGAAAGCTCAGAGCAGAGACACAAGGTATTACCAAAGCCACCTTTGCACCCTAGGGACTATCACTCTGCAGTCTCACACAACATATCCAAAGTTCAGCATTTCCACAGCCAGTACTTCCTCACTTGGCATTCCAAATGTTGGGCTCTCTGGCTAAGAGAAATAGAGGTGGGGAGAACTGGGTGGAAGGAAGGGCAGAAGGAGCAGTGGTAATTGCCTTTGTGCTCGTTTTTCTGGCATTTTTGGAAGGCAACAAACAGTTTGAACAAATTTATTGATGTTAAGAATGTCTTCACCTATGGAAGGAAGGCTATTAGGAATGTCAGAAAATATAGAGGTGACTTGTCACAGTCAACAAATCACAAGATTCTCTAGAATTCAGGACCAATTACAAGTCAGGAAATGCTGCACATTTAGCTATTTATCTGCAAAACACAAATATATACAACCAGACTTTTGGTATTAAAATAATTTATACAAACTGCTATTTTAAAGATTTACCAAGAGCCAAAGCCAACACTAAAAACATTCGCTTCAGATACATGTAAACTTCACAGTCATTAAAACAAATTGCAAGACCTCAACAGTTGTTAGCTTCCAGGAAAAAGTGAATACCTGTAGTGTTCTTTTGCATCATCTAGAGCAAGTTGTTTGAATTCTTCATACATTTTCTTGTTAAAGTGATCTCTCAGAAAAAAGGACCAGAAACGAAAAAGTGTGTTCATTTCTTGGGACTGGCCAATTCCCAACCGTTTCCTCTCTGGAAGAAAAAAAGAAAGGAAGAAAAAAAACCAAAACAAACCACTCTGATTTTTAATTTTCCAGCAGATTACTTTCAAGTGCTTTTCCATCAGTAATACACACACAAGATCTTCCAGTAACTTGAGTATAAACTTGACGGTAACGTTTTTGTCAGGGAATGTAAAGTTAAATGGAAAGCAGAGTTCACCAAATAAAAGAATCAAATAGGTTTTGCTTTTCTTTCCCAAGAAAAATCAAGGATGAGGAACAATGTAGAGAAAACTGGTATCAGACAACACCTGGTAACTTCTACCTAGAACTTTAGGAGGCGTGTGTAGCAGCTTACCCATTAGACACCTTCGGCGATACTTGTGGTACACCTGCTGAGTGAAGCCATTTTCCTTTAACAGTTCATGAGAAGGGTGCTGAAATTTTGGGAGAGAATTTGGGGTACACCCATAAGTTCCTGCTAGTGGAGCTCCTTCTGAAGGCGAAGCATTGGAACTGCTGAATAAAAAAACCAAACAAACTTATTTCTGTCCTATAAACAGTGCCTTTCTGCAGAACCCATGTTCAGCCATTCTGATCTACTGCCAGACCAGTACAGCCACCTGATGACCACTACGATGCAAGCCTGGGGTGCCAGTCAGCTGTTTTCAGGTGCACCTCAGATTCTGTGAGGTGCACCTGAAAATCAGATTCTGTGCTGTTATGTCGAAGAACAGACAGTTTGGGATGATAATAATTAAACATTCCTGTAATGCCTAATTTTAAATGACCACTTAAAGGCAAAAAAAATCACTGAACATCAATACTTCAATATTACTGATACTAAATCATGGATCAACAAACATCATGAACACGATCTAGTTAGCTTACTTCCATATAACCTTGTATTCTACATTTTGTCTTTCTTCATCACTCTTTTATTGCTTCCACTGGATTTATAAATCTTCTTTTATCACAGCTTATTTCTCCCTTAGCAGTGAGAACTAATAACACTGCAAACACATTTTCTACAAAAAAAGAAGTAGTTACCTCACAGAGGAACTTCTTGGCCTGTGGTCTCTGGAATCCATCACCCAACCAACGTGGCTTTCCAAGGGAGGATTTGTACTGTGTCGTGTTTTTCTTTTTCTTGGAGTCTGAGAAAGTGAACGAAGTATTTATCTCCCTAATTTGAATTCACTCATTCTCTCCCTCTTAAAACAGAGCTCTGAAAATTTTATATTCTATCTAACACATTATAAAGTCATGACACTCCAGTTTCACAACCTAAAGATTAGTCTTATGTAACAAATTAAAAATCTTTAGACATTTCACATTTTCAGCAAGGATTTATGAAATGTTACAGAGAAAACTCAGAAACCATTTTGTAGAAATAAAATATTTATCAAATGAATATGGTAAATAGTTTGAAGATAAACAATAAAAAACTACAAGCATTTCATTTTTTGTCTTTTCACTCTTGTTAAATCCTATGCACAGACATGAGTTTTCTAAGCTTTTTCTGGTTTAAAAAAAACCAAAAACTACACTTTTCTATTTACCTTTACATCAATGGATTGTGGTTCTTTAACAACAGGGTAGAACCTGGGTGTTTTGTTGGGATCCTGTAGCCTCGGGGTGCGAGGTGTTCGCGGGGTGAAGCCAGGGGGAACACAGGGGGAATCTGGAACTGCTGTTGGCAGCGATCGAGCTATTGCTGCTGCTGGAGGTACTTCAGTACTTAACAAATTACAAGCTAGCTCCTCTGCTAAATCTGTAGGCAGGAAGGAGAAGACATTTATTTTCAAAAGAAACTTAGGATTTCAAAGTGTAAGTTCCCCTTGGTATCTAGTATCTTAAAGGCATGTTCCATTTCAGGCAAACTATCCCCCAAAGATAATCAAATTAACAAAAGCACTTGGCATAGAAGCAGCACAAACTGCTCAAAACTATGATGTTTCCAGCAAGTCTTTGCTAGAAAATTTAAACCCACTTCTTTCTTACCTGCTTGTTCTTGTGTATCTACACTAGCAAAGGAAAGGAAAATAAACACTGGTGAAAGTGTAACCACAGTCTTGCTTTTTGGTGAGGTGGTTTTCTTCAACTCCTTTAAAAGATGCTATTAGCATGTGTCCTAGTAAATGTTAATAACACTACGATATCAGAAATACCTCAAAATATAGGATTTGGACTTTGTGACTGCTCAGTAAGGTTATGATGCAAGTAGAATATTCATCCAATCTCACTTCATTCTATCCCTGTTTCCCATAAAAACACTGGTTTCTGGAAAATGTTTCACAACATCACTAGCTATTACTTTACACATTGTAATTGCCAAGTTACAAAAAAAGCACCTGGTATTTGTATATGGTGACAACAAAATAGAAAACTACCTTTTGATGCTCATATATATCCTGAAAACTATGAGTACCAGCTTCTTCTAATTTGATGGAAACCGCACTACTGAGGAACAGCTGACTATTTGCAAAATTAGCAAAGAAAAAGAGCCTCATACTGCTGACTGAACCAAAATTAAAACATTACACAGGGAGAAAGAGTTAAAAAAAATCTACAGAATTGTTATTTATTACAGAGATTCTAAAAAAAAAAAAAAAAAAAAAAAAGAAAAAAAAAAGAAAAAGAAAAAAAAAAAAAGAAAAAAGTTTTACTTACCCTTCTGTAACCCTGGAGGTCCTGGAGGAACTTCCTGGATTGCATCAGCAATTGGTTCTGGTGCAAGATTATCAAATTCTTCCTTACTAATGAGATTCAGCTTCTTAAAGTTCTCGATCTCTTGCTGAATTAGAGAAAGCAAATTGTGAAGGCAAAGCACGATAAAGGGTATCATCCTGAGAAACAGGTGGATTTCATAAGAGAAAAGCAGCAAGGCAGAACTGACACACAGCTACCCACAGACAGGCAGCACAGATTTGTTTTAAGGAAGATGGAAGTTATCTCTAGCACACACTGTAAAAGAGTTGCTGTGAACACTGTATATAACCTAACACAGCTCACACTGCGCTACCTGAAACAAACAGTTATGCCAACACATGGGCAAAGGGAGGCTGGTAAGGCCATTGACATGTGAATTTTCACAGACAAGTAAGAAACAGAAATTACTGAGATCCTTCTGCTTGCCAAGCCCAAAACCATCCTCCTCCTGCAGTAAACATGCCAAGGGAGGTCCGAGAAATTTAGGGGAGCAGAAGAGGCCCCGCTCCCTTCCTCAGGCCACATCCAAAGAAGAGCCAGTACTTGTAAATGAAGCGTTCAGGTTTTGTTTGGTGGGGTTTGTTTTGTTTGGTTGGGTTTTTTTTTGATTTGTAGCTTAAAATGCAAAAGGATGGCATTTTCCAAGATGTGTGGCAGCATCTCTCATCGCTCATACCCCTACTGAGCTGAAGATGGGGTGGGACATATGTGTGTGTGTGCATGCTGTGTGTGATAAATCATGTTTAAATCATTGTCAAGAATATAAAACCAACAAAAAACCAAAACATCATCTCTCGCTGTGAGCTGTTTCTCACTATTGTGTTCCAGTCTGCTGGTTTTCTTGGTCCATTGACTTTGTAATAAAAACTCCATATTCTGAATTCTGCCTTTTTTTCTTGCTCTTATTCTCAGTATTCATTTCTCTTTGTCAGCTCTTTTTTATACCTACGTGCTCCCTTTGTCCTTTAAGCTACTCTCCCCTTTTCCCCTCGCCCCACAACCCACCTCTGTCCTTAAGCAGGGATAAAACTCCTTCCCCTCACCACGTGGCATTCAGATAACTTTGTATTTCTGTTCACATAATATCTGCTAGCGACACAGTGAGACATTGCCTACAGACATGTCACACACTGGGCTCTCTCACACAAAAGAAAAGCTTTCTTAATAAACCAAGAGCAGTAAGTGACAGGACTGCAGTGCCCATGTTGACTTCTGCCTGTGAAGTGCTGAAGTTCAACTCATCTGTAGTTTCATAGATGTTCAGTACATTTTTAAAAGTAATAATAACTTAAAAAAATCACAAAGCTGATAATCTCCTTGCAAAGTTCTGAAAGCCTCAAAGATGGGGTCCATGTACAGGCTAGGAAATAAAAGGGTTTCTATAATAAAATAAGGTGTGCAATACAAAATTCCATTTCCTCACAGAATTATCATTCTAACAAGCTAGAAGGTAAACAGAACCTCAATATAAAACTACCTTAAAATGACTGTATTGCCTTCCTCTCTTATCTCAGACATGTGTCCACTTCCCCTATGGCAGGGGTTTGCAAATGTTATGAAACAAGCTATTCATAGAACAAACAAAAAAAAACCAAACCAAAACCAACACACACACATAAAAAAACCCCAAACAAACAAAAAAACACTAGAAAAGTTGAACCATCTCCAAAAAGTTAAAAATAATTCTAAAAAATATTAATGCAATATTTCTGGTCAAATCTATGACACAAAAAACTCGCTGGTTTTGCTTTCAACTGTTTACAGTGTTATCAAAATAAAGGGAATTCAACAGACCTGTAATTCAAGTACTGTCACTTATCTTTCAAGAAAGTATAGCATTTTACAATTATGTAGCAGATGGCTGAAATTAATTTTGGAACTGTTTGGACAGGAATGGACCTCAGGTCAAAAAATGAAGAGAGTTACCTTCATCATAGTGTCATTTTCACTCTGCTCCATCCACAAATCCTGCTCATAATAGTATAAGCCATCATTAATAACTTTAGCAAGTTCTGATGTAATTTTTGCACGGCATACATGGTTGCCAGTACGAACTCCACCAGGATGTTTTCTCATGTATGGTGGTGTCTGTGTGACAATCAAAATCTTGTTTACATCCTGATCATCAATTTCATAATCGGAATCGCTGTCTGACCAATCAGTAAATTTATTCTTCCGATCTTGAATTTGCTCCATCTCTTCATCAAACAAAAAATCCAGTTCTTCTTGTTCTTGTTCCTCTGGAGGTGGGGGTGGCTGTTGTTGATTTGATGTTTGATCAGGTATAGGAACACTTTCCTATGTTGGAAAAGGTGATGCATTTTATATTTGAAGTGGATAGTGGTTATCCAAATGGGAGACAAATAAAACATGATAGAACATTTTCAATAAATGAATGTACAGGAATGAGAAACAATACAGCCACTTTCAGATGTTTATTAAATAATTCACTGTTCTAAATAATTCTGCCATAAGCTTTTAGAACAATTCTCAATGCACATTACGATACATTGTTCAATAATCAACAGGTACAACTGTCCCTGAGCAGAAAAAACTAACAGTATTTCCTTTTCATTTTAGTGAGCTTTGGATCAGGATTTGAAATGCACTTAAGTTATTCTAGACCTGGTAGAGCAAGAAGTATGCACACTAACTGTATTGCATTATCAAGCATCACATACATTAAGACATCAAAATCTTGTCTGCAGCATAACCTGAAAGTTGACAGGTTTTGCATTTGTTTATTTAAACATAACTTTCAATTTTACCTTTAGTTTGACCATGGATGCACGATGCCTCTTCTTCACTTCTATCCAAGGTTCAGAGTCCAAATCAGGCAAACTTGTAGACAATTCTTTAGACATCATCTGAAAATTGCTCGTTTCAGTCGTTTCCTTTGGACTCAGCAGGCTTCCCATTCTTGGAGAGCTTGGCGCAGACTCTAGCAGTAGGAAACAGTAGTTCAGTTCCTGTTGTGGGTTGGTTTGGTTTTGTTTTCCTTGTTTTTTTTATTTTTGTGGAGGGTTTTTTGTGTGGTTTTGGTTTGTTTTGTTGAGTTTTTTAAATTGTTTCATTAGTCTTTCTTTTAACCACAGCTACCATTTTTCTACCTCTCTGGTTAAATATAGCAATTGATCAGCAGAATTTTCTTTTCATTTTTGAGACAGATTTTCACTGTTCACTCAACATTTTAGGAAGAGATTGATTCTAGCAACTTATTTATGTGGAAAGTTTCGAACAGTCTGAGAGGAATTCTGTGTTATTCAGAAAACAAGAGCAGCAGCATCAGGGGTGAATTTTCTCCACACCATCACCTAGCTCTATGAATGGGCACCTAACTCAGTCTTCATTCTCCTCATGTAATTGCAGCCAACATTTTAATAAAAGATTTCCTTGCTAAGGGTTGTCAGCAACCAAAGTCATCTCCCTACTAATAACCCGAATGAGATCCCCATACAAAACCAGTATGCACCAAATAAGAGAGTTAAATTTCATCTGCTACCAAAATGAAGCAAATTTTATGACTAATTTCAGATTACTATCATTACTTCTACCACTACTACTAAAGGACTGTAGTCCATCCTACTGCATTCTGGAGAATGGTCACGGCTGTAACACATAAGAGACATTTTTATCTGCTTCAGCCATGCCAGCCCTGTGACTTGGCAACAGCGAGGCTGACAGGCATGCCAGCTGAATAAACTGTTACCAAATGTACAATTATGAAATTAGTAGCAAGAGGCAAACTTCCTAAGCTAGATAGACAGTCCTAAACTTATGTTTCTATAAAATAAATCCTTTACCAGGATGTGAGCCAAAAATTTGGCCTGGTATGAATTCTGGACAATTGATGAGCTGAGAAAAGTCAGTCGGTGGCAGACTGCACGGAGGAGGACCTGGAATTGGCCATTTTTCTGGATCAACTCTTTTTCTTATCCTCTGATCCACAGTTTCAACTTCTGTACTGTCCTTGAGGGCCTGTGTGACAAGCACATCATAACTTTTAAAACTACATATCCAGCACCATCCAAAAAAGAAAAAAAAACCCCAAATTTTGCTATTTATAGCCTCTTTATAAAATCCTTGTCATTGCAAACAGAAGTCTATCTTAACTTCATAGCACTGACTTTAAATGGCAGCACCAAAATAACCAAGCAACGTTCTACGTATGTCCTTCTGAATTATTTTACCTCCAAAATGAGTTCAGCGTTTGTAGTCAGAGCTTGCATCCGGCGGAAGCTAGCGATCAATGAAACAGGCAGAAACCCTTGTTGGTCCATCTTTCTCCTCAGAAAGAAGTCTCTTTCCAAATTTTCTGTGCTGAAATAATACTCACTGCAGAAAGAAACATACAAATGTGAGCCTATTACAGGTTAAAGAAAATCCTAAAATAGCAACTTAAGAGATTCCTTGTTAAAATCTTCCATTAAGAACAAAACACATTGTCATCAACAAAACTGTTCTTTCCACAAGTGTATCATTATAAGCAAGACTTAGAGAACAGCACGTGTGCTCGACATGTTAAGAAAGACTTAGGATCCAGTACAGTACATAGGGGTATAAATCAAAGCCTTGTTATATTTGCACATATCAACTGCACAAGGAAAAAACTATGCTCAATTTTTCTTTCATCCATCCCCTCCCTTATTACTTACATGAATAGAAGGAAAAAAACATTTTCTTAGCCTCCATATAGATGAAGGACAACTACTGCTTACAGTCAGGGCATAAGTTATTTCACACACAGCAGTATCAGTGCACCTTCACCCTGAACTGTACCTTTTCTTTTCCCAGTTTCCAGTACATTAGAAGGTTTAAGTATCTATCTGAGTGTTGAGGCACATATATGTACTCTGAATCATTACTTCAAGCATGCTTGTGGGAAGATGAGAAAACAAAAATTGTCATGTTGTATTTGTCATGAAACTGTACCAAAAGGCACAACAGCTCATGGAGAAAGGTAAAGTCTAAAAGAAGAGATGATGTTTAGTGGATAAAGAGATGAGGGACAAGGACCATTTCAGGAATTTGACAATACCACAGAACAACATTAACGAGGGACAAAGAAATAGAAGAAAGACAAACCATCTTTAAACAATGAAGCTGCTCTATGAAATGATCAGGGTGTCAAGATGTTAGGAGAAAAAGTAAGGAATTAAAATCATGATTGTCACACAAAGCAAGGTCACGAGAAAATAGCCTATGAAAAAGAATGGAAAAACTCAATTTAATCATAACAACTAAAACCTAGGCTTTTCACAGAGTTTACACATCATACCATGATTTTGCTTATTACATCCAAGGAATACTACTCCTCATCAGGTTCAGGAAAATGGAAGTAGTGAAATATTTAATGGAGAGCAATTAAGTCTATGAAACAAACACAGAGGTAGTGCAAAAATAAGAGAGTTAAAATGCTGTGGGGAAAAAAAAAATACATGCAAATATAAATAAGGTTAATTCTCATTTCAACAAAGTATAAAATGCTAAGTGTCTCCACTGAGGCTGGGATCAAGGCGAAAGTCACCAAGAGGAGAGAACTTTGATGCCATCATTGACCCAAGGAGAAGCTTGATACCATTTCTTTAATTTTTGGTAGCTAAAGAAAGTGGAAGCAAAAGCTCTTGACATGAAACACTTAACTCCAAGACAGAATGAATATAAAGTCTCAAAGCTGGACAATAAGACACATGACAAATGAAAACACAGCCATTAAATCAGAGCAAACAGAGAAGAGGATAAGGCTTTTGGAGACTTAAGCTCCCAATCAGAGCTAAGTAAGCTGATCAATGAAGCAACTGTGCACAAAGAGAAGGTTTATTTCAAGAATATCCTATTTACTGTTCTGAACTGCTCGATTTCTTTTCCCCTCCCAATCTAGAAGATAAGCAAGCACAAAGCCATAGACCAACATTTTACTAATGTTACCTTTACAGTCATACAGTAAAGGTAAAATCTTGTAACGATTCACCTAGTTAAAAATTCCACAAGCAGAAGTGGACAATGACTGAACTTGACTCAAACTGCCTCACTTGATGTCCATCACTCTAGAAAAAGGAATGTGAAAGACCATTAATGATAAATTAAGACAACGCACAAGCTTGCTCCAAGTAGAGGGACAAACCTAAACACACACACACCCTCCCCAGCTTTTCTTTTCTTTTTCATTTGCCTCAGAGTCCCTTTGTGTATCCCTGAATTGATGCAGACTTGGATGCATGTCTGAACTTTTTATTTATTTATTTATTTATTTTAAAAGGAGACTTTGTTTAAATAGAGTTCTACTGCATGGTGCAGACTGAAGAGTTGCTAAGCACTGAAACTTTTCAGGCTGACAACTTCAGCCTATAATTACAATTGTTACAGATATTTTTGTACATAATACAAATATTACTCTCTTCTACATCAAGCTGGTTCCTGGGACAAGCATAAACTGCTTGACAGCAGTGTTATTTCTTCCTGTAATTACACATCAACTCAGCTGGAAACAGTCTCTAAGATTTTTCCCTATTAAGCATGTAAACTGTTTTAAAATTAATCAGTTCATTAGGATTCAAAACAAGCTCACTTCTCCAATATAGCCTGATTTATCTTGGACTCCATAAGGAACTTGTGCAGAATCCCAGAATGGTGGTGATTGGAAGGGGCCTCTGGAGATCATCCAGTCCAACCCCCCTGCCAAAGCAGGTTCACCTAGAGCTGGTTGCACAGGAAAGTGTCCAGAATCTCTCCAGAGATGGAGACTCCACAACCTCTCTGGGCAGCCTGTCCCTGTGCTCTGGCACCCTCACAGTAAAGAGTTTTTCCTCATCTTCAGCCGGAACTTCCTGTGCTCCAGTTTGTGCCTGTTGCCCCTTGTCCTGCTATTGGGCACCACTGACAAGAGTCTGGCCCCGTTGACACCTGCCCTTTAGGTGTTGATAAGCATTGATGAGATCCCCTCTCAGTCTGCTCTTCTCCAGGCTGAACAGACCCAGGTCTCTCAGCCTTTCCTCATCAGAGAGATGCTCCAGTCCCCTCATCATCTTCATAGCCCTTCACTGGACCCCAGTAGATCCTTGTCTTTCTTGAACTAGGAAGCTCAGAACTGGACACAGAACTCCAGATGTGGCTTCACCAGGGCAGAGTAGAGAGGGAGGAGAACTCCCCTTGGCCTGCTGACCACAGTCTTAATGTACCCCAAGATACCACTGGCCTTCTTGGCCACAAGGGCACACTGTTGGCTCATGGTTAACCTGCTGTCCACCAGCACCCCCAGGTCCTTCTCAGCAGAGCTGCTTTCCAGCAGGCCAATCCCTGACCTGTACTGGTGCCTGGGGTTATCCTTCCCTAGCTGCAGGACTCTATACTTGCCTTTGTTGAACTCTGAGATCTAACAGTTCAGTGTAGCTTTATTCTGTATATACTTCCTTCTTTGGCATAGTCACTTTAATATATATAACTAAATTATGAAAGGCAGACAAAACCATCCCTATTTAGAAGCTAATAATAGCTGATTGATGAATAAAGTCTGTTTCCTATCACTTTTAATGTGATAAAATAAGTGAATAGATTAAAAAAACACCTTTTTTTTTTTTTAGGACCATAAAATTACTGTTGTTATGTTCTAAACCTGCTCAATATTCCCCCTCTCTCTAATGGAAACTCCACAATCAAACTGCCTTAGGAATTCATATCAGACAAGCAACCAATGGCTCTGCTTAGCCAGCCATGCCAAGTCTTTTATTAACACCTGCCAACCTCTTGTTGCTAAAATAAAATACAAATATAACCAGAAGTCAGATGTGACCAATGCTATAACTGACATTTTTCTCAGCAGAGGGGGACATCATCATGTCCTACCTTAGAAGGTCTGGATTCTACACTGCATGCCCAGAAATCTGGCCAACAGTGGAGTGTCTGTGCTCCTCCCTCACTTGTCTGAGGACAGTGCAGGCCGATTATCCTGACATGGGGGTACATGTCCACTGTCAGGTCTCATAGGGGCCTGGCAGCAAGAGTAACAAAAAAGATTGCAATAGAAGTTTTGAAGTTGATGGCCACATGCCAGATACTTTCTGCCCTTAAAGAGGCTTTTTTCTTCCTTTTTGCGTCAACTGTAACAAAAGAAGCAAGAATAAAATAAGCAAGTTGCTTTATGGAATACAAGGGCAATTAAAAACCACCACAAAGGCATCGCAGAGAAATGCCGTTGCAAGTACAGAAGATGAAATATCTGCCAGTGGTGGAACTGTCTCTTTAAAATGAACTAGTGGTTTCCAGGCCCTTTTTGACTTGTCTCCTGGTGATAATCAGTCTTCCAGATGGTTTCTCATTGCCTAATGGTGTACATGAGAAAGTAAACATTTCAGATTATTGAAAATCAAGTATCATCGCAAAACTACTCTCTTTCAGTTAAATGCTTCAGGTGAAACACTCTGAAAACACAAAACTAACAAGACTTCTCAAAGTGAAATTGAGAGCAAATAAAGGAAACGTCTACCTACATCACCCAAGAAGAGCTTTATAGGCAAACAGACCAACAGTACTCAAAAGCACAAGCTCAGCGACATCCATATCTCAATTACATGACAACATAAAGAGAGGGCTGTGTACCATAAATAAAGCAGGCATACGAGTCAGAGCCAGACTACAGCACAAGATGCAGAACAGCTGCCTTAAAATTCCTCCCCATCACTCCAGTTTTTCCACCCTACTAGTGAATAAATTCAAACTAACACTGGTAACAGTCAAATCAAAAACTTAAATTGAAATGCCTTAATCTCCACCTTTATATGGATAATAAGGATTAAACCGTTTGAAATGAGTTATTTTATTTCAACTAGATCTCTCAAATTATTTGTCCATTAAACAATCTACTTACATTTGATGTTTGATATATTCTTTGAGAAGTGCTTCATCCACAGAATACATCTGCACTCCTGTTCCACCATCATAGTAATACACCACACTAGCATTAAGCTCAGGCTGAAATATTTCATCAGTTCCTTCGCCATACAGTTCTTGATAACCAACTGAATATTCAAAGTTCACTTCAGAATAAAGGAGAATATAAAAGAAAGACAATGAAAAATATTAAGTCCAGCACACAAATATTTTAAGGCATGATACATACTGCTATTCTACTGTTGATTTTCAGCATCTGATTTTAAAAAGACTCAAACCACTTAATTATGTTAAGTTACAAGATCAGGTTTTTGGGACAACTCTTACTTCGTGTGCAAACAATAACATTATAAACACAGTTTTAAAATCTCCACTAAGCTTGTACTTCTGTGCATACTTCTGGGGTTTCCTCTGCTTCGTCCTCTTCCTCTGCCTCTACCTCTTCCTCTGCCTCTGGAGGATCCTCGAACACTGCCACCCTCACTTCTCACACTGCACACTTCATCATGATCATCTCTCTTTTCTCTATCACGACGCCAATCTTTAAGAGAGAAAAAAAAGCAAAACATTTGCAATCATAACTAAATATCACAGTGCTAAAAAGTCCCTTGTAACAAAGTTCTCAGCTTGAGCCCAGGCAATCTACTGACTCAGTCATGCTGGCTGAAGCAGGTCAGATCTGAAGCTGCAAGGGTGAAGGGGTAAGGTTTGCCCAGCCATGCCTGAGAGCGTGTCGAGCAGAAGCTGTTTGCAATGAAGAGAAGTAAAGGGGCTTCACTGGCAGCCAATCTCAAATGCTTCTGGACACTCTGGTGCCAGCTCAGGGATCACAATACCTATGATCAGCTTGGGACAGGAAGGAATGATCATACAATTCTCCTTCCAGGCATGATAACACAGTCTCCTCCTGCAGACAAGTCCCAGTACCCAGAGGGAGCCAGGAAGAGCTGCTAGCTCTTGATGATTCTGCTTGGGGCGGGATTTCCACAGCAATGGCTCTCTGGAGCCTCCCTTTTGTTCCCAAAAGCCGCAGTCTATCGATCCCCTGACTCTGCCCATTTAACAGCAATTGTTTACTCTTTGCTGGTCGTGTCCCAAACTGAGTTTTGAAGTTAAGGACTCCTTTTTGATAACACATGCAAATCTAAGATGACTCTGTAAGAATCTATGTGAGGTTTTCATATAAATACATGGTCTGCACATAGCAAAAGGGAGCAAGAGAGAAGCAGAAGAAAAAAGGAAAGCAAAGCACATCCAAACCAGACCCCAGGGACCTTGGCTCCACTCACCACAAACCTTAAGGACAGGTGTAATTCTCACTTTACTCATGACAGAAAACGAAGCCCTCTCTCACACCATTTCCTTCTCTTTCCCTAACACTCTCAGAGACTTCCGTCTTCAGTCAGTCACCCTTGCTTAAAGCTTATTTAAGTTGTAATTGAATAGTTTTCCAGATGCCAGAGGACCTCTGTCAGTGGAATGCCTGGGGATACAGCCCCTACTTGATCAGATTGAGAGTTGCTAAATTTATAACAAAGGACTTTCTTTGTTCACATTAAAAATCTTGTTGTTTTACTGGCAACTACTTTTAATGAACTTTACAACAAAATACACATGCTCATACATTCAAGTTCCTGTACTTTATTTTCTGTCAAATAATACTCTGAATTTAGGAATATCACAATCTATGTGTGTGTGTCACACTGGGAATTTGGACCTTAGCCTTCACACTTGCTACCCTTAACCTTAGAGATTCCAAATGCATAGGCATTATTTGAACTATTTCCAAAAATCAGTTTCATTTTTGCACTTTGAGAGTACCTGTGGCTCAGACACATGCAGAAGTCCTACATATAACTCCTTCTATGAGCTAGTGGTGTATTTAAGCCTGAATTAAGTTTTTTCTTTAAACAGACAATGTTTCTGGAGAGCAAGAGATGCTTTATGTTCTTTCACACTGAAACTGGTCTTGAATCCCTAGCACCTTAAGGTACAGAGTTTGTGTACCAAGTGCTCCAAGTTTCTGGTCTTCTGACCATCCTGAGGAATAATTGGCTGAAGAAAGTGATACACTAGTAAAAATCCTCCCCCTACCCATCCCTCAAACATCCAGATCAAACCCTTACATCCATGTTCCTGAAATTACTTCATAAACAAATCTCATCTTAGCAGCATCCAGCACTTAATATAATGAGCAAACATTTAAATTGTCAATGTATATTGTGATTTTAAAACTGAAACGCAAATACCCTGAGCCTAAGACTTCTGCCATCTGACAAGCTGTACTCAGAAAGCTGGAGGACCAGAAGCAGTACCAGCTCTGCTGCATTTCTTCCTTTGTTGTGCTAGTACAACTTTTTGCATGGCCACGCTGAGAAATAGGTCAGGGAACTGAGGGAATTGGTCCAACTTAAAGGGAAAAAAACAACATCAGTAGAATTGCCAAAGCAGAGTTCAAAGTGTAGGTCCACAAGCAATTGCTCTGGTAGCAACAAGCTGCTGGAATAGCAGTACAGCAGGACAGAGCAGCCAGCTTATGAGACTATTTCCAAACTTTCTGCATTGTAAAGCTGTGGCCCAAGACTCTGTGGGGAGCCACAAAGAGAAAAATATATGCTGCTCTGATTCAGAGCACCTGTAAAGACAGACTGTGTCCAAACTCAGAGTCAGTGATTGAGACATTACAACTCTGGTCAATCTGTGAAGACATTAAAAATAATAACACTGACAGTAAGCTTTTAAACAAATTTTTCCCATTTAAAATCTGTTAAACTACAGCACAATTTATTTCTTTTTTTGCTGCTTACTGGCAGATATTACTACTACCAATCTAATGCCTGCTCACGAGGTGTTACACAAATAGAAAGACCCCCAGATTGAAAACTACTTACTTCTTGTCTCATTCCGCCTGTTGTTATGAGGTACTGACTTGTTTGTTTCCAGCAGAAACCTCGAGCTAGTTCGAGAGCCTGGTCTTTCCTGACTGTCTGACCTCACATCATCCAAGTGGAGTGGCACCCATTTCTGCTTGTTACCTTGAAAAGTTAATATATTACTTTTAACTATAGTACTACTTGAGATTTTAGCTCTTTAAAAGATTCTGTAGAATTCATCTTGTAGAACTAATAACAGTTAATTTCAAAGTTTAAAAAAACTGAGAGAAGCTTAACATTGAAATTTTAAGGTATGATGAATGACTAAACAGTAATAAATGCAATAAATAGGAATTTCTCAAACTGAAAGGTAAGCTTACCTAAGCTTTAAATATATTAAATGAAGGTGAACTTTTTTACTTAATGAATTTTTAGATGTAAGCTCCATTACCAAGAATTTATAGCTACGTGTTAAATATAGACAGTAAATTCATTACTATGTAATTTCACAACTTGCATATGAAAATGAAAAGTAAATAAAGTAACATATCAGGTTAACCACTATTAAAATTTCAATTACAAACCATAAAAGAAATCTTCCTGAGAATTCAGCTGTGGTACTGTATTTTTACCTTGAGATATTCAGACAAAGTTCACTCATGCACATCAAAAATTGTTAGCAAAGCCGTATTTTGTTGTAGGCTGGCCTAATACCCACTAACCATTTATTTAATTATAGTATTTGCTGTTTTCTACTTGATTGTTAATGTAGGCTTCATACCTTTGTAGGCAAAAAACATAAGAAAACACTAAAATGCGTTATCCACACCAAGTAGGGTGAAAAAAGGTTGTACCTGTGGAATGCTTTGCTTTAGATTTCCACTTAGATTGAAAAAATTACAAGCAATAAAGGATTTGTTTTAAAATATTTACATAGGAAGATTAGCTAATTAACAAAGGTCTTAAGGATCTGAATACTGGCAAGGAAGCAAGAAAAACAGGCAGCTGATGGCAGCAATATCTTAGAACTCTCTCAGCTGTTCCCCCAGCCTACTCCAGTCTACTGACCACATGAGATACAGGTTTGCTTCCTCTTTTTAATGTAATAGATTGGCTCAAAATGAAATTAATAACCTGGTTTAGTTTTCAAGTGATCACTTCAAGGTGTAAGGTAATGGTAAAACATGAAAATTAAAGTGTTAGTATATATAATAACACACACACACACATATATATATATATATAAAGTTAAATGAACATAGCTCTACCTATTTAAAGAAATCAAGATAGGAGACAGAGCCATGGTTTGTACAGCCATGCTAAAATTTTCCAGAAATTGTCATAGTTCCATGGACCATCAGGAGGAGACGAGCTGCTTTTTCCCCAGAATTCCTATTTGACTAAACAGAACACTCCAAAACCTGAGAAAGGAAGCCTGTTTTAAGCTTCCTAGCAGAAAGCAACATAGCCTGTTATCACCTCAAAAATGCAAAACAAAACATTTCATCAAGTCATTCAGCTGGAATTCATGTAACTGTATCAATGGTGACTTATTGCATTACACATATTGCCCAGACTGACCTTTTTTCCTTTGGTTATTAGTTTGAGCTTCATCTTCACTAATATTGTCTCCTGGACCATCTTGCTTTGCCTCTGGGTTATCCTTGATTCCATTATTGCTTTTTTGATCAGATTTTTCCTCCTTTTCTCTTCTATTTGTTGGCTTCTTACTGTGACTTACAGCCTTACACTGCAAGAGATATTGATAATCGTTTCTGACAGTACAGCTGCTGATAGCAAAAGGTATAAATTCCCTTTACCTATTAAAATTCCTTTGTTATTACCTGTTCTCAACCTCTTCAACAGGCTGAGTTTTAAGAACTCTGTTGTTTTGTAAAGTCTCATTTTAAATAGTTCCATTTTCTGCTAACTTGGCAAGACTAAAAATAATTTTTAGACCAAGAAAGTTTTTATTTTTTAACTGAAGATGTGGAATTGCAGAGCACGTATCAACAATGCTTCAAAACTTCAGAACTGAAATTTATTTCATAGGAAAGAAAGAAATATTACTCACCAGTACCTACTGTTCAGACTGATTATCTTTAAAAAGCTGTGCTTACAGAATACTGAATGGTAAATGAGAAATTCCCATGATGCTGTACAATCTCAACAGCATGCCAAATGTTCATGTAAACTATAAGGAGCCACAAGTCTTAACTCTGACAATTCTGTTCCACTAAATCAGAACATAAACCAAAGTCCAGAGGATGTGGAGGTGTATGATTACAGATTTATTTTTTCCCACATTAGAATATGGCATTTACTGGGAACCGTGTGCCTTTGAGTAGTGCCAGGATCCTGCAGAACATCACTTCTTGGAAATCCCACAGAAGAACAGGTTTCAAGGAAGGCAAAATGAACAGCATTTTAGCAAAGAGTGGAAAGTTTCATTTTCCCCCAGTATCAGTACAGGCTGGGGGATGAAGGGATTGAGAGCAGCCCTGCAGAGAAGGACTTGGGGGGCTGGTGGATGAGGAGCTCAACATGAGCCAGCAACGTGCATATGCAGCCCAGAGGCCAATAACCGTGTCCTGGGCTGCACCCAGAGCAGCGTGGGCAGCAGGGCCAGGGAGGGGATTCTGCCCTCTGCTCTCCTGAGACCCCACCTGCAGGGCTGCCTCCAGTTCTGGAGCCCTCAGCACAAGAAAGACATGGACCTGTTAGGGCAGGTCCAGAGGAGGCCACAAAAATGATCAGAGGGATGGAACAGCGCTGCTGTGACAACAGACTGAGAGAGTTGGGGCTGTTCAGCCTGGAGAGGAGAAGGCTCCAGGGAGCCTTTCAATACTTAAAGGGGGCCTATAAGAAAGACAGAGACAGCAGGGCCAGTAGTGATTGGACAAGGGGTGATGCTTTTAAACTAAAAGAGGGGAGATTCAGACTAGATGTAAGGAAGAATTTTTTTATGTTGAGGGTGGTGAAACCCTGGCCCAGGTTGCCCAGAGAGGTGGCAGAAGTCCCATCCCTGGAAACATTCAATGTCAGGTTGGATGGGGCTCTGAGCAACCTGATCTGGTTGAAGATGTCCCTGCTCACTGCAGGGGGTTGGACTAGGTGACCTTTACAGGTCCCTTCCAACCCAAATCATTCTAAGACCAGATATAATATCTATCAGCAAAATTGAGCTTCGTAGATATTTCTGCCAAACAAATAATATTCTTACATTGTGGAGATAGCTTTAAACCTGCTGGAGTACACAGAGTAGACACTGCAGTACTATGCCATCATTAATTTGAACACAGTGCCTTCCCTCAGACAAATCAATTTAGATTAAATACAAATTAAATGTTGTTTAGTTTAATAGACACTACATGAATTTGTGTACTGAAATTCTCACATAATTCAATCAGCAAAAGGTTAACATCTGCAGAATCTAAACCACCTGGTAAATAAAAAAAAATCTTTTAAAAAATGTTCTTAAAGCAGACTACTTCAGAGAAAAAATATAAAATGTGTATATTCTTATAAAACACTACATATGTATCTCTCAGTCAGTCTGATTAGTACTATACAGACATCATTAATCATATCAAAATTTGACATAATATCCAAGTAGATGCTAAAGACCCGCAGTACTAAGGAGAATGCAAAAGATACAGGTGCATGTTTTCTTAAGTCACTAAAATCAGTATTTCCAAAAAAAGACATGTTAGAATAAGTATATTCTACACTTAGTCACAAATTAACATTAGCAGTTATAAATATTATTAAAGGATATAACATTTAATCCTTTCAATGCAACTCAACCTCTCCAATCTAAGCTCAGCAGACTCTCTCCTTTTTTGAGCATCATAACATGATAGAAAATATCATTATTTTTGGACACAGTTACAGAGTTTCTCTGCACTGTATCTCATGAGTTACAACAGTAGTCTCTGAAAAGTTACAAACAACAAGTATTACATAGTGGAACTGACCACATCATCTTCAAAAGCAGCATTTTTCAGTTGTTGAACTGTAGCAAACTAAGAGGCTGTGCATCTAACTTGTAAAAAGCATAAGTGAAATTATTTCTAATCTCATGATTTACTAAGGAAGAAGTCTGAGGCACAGCTGAGAGTTATACACCTCTAATACCACCAGATAAATTAGGAGCTTTAGGATGCAAGTCATGCAGCCTTCATGATACTGTTAAATATATCACCAGTGCCTCCTGAAGTGGTAGTCACAACATCTCAGCAACTGACAGGAATATTGATGATGGAGAATCTTATAAATACTTTAAAAAGAAAAAAAAGTCCAATGTTGTGTAAATCCTAAGCCTCAACAGGATGCATGCACACACCAAAGCACTCTAACTGGTATCTGAGCAACTGCACAAGCATTACTTTATTGGCATATAATCTATTAAAGGTTTTAAAGACTCTTCTGCCAATCTCAAAGGTTTTCTTTGAGATCCTGTAGAACAAGCTGCTGGAGGAGGCAAATTCTACCAAGCAGTAAACATAACGTTGTGTCAAATTTACAGACATCTATAATTTTGACCTGCAATGCCAAATGCCTAGTTAAGACAGCTGAAAAGGTTTTGTTGCTGACATAAACAACCAAGTTATGACAATCAGATGGGGGAGAAGGGTGGGTGTTAGAAACTGAGCCCACAGGACAAATGATTCATGACAGACTACCTTCACACACTCTTTTTCGGTTTTCATTTGGACACTTTCAATCATACAATGCACATTGTTGAACTCAAATCTTCTAGTTTCCCTCACCAAGAAAACAGTAAGAGCATCACAGGGATGCTGCAGAACCAAAGCAAAGAGGGAAAGGGCACCTCATAGCTTGTAATAACCTGTGCTCTGCTCTTGTTTTAAATAGCATAAAAGAGGTGTAAGATATATGACGCACTTACCACTTGAGATAAAGTGAAAGGAAGATAATTTGATGGAGGAGATGTTAACCAAAGATCCAGCAAGGGGAAAATATATCAGAGGAACAGGGCAAGGATAACTAATTTGTTAACCTGCACAAACCCTACAACACCCAAACTGCATTCTGGAGGGAACAACAGTATGAAGCAGAGAAGTCAATGTTTCTTTTTGTAAATAATACTCGAGATAACAAAGGATACTTACTTCATTGTTTGCTATTTCACTTGGTGTTGGCCAGTTTGTGATATCACCAAAATCACTAGCCTGCAAAGATGACAAACAGTTTATAGCACTTCCTAGATTTAGTCCCTTTTAATAATACATGGAAGTTGTTAGTCATGACTCAGCCAGCCAGAGTACCCCTTTGAGCAGAATTGTTAGAAGTAGCAAGTTTTTAAAACTGAGAAATACAACAGAAAACAAACACACAACTTTTGAAAACAGCATATGATCAATTGTAGAAACAACTATTCATTGCAGGTACATCCAAATCAAGGTCCACTACATCTTAGCTTGTAATTAGTATAACTGTCTAAAGAATGCCTTCATGAAGAATATTTTAAGTGGGCACAGACAAAAACAGATGGCAAGAAAGCAAAGTTTCCTACAGTCTATTATAAAAAAACCTAAGAGGGTTTATTACTTTTGAGCAAGCATAAAACAACTGTCAGATTAAATATTGTCTTACATATACCTTCCTATATGATTTAAAGGTATCTATGGCTTGAAAGTCTTTTAGCTTCTGGAAGATGTTTGAGCACAGGTATTATTCAACTTAAAAAGGGGTGGGTATACAAAATTTCAGAAACTTAATTTTTCCATGAAAGGACTCAATGTCTGCTGTTGTCAAAATGATAATTTTATAACAACACATAGAGCACACACATCACAAAATATGCAAAAAGGATTTCCAAAACCAATGTAGCATCACTTGTGCTCGAGTGATGTTGTTTCTTTGCAGTCCCTTCACATTTTTATGTAGCCCCATTGCTTTTTTAAACAAAAGTGCCTTTCCTTAACCCTCATGCATACACCACTTTAGCATCCCTTCTAGTTTTAAATTTCCCTCCCTTTTTCACTTTTCTCTGTCTTCCAAATTAACCATTACCAAGGCAGAACATAACACTCCTGGTTGTAACTTCAAAATACCTTGCTACTTTTTTATTTTAGTAGTATCAGTTATTTACCATATTGAATATTTACAGCCAGACATACCCCTTTGAAATTATTTCATTTTCCTACCATATTATCAGCTGAGCTAAATATCAGTTTAGACTAACAAGTTAGATTAACTGGGACTTCTAACACAATCAGTCCAGTAACTCATAGCTAAATGTCCCACTGGCAAATACAAACCTTGCTGCATTTCCTTGTCCTGGGTTTTGCTGCTTTTATAACTTTAGTGGAATTTTGTAGTTCTGAAAAGAAGAAAAATATTTTCAGGTGAAGAATTAAAGTGCACTTTAAAAGTGTAAGGAAGGTATACTTTAACAACTCTGTTTATCTATCATACTAAACCCAAGGTTTTTTGAGACCTTGGTATTGAATTCAATGAATATTTCCATAAAGTAACTAACAGTACACGATATTGTAGAATTCATATTCATAGGGAGTGCAAATAATCTTGAAACCTAGGTGTACAGGATACTGTATAACACAGTATTTAAGCATTTGCTCAGCTGTAAGGTCACAAATGTCACAAAAAGCTAGTATTTTAACCCAAGAAAGAGCAAAGAAAATGAGCCTCTGGAACACATTTAAAGTTATCCTACTAAAAACTGTAAGACAGAAATAGCTTATGAAATCTATCATTATGCAAGCATGAAAAAAACACAGAAGCAATTAGAAACTCACAAATTCCTAGTAATTTCCTTTTATAAGCAATTACTCAAATGCCAAATAAAATTTAGCCATATTGCTTATAATCAAGCCAAACCAATGAAAAGAAAAAAAAAAAAGGAAAGGTGAAAAGAGAAAGTGACTATAAAAACTACATTAAGACTAATAAATTCTAATGCCCAAATTCCACAGTGGATATGTTTATGATAAGTATGAGCATTTGCAACAAAGCTGACACAAATGCTTTCAGAACCATCCTGAGTCAAGACCTATAATTTATAATAATGATCCATTTGATCTCCTGAGCAAGAGTCCATTATACTTCTGGCAGTAACATCTGCCAGGAATTAATATAATGCTTGGGAATAACTCTCTCTCTTGTATATAGCAACATTATTTGGCCTAATGATATAGGATCAATAACCTAGATTGAAAAAAATAAAGTCAATTTAAACTTACTACGTCTTTTAGTACATGTGCAACTACCCTTCTGCATATGACTACAGTTTTATTCTGTGCAGTTTTTCCCTACCCATCTCAACTGTGTTCCACTTTTTGCATTGGGAATTCAGGGGAAAAAAACCCACTAGTATCACACAACTTTTCTTAGAGATCAGAATTGGGACAGAGGAAACTCCTCCTGGTTAAGCCCTGGTTCTGTTCTCCCAACGTGTATTTTCCCATAGAGAAGTGGTCACAACCTTTCCTTAGAATTTCTTATCCAGTATTTTATTGCAAGACAAGCTTGAAACACTGAAGATGACTGAAATCACTAGTGGATTATTATTTCATACAGGGATAATATCACCTCCTCAACCCTTATCTCTTTCACATCCAGTGACTAATCTTCCTTATCACAGCTTCACACTGGGAACCCCACCCTCCTGCCCCAGTGACTCTGAAAACCCTCTCTGTCTGCTTCCTGGAATATACCGTGAACGTTAGAAGCATAAACTAATGTATACTCCATATTCCATTGTAAATTGTATTAACACATACAACTCACACATCACACAGGACGTGAATTCAGTGAATCCTGTGACCTTTGCCACACCATTTACCAGCAGGTTGGGTCTTTTTCCCCCCTCTCCTGCAGATCTGCTTTTTATAACAAAGACAACACACATCCCCAAACTGCCTCTTTCTTGTTATTCAGCCTCAATTAACTTTAGACTGAGAACTTTCAGAAACACACAACCGTGTAACCCTCATTTTTACTTGTCATTCAATAGTAAACTAATTGACATGTACAAAACAAGACAAACAGCTGTAGAGGTGAAGTAGCAAGCAAATTGGTAATTTTCTCCAGCAGAACTCTCAAATTATTTGTAAAGGTAAACTGACTGGCCACAGCATTTGTCCTCCGGTAGTCCATAAACACACATCTCTCTTTAGCTGTTCAATTACCTTACTGAAGCCCTTTCTCCATCTCACAGCACTTTTACTTAAATTCCTACAATAATTCTAGCACTTTATAGCAAAACTACATGAGATTGACCTTCTTCACAGAATTTGAATAACTAGCCAAGGCACTGAGTTATGACACCTACATCCTTCCACCTATTTACATACAAAACAAGTCAGTTTTTCAATATATCAAGCAATAGGTAAAAAAAAACCCAACACATGATTGATTAATCTGTTTATTTCTTTGCATTTCATTTCTCATCTCAATTTTTTTCCTTCACTTCTTTCATAGAAAGCTGCCACCTGTGACTCAATTTCTACAGAAGCTGTCATGGTCTAAAGGCAGCACGTGCTATTGCACAGCAAGGCAGTAGTATGTCTTAGATCCAGGCAGCAGGATGGATTTCTCTCACCTAACAGGTCTCCAAGCTTAGAAATGAAACAAAACAAAACCACTCTACCATACAAAATGATATATGCTGTTATATACAACTAAAACACAGAGAGCTGGTTTGTAAAGATAATGTTTTTAATCCCTTCAGGGATAGGGTAATTGCCAATGTTGTACCTTCTGATAATTCTTAAAATAATTTTTAAAAGCTGCTATTCAAACACTCAGTGAATTCATAAGAACTAACGATAATATCTGCCTTAGACACACCTAATAAATTTGACAATCAGATCATTTACCCATTTACTAACCAAAAGCTTGCTATTCCTAGTAACACAATGTACCTTTACCAAACTGTACTTTTACAACCTGTTTGCTAACAGATTAAAGCAAATTAATTTATATAAAAACACTACAGTGAATTGTTTTTTCTACCAAAATATCAATCGGATAAAAAGTGGTTTTTGATGCCAGAAATAAATGCAATGAAGAAAGACAAACTGAGCACAATATCAAAGACTGAAGTGTGCAGTTATTTTCATTAACTCCATTCAAACACACTAGGAAGCAAACCCACCTCCACCACTCAAGCAGTACAGGTATTTTGCTTCATTGTATACTTTCATAAATTTCATGAATAATTTTTTAATAGTTAACTAATGAATCATTAGAGACCCACATCAGCTACACAAACCACATGAAGGCTAGATAACTTGTCATTCAGATTCCCTTTTTGCAAGCTCTTTACAAGAAGAGCAGGACTCACAGTTGCATCAAACAAAGAGGTGGGAGAACCTTTGTAATAAAATTATTTCAACAACTCCATCCTGAGCTAATTATTTATAATGGAGGAAGGGTAACCAGCCTCTTCTGTGAGAGCCCAGCTCTGAGGGGCAGCTGAGGAAAAACAAGACTTGGAGGAAAGACAAGGAACACAGGACTAATGCTGGGCTGTTCCGCAGCTTACGTATGGACGCGTCTTGTTGGCTCAATTTAAAAAAAGCTTATCTTGCTACCTCCTAAAAATTATCTACAAGATTATACAGGACTGCTTCCTTGCAGCTGTTCCTCTCCTCTTACTCAGAGACCTTCAACTTGAAGAACTGAAGGCCTATTAAGTCTTAACTTATAAGATAGTTAAGCTATCACAGCAATACGTTGGCTGAGCACGAGGGAAGGCGAGGCGAGGAAGACACACCGCAGAAGTACCTTTCATCATTATTTAACAGCTAAAGCTAACTAACTCCCTGTGCTCACCATCACCAGCATTACACAGAAGCCTATTAATTTCACTAGCAATTTCATACTGCTACAAGTCTTTTTTTTCTCCATAAGCTACATGCAGATTAGGATGTAAAAGTAGCTATATAATTCTGAAATTAGTCCGCTTAAAAGAGAAGTTTAATAAAAGGCTTAGTCAGAAACAAAGAGCTGTGGTTAACAAACAGATCATGAAAAACTGAAACATCTTGACGTTAGCTGTTTGGTTTACTATAACATGATTAAAACCTACTAACGTATCTGAAAGAAAAACAATAGGTCATAGTCCCAACACTTTGATCGAATCCTTTCACCAAGTGTTTTAAACCTTTACATTACTTTTTTCCTGCCAGTGTCGGGTGACGTTAACAGTTTCTTTCAGTGACCAGAGTCAGGTTTGCCTCTATTACCAACTAATACCACGCTAAATTGAAAAAGTCACAAGATGACAGACTGGGGTCAATTTTCTCAAGCGTGTAACTATCACTGAACATAGCATATGTGCACGTCTCAGGAAGCTTTCAACAAATTAAGCCAGGATTGACAAGTCAAACAGGATTCAGTCACTACTTTGATGTGAGATTCTTAACGTTTTATTATCCTCTTTACGGATAGTTTTACATTCCGTCCCAGTACTATTTCTGCTCACCTACTTATTATTTCACATGACTAATTTCCCTACTACTACATTCGTAAGGGCCTAGCACGACTGATTTTGCTTTGCCAACACGCAGCTATTACTTCAAAATACATCCCTGGTTGCAGATGGAGGCACATGGCAATTCCTTCCTTCAAACAGGCAGGAAAGATCAGCAGCTTTGCCTTTTATGAGGGAAAGAGCAGTGGCTCCTTTGTGGTGCTTTCGGTGGTGGCTAAACCAAAACACCCACCCTCATACGTGTTCTTCACCAATGCCACTACCAGCAACAGCGATTCCCATATCTGCTCAATTAAACACTTTGCCACTGAAAACAAATGTTTCAGTGCAACTACTGAGTGTAAGAGTAATTTGATAAAGGATGAACACAACTTTTATATAGAAGAAAAATAATTTAAAGTTCTCTGAAACAATCCAATTAAGCATTTAATGTGTACAGTGTACAAACTCACTGCCTCCTTTCTCCTCCTTCCTTCCAACAATTATTTGTGTGTTTTATCTTAAGTGGAAAAGTAAACTTTACAGAAGGTGAAGCACGAGGTGCTAACACAACAAAAGCAACTTTCCCAATGCTTCTGATGTACCATTATTATTGCCACAGCAAGGCAAATGAGTGACAAATTCTGTTTCATGCTGGACAAGACCACAAACTGCTGCCCAGCAAGCCAGATTGTAGAAGCTACGCGTAAATAGGTATTTATGTGTGCGTCAGTACACACAAACAAAACAGCTGAGATAATAAAGATAACTATATATGTTGCCAAAAGGTTTGATCTTCAGCTAAGTAGAGATTCTGTGGTCTGGAAAACTCCTCTGCTTGCATGACCTGTATACTTGAAACTATAAATTATATATTTCTCTTTGTGAAGGAAGTACCTATTTAATTCAATGATAAAAGCGACTATGAGATCACAAAAAGCTTTGTCAGGTGCCTCCAGGAGCAAGTGCTGAGATTGAAATTCTCAGGAAACGCAGGTTGAAATACGTATTTTGAGGTCAGCAGTTTACTTCCAGCCAAGAACAACACTCCCAAGAAGCTGCTAACTTCTAGGAACTCTTTGCTAGCCTAAGCATAAAGCCTAGCAATTTCAAGTCAGGTCTTCCCTGACCAACTTTGAAAAGACATGCTGCTTAGTCGGTATGGAGCCTGTAAAGTAGCTTTATCTGACGTGTTGTGATTAAAGGCCAGAAAATTACACCACAGCTACTCTCGCTCCATCTCTTTTACAACGTGAAGAGTTTGAAGCCTGAGAGCAAGCAAGCCTACTACTTCTGTTAACATTTAAAAACCTCAGCGATCCAAATCTTATGGAAAGCAAAACCAAAGTAACGGATTGTACAGAGGGCCTTACTCTATAATTAGGCAAAAAAACAAAAAGAAGACGTGTAGGAAAGCAAACGGGGATTTAACAATCTTTCTTGAGAAAAGCAAAGTGAAACAAGGTGCTCACCGGCCCTATTTACCCGTACCAGAGCCCAGGCCAGGCGGGACTCACTCACGGGGCGGGAATGACCCTTTGCCAGCCCCGGGAAGCTTCGCCCTGATCGTGCCCCCGTGTCCCCGTCCCACCCCGCCCCGCCGGGAGCCAGGCGAAGGCGGCGGCCGGACCCCACCTCCCCTCGCTCGCTTCCCTCCTCTGCCCATGTATGTCAAAAGCCGGAGCGCCCGGCTCGGCCCCGCGGAGCTGCTATACCCGGGCCCTGCTCCGGCAGCGCCTGGGGAGAAACACGCGCTTTTCCTTCCTTAAAAAAACCCAAAACCAAAAAATCCCAAACAAAACCCAAAACCACCGCCGCACACCAGCCGGCACCACCCGCCCCCTCACCCCGGCCCGACCGCCGCACCTGGGTCCTGAGGGACGAGCTGCCCGTCCTCCTCGGGCGGGGACGGGCTGTCCCGCGCGGCTCGGCGCCTCGTCCACGGGTTCTCCTTGGGCGGCGGGGCTTCCACCGCCAGCCGCCACCGGCCGCTCTCCTCCGCGGCCTCCTCCCCGCGAGGCGAGCCGAGCTCCAGTCGCCGGGTCTCCTCCGACTCCCGGGGCAGGCTGACGGTCGGGTCACCACCGCCGCCGTCCTCAGCACGCCAGCCTCGCCGCTCGGCGGGCACCGCCGCCACCTGCGCCGCGGACATGCCCTGCCGCCCGCCGCGAGGGGCCGCCAGCCGGGGCGGCCTCGGGGAAGCCAAGGCGGGGGGTGGAGGGGGTCCCGCCTCCTCCCCTCGCCACCGCCCCGCCCCGCCGGCCGGGGCTCCGGGAGATCCCCTGTCAGCTCCCCCGGCCGGGCCGGAGCGCCGCTCGGTCGGTCGCTCGCTCGCTCCCTCCTTCCCCTCAGCCGCTCATTCAGCGAGCGCCTCCCGCATGAGGGCAGAAGCGAGGGAGAGCAACCGGAGCGGGGGAGAACGCTCCCGGCCCCGCTGAGGCCCGGCCCGCGTGGACGGGCGCTGAGCGGGCGCCGAACGCCGTAGCAGCGAGGCGGAGAGGAGGGGCGGGGCTTGGGGGCACTCCTGTGCGTTATGACCTCACAGCGGCCGGGCTCGAGCGCGGCGGCGCGAGCCTCCCCCCTCAGCGCCCGCGGAAGCGGCGGCACCGGGTGGCCTCGCTTCTCCCCTCAGAAAGCACCTGCCTGGGCACGGCGGTACCAGCCGGGTACCCTGACAGAAATGTGCACCGGCTTCGCCAGCAGCGTGCCCCGACCCGACCTGGCACTAATTAAAAACAAAATAAATAAATAAAAATTACATATATATATATATAAAGTACATCGGTGGCCAAGCAGCGCGATGACGGCGCCCAGAACCGAGCCTGTCTGCACACCCCACGCACCCCTGGAAACACAAACACACACAATACAAAAAAATAATATATCATCAATAAATTGCCCAACATCTGCTTGAAAGTGAGGGCACAGCTCAGCTTGAAAACATCATTAGAATCAGTGACATTATATATATATTTATTTTATATATATATATTTTTGAAACACTGAAGAGAGCAGAAAGTACAGGGCAGCTGCCATGCTCCTGCTCTCCATTACAGACACACCCCACGCTCTCAAGCAATGCTTACTGGACATTTCATGTAGACACAGTGCTGAGGGACATGGGTTAGTTGGGGACTTGTCAGTGTGAGGTTAATGGTTGGACTCCATGATCTTAAAGGTCTTTTCCAATCGAGGCAATTCTGGGATTCTGTTTTCAGAGCTCTTTCCCATACTTGTACCATAGGATGCGGGTCTCAAAATACAACAGGAGGATGAACGTGTTGCGTTGAAGCCAAGTGGCTTCTCTGGTTCAGCACTTCCAGTAGCACAGCCTGGAGAATGTGTTCAATGGGCACAGGAGGACACGCTTGGATCCAAATAGCAAGGGAATTTTGCACCATTTAAACATTGCAACAGAGAGGTGCCTTCACTATCACACCACGTCCCCTCTAGCTTTCTATTCGCTACCAAAGATCTCCCAGATTCAACCTTGCAATAGCACACGTGCGCTCACACCACGCTCGCTGGATTTGTCGGGAGGTTATACCCACGCTTCTGCCGCTGCGCCATCCCAGAAGCACCAAGGTCACAGAATGAGAAAAGCCACTGCACCATGAAATCAATCACCTCTTTGCAACCTCCTAGCACTGCCATAATTCTCCATGGTTACACCTTAAAGACACCCTTTCCTCTACCATTTCTTTGCATTCAGTCTTTCAAAGCAACAGATGTACAGCTTAGCCCTGTTTTTCTCCCTTTCTTATAAAATGTCTTCAAAAAAACAGACAACCTGTCTTTAGTGAACTAAGCAAATTGTTAAATAGGCTTTTATAAAGCTAGTAAAGTATTTTTTAAAGTAGTGTCACAAGTAATCAAATTTTGAGTGTTTTGCAGCAGGAAAATATGTCCTGTTTGGTGTAACATTATTCTCTTTTTAACGAGTTTATACACAGTCTTAACCCTTCACCAGAAAAAAAACCCCTTCAAACCCACCAAAAACCCAACAAACCCCCACCACAGCTCACATTTCTTCCAGCACTGAGGCATTTATAGGATTATTCTAGAGCTGTGGGTACAGTAACAGTTCAGGAGAACAGAAGCCACCTTCTACAGCACCAAGCACTTCAGTCATCCTGACCCACAGAAGTGGCTGGTGGACACCTCTCCCCCAAGCAGAGTCACATTTAGTCAGGCATGATGAGATCACATCACCTGGTGGAGGCCCAGGTCCACCTCAAAGAAGAGACTCAGGTGCTTGCTGCTTCATTTAGATTTGGAAATTAATAACCTTTTGTGGTAAAAGCTTAAATTAAAACATCTACCACAACTGTCATGCTACTGTAAGTGAGCCACAGAGATCCTTCAATGCATGTTTCTGTAATTTCTCTATACATTGGTAATAAGGGAAGAGTTTCTTTTCATAAGTAGAAAAATACTATTGCTTCTAAACACTTTTTGTACAAAAAGTGACACATGTATTCCAAGAAATAATTTTAAAAAGGTGGAATGTTTAAAATTAAAGCAAATCTTCAAACTCTTAGAAGTATTTTTCTTTGCAACTAAGAACTCAATTTTTTTTAGACTCAATAAATTCACTAATCAGGGACGTGCCAATTGCATATTGCAGTGAAAAATTTATTTGAAGCCGAGAAAAGCATTCTTAGTGAGTAATTTTAACTGGGAAAGAAGCCAATATCTGTATATGCTTACATCTACATTCCTGAAAACAGGAGTATCGGCCCCACTACCTGTTGAAAACAATTTTCACATCTTTTATTTTGTTTCTCAGACTCTGAAGTTAAGCAGAGGTTAGAGTGATCCTACCTAAGTCACCGGTAAGAAGGGGACTGACCTCCTTTTTCCTGTTTTTCTTGTATACAAGTGTTAGAAGATAAGGAAGCAGATGTGCAAGCCAGCCAGGACTTCAGCAACACTGCAGTGGAGGAACCTGAACAGACCAGGAAAAAAAGCAGGAAACTAACTAAGAGTTAACAATGTGGGGGCAAAAAAAAACCCCCAACCCACCAAAACATTAGAGGTGATCAGTAATGTGGCAGCTTGAGAAGTTTTTGTACGTACTTGTTTTGATAACTTTGTGGTAGTAAAAGGCTTACTCCACACTTTATTGGATGGACTGGGCTTGAAGAGTATATAAAAAGCTTTTAAAGTTAAGCCTCATCCTTAACCCTTTGTCCACTTTGTATCATCCCTCTTGTTACTCTCTAGCAGGGCAAGTCAGACTTCTTTGGCAAAACTCACAGTACCTTTTTTCTTTAATAGCAGAGTATTTAAAAAAGCTCATATTTGAAAAAGAGGCCGATTAACACTATGTGAAACCAAGAGAATAACAATCATTACAGCTTCTTTACATTTTAGAGCTTATATGTTGAATAGTGAATAATTAATTATCTTGTGTAGAAACATCCAAGCTACCAGGAAACACTGCAAATGACAGGACTGTACGATACAGCAGCATTTTACCCAGTTTTTCATGAGGAATCGCATGCCTACAGCCTATACGAACCTCCTCTCAATACTGTATCACTTATCATTAACAGCCAAGCTGACAGAGAACCTGACTGCTTAAGATAAAGAAACTTCCCTGCCCAACCAACTGTAATTAAGATCAACATTTTTTTAAAAAGCAACACAAGACAGAAACAATTAAGATAAATAATTAAAAAAAAATATATTAACTGCCTCAAAGTGCTAGCAGCTACCAAGCCTAAAGAACATTCCAAGGATTTTCACTTTCTAATCTACTATTTAAAGAGTATCTATATACACACATATTACATTTCACGAAGAAAAAGCAGCAAGACTCCATTTCTTCATGGAATGGTACCTTTCTGCAGACCTTCTAGGGTAATGCAACACAAGGGATCCATCCTCACTTTAAAAAAAAAAAAATGCTTAGCTGTCACTTTCAACGGGGTGTTTTTCAGACTTGTAGGGAAAAAAATATTACAAAAAGCTCCATTCAACAACAATTTGTGTAACTGAGCACCAAAAAAACCTTCATTGCATCTTAGTTGCTGGGTACAACTGGCAGGCTTCAGTCAGAGTGAGTGCTCCAATTACAGAGTAAACCACAACCATTTTCTAAGAGTATTTTTTTTGCATATAAACACCATCAAGACCCAAACAGGCACCTGGCAGTACCATTTACAGCTATCTGTTCAAAGCAGCCTTTCAGCTAGCGTGTGATATTCCCATTCATGTGACAGACTGCTGCAGACGATGAAATAGCCTCCTCTTCTCCCAGCAGCATCACTCCAAACCCCTGACACCACCGTCCCACCTTGCAAGAGCAACCATCAACAGCAAGGGTGGGCTTTTTTCCATTACAGCCAGACAGTCCTACAATCTGCTCCGAGTTTATTATGGTACAACACACCCTTGCTGGGAACACAGCAGCAAGAAGTTGTATGGATTTTTGAACCCTTTTAAAAAGTAGAAGTAATTTTAAGTAAGTCCAGGAAGTTCTAGCACAATGAAGACACTGGAAAAGTCTAAAATTGGAATCACAACAGTATCTTAATTACAAGCTTATTTTCTTTAGTAGATACTGTGTGTAGAAAAACATGAAAGCAGTATCACTGTTTGTTATGTGAAGCTCTTATCTTGTACTGTAGATTAACTGCTCTTCTTGTGCTACAGTACTAGTAGGAATAAAAAGGAGTACAGGATGACAGTTGAGATGCATTTTGAATTCCTGTTAACAAGAAAAAAACCTCACACAACTTTTTTTAAGGATTTTTATTGAAAAACATTAAAACAAAAAAAATATCAAGGCCAGTTTTACAATAAATTTAAGACATACAGAATGGCTCACCTGCTATTTGGATTTAATGCAGGAACCTCATTCCAATGTTTTTCACATGCAATTGCTGGATTAAAATCACATTCTCATTTAACATCAAAATGGATTATTAATAACACTTTCTCAGGATTTAACCTTAAAATCTGGTTTAAAAAGTCAATTTTCCAAAGGTTAAAAACATTTACACAGCAAGATTCCCCCCTTCACAGACCAGCTAATAGCTTCCTGTGTCTAATTGGCAGAAACAGACCACATAGTTAATTTTTCCTTTTGGTTATTCTAACCCGAGAGATTTCTTAAGTGTCTCTTACTGGGTTTTCATATTTGGCAATATTACTTTAGTTACAATGCAAAGTGTGATTCCTTGTTCTTGTCAGTGACCAGTCTTTTACTACTTATCCCAAAAGACACTCTCACAAACAGAAGTTACATTAGCATCCATCTGCTTCTGTGAATAGTATGCCCTTTTGGCAAGTTAAACCCTGTTAGTAATATCATCAGAGCACTAACCTCAGGATGTCAAGTTCCCAGCAGTTGTGTAATTCCTAGTATTGTGCGCTTTGAAAATATTTACTTTGGCATGTTACACTTTGTAGCATAGAGAAATTGATTTTTTTTGTGTGTGTGCGCTTTTTCCTCGCCTTACAAAAATCTTTCTTTTCTCTCTTCCATTTATTCAAGCCCTTTCCCTTGCCACCAGTTATCTCCCTTTCTCAGAGCTGCAACAGAAACAGGACAGAAAGCACACGAATACATTCAAAATGTGAGGTCTACAGAAGTTGAACAGCAGACAACAGTCTTGTAAAATACTCTTAGTTGATGAATGAGCTTGTAAAATGTAAGCCCCATAAATCTTTTAGTATAGTATTCAAGCCTTCAATTTTAAATTTGTAAGCTTACTTGTATTTGATTTCAAACCTTCCAACATTCAGTGGTTTACTATATTTAAACACGTTAGTCACTTCACACTTGCTCCCAATATACACAAAACCAACACAGTCTAAAAAAATGATAAAAAACACACTTGAAACAAGCAATTTAACTTCCAACAGAACATAACTTCTGCATTTTCAGTAAATCTGTATGTTAAATATTTTGGGTTATTACAAATTGTTGCACTTCAGTTTTACCTGAATTTATCTGATTTTCAAGAGAACCATGATTTCTTTCCCAGTTACCAGTCCTGTCTGCCAGAATAAAATTCAAGAGAATATATTTGTTTAAACTGAGCTTTGTTTGCTTCACACTCTGCCTATTAAAAACCCTTATGCTAACCATAAAGATCAATCAAGTGCTTGATGTGAAAGTGCAGAAGCCACATCCTGAGAAATGGTTGGATTTTTCTGTTTGTTTCTGTGTAACTCTGGTCATTACTATACTAAAATGAATATTGAAGTGTTTCAGTTTTCAACTTCTCTGCAAACTAGCTTTAAAACAATCTTACAGATTGCCACAAAATGAGATGTGGCCAGATTCCATATACAGCAGATGCATGACAACCGTTTATTCTACTGTAAATTGTTGGCATTTTTGATCCTGAAAGAGGAAACAACAGACTTTGGATTTTCTTAAGTGCACTCACACTCCTAATTTTTCTGTTTTCCTTCCAATTAAAAAAACAATGTTGAAAAATCAGGACCTAACTTAACTGTTTTGAAAACCCTAAGTATCACATATATTTTTAATATTATACAGTTAAACTGTATTTTGCATATGGGTGCTGAGTACACTTTAAAAAGGACCTCTGTTGAACTATTTCCACCAGGTCTTTATAGCACCATATAATCTGCTGTTGATTTAACTGCTTAGAACCAGACTCTTTGTGCCACTGCTTCTGAAGAAAAATGATTACATTTTTATTTCCTCTAGCATTTATAAAAAAATCTAGAAGAAAATGTTTATATTGTCCAACTGAATGCATGTAAACAATTAATTACTAGATACTCTGTTTTCACTTATTCCACTTTCATGAAACAGATCAATTAATTGCTACATGATGCTACTGGAATGGCATGGTTTAATAATTCAGTGGCAGGAAAATTTCATGGATGCATTGAATGAAAATGTCTCTCAAACTTCATTGAATTTTGAAAGCCTCTTTTTGCAAGATTTTATGCTGTCCCTTCTATTACAGCTCATTTTCAATTCATAATAGAGAAAATGAGTGGCAAACACAAGAGGCTGAGTGCTGGGAAAGCCATAGTACAACACAACAGGAACAGCAAGGGGACGAGGAAGCAAGAGGAAATCGAGGTACCTGGAACAAACTAGAAACACACTAAACACAAGAGAGGATCTTAGCCCTGCAGCAAATTTTACATTCTTTCAATACTTAGATTGGTCTGTTTTCAACTGATACACCATTCAGAATTTATTCAGAATTAAAGGAATACACAAGGTGATTAAACACGATGCACACGAACCATTCATGCACCAACAAATGCTGCCACTGTTTTTCCATAGGTAAAGCTGAAGCAAGTGTGTCAGAATGGCATTTGGTTGAAATGGAAGTAATGCTGGTACTTTACCATTTCTGATAATTGTTATCTACAACAGTCAAAGTCAGTGACCATCTACTCAACGTTGCAAGAGGCTTGTTTTCCCAATATGAGTTCCAGTAAGTGGAAGTACAAACGAGATCAGCTTGAATACATCGTGAAGACTTTTAAACAGCGTATTTCTGAAGAAAGCGGTCAAATGCATCATAAATCGCTTGTCTAAAACAAGGAAAAAAGAAGATCATTTGCATAATTTGGGAAGATAAGTGCAGATAAGTGGCATATTTCCACATATTTACAAAGCTATCATCACAATTCCAAAACAGCACTCAATGAAAATGTTATATTAGTCTTTTCTCCTTCACTTACTTCTGGGATCTCTCACTTCAATCCAGTAATGTATTTATGTTTCAGAAATGAGCAGGGCTGTTTACCAACTTTAATACAAGTGCAAATGTTAATTGATTAGGAGTTTTCTACTCAAACATCTCAGGAAATGGGTCAGAGACATGCATAATTTATAATTTTCAAGGAGCTCTCATAAAATAAGGCTGAAGTTTTAAACAGCAATAAGCTAGTGGTTAGCATGCCTTGAGCCAGTATATTGCTATTCCTTTTTCTTGTCACTTAGACTTCCTAAATGGGATGGACAGTCTTAACAATTTCTTATATTTTGAAGTTAATGGCACCAGTATTTAACTTTTTAAAGCTAAGGAACTACATTTCTATAACTGTCTTCAGAAAGCCAACATCTAGTATTTACTAAGGGAAGAATTCATGCAAGTACTACTCATTTGCAGTCAAGCTTATATGTTAATCATCATCTTCAATTGTGTGGGTTTTTAATTCTCAGAAAACCACATTTGCAGAAAGACAACAGCTGTGCAATACAACATAAGCAGCCCCTGCTTAAAAAAAAATATGTTCTAGCATCCAGTGAACAAACTAACTAAAAGCTTTTAGAGGAAAAGAGTGGGAAGGATCATTCTCTTACCACTGGCTTATTGAACAATCTGAGCTATGTTGCACCTTATCTTTGCTCCTAAAACAGAAATGCTGATATTCTCTTTAAATCTTTTCAGATCTGATAAGTTGCTCTTCAAAGCAGAGTTTGGTATTTGTTGTTTCAGAGTAATTACAGACTTGCTTTTAGAAGAAAAAGTATGTGCCTCAAAATCATGATTTTAAGCTCTCAACTATTTTTTAACTTTCCTGTTGACCTTACCTGAAAAGTCCTTGTTTGAAGAGGTAGGCACTGACATGACCTCCATCCAGATACCTAATTTCACATCCAGGCCAGATTTCTTGAAGACTGCGCACCCCGGTTCGAGGAATATATGCATCCTCCTTGGCTTGTACAACTATGATTAAACTTGGGTCAACTGGAACTGAAGAAAAACAAATCAAAACTGAATTAATCTAAGGTATGAAATAGAAACACGTCAGCTGAGATTTCTGTTGTAAAAATGCTCTCTATATCTGAAAAAAAAAAAAAAAATATTCTAAGCTTGGATAAAATTATGTTTTCTAAAGTCTCCAGCAGAATGTATCTGGTTTTTTACACTACAGCAGGTTTTTTACAGTGAGGCCATCAGTAGAAAAACAAACTAATCAATCCCCTTCCCTCCCTTAAAGCAGAAAACTTCACAAGTCTTTGGGGAACGATAGAATTGTCTTTCTTCTTATCAACAAAACTCTGTAGCATTCAGGTCAGTTCGCAGAGATCCCTTTTTTTCAGTGCAAAGGAGGAGGAGATATCTGAAATTCAATAGAGTAGAAGCTTCATATAATTTTTTCCCTCAAGGAGAGGAAAAGAGACAACTTTTTTTATCAAAGGTCAGACAAAGTGCAGTATATGTTCACTTTCTTTTCCGTTTCCTACATGTTTTAGTTACAACATAAAACTCAACATATATATTATATACATTTATTACTCATAACCACAATTGCACCAATCAGATTACTGTCTAAGAGGAATAACACCAAATAACACCACTGAGAAAAATAACACCAAAATGATGCTGCACACAGAACAGTTCTCTCTTCACACAGAAAATGTGTGATACAGTTAAGAGTGACCAGCCAAGATGCATGGGGTGTCATAAATAATTCAGATCCTCTCCATTCATATATACTAGGTCACATATAGAGGATGTATCATGCTAAGATAGATTCTAGTCTTCCATTCAATTTTCCATGGAATCTGAATGTTATGCAGATTTTCAGAAGCTCCTCTCTAGACAGACTCCAAGAACATCCTGGGGATGCAATGTCTCCCAGAGCATGAAAAGACCTGGGAGACAATTGAGATGAAGGACTACATCACTTTGATAAGTGCATAAGGATCACAGCTCCTCTAAAGTTTCAAGAAAGCTCAATGCTTTTGCTAAGTAAAACCTGGAGAAGTGTCTAGATAAACAAGAATGTCTGTACTTAGAATAAAATTTACAGGGTTGTTTTTTTTTTTTTCAGTCTGCTGAAGTAACTTCTCAAGCTTTAAGGAAAGCACTTCACTGCTATTTGTCACAAAACATCCCTGGCTAGCAGTGATCTGGGACATTGTCCAAGTCAAAAAAATCTATGCTAGTATAGAAATATTTGGATTTTTTTAAAATTTTTTTTTTAATATTTACCAGTGGAGTACCGAATGCCAGAATTAAAAAAGGAGGTAGCACTGGGTCTCAGTATCAAGAATGTTTTTACTTTGAAACACAGCCCTGTCAGAAACCTGCTTGAAGTCCAAGTGTGTTCTAGGACATGTTGAAAGTCCTCAGTGGGACAGCTGAACCATTCTACCTGAATGGACTGCCACAAAAGCAATTCCAAGCCTCCACTCCAGCAACAGCCTTTCAATCAGCTCTAGAATGAAACTGATTGTCTGCATTGCCTGCAAGTGGGCCACTGAAAGTGATTTGTCTTAGTCACCAAGTAATCCAGGCTCATCAGATGTAAGGCTCTCTGGGCTACAGCTCCCTCTACACGCGATGCCTGTCTTGGGAAACACTATATTCACCAGACTGCATCATCCCAGACATACATTTTTACTGCTCACACTTGTCTAAAATTATCATTCAAGCCTGGTTCTCAGCTATGTGGGCTACTTTCTATCTGAAGTCAACATCAGATTTCTGCTTTATGAGATGTACTTGAATCTGCTTGAAAAACTTTATTAGCAGACTAAGTAGATCTAGATACTACTCACATCACACAGATTTTTTTGTTCTTTTAAATAATACAAATTTGCACTAACTCATATCTGCAAATAGCCACAGCAAGGCAGAGAAAAAATGAGCAAAGATACTTAAAGGTAAATTTTTAATTCATTTTAACATTAGTTGGCCATGAAGAAGCAACAGAAAAAAAAATTGGAAATGGCGTGGTAAATAGATGCTACTGAAGATATTTTCATATTTCAGCTAAGGTGTCAGCAGGTTTACACAATGGAGAATGAAGAAAATACCTTTCCTTCCACCGTATTAAATTCAGTTTTCCAAACTGGACAAGCTATCAAAACAAATAAATACATACCTGAGAAGTTAGCTACATGGGTACATTCATCCATTACTCCTTTCATGAACCGTAAGGATTCTCTCTGTAAAGTGTCACTCTTCCTTCTTTTATTTATCCTGTGTCCTTGTGGGCTGGTTAAGTCTTTATTGTTATTGCTACTGGTTGAAAATGTTTGATTTATGCACTGCATTTTAGGAGCATCTTGTATTAAGAGTCTTTCTGATGAGGCACTTAGTGTACTTTTATTTGTGGCAAAGCTGTGAACAGCTTCTTTAGATAGTGTCTTGTTTGAGGAATCAAGGTCAAACATTCTGGAAGTCACGTCCACATCCTCCAGACTGTCCACACTGGCAGGGAAGTTTTTAACAAAGTCTTGTCCCATCTTGAAAGAATCCGTCTAACCAAAGACAACAGGTCCTTTATTAAGGGTTTCTCCTTTAAACCAGTTGGTTAATCTTATTTTTAAGATCAAGTCAATATTAAATAAAATTAAAAAGAAAAAAAAAAAAGATACAAACAGCACTGCCCACAGGACTTACTTTCAGCCTGAAAGTCACTCACTCAAATCCTGATCATCACAACCTCTTGGTAATTTTATTCTACCTTCTGTCAGCTTAAAAATGCAAGAAGTACTTATATATGGTAGCTTAAGATACAAACATTTGGGTTTAATTCTATAATAAACTCCAAATTTATAATTGCAGTTGTTTAAGCTTAAATTTCTAGGCAATAAACATATGTGAGCATGTCTAATGTTAGGTTTAGGACTGAAAAATCTACTGTCTCCTAAATATTAGGAAGACACAAGCTGAACATCTTGAAACATTTCTTCTTTTAACTTTGTCTGCTCCTGGAGCATATTTTACTTAAAAATAGCAAGTGCCTAAGGAACTATCTCCACCTCAGCCTCTCTTCTCCTGTAGTAAGATATTTGAAAGACAACTGTCACAAAGCAAAGACTCTTAGGAAAAGTTATTTATCAGAATTGCCTAGAAGACAGTGTTGCAAAATAAGCAACTCTCAAAAAGTTATCAATCCAAACTAAAATAATGGTGAGGCAATGAAATTCCTCTTGGGAAGAGTCTTTCAATCCTGGTCAAAGACAGTCAAGAAGAATGCAAAAAAAAAAATGCAGACAATAACTTATATTTCATAAGGAGCAAGAAGCTAATTACAAAAGCTCTACCTCACTCATGTTTACCCCAACTGCCTGTGCAATAAAAGTCTAAAGCTGAGGGAAGGCTAGCATCACACAAAGAAAGAGAAATAGAGAGTTGGCACTCCACACAAACTAGAAAAGTAACTGAATGCTGCTACGTATTAGAAATATTCTACAGCATTTAATATTTGGAAGCAATTGCTTCAGAAGGCAATAAATCATGTTTTTATATTTACATGCCACACTATTGGTTTTCCAGACTATGAAGTCAGTTACTAGGAAATACCATCTACAGTTTCCATGTTTTGATTAAATTCATTTTATGTTGCAGATTACACTAAGTGTGGTCACAGAAAAAACTTGTACCAAGGGCTATACTTAACACGTATTATACAACCAAAATATTAGCTTCTGCTTTTCAGGTTTTCCCTTCAAAGATTAAATTTATCAAAAGCATAAGGAAACAAGACACAAACATGCTTTAGCTAACAACTGGCTGCTTTTACTGGAAGTAAAAAGAAGTTTCATTATTTGTTAGATTTGCACATGTAAATACTAGGAAATGGGGAAAATAAAGTATACTTACTCCACAGTATTCCAGCATCTGAATGATTTCTTCTTCGTAAACAGTTTGTGTGAAATACTGTTTCTCTAGCTCTCTCCAGTTCACTGCCTTGCTCAACACACCCTGAGATAACAAACACAAGCAAAACCCAGAGATCATTCTAAAATAATGATATACAGAGAAATTGATCTGTTCCTCTCTGTGACTTGATTTTTCCAGTGGAATTCAGACCAAGTTTCCAAATAACCCTTAAAAATATGATAATTAAAGCATAAACACACATTGTAACATAGGACATGGAGACCCACTCCCCTTTAAAAAAACAAAACAAAAAACTCAAAACAAACAAACAAAAAGCAAAAAAAGGTGTCAGAAAATAGTCCCACTTGGGGTTTACATACATCTAGACCGGGCTAAACCAACAATGGGTGTCAAAGTCAGTTTATGACTTCACCTGCCCAAGCAGCAGTGAAACAAGTACCCTCGTGGCAGGGTATTATCACCCAACTACCTGAGCCAAGCTCTGAGCAGAAGAAAACATCTTCTCACGGCTTTCTTCCTCACCTTCCCACTTTCAGACCAGGACTCTAATCACTGTCCCACAAAGCAGCCCTAGTCCCTAATTTGGCTCATGACCCACTGAAGTAGCTCAAAGCTACTTTCCTTATCATGTGTGGTGTTATCCTGAGCAGGAAGGGTGATGAAAAGCCCTAACTGAAAGGGTGAACACAGCCAATCCAAACCTTTTAACTTATGTATCTGATTCCATTCTAGTATATTAACAAAAATATATGTTAATTACCGTAGTGAAAACCCCAGAAGCTGTTGACCAGGAAAGACACGGAATCAAGGGCAATGGTTTAGGCCAGTTTGTCACTGCCAGCGAAGCCATCTAGAATCAAAGGCACTTATTAGATATTTTAATATTGAATTCACAATGTACGTAAAAGCTTTCTCTCACCTTCAATTTATTTGTTTATACAGTATCAAACAAACACACAGTGCCAAAGCAGTTAAGGACTTGCAGCAGTTGGATATATTTTCACCTATTTTGAAGATACAGCCTATTCTATTCTTTCCCAAATAAAAACCATTGCCTTTTATAGGACTAATTTCAAGGCTGGATGGATTTTTTTATAACTAAAGAATTCCCAATGGAATATTTATTCTGAGCTTTTAGCTGTTTAAAACTATGAAAAACATCTATAAAGCCTTTTCATCAAGCTCTTTCAGACTTATTTCAAGGCAAAATTAAGATAATCTACAGAATGACTATTTAAAATTCTATACTTTCAAAATTTGCATACTGGAAACAAAAAGTGGAGGGGAAGTAATTGAACACATTAAGTGGACTCCTTTCAGTCCTTTAAAGTTTAAATTATTACTTTTACATCAGTTCTCAGAACACATTTTTGTGAATATTCTGCTTATCCCAGAATAAAAAAAAAAAAAAGAGCAGAGAAGCTCAACATACACAAGATCCCTAGATGGTATGTTCTTGCCAAGTTTTATTTTATTGCTCTAAACTTAACAACAGTGTAAACAAAACACCCCATGCCTGTGCCAGATGTTATAATAAATGGATTTATACAACTGAACTATAATTCTGTTCTTTCTCATTAATAAAAAAATTCAAGAACACCACATAGCTACATTCTGATAGCCAGAAAGTCTGACTTCTTTCTTTTCAGTTCCAGCTCTCCTCAATCAGTAGGACTGAATGAATGCTACCTCCCTTCTGTCGTAAAACACATTCTACAGATTATCAACATAAAATATTTTTTATTTCCCTTGTTTTAAATTGTACCAGAAGTCCTGTAAGTCAGGACTAGCCAAAAAGGTATATCCCTTGACTAAGAAAAAATAATTTCAAAGTAGTTTCCAAACTAACTCTCTCAGTTCTTGCCTCCTTCTATGCCCATGCTGTACATGACCATTGGTCTAGGACACAGCTCTCAGCTATTCCTGTAACATTTGCACAGCATTTCACGTGTCCTGCGTGGTTAGTGGTGCATGTACCAGCTCGAGAATTCCAAGCCAACTTACAAATAAGACATGTTTAGCACAAAAGCTGTTGCTTCAGCAGGATGATGCTTATGTAAGTGAAAGGTGCTTTGTGCATCTACAACATTTAGAGTTATAAAATTGTGCTTTGGGGGAAAATTATTTTCCTTTCAGTAGACACTACAACTACCAACATTATTTACTGAGCTCCTAATAACACACAAACAAGGATCAGCAAAAGGGAGGCACGTTGTTTTAATAAGCTTTGTACCTATGTCTCACAGACCAATGTTTATCTGTAGAGACACAAGCAGTAATATTTTAACTTTGTATTAGTCTTTCAAACATCTTACTAATGTGCTGCTGGTTTAGTTTAAATAGACACAGTGTCATACACAAAATGTTATCCACTTCACCACAGGAATTGTCTCTAATCAATACCAATGAGCAGAGGGGGGAAAAGATTAGTTGAGAACAGAACTTACACCTAAAGTCACCTCAATTATGCCATGCCTACAAAAAGGAGGTATTTCACACAATGCATTAAACCACAAGAAGAATAGAGGAAAAGAGGGAGAACTGGCAATTGATCAGTAGATATCTTCTTTCAGAAAATATTTACCTTCCCCTCCTCCTTGTGGAAAAAAACATAATGATGTGAGAAGCTTATATTCATATTAAACCTGCCAGAAGAAGGCTGACAAAGGGCTCTATGATTTGTCAGTACGTATTAAGGCTTATACGAATTCAGCACCACGGAACATGAAAATTGCACACAATTTGTTTCTCATGACTCTGAATGTTTATTTTAAAGTACTTCTGAGAGGAACACCATACAACAAATTATTTCTGTATGCTAAATGATCAAATGAGAAGTTAAAACAAAAATTACTGAACAGGAAATATAAAAGCTTACATGTCCTCCCATGGATATTCCAGTCATCCCTAGAGGTCCATAGCCTTCTCTTTCTAGCCAGTGCAAAAGAGCTGCCGACTCTAGCACAAGAGCTCCTCCCATCACAAACAGGTCCGAGACATTTTTTAAACATGACCGCCTTTTCTCCCCAGAAAAGGAAAATATAGGATTTATTTTCTAAGATTAGATTTTGACATTTCTCATCATTCTATACATACTTTAATACAAAGGCTGATCACACTCCCAGAGAATTTTGAAGCTGAATTCCTGCTGATTCCACAGAAAAAAAAAAAAAAGCAAGTCTAGATTCTCTGGCACTTTTACTTTTTCATCTAAATGAAGACTAGGAACAGAGACTTGCTGAGCTTATAATGTAGTATCACTGACAGCCTGGTCTTCTAGAAACAGACATCACCAACATTAGAATCTTATTAGTAGTAATCTTCTGTCCTGTAAAGTTATAATGGACCATTTAGAAACAGAATCAAAGTGATACAGTCCTAGACATACACTATTTGCAGAAACAATCTCTTTTTTTTTTTTTTCTTATTTACCTGTTTTACATCATTGAAAAATTGCACACAACATTTGAAGAGCAATCAGTATGTCAGCTTTGGAAGCACTCATCAGTGTCACTGTAAGACTGAACCTGTAAAGTGGGAAGTTTCTCACGGTACTGTGAAATTCATATAGAGTACTGCAAAGCATTAAAACACAGAAGAAAAAAAAAATGTAGAAAGCTTTTCAGCTGAACCATCAGCAGGACTCTAAAGAGTGGAAAAAAAAAAAGTATTTTACAGAACAATTAACACACCTCTAATTTGGGGAGGGGGGAGTGTGTATTTTCAGTATCACACAGGTTACAAAAGGCTACTGGCCTCTTCTGCCAGCATACAATCACATTTGAGACACTCTGAAGCACAAGGACAAAGCTCCCTCTGCAAGTCACAGGAGAAATGAACATAGCTGCTGCAGACCAGTATTTATAGGCTCATGTAATTCTTTCCTACAGCTTTGTTATGAGATTTCTCAGCCTTCTCCAGCTGATATATTTATTAAACACTGTTCCCAGCATATTAACTAAAACCACTGCTGCTGCTTCGTATCCTTGTATTGAAGGCTGCCAATTCATAGTTGGGGTATTAGACTGAGCACTCCCCTGTCAAAGACTGCTTCTCTACATCACCCATATACTAAGTCATCAAGTTAGATGACTGAAAACAGAGTTAGAAACATCCTTGCCAAAATATTTAATTTATTCTTCTGCATGAGATCCTCAACAACTGGAAAACACCACCAATGGATGTAGTCCAGCACACGCTCTCTCCTCTCACCTTCCTATAATCTTAACACTTCTAAATGCAATAAATATATATATGTTTAAGCAGTTTTCCTATCCAAAAACCCCAGCTTTACAATTATCTTAACTGACAAATGCAATTCACATTTTTTTAAAAAAGTGGTTCTTTTGTCAAAATAAATAGAATTCAGCATCTGCTTTGAAAGAAACCTAGAAACTATTTTTTAAATTAAAATTTTCTCCTTAAAAAGTAATTTTTTTTAAGCTTTTGGATTTAGAAAATCCAAATAAAATTTAGAAAATCTAAAATGTTGCAGTGTGGGACAGTGCTCTTGGTGAAGTCCTAATAGAAAGGAGGGGTTTAAGAATTTAATCTTTAAAAATAAATCACCTTCTATATGTCTTTTACTCACATTAAATGTCCAAGTCAGGAATAAAAAGGATTAAAACACCGGCTCACATTTGGCCTTTAAGAAACACTGGTACACAAAAACTGCTGCTCTGCCTCAGACACATATCCCGTTGAATTCTGTTTATACTCCAGTGGTATGGAAAAACACATTCACACTCAGCTCACTCTCACTTCCAAGTTCATCTTGTGCAAACTTTCCTGATCATGGTGATCTCTCAACACAAAAAATAACAGAGCAGCCTAGCAAAGGGTACACAATTCCACATTAGCAGGTTACAAGTGGTCCATGCTTGAGTTTTTGTTTTTTTTTTCTTGATAAGCTATCAAAGTTTATACTACTTTGAGCTTCTTGATAAAAGAAAAAAAGTGGCATTTTGAAAAGGCAGTATCCATGAATGTAATGGTAATACTTACAATTGATCCTTAGGTTTTCTACAGCCATGTAGAAGCCTCAAGTTAAAGAAAGTAAAAAATTCCTATATAAAAACTGGCAACTAAAATAAAGTAAAATAAAATAAATCATATACATTAATAGGACTCTAATTAAAATGTGGAACTTAAATTTCAAATGTTTAACTGGAACCAAATCAAGTTAAATGTATTTTGATAATGTAGTTTGCAACATAAGATTTTACTTTTGTCAGGTAGATGGGTAGGAAAAAAGTGTAACCAGAGATCCACTTTAATAAAACAGGGTAACAGTGTTATAACAGTTACTGATTAGCTGATTACAAGATAGAACTTAACTGTTTTTTAAAAAACAAACCTTAAATGGTAGCAGTAAGTTTCTCAGAAGTACCTGAGGTACCAAAGGGTTGCATTTGAGACGGGAAGGCAGGAGAGGCAACTTTCTTTTCTGTCATTAATACACTGAGAAATGGCACAGTATGACATACAATTAATGCAGTTTTCACTCTGTCATGGCTAAAGGAATCACATCAGTACTTTGATCAGTACACAGATTCATATCAGAACTTTAATGACTACAGTAAGAAGCTGTAGAAGACATTTTCAAAAAAATCAGAAAAGCAGTACTTGGTGTAAAAGTAGCAAATTATATTACTGTGTTCCACACTAATTCATGCAAAGGCCATACACTGCTCTTTGCTTCTATCCACTAAAAGTCCACTGAAAAGTGATCCACAAATATTATACCAGCGTGACAAGTTGTCTACCTTCTGGAGGAAGGTTGAGAGTAAGTATCTTGCTTTCCACAAAAGGATATAATAAGGATTTTCTAGCAACAAAGAAGCCATACAGGCTTCTTTAATCATTGGGCGCGCCATTAACGTGCGTCTCCTCCAGAAGTGCTAAAGATAAGATGTAAAAACATGTATTAAGATAAAATCTGGTTATTTAATTTCTCAGTAACAATCAATTTTACATTTTACATACTCACATGATCTCCAGTGCCTGCTAAATGAATGCACACAGGTCTGTACTTGCTATTCCATCTTTTGGGTATGATAAACTGAAATCTGTAAGAAACAAATATCTATTTTAGCAAAGTAAGTATATTTATTTACAAGCTGTGCCAGATAAATTAATTAGAAAAAAAAAGAAAGAGAAGAAGAAAGAAGCCAGAATAAAGTATTTTTGTAATCCCTGCAGGCAAACTGCCAGTAATTCAGCAATATCATTTTTCATAAACACATCCAACAAAGAAAGGAATCTGAAAGTAGGACAGAATAAATGTCAAACAAGAAAAGGAGCCAAGCTGAAAGATCATGTTCCTAAAAAAGACCACTACCTCATCATCACAATTTAAGTTTTGCACTGTGGACAAAGGGAACTTCAGATGAAGAGTAGCCTAAGCAAGTGTGACTAGCTCTCCTAGGCAGCACTGCTATTTTTCTCCTGAGGGCATGACAGTTGAAACTGAAGAATAAGATGGGCAATATATTTAAATAAATAATAAAAATAAATTAAAAACCCAACAAGAAAACTATGAAACTATTTTATACACCCAACTTCAATCCCTTAACATCTTCTGCTGCTACTCAAGTTATTTAGAGTGTAACTACTGGGGAAAAAACAACAAAAAAAAAAAACTTCTGAGCCACTAGTATTTTCCCCACAAGATGGAGCACTGTTACCTACAACAGTGTTAGGGGGAAAAAAATATTTACACAATGCACAACGATCTTAAGGGAAGTTTGTAGAGCATTTCAAAACTGTAACAGTACTGTCCAACGTAATAATGAGCATAACTTGACTACAAACTGCAAGAGAACATAGATAAGGAAACAATCAGTATACTGTATTTTCCAGTATGGTCCTAAATTAGTCAAATAATGTTAAGAGACAGTTTCTTTCTCTAATTGATAGAGAGGTGGAAGAGAACTGATATTTTGACTATCAAACTGTTTCTGATATTCCTTAGTGTTAAAGTACACTTAAAGCCACCAACCAGTAATACTGATTAAAATGACAGTGGCAGTATTAACTTGAGCTGACGAACTTGTGTTTAATTTTTAAGTTATTAAACAAAGCTTGGAAAAAAGTTCCATCATGAATGTTTAGCTCAAAGCTATAAGCAAACAGAAATTCTGCTCCCTTTTCAAACCAAGTGCAAAGCAGTGTTAGTGTCAAACCATCAAACATGCCATTAGGTATCTTCTGACTGTTAGGGAGCACCCAGCTTTCTGTGAGGATGCTTTTTTTTTTTTGCTTGCCAAGTAATAAAGGCACCAGATTCTCTTTCCACAATTAAATAAACTCACAACTTCAGTACACATACATTATTTCTGTATTCAATGTAAACAGAAGGTTGGAATGGTTCCTTCAAATACAATGTAACATGCTTCTTTCATATAAACAGTTTCTCCTGCTATGTATAAAACAAACAACTACTGTCCTGGCTTCTGTATCCTTCCTTTCCAGCATTCTGCTTGTTTGGGAAGAAAACCAAACAAAATTCAAAAACCCCAGGCTATTCTATAGCTTTGTGCAATGTGATTTCTATGTTCCAAGAAGAGAAAGACGAGGGAGAAAGAGAAAGACGAGGGAGAAAGAGAAAGACGAGGGAGAAAGAGAAAGACGAGGGAGAAAGAGAAAGACGAGGGAGAAAGAGAAAGACGAGGGAGAAAGAGAAAGACGAGGGAGAAAGAGAAAGACGAGGGAGAAAGAGAAAGACGAGGGAGAAAGAGAAAGACGAGGGAGAAAGAGAAAGACGAGGGAGAAAGAGAAAGACGAGGGAGAAAGAGAAAGACGAGGGAGAAAGAGAAAGACGAGGGAGAAAGAGAAAGACGAGGGAGAAAGAGAAAGACGAGGGAGAAAGAGAAAGACGAGGGAGAAAGAGAAAGACGAGGGAGAAAGAGAAAGACGAGGGAGAAAGAGAAAGACGAGGGAGAAAGAGAAAGACGAGGGAGAAAGAGAAAGACGAGGGAGAAAGAGAAAGACGAGGGAGAAAGAGAAAGACGAGGGAGAAAGAGAAAGACGAGGGAGAAAGAGAAAGACGAGGGAGAAAGAGAAAGACGAGGGAGAAAGAGAAAGACGAGGGAGAAAGAGAAAGACGAGGGAGAAAGAGAAAGACGAGGGAGAAAGAGAAAGACGAGGGAGAAAGAGAAAGACGAGGGAGAAAGAGAAAGACGAGGGAGAAAGAGAAAGACGAGGGAGAAAGAGAAAGACGAGGGAGAAAGAGAAAGACGAGGGAGAAAGAGAAAGACGAGGGAGAAAGAGAAAGACGAGGGAGAAAGAGAAAGACGAGGGAGAAAGAGAAAGACGAGGGAGAAAGAGAAAGACGAGGGAGAAAGAGAAAGACGAGGGAGAAAGAGAAAGACGAGGGAGAAAGAGAAAGACGAGGGAGAAAGAGAAAGACGAGGGAGAAAGAGAAAGACGAGGGAGAAAGAGAAAGACGAGGGAGAAAGAGAAAGACGAGGGAGAAAGAGAAAGACGAGGGAGAAAGAGAAAGACGAGGGAGAAAGAGAAAGACGAGGGAGAAAGAGAAAGACGAGGGAGAAAGAGAAAGACGAGGGAGAAAGAGAAAGACGAGGGAGAAAGAGAAAGACGAGGGAGAAAGAGAAAGACGAGGGAGAAAGAGAAAGACGAGGGAGAAAGAGAAAGACGAGGGAGAAAGAGAAAGACGAGGGAGAAAGAGAAAGACGAGGGAGAAAGAGAAAGACGAGGGAGAAAGAGAAAGACGAGGGAGAAAGAGAAAGACGAGGGAGAAAGAGAAAGACGAGGGAGAAAGAGAAAGACGAGGGAGAAAGAGAAAGACGAGGGAGAAAGAGAAAGACGAGGGAGAAAGAGAAAGACGAGGGAGAAAGAGAAAGACGAGGGAGAAAGAGAAAGACGAGGGAGAAAGAGAAAGACGAGGGAGAAAGAGAAAGACGAGGGAGAAAGAGAAAGACGAGGGAGAAAGAGAAAGACGAGGGAGAAAGAGAAAGACGAGGGAGAAAGAGAAAGACGAGGGAGAAAGAGAAAGACGAGGGAGAAAGAGAAAGACGAGGGAGAAAGAGAAAGACGAGGGAGAAAGAGAAAGACGAGGGAGAAAGAGAAAGACGAGGGAGAAAGAGAAAGACGAGGGAGAAAGAGAAAGACGAGGGAGAAAGAGAAAGACGAGGGAGAAAGAGAAAGACGAGGGAGAAAGAGAAAGACGAGGGAGAAAGAGAAAGACGAGGGAGAAAGAGAAAGACGAGGGAGAAAGAGAAAGACGAGGGAGAAAGAGAAAGACGAGGGAGAAAGAGAAAGACGAGGGAGAAAGAGAAAGACGAGGGAGAAAGAGAAAGACGAGGGAGAAAGAGAAAGACGAGGGAGAAAGAGAAAGACGAGGGAGAAAGAGAAAGACGAGGGAGAAAGAGAAAGACGAGGGAGAAAGAGAAAGACGAGGGAGAAAGAGAAAGACGAGGGAGAAAGAGAAAGACGAGGGAGAAAGAGAAAGACGAGGGAGAAAGAGAAAGACGAGGGAGAAAGAGAAAGACGAGGGAGAAAGAGAAAGACGAGGGAGAAAGAGAAAGACGAGGGAGAAAGAGAAAGACGAGGGAGAAAGAGAAAGACGAGGGAGAAAGAGAAAGACGAGGGAGAAAGAAAAAGACGAGGGAGAAAGAGAAAGACGAGGGAGAAAGAGAAAGACGAGGGAGAAAGAGAAAAAACCCACCCCAAACCCTCAACACAACAACAAAGAAAAAAGTCCCAAGTAAAGCATGTGCTTTGCTAGGTAACTTTTGTTATTTACACACAGATTAAACTATCATGAGTGATATTTATTTTCACTTTTAAGATCAAAATCTACTTCAACACATTAGTACAAAACCCAGTTTGAAAGATCTTACAGATAATTTGTATTATAATCAATTGTCCTCACAATAAAAGTACTTATAGACCATTCTTAATTCTCTGCAGTACTCGTTTCAGAAAGGAAATCCTACTTGGTTTCTCTCACCTTGCTACTAGAGATTCGACTGGCAGGATACCTGGGACATAATGAGCCAATGGGGAAATGAAGTGCCCCTCCAGGATTTTACAGTCAGATTGCTCCTCAACCTACAGGGAGAATGGGATGATAGGAGTGTATTTCATAAGAGTGTTTCACTTGCTCTAAAAGCCAATCTCTTCAAGTAGAAGAATGTTACAGGATAAAAATGTACCTTAAAAAAACCCAAGAGAACAAAGCTGAAGTCTGTTTCACATACAGGGATACATGTTATCAACAGTGTCACATAATTTGTTTCTATTAAATGACCTATTAAAGGAATCAAGGAACAGAGTGTAATGCTGTCCCATTTTAAATAACTTCCATAACATATACTAAGTTTCAAGCATTTTTTGAGCTTTAAGGTCTAACATCCCACCCAATATTGTATCACTGGGAAAAAACACAAAACTGTATCTGCACAGCCACTGCTTTATTCTACCAGTTTCCTTCCGTTCTCTGCTAGCAGCCAGTGTGACTGCTCATTTGCCCATCCCTCCCAACCTCATCTCACATTTTTGCCATTGCCTCCTAATTCTACCCACAGCAGCCCAATTAAAAAAAATAAAAATCAAAACAGCCAACTGCTGAAGTATTTGGCTTGCCACAGCATTGACCATCAGTGCATCTATTTGACTTTAGAACTGCTCTTCATTTCTGACTCTCTATTCACACCTTCTAGACTGAAACATCTTCAGGGCAATGATTATGGCTATCTGCACACCTCATTTGGAAGCACAGGGCCTCCTTTTCCCTCACAGATAAATTCTAAAATCCATTTCTTGATAAACACAGCAACTGGGAAAACCTGTGAAGTCAGTTAATGCTACCTGTTAGAATACTGGTGCTCAGCAAAAGCTAACTTTATATTGTCAGAGGTGCATTCACCACCCCATCTCCACCTCCTCCCTAACTCCTCAGTTGCCAATCCCAGCAGCAAGTCATGCTGTGATAATGTCAGACATCAAGAAAGTGTAGATTCACATGACATCAAGATTCAATTCTTCTATCCTATAAAAGCAGCCTGATACTAAGTTGATTTCACCCTCCTATACTTATTAAGGAGAATAAACTTAATTAAAAACTGCATAATCTCTTGGTTTTAAGTACCTTGTCAATGAACACTGGGTAATCTTTTGAAACCAGCGTCTGGCATTTTTCTCTGTTTCCAATAATCTTTCTGAATTCAAATATTCTGTTGAAAGGAAACAAGTAGAGAAGATTCAACTTTTAATCTAAAAAAAAGAGAAGATATACATATATAAAAAAAATTTCAAGAGCTAAGGTAAGCCACAAAAAAAAAAAGTTATGAAGCCAGTTTTGCATTTACAGATTAATCAGGTTACCACAGGGTAGGTACATAAGAATGCTTTTAAGTTTAAAAAAAAAAAAAGGCTCAGGCACATTCCTTGTGGTTGCACAGCTCTTAAATAGTATTTTATATCTGATATGTTGCAAACTTACATCATTTTTCATGGCCAAGTTAAGACATAGCAGCCTCCTACACTTACACACCCTTGTAGCCAGCAATACAGACTGAATGGGTGAAAAAGGCTGGACTGCCAACAACAAAGTGTAGTTGCCAATGATCTGAAGTTTAGCTGGAAACAAGCTACTAGCAGCACTTAGGAAAGCTCATGAATGACACAAACTGTAGGGTGAGGTTGATAGCTGGAAAGAAGGGTACCAGTTATATGTTGCAACAGAAGAAATTCCTACTGGAACACCTTGAAAGAGGTTAAAGATTTTTTTTCCACAGTGATAGTGGTTAATCACCACAAAAGATTGCCCAGGGAAACTATGAATAATCTCCATCCTCAAGGGAACAGAAAGAGAATTCAGTTTACCACCATATCAAAGAGCTCTATTATATAGCCTCTGCTTTTCCTATAGAGAACAGGAAGTATACTAATTATTTATGAGAAAATAAGGGTAAAGGTATGAGATATAAGGGTGGAGGGTAAGCTAAACGAAAAGACATCTAAAAAGAATGAGTTTACTAGTTTAGGCTACAAGTAACTTCTGATTACATCTTACACTTTTAAAGCTCATAATTTTTAAGAAGTTACAGAAAGCTAACAAGATCCTCTTTAACATTAAAGAGAACAACTCCTCTGCAAAAATTCAGCAAGTTTTGTTTTCAGAAGACACTTTTAGAGATGCTGCTTGAAGTATGTTATATATGCATAAGTGAAAAAAGTAATTGGACACAAATACATTCTCTCAAGAGGAACCTCTTTTAAACACATTTAGCAAATCCCTTTAAGACTTCTTAAGTCCAGTTCCTCCCTTGGTATTGAAAGACATGATTTCCTGAAGAAAAACTTTAACACATTTGGGTTTTTTTAAATACAGGATAGCAGCAATTGGCAGTATCTCAAGGGCTTTTTTTTTTTCTTTATATAAAGTACCATTTATGCTGTTATTTTTCAACAAGTCACCTTTTCAGATCCTCTGGCTTTCCCCATCCTCTGATGAAAAGTTTGGTGAGGAGAAGCTTTCTGTACAAGACATCTAATTTACTTACACCCATTAGCAGCAAGCTGACATCTAGAAAAAAGAACAGGTGAAAACAAGGCAATTAAAGAGGTTAACTGGAGTGGCAAGTTCATTGACTGTAACACAAAGTAGGTTCTTATTCTGGTACCTGTATTAATTAAAAGCCATACAATTTTATTCCAAGGAAGTTAACCTTGACATTCAGGTCAATTCTTTTCATTTTAAACAAAATACAAAGGCAGTTAATACAAACTTTGGCTTTTTTAGGAAAATGGAATTTAGGAGTAGGAATTTAACATGCCAGAAATGTATTACATAATTGATGACATTGATGTCTTAAACATACATTATTTTATCCATTCCTTTCCAATTTTCACCAACTCATTTCTTAAGGTTTTGAAAATGAGGGTCCCACTCCCTTCAGGAAGAAATCACACCATCAGAGTCCTTACCAGTATCATTTCTCTTTCAGTAACTACACTAGCTCAAATATAGCTAAAATCAACAAGATTTTAGGCAAGCTGAGTATTATTTTCAAAGCAATACTTACTGAAGTGAACAGGGAGCCACTACTGTGCTCTTCCAATGAGGAAGGAAGGAGAGGAAAAAAAGAACTCAAATCCTCAAATCTGGTTTCTTAGTCAGCAGGATACAGGTTATTCAATTTAAACAAAAAAAAAAAAAAGTCCAGGATCTGTGTACACCTAAGAAAACAACAGGTTTAATAATCAAAGACTTGGTTAGTAAATTACCTTCAACTATTTTCTAGTATTTCCAGATCCCTCCATACTAAATTGTCTAAATAACTTTATCACACTCCAAAATAAATTGTGTAATTTAATTCATGGGGTTTTTAAAAAATTTAATCCTAAATTCATTTCTTCTGCCACATTTTAATATGTTCATTCTTAAATAAACTTGTCTGAATATAACAAGTTAAAATTGGGGTCAGATTAACAAATACATCTCTTTGCACTTCTAAAAAGCCAACACTTAAGAATCAATATACAGAGGAGAGAAAAAGAGTAAGTTTCTATCAAAACAGAAGTTACAGACAACATAAGGTACTTAAATACTAGAACAAGCATTCCAGAAAGTCACAATGGTTCTATGTTCAGTCATTACAGGGCAGAAATAAAGACCTGAAATCACCAGAAAGTCAAAGTGGGGACCTTCTATTTTAACACTGCAGAAAATGTAAGTTCCTACTCCATCAGTCCCAAACAGCTGACTCTGTAATCTTATTATTCTGATCTGTATCTGCTCAGTCTAGTAGCATCACAACCTCAATACAATCTTTTTTTCTTGCCCACTCTGGAGATATTCTTTGGCCTCACATGCTGTTGGGGTGTCAGACAGGAAATGTTTGACAGCTTCTGCAAGGTCCCTCCCTCTGCTTGGTATTTCCCTGGTGCTAGAAGAGAACTGGGTGGTGGAGACAGGGACAGCAATACAGAGTGGACTCTCTATGGGGCTGGGAAGACAGAATGAGCACACACAACAGTAAACCTATGCTCTTAAAAATATACTAAAATCAGATTTGCAGTTCCACTGGTATACTGCTTATCAGTAGTTATGTAAATAAATTTTAGTGAATGTTTTCAAACCTAACAAAGCAGCACTGAATGTTTTGTTTGGTTGTTTTTTGGGTTATTAGGTTTTTAAAAAATTATCTCCAAAATAGAAGCTAAATAATGGAGAAAAACCTAAAGATGTTGATTTTACTGAGAGTTCAAAAGCCTGGCATGATGCACCTCTCTACTGCACCAAAGGAATTCCAAACAATGTTTCTAGACAAGTACATTATTCTTAAATGCAACATTGATTGAGGTGAAAGGGTTGTCTCATCCTGCATTCTACTTCATTGATTGAATAAAGACTCCAAAGTAATTCAGGATATTTCAATTAATCAGGTTCAAGATTAAACCACCACTGGAAAGAGTACAGGAAACATTAAAACCAAATAAATATTCCAAGTATATGAAATATGCTCTACATAACTTCTCAGAAATATTACTGAGATACAATAGGGGTTATCTTCCCATTTTGTTTACCTTTATAATGACAGGATAGGACACACTTCAGTCACTGCCCATCAATGTCTACATGGAAAGACAATTACAAATACTTTTACTATCAGTAAAGACAAATCCAACTGTTGGAGGCTGAAGTTTTGTAACTTCACAGCAATAGTAAAGGGTGTATTTTAGCAGTGAGAGTTTTAACTTGTGAAAGGAATCAGCAGAGCTTGTTTTGGAATGCAACTGGATTTCCAACACTTGATATCACACACATCACATCACAATCCCTTTGTAAGACAGGTGAGCTGGAAGAAGCAACCTGATAAAGATACTGCATAGTTGTGTAGGCCAAGAAACAGCACCTGTGTTATGAATATTCAATGAGTATATTGCCAACACGGTAAGCTTCACATAACTGCAAGTTATGACTAGAAATTGTAACAGATACAAAGGCACATTAAAAAGCAATCGACTAAAAAAACTTCTACCTTTTAAATAGTATTTTCCAAAGAAAAAGACAAGGAAATCTAGAGATAAATTAGAATCAGGCTCTTGCTCTAGAAAGAGTGGTTTTCTTTGTTTCCATAACCCTCATACCACATAACAACTATATATTTTTGGTGTGTATACTTATTTCATACAGAAATATAAAAAAATTAATCCAAAATCCAACACATAGTAGGTCAATGGTCAGCTGTATCTTTTTATCCAGTGCATGCAGCTTCAGTTACAAGAAAAACACCACTGGAAAGGACATAAAGACCTTATTAAAGGCCTGGACTATTGCTGCTAGACATGAATATGAAAGAAGTCCCACCAAGAAGTGAACCTGATAAAACCAAGAAGGTATGTCTGTTTTAGAAGGTTATGTCCTTAATATACCTGCCCTGTTACTTAAAAAAAACCCCACAAAAAACCTCTCTTCCAATTAATGTTCTCTTTTTCTCTCTTTTCCCTTAAAGAAACAGATTTATATATATATATGACCACGAAATCAGGGCGAGAGGTCAGAAAGAATCTCCACAAGCATTCCCCAAACAGAGGAGCCTGCGGACAGGCAAAGGGGCCCAAGCCAGAGGCGCTGCACCCACCGCCGCGCAGCTCCCTGCCGCTGCCCACCTGCCGCTCCTCCACCCGCCCCGCACTTGGCTACCAGCGGCCGGGGAGCCCAACCCCAACATTTACTGGTCCAAAGTGCAGGGCTCGGCAGACGCTGCCCTGCCGACCTGGGCCCCGTTATCTCACCGGCGGCTGCTGGAAACCCCCCCTCAGGCCGCCGAGCCCTCGCCCCACCCCCGAGCGGGACCCCGGCGCTCCCCTCAGCGCCCGCGGGATGGGGCGCTCAGCGGCCCATTAACGCCTCGAGGCGCAGCGGGGGCACGGACACCCGCACTTCGTCAGCACCCCGCGGCCCACCGGAGCCAGGGCAGGGCTCGCTGACCCGCCGCGGGGCGAGGCTGCCTCAGCCAGCGGCGGGGACGTGCCCCGCAGGGCCAGGCACAGCCAAGAGGGAACAACCCCAGCGGGGCACAGCTCCTCCTCACCCTCCGCTGAGAGCGGCACGGAGCCCAAGCGGCGCTGCCCGAGCCGGCGGCAGCCCTTCCCGTCCGCCCCGCGAAGGTCACTCACCCGCCGGGCCGGCGCTGCCGGTGCTGGGGCACCACATGGGCGGGCGAGCGGGCGGGAAAGCTGAGGGAGGGAGGGGGGAGAGAGAGAGGGAGAGAAGGGCGGGGCCGGCCGCACGCGCGGGCGGGCGCACGTACACAGGCGTTCAGCGGAGACGGGCGGGAGGCCCCTGGCCCCGCCCCCTGCGCGTGACCAGCGCTCCCCGCCCCGCCCTTTTCTCGGTGGTTGACGGCGGCTCTGGCCCTCGCGCGCGCGGCTGTCAGCGCCCACCAGCGGCGCCCGGCAGGGGGAGAGGCGGCGCGCGCCAAGGGCGGGCTGGCTGGGGGGCGTCCCGGTGCGACGGGGTTCGGAAGCGGCCGCGGTTGGGAATGGCGGCGGCGCTGGTGTCCGGTCCTGAGGTGACTGGTGAGGGGCAGGAACCTTTGCTGAGTCCTGGAGAGGCGGAGGAGGAGGAGGAGAAGAGCAGGTAGGGGCTCGTTCCCTCCCCGCGCCCCTCCTTTCCGAGGCGGTGAGGCGACTCCTCGTCTCGCGGGCGGAGAGGAGCTGCGCCAACCGGCCCTTCCCGTCCCGCTGCGCTCCGGGGGCTTGAGGCGGCACCCACCACCCCTCACTCGATAACCACCCGTGCGTGACGACTCCCGCTCCCCGCGACCCTGCGTGGGTGCTGTACCCCGCAAGGAAAGCCGCGGCCGGAGGGAAGCTGCCCGCCTCGGACCGAGCCGCCTGCCCCGAGCGCTCTGGGAGCCGTGGTGCCGCCTCCCTAGCCCGCTGCGCCCTCCCCGGTTCTCGGAGCAACGGCGGCGGCGGCTGTTCAGCCTGAGCCGGGCCCGGGCTTGAGAGCGGGACGCGGCGCCGTGGCCGCTGGTTTCGTCTGTAAAAAAACAAAGAAACGCACTCGGTTGGGAAGTTTCTAAAAAGCCTAAAAATCGGTGGTTGTGGTGCCGGAGTCGAGCTGTTGGGTAGCGCTCGTCTTGTGCTTGGAGTTTTCCCTTCTGTCAGGAAAACAAGAGCCTGTCGAATGTGTAGGGCTGTCTGTGCTGGAGGGGACCGCTTGGTTTAACCAAAATCTTGAGAAATAAACAAATACAGATGTGGAACATCTCCCTTACGTGAGGAAAGGCTGGGGGAGCTGGGGCTCCTTAGTTTGGAGAAGATGAGGGGTCACCTCATTAATGTTTATAAACATGTAAAGGGTGAATGTCAGGAGGATGGAGCCAGGCTCTACTCAGTGATGCCCAACGGTAGGGCAGGGGGCAGTGGGTGCAAGCTGGAGCATAGGGGGTGCCATGGAAACATAAGGAAAAACTTCTTTACTGTGAGGGCACCAGAGCACTGGGACAGGCTGCCCAGAGAAGTTTTGGAGTCTCCTTCTCTGGAGAGATTCCAAACCTGCCCAGACACATTCCTGTGTGACCTCCTGTGGGTGTTCCTGCTCTGGCAGGTGGGGTTGGACTTACATCATCTTTTGAGGTCCCTTCCAGTCCTTAACATTCTGTCATATATAAATTGCACATATGCCTGAGTCTGTGTATGACCTATATAAACAATGCTTTTATAAACTGTGTTCAGGGATATATAACCTGGGTCTGCATCTTTTTGTATATAGCATATACAAGAGCGTGACTGCCCTTTTCCTACATGTGATAGGCAATAAAATTACAAAGTACGTCTCTAAAAACATCATTTATTTGGTTAAAGTTTAATTGAACCAAGACACTTCAATGGTGTAAATGTTTTGGAAGAAGTAAATGTACAAATCATGCTGTGGAATGGTTATATTATCTTTAAAATTGCACATATGCTTAAGTTTGTGTATGACCTATATAAACAATGTTTTTATAAACTATGTTCAGGTATATATAACCTGGGTCTGCATCTTTTGGACAGAGATTATTTTATTCAGAATACTTCAAAAGAACCATAGAACCTTGAAATATTTTTTGCTTCTGACAAAGTACCTGGGTTTTAGAAGATGTTTATGAATTTAAACATAAATAACTTACTGCTCACAACGTTTGTAACTTCTATTGTAAATTTTTTTGGCAGATCTTATAATCTTCAACAGTATCTTTTACATTATATAGTTATTTTCCTGTGGTAAGGACAGACTGGCCATACCTTCAGTCTAATCAATAGTTGTTCAGGTTTGGAGGCTTTTTTGCTTTGAAGTCACAGTTCTGAGAAGATGTCTGGGGTTTTATCACACACAGAATTGTAGTGGTTAGAAAAGACCTTTAAGATCACCGAGTCCAACTGTAAACCTCACACTACCAATTCCACCTCCAAACCATGTCCCTGAGCACAGCATCTACATGTCTTTTAAATACCTCTGGGGAAGGTGACTCCACCACCTCCCTGGGCTTGTTCCAGTGCTTGACAACCCTTTCGGTGAATAAATTGTTCCTAATATCCAATGTTAATGGTTTAATAATGCACTTCTTAAAGCCTTTACATAATATCTGTAATGCTCCAAAGTGTCTATACAAAGAGGTTGCAGAATTGAAGATCTCTCTAGATAAAGATCTCTTTCTCTGTCGTTTGAATGCAGTGGTACATGGTAGCATTTCTCTTATTTTTTAGTTTGTCAATCTGGTATTTTTCAGTGAAAAATTAGCTTGCTTCTAAAATAAGCTCTCTGTATCCTTTGCTGTGTGGAAGTCCATTCCTGCGTAACAATTTAAACACTTGCAGTGAGAGGTTTGTGAAAAATGTTTTCAGTGTCCTGTGGGAACAACTAGAAGAGAATCTGGTAACGATTTCTTTCTCTCTTGACTTTTGGTTCAAAACCAGGGATGTTGTGGAAACACAAGAGCATTACAAGAGCAGGTGGCGATCCATCTGGATTATGTATCTTACGATGTTTCTCAGTAGTGTGGGTGAGTACACACAGGTGGATTTCAGTGTTACTTGCTTAATGAATATATTTTGGTTTGAAAATCACAGAGTTTTCTAGATTTCAGCTACATAGCTCCTTTAGTGCTACTGGGTTTTTATAACCTTAAAAAGGTGCATTTTCTGATTCTTCGCAAGAGAAGATATGACTAGCAAATCAAACAGTTATATTTGATAAGTTAAATAATACTTTGTTTTGAGACTAAATGACATACTATTTAAATCTTTGTTTTATGACTTAATAATTCAGGGTAAAAGGTAGTGGCAGAATAAGGTTATTGCTCAGAACCAAACAAAACAAAGGTCACACTTTTATCATCTGAAGTGAAACTTCTAGGGAATGAAAGTAGAAATAATGCTGAGTTCTTAAGAGATAAGATCTTTGTGGCAGTGTACGTTATCTGTTTTAAAATGTGCTTGTTTTCGTCTATGAGATTTTGCATATCCACTGCAGAACAAATTGCTGTCTCATTCCTAAATAACTGCACCAGGAAACAAGAGTGCTGTGGAATTTTGAATTTGGGTGATTTTCTGTGGGCCTAGAAATGATCTTGAAAATTATAGGATACTACAGTGATTAAAAAAAAAAATGATTAATTAAAATTTCTTTGATAAATGAATGCAAATTTGTCAGTAAATCAATAAATTCTTTTTGTTCTGTGGACCTTATTGTCTTTCCATTGGGGGGATAAATCCCACGCAGTTTGCTTGGCACATCAGTATTCTTTTCATAGGAGTTTTTTTGTTTAGTGTGTGCACACCTATAAAATGTCCTTTTAAAAATAGTTCCCCCTGTTAGGAGGAATTATCACTCCTTTAAAAAAGCACATAATACATAGTTTTTTCAGGTGACAAACTGATGCACAGTTTTAGACTATAATACATGTAGGAGTGGAAGAATGAAGCTATAATAACTGTTTCAGTAAAGTGAATTACTGATAAACATGGCAAGAAAAGTAACTTCAGTTATGTTTTTACTGTATTGCAGGTTTCTCAATTGTAATTATGTCTGTGTGGCCATATCTCCAAAAGGTTTGTAACTATTTTTTTTTTTTTATTTATAAGAACAGAAAATTCCTGCTCAGAAAGTATGTCATACAGAACTTGGTATTTTATTTAGCAGAATAAACAATAAAGGGAAGTGTGAAGTTATGAGACTTATTTTATTTTGCTATCCACTTAGCTTTCATTATTTCATGTAAAATCTATCTGCTGATTTCCAGAATTGATAAAGGTGCATCATCATCCAGAAATGTTTGGTTTTCCATTATACTTTTACTGTTTTCTTGGACAGTGAATCAACAGAAATTTCTTTATCTGAATGCATTTGTTGTGATAAAACATAATACACAAGGCTTGTCTGCATTTTGGAAAAAGGAAAAAAAAGAGGAGGTAGAAGTTACTCTATAAATGTCAGATTGTTGCATCTAGACCTTCTTGATATTCTTAAAAGAGAATTGCCTGTGTTCCTGGATAGTGCTTTTAGTTTCTTTATTTTTTTCCCCTCTTTGTTGCATTCCTTTTAAAAGTGGCATGAGAGGTCTCTAAAACTTTTAATTTAATCTCTGCTAGGACTTTACTGCTCCTGCAATTGTAGAAGGCAGTTTCAAATGCAAACATGGAAGAACTTACCCTGAGCAGGGTTCTAGAGGTATCTTTAAAATTGGGGCTGGTGCTGAATTATCGGAGAAGAAAAGAAAATGTATCATCAGCCTTGTAAATCGGGACAGGTTCAGGCATGTGCAGAGATTGCTTCAGTGATTCTGTGCTCCTGGCATGTAAACTCTGTACTGTACTGCTTCAGTTATGTCTGTAGCCTGTAACATCAGCTGTGCTGGGTGAAAACTATTGGAGTTTGCTGCAAGTGAGCCATTCCCAGTCTCAGAAGCAAAGCACATTTGGTTGGTTTAGTGCATTGCTGGAGACAGTTAGCCAAGGTTTATTGCCCCAGACAAAGTACTATGTGAAGACAGCTGCTTCAGAGAGCCAGACTGGTGTATTTGTATTAAACACTGCACAGTGCCATGTGGACACACTCACTTGTTTAGCAATAGCTTAGGTTTGACGCTGCATTACATAGTGCCCTGAGAATCACAGTGCAGAGTCCTGGGTATTTCAGGTACTGATTTGAAAATGGTTTTGTCAATATTTATTTCTGCAGGTTGACCCGACAGCAGATGCAAGTTTCTTGGGCTGGATTATAGCTTCATACAGCATTGGCCAAATGGTTGCCTCTCCCCTCTTTGGCTTGTGGTCCAATTACAGGCCGAGGAGAGAACCTCTCGTCGTTTCAACTGCTATTTCAGTAGCTGCTAATTGTCTTTATGCCTACGTCCATGTACCTCATTCACACAACAAATACTACATGCTGACTGCACGTGCTCTTGTGGGATTTGGAGCAGGTAACCACAATAGAATTTACATTTCTGAAAATTAATAAATTCTATGTCTTGTGTAAGTTAGTTAACATGATATTTTAATAACAGATTTACCGTTATGTGAATGATACTAATTACTTAGGAAAGCAAAGAGTCAGCCAATACTAGTTTATAATAAAATTGTGTCATTGTGTGGTTGTGTATAAATGCTAGAAAGAGTGCTGGGATTTATTTCCTTGCAAAATGAGGTAAAACAGCCACTAAAATAAATGTAACTGGACAATTTAAGAATATAACTTAGTATTTACATTAACACTTTCTTGGTTTTGTTTTTTTTTTTAAGGAAACGTGGCTGTAGTTCGATCGTATATTGCAGGGGCCACTTCTCTTGCAGAAAGAACAAGTGCCATGGCCAATACCAGTGCCTGCCAAGCAGTTGGCTTCATATTAGGACCAGGTAAAGCATATCTTCTTTCCTCACTTCTCTAATACTTTTTCAGGGTGAAATTGGGCATTGGAAGTAGGAATCCTCAGCAGCTGTATGTTGGAGAACTTAAGGCATAGTTTGTCAGTGGTATCAAAGTTAACATCACTCATATTGATCCACTCATATGTACTCATGTGTGCCAATATAAATGAAATATGCTAGCCCAAATAAATTCTAATTATTTGTAGTGAAAGACTAGCTGGTTTGGGTTGCTGGCTGCAGGAAAAACAAGTTCCAAGATGCTCTCTTGTACCAGTACCCACAAAATAGTCTATGACCAGTTGCACTGTATTCATGGAGAAGGGAATTTAATATTACGGTACTCGGGCAAAGATATCCACCTTTCTGAAATGATGACTGCAAATTTCACCTTGCCTCATCTGTTGTAGAAAATAACATCCAACAGATCTTTCTGGTCTTCTAGTGGTTATCATAAAATCTTCATACTAGCAAAACTTTTAAGACATGGCACAGGTATTACGGAGAGCTAAGGGAACAAAATGCTCAAGGAGTGCTTGTTGGGTCAGGTGTAACTGTGGCTCCTGAGATACTCTACCTGCTTCATGGGAGAAATGCATTAGACTCACCTTTTGTTGTAAAAAGAGACCAGCCATTTTGTCCTCAACAGCCTCTGCTAATTACTTGTCTTCTGTAGCTGGAGATTAAGATTATCCAATTAGTAGAGCTGTGTATGTTAATATAATGAGGTGAACATTTAGGACTGAAAGTCTTTTCTCCAGCTGATTATTGCTTGTGCTGTTGATAGAGCATTAAAGTGTCTACAGCAACAAACAATCTGCATTCTTTGTGTGATTTAGTATAATTTAGGTAATTCCCTTTTCTAATTTGATAGGATCTCTCAGTCTGTTTCCTAACAGTAGTAAACAAATGACCTGATTTTACAATCTTCTGCTCTACACCACTTAAAATTTTAATTAAAAAAAAAAAAACAACAATTTATTTTCTCTCTAACTTGTCCTTAGCAGGAGGGATAGTCCAGTCCCAGGACCAAGGTTTTCTATGTAGGAGGAAGGGGAAAAAGAGTAAATGAGCTGTCTGCACACAGCCAAGAAAATAAACCGTTGGTGCACTCAGAATTCAGTTCCAGCCCTTTTAAGTGTCATGCTGTTATTTATGCAGGGTATTTGTATGTAACCAAGTAGTTTTCTTGCTTGTTGATATCCCCACTGTATCCATCAGTTTATTCAGAGCAGGATTCTCAAAATGTGAAAGGTTTCACAGGTATAATATTTACATTTTACTTAGCAATTAGAACAACTTTGCTTATCCAGTTTTATATGTTTATTCTATATGTGTTATAGTATTTTCTTAATGATTCTCAAGATTTTCTTAATACATTTATGTTTTTAAGTTTTTCAGACATGTTTTACACTGATTGGAGAAGAAGGAGTAACATGGAAACTAATTAATCTTCAGTTGAACATGTATACGGCACCAGTATTATTTGGAGCTCTCTTAGGAGTTATTAATATTGTACTCATCTTTGCCATATTCAGGTAATCAAGTCAAAAAAGAGAAATATTCTACCTTGTTTTAGTAGGTGGCTTGTGATGAATAATATGCTGCTCAGAAGGAGGAGTAACAAGCCTGAAATCTAGAGCGTTAAAACTATTTTTCAGGATTCCTACCTTCTTTAATACTGTTTTTCATTATGCTCATAAATTAATTATAGTGATGTTATGGCTAGAATGTAAACTGATGAAAAAAAGTTAGAGCTGTTAGATTATTAACTTAGCCTTGATATATTTTTAATGTTGATGGTTTCTGCCCAGGCTTTTTCTCTAAAGAGAAATAAGGTTAGCTTGTCTGTGGGGTTCTCACTGTCCGTGTCTTTCCTTTAAGAATCTCAAGGCGGGGGGGTTTATGCATTAACCCATTGGTGGCAGTGAGGAGAGGGGAGAGATGCACACAGATATGTGATATCCTCCCACTGGAATACTTTCTTTCTTGAATGTGGTTGTGTTCAATGCAGTCAAATATAGACTACACAGGTGACGTTTACAGGAGCTGGCCATAATGAGAATGTAAGATTATGCCATTTAGAATTACTTTAATAGAAACTTGACTCAATAGTAAATCAAATAAATATGTGTACTAACGAAAACAGTTCTAAATTTCTAGGGAGCATCGAGTGGATGACATGGGTCGGCAGTGCAAAAGTATCAATTCTGAAGGAGAAGGTACCTGTGTTTTCTTGAAAACTTATTCTGTGTTGATAATTTTGAAGTACTCTCTTACTACCTACAAGCATTTAGAAGTATTCTGAAGTCTGATGCTTTGGGAGTAATAAGCTACATCTCTTTCTAACTGCTCTACAGACTTTCATGTCCATGTTGTGTCTGTGTGTGTCCATAGTGCTGTCTGGTAGCAGTGAAGGAAAAAAAAATTTGTATGGATCCTTCCAGTTTTTCACCGCGGAACTCTCTTCTGAGAGACAGGATCGAGTGATACAGACATAGAAAAAAAATCTCCCTTAACTTCTGCTCTGCAGTCATACTTCTCTTTTGTTCTGTATCATGCTGAGTAATATGGTTATTGCATAACAGCTTTCATGAATGGCATCTTATTAAAGGGTGTATGTAGTAGAAGGAAATTTGGGTGGTGAGACTGAAGTACAGTGATTGCCAGATCCAGTGCAGCAGCTTATGTTCAGGATATTCCCGTTCTGTACGCAGCTCCAATTTTCTAAAACGTGGTGAGTGTCCCTTTCACTTGCAGAATAAAAAGTATATGCAAGGTCATCTTAAACCTCTTTTAAAATCTATGCAAGTCACCAGTTTCAGTATTGTGTTAGTTTTCTGTTTAAAAAGGGAGCTGTATGTGCACACTGGACATGGCTTTTGTGTATGAAAACGCTATGCCCAGGTTAGAGGACCAAAGCCTCCGTGGTAGCGTGGAGAATTCTACTGTGTGTTTTTGACCTTGCAAGAGGAACAGAAAGTGTTTTGGTTTCCATTGTTAAGATATTTAAAGGAGTTTGCTTGTTTTGCTGTCACTCAGGACTTGTCAGTCCCAGTGTTAACAGTGGGAAAACAGTTGGTATAACCAGTTTGGAAATAATTTTCCCTCATTGTCAGAGGAATTTAAATTTCAGCAATTCCATTTTGATTTAAAAACATTATACTCTAGAGATTGTCAAAGTACGACTGCCTAGCCGCCTACCAGCCTGCATGTTAAATACCTAACAGAGTAAGGAAATAATTCCTGTTTGTAGTTTGTGGTGGTGTCAAAAAAGCCGAGTTTGCACTTTATTCTTTTGTTTTATTGCAGAAAGTGGTGTTGTGGATCAGGACACAGAAGGAAACATTGACCAAGTTGCGGTGGTAGCAATCAATTTTCTTTTCTTTGTCATCTTGTTTGTGTTTGCTGTCTTTGAAACGTAAGTTTGTCTTTTTTCTCTTAAAATACTTAGACATGTAATGTAGTTAGACTGGGTGTGCATGCAAAAGCTTTTCTGTTGCACTCGTTTTCTTAACTGTACTCTTCATAAATAGAAATCCAAAGCTATATGCAATCAAATTGATGTGTCCTGGCACAGAGTAATGAATTAAATTTAGTAATAACTAAAAATATGTAGTGTACCGTTTGTAGTATGTGAAACATTAATGTAAAATCTTTTGAGTGGATGCAAACTCATACCCTTAATTTTTTTAAGTGTTGAGAGGAAAAAAAAAAAAAAGGTAGCTTAACTTGGGCTACCTAAAATCTCCAGAGAAAACTGTGTCTTCAGTTGAGTACCTTGCTCTATACTTGTTAATTTTGTTAAATTTCTTAGTAGGATTCTGATTAGCTCCAAAAGCTCCAGTGAAGCTCTTATTCCAGTAATGATTAAAACAATTGTTGGATATAGTTAATGCAATTGTGTTCTTAAATACACTATTTTAAATGACTGGTTTTCACCCAAAGAGGTATGTTAGTCACTCTCAAATTTTCTTTGTCTTAAGAAAAAAACTAAAACATAACAACATGACCCTAGACTGAAGTATACTTCATTTTTTAAAAAAATTATTAAATACTTTGAGGATATTAAAATTTATTTTGTAAGTTTTTTGAGCTCTAACGTAGCTAAAATTTATTTTACTGATATGTCTCTGTCTTAATTACATTTTTAGAAAATTTGGTTCCTAGAGACTGGTTTGTTGCTAAAACTGCAACAGTATTAAATGTTTATTATTTTTATACTCACAGGGCCTGATTTTTTTTTTCTCTCTATTACTTTTGCTTTACTTTAACTCCATCATCTTTTCATGAACTATTGGAAATAGATTAATCATGCTTCAGAGTATTGCTGGTGTTATGCAGTTGTGAGTTTAATGGATTTAGTTTTAATAAATGATGCATGGCAGAACTGGTTTATAACTAGCCTGTGTTTCCCAATATGCCTGTCAGGAGGAAAGGCTTCTATACCACTGTGTTTGATGTTTATATGTATGAAAACAACTGTACAGAATAAGCTTTTTAAAAATAATTAATGTAATTTTGTTCTGTCAATATAGCATAGCTACTCCATTGACGATGGATATGTATTCCTGGACCAGGAAAGAAGCTGTTTTCTATAATGGAATAATCCTTAGTGTGGTTGGCATTGAATCAGTTATTGTTTTCTTGGTGGTTAAAACACTATCTAAAAAGTAAGTTTTTGGAGTTTATTGGAATTCTGTTGCTTATGTTGCTAAGTGTGAGAAGCTTTGTGGCAAGGCCAAATCTGCATTACTTAAGTCTTTTACTTGCTAGTGAATTTGGGTTTACTATGACAATGAAGTACTTACAATTTTGACACAGCTGTGATGCTGTGGTTGTGCTTTATTCTGTTAACATAACCCCGTTCCTTGTCTGTCTTGTACCCTTAAATCACAAGAAAACAGGTTTTAAGTTAGTGTGATTTTGCAGTTTTTTTGCAGGTGTTTTGATCAGGCATCTTTTCCACAAATAATAGGCTATGTTATTAGTATCTTCATAAATTTTACTTTAATTAAATGATATATTTAATTGTAATTTCATTGTTTGATAGGACTGGTGAGCGTGCTATACTCCATGGAGGTTTACTCATTGTCTTAGTTGGATTCTTTATCTTACTGCCTTGGGGGAGAAAACTACCAAACATCCAGTGGCAAGGTATAATTCAAGTAATTCTAAACTATCACTGTAATGTTTTATTGAAAGCTTTTTATTGTCTTTTTCTTTCTTAACAGTATGCATAACTTGCTTTTGCAGAAATAAAGAATAACTCAATTCCCAGAACAACTTCCGTTGAAATGTTAATGCCTTTCTGGAGTTTGGAAGCAATGCAGCTCCCATCCAACCACACAGTGGAACCTGTAGGCTGCCCTGTCACGCAGTCCTGGTGCCTGAATACTCCTATGATTTATCTGGCCCAGTATATCACCTCTGACATCCTAATAGGATTGGGCTATCCAGTTTGTAATGTCATGTCTTATACTTTATACTCAAAAATTCTAGGACCGAAGCCTCAGGTAAGCATGGTGCCTCAACAGTTTATTTAATTTGCTCTCCAGGACTTGCACCCTCTTTATTAGAATGAGAGATCTAGCTAAAATTCTTCTTGTCATTACCCAAATAATAGTATGTTTCAGACAAGTTTCCAGGAACTCTAATCTTTTTTTTAAATCCCAGGCAAGTCCCTAGAGGAATTAGAAAACAAGGCTTGTACTACAATTTATGGCAAATCTTACCACATGAAAATTTCAAAACACCTTAGCCCAAAGCTTGTGACTTTCACAACTATTCTGGAAGAGTCATTTTTGTAACAACCAATTATGTATTTGGAGTATCAGTATGGATTAATGTTCCTCTTACTAAATATATTACATGAAGACTACAAATGTTATGATGCCTCCGGTTACTGACATTTTACAGCAGTGAAACACATAGCAAGCTGATATTACTGCTTAACAAAAAAATGTCTTTTTCATCACTTACTTACCTAATTTTTCCCATGTTCTGTTTTGCTGTAATAAACCAAAAGCTTTGAGCCAGAATGTCTTTTTATTAGAAACCTCTGGAGTACGTAGCTCAGTGGAGCCTTCAAACGAATGCTTAGAGAAGCAACTTAAAGGAAACAAAGTACAACTCTTAATGAGTTAAGAAAGATAGGCAATTGCTTAAACACTTCTAAATTTTCTAATTAGGATAATTAGTGAGAATTATTTGCTAGCCAAACAATTATTGTATCACTAAATTAAGCTTTTGATCTTCTGTAGGGTGTCTACATGGGATGGTTAACTGCCTCTGGAAGCGGAGCACGAATACTTGGGCCTGTGTTTGTGAGCCAAATATACACTCACCTGGGACCACGTTGGGCATTTAGCTTAATCTGTGGAGTAGTTGTAGTCTCTCTCTTACTCTTGGAAATAGTATACAAGAGACTAATTGCATTCTCTGTCAGATATGGAAGGATGCAAGAAGAGAATTGTTAAATATGTATTTAAAAGAAAAAAAAAAAAGTAAAACCAACCAGAAATAATATTTTGTTTATTACTACTTTTTAATAAGGAGTACCTAACCACTGACCTTGTTGGCTGTATGCTAAGAACTGTAAACTTGTACTTACACATTGACAGAACACATAACTTGGTCATATCCTAATACATGGTTACACTTGCTGGAACAGAGCTACTTGCTTTTCTAGCAGTAGAGGAAGGGACGTGAACAAGTTAGATCAATACAATGGTAGATTTGAAGAGTGTAGTTTAAATTATGCACCTGTGTACTGAATACAGCTGTGAAGGTCACACGTTACATGCATCCTTTCCAGAAAGAAGTATAAGAAATATTTATCTTGATTCTGTGAATCAGGATTAGTAACTTTTGTAACTACAGGATTAGTTGAGCTGCGTGCACTTTGTAAGAAAACATCACTACTTCAGTGAACCTTCCGATGTTCATTTGCTAGCTTGTAAGTACTGGTTAATACAAAATGTCTCACTTTGGAAACTGCTAGATCTCAGTGCATCTTCTCCAGGATTTCAAATAAAATGTGACAGGACTGTGGAGGAAGGTAGGTGCCTACTTCACCAGCAGTTTTTGTGGGATTTAGGTCTTCCAGTTGGTTTAGAGCCATTGAAAATCACAGCTTCAATGGCTGTTACTTGAATTACAGTGAACTATATGTGCAATTTTTCTTCTATTGTTTTGCTGAATGCCTTTTTGTAGCAAGAAAGATAGGTAACCTGCACAGACCTGAATTACAGCTTTACTACAAGAAGGAAATAGTAAGCATGATGATAGTTTACACTTCTGCTGTCATTTGTGAGAATGAAAGCACTGTGCTGAGCAACCAGTGTTAATTAAGTAAAAAGGAAAAAACTGGCTCCTCAGGTGGTGGCTATTATTTGTAGACTTATTTTTTCTGATAATATGGTATGAGAAACAGGAATTTACAGTGTTTTAATAATTCAATATTTATTTTTAAAAGTGAAATAATAATTTTCCTTCATAATGGGGTCTAAGCTTCTCTGTATGGGTTTATCTGTTTCAATACTACTGGAAAAGAGTCTGGAATAACTCTAGTATGAGAGTTGTAGATGCTGCTTAATGTGTCTAATATTTGATGCTTACTGGATTTATTAAATGTAATTAAGTATTCCTATGTAATCAATTGTTCAAACACTAAAAGACTACTGAATTAAAAGATTATTTTTCAATACTGACTGAAGGGAATGCAGTTTTTTTGTCTTTTAGGTTTTCCTGCTGCAGAATCACAAAATGTTATGAGAAAGGACTTTGCTTTTATAAGCGTTTCTTTTATATGCTAATTCATAATAAATAGTACCAGAAATAACATGTTTTAGTGGTTAAAAAAGACTGCAAAATGAAGTGCTTTGCCAACCAAAAGTTACTTCAGTCATGAGAAAGCGGTGTTCCTTTAGATATGAGAAATGCAAGAGTTCTCAAAATGGCTAACATGGTTAAGATTTTGTGTTCTACAACTCAGTTTGTGCTCAAAGTATCTATGTTTTACGGGTTTTATTACTCTTGTTCTTCAGGCTAGCTAACTTCTAACTTAAGAGTGGGAAAATACTTGGGTATTTTAGCTGTAACTTATTTAAAGGGTTGAGGATAAAACTCGATTCAAGTTTCTTCTTCTGCAGTCAATACCTGTAGAATACAGAATATTCCTGAAAAGGGGTATACTTGCACATTAACATGTTTACATAATGATTAAATATGAGAGCAAGGTTTGAAATTCTTTGGCCATGAGAGTTGTTTTTATTTTCCTAGGTCAGCTGTGTTTTAAGCTGTGGCTTGTTTGTTACAGATTATCATCCTCTCGTTCTTACAAATAATCAGCATGTATTCACAGGTAAGGCTTCTGTTTCTTCTTTTTATCCTGGTTAGCAATGTAATATAACTGCACTTACACTACACTGTTTCTTACAAGCTAGCTGATTGCTCTTTCTAAGCATTTCCACCCTTTGGTGTGTACCTCTTAAGCTTCCTTCAACAATTTTCACATTTAGTTTGCACATCAAACTAGATTGTTATGGCTGAAGTAAAGACAATCAGTCTGGCTGATACTGCAGGTTTTTAACATACAGTGCTCACATCTTACCAGGGTAAGTCTTGCTACTTTAAAAGGCATTTAAGATTAAAATACTAAACCAAAATGTTTCTTTTAAGAAAGCTGTTACTTATGTGCATATTTGTATCTACAAGTATATTCAAAAGAACCTGAGGGTCTGTATTAAGAGCTATGCCTACTATTTGGTTTATCAACATTTTGTAATACTTAAATTTTACCATTTACCAATACTTAAATTATTTTACCATGCAGTCATTCCATCTCCATTAAGGTCCAACCTAAGAAGGTGCACTTCTTAACTAAAAGAACAGTTTAAAAAATTCCTTTTGGAGAATCAGTGAAGGTGGGGTTTTGTTGGGTTTTTTTAAGTGCTACTTGTGTATCTGTGTTCTTGGTGCCAAAGTCTTTATTTGCAAGCTATTTTCTAGATTTGGACATGCCAAGATAATAAAAATGGTCTGTTAGAGACTAGATAAATGAGGAGAACTGACTTTAAATCAAGGCTATTTCAGCTGTAAGCTGAGCCTGCACATTTGAAAAAGCTGTAATGGGACATCTCTTTCCTGAAAGTTTTTCAACTCCATTTATTGTGCTTAGACCACATGTGCAAGCCACCTTGAGCTCCTCTGAAACTCTCCATCCTCCCCCCTGCTCCGACACCTTTTTAGATTCCTCTTTTCCACTCAATTTAAGCTTTTCTCCTACCTTATATGGAAGCTGTAGTATTTATTTAAAGTATAAGCACTATCACAACTGTTAGCACACTTGAAGGAAAATGCTTAAACAGAAAGCTAGTGTTAATGCTGCTTCAGTGTTTCAAGTGTGATTCAAAATGTGTAAAACAAGGTAAAGCTATCTAAAGTTAATAAAATTCCCAGAGTAACAAACTGAATCAATTAGTGTTCACTTTTCTATCACATCTGTTCCTGGTTTTAGTCAGCTATAGGCCAGAGATAAAACATTGAATATACAAACCACAGTGCAATTTTTCAGTGCAACAGATCTACAGTGTTTCTCCCCAACTGTGATCCAGCCATGAACAAGATAATGGATCAGCTCCTGTTATAAATTGAGCTACATAAGAGGAAAAGGGCTCTCAATAAACCACCACTTGACATGAAACAATTCAATAAAGCTGGACAATTACCACTGCATTTATTTTTTTTTTTCCTGTATAAAATGCTTGTGCAGGGAAGTTAAAGCTGCTGCTACAAAAAATAAAAACAGTTATAAAACATATACATATTTACAAATATTACTTGTAAGACATAAAAATATAAGTTATTTACAAATACAAGCACTTCAATACCACAGATGCATTTTCCTTGATTGTTGGCACTGAGTAAGCAGTGAAGGAAGAAAAAAAAACAAAAACAACACAACAGATTCAGGTTATTTCCAAGAAGTTGATGCTATCTGGAACCAAGTTGCTCAAAGTTTTGCTTCAGCAATTTTATCCATTATTTTGAGGAAAAAATGTGTTTTGTATGATACTTTACAAGCAATTCGCTAGACAGAGCAACATTTCCCTTCCTAATTTTTTACCAGCTTTTGGAAGAATTTTTGCATAAGCTGAGTAAGATGAGTCACTTTACTTGAAAGTCAGTGAGAGTTTATTAAGCTCTTGTTCCTTTCCTCAACACCTGCTTTGCTTTAATCAGTGGGGACCAGCAGGATTGGTAAACATCACAAGAATAGAAGACAGACAGTGCAACTTCTCTTTGATGTATTCTGGCAACTTATCATTTTCTCCATACCTAGAAAGGTAAATAAGCATAGAAAAATTCAGATGCTTAAAATAATTAATTTTATTTCAGGACAGTATAATTATTTCACAACTTGCCTGTAAATAGGCAAACCACTAAGTCAAGCAGATTTCAAGTATATCTAGACACATTAATTGGAGCTTGATGGCTTAAGTCTACCCCCCTCCCTCCCCTGTGCATATGTATAACTGAAAAAAGTGTTTCACATTAAGAAAATATATAAACAGTGTTTTAAAGCTGCAATAATATCTGACCAGGCTGTGTATTACTGTCTTAAACTTTGCACAGAGGAGACATGTTACTGAGTAGCTGTATTTGTATGGGAATTGCCCAGTGGCCCAAAGAGATGCAAAACTTCACCTGAGCACTTCAGGTCTGTGCATCAATACTGACATGTTATCTCCCTAATCTAGCAGTATCTTGGGTAAAGAAAAATAAAGTAAAACCTTATTTTTCTCCCCCTTCCTCTTTTAAATACTATACATGAATAGTAGATGCATTCCCAGCTTTTTTTATTATTATTATTGTTAACTTGTTATCCAGAGTTCAGTCAAGGCTATAGGTGTTTCTCTTTATTTATTAAGCTTATATAAGTTAATGAGCTGAGAAGTGATTGAAAAAAACTTACATTTTCATATTTACAAAACAAAATGAATAGCAGCTATGAAGTTGACCTTATGTATAACAGCCTGGCACCGACAGTAAATAGAAGTCTTTGTAGCAGTAACAGACTCACCTAGTTGTCTGGCCATCTGGTGATGTGTAAGTGATAGAAGAAACACCTGCTTGGGCTACCAGTTGGGATCCATCATTAAACTGAACCCATACTGCTCCACTGGTCAGCTAACAAACAGAAGTTGCATTATGGTTTGAGGACATAAGATACAAAATTACATACCTAGAATTTTTCTAATAATTGAAGCTGAAAGTTCTTCCAAAATTGCTGAAGTGACTTAAGTATCTTGGTCAGCCTTTTGAAGATAAAGATTGCATGTATACTACTTTGGAGTAAGTAGTCTCATGCAGTCTCAAGAATCAGACTGCCTAAGGTTTCAGCTACTCAGCTGTAGTCATTCTTTTCCATGAGAGTTAAATAAAGAAGGGCCTTTAGCTTAACCACTCCTAAAGAAATTTTAAATAGGACTAAACATAAAATAGAAGGCTCATTTTTGTGAGTTCACACCTATATACATTTTAAAGTTTATATATATATATAAAGCAGACATTTCCTGTTAAGACTGGAAGCTTCTCTGGATTGCAGAGAACCATTTTTAAATCTAAAGCTGGTCCCACAGAAAAGCAGAGGAAGAATTTCTCTGTAAGGAAACAGCTTTTCCTGTTGTATAGGCAGATTCATTCTTCTGGTACAGATCTGGTACCTATCCATTAAAAACACTTTGTCATAACACCTTTACATCTATAATTCAACAGCTTCAGTTTTTTACTAGAGTCAAATTTAAATGACAGAAGACACTGAAATAGGTAATAATAACCACAGGAAAACTGTGGTAACTGAAAGACTGAACTACTATTTTGGTTTCTTCCACTTAAGTAGTTCACCATGGTATTTATCCAAGACACTTACTTGGAAAGATCTTTCCACATACCAGTTTTCAGGTTTAAACTGTAGTAAGCACAACGGAAGGTATTCCTCACATACCAAGTTTAAAGTTAATGACTTAAAAATAGGTGTCTCAAGAATTCCCCCCTTTATCAGTAGTAATTTCTTCTCACCTGAGAAGCCCAACCAACATTTTTCACAAAGACAGATTTTAAGAGCTGGGCTGAATTTGGACTGCATTCCGTTTGATGAACAGAGGAGCACGTAGTTTCAGCAGTGTTAGTCATAAACGTTGACTTTTCATACGACACCACCTAAAACCAAGAAGTGCACAGGATTAGCAGCCTTAGTATTATTCCAACTGATGATGTACCAACTAGTCAGTTACAACCTCTTTTAATCTTTTTCTGCCACTTCCCTGTACTTACAAAGGAATCCCTTTCCCTAAGCAGATGTTTTCTCCTTTAACCCCATTTTTCCTTATTTGACTGTCAGAAAACCCTGTCCATCTTCAGCAAAAGGTTCACATAACCACCTGGCTAATATCTTACAAAAATATGACATTGCTTTTAATTGGAAAACAGAATATTAAACACTAATAGAAGAGCTCTACAGCACATACATTTTGATTTTTCATATGATCTTAAATCCAGACATCAAAAGTTTGTTGAAATCAAAGTTAACATTTCTACTCAGTATGCTCACAAATGGCTAATAAAAGCTATGTCCATAGAGATGTAATTTAATTAGTCCAAATAAATGAGCAATATTTTAATTCCTACTAGAGAGTCTTCACTGTATGTTCTTGTGTACTTACAGGAGTACAGTTTGGAGGTTGAACTGGAGTAGAACTGGCAGCTGTATTTCTATCCAGTGCCATAACTTCTTTTGAACAGTTTGTATTGTCCAGCAATGGAGGTGCTACAGCCTGTGGTGACTCAGTATTGCCAGGTTTTCTGGAAAAATGAGACAGATTGGGAAAAGGTCTATCCAAAAAGCACTAAAGAAACAAGTGAGGAGATGTGGCTTTTCCTTCAAGTTTACCACAGACTGTACAAAGCCCTTGATGGCACTAGTCTTCTGCAGAATTGTTTTTACACATGCTGTTAGCCTGGTTTAGTCTAAATCAGTAAGTGTATACTGTCTTGGTATCAAAGGAAGCTTTGCAGGTCCAAAATGAGGTGTTCAAACATGCTATCAAGTTAAATATTAACTTACTAATGACTATGAGCCTCTGTTAAGCAATTCTGGCTTCTACAAACATTAGCTGCATAAGGCTGTTTGGTGGGAATATTCAAATGCAGAAGTATTTTCAAGTGAAAGATACTACCTTCCAACGATTATTGGAAAAAATGGAACACTTGCACTCCTTTTTTCTTCTTCCAAAACAGCAGATTCCAGTGCAAGGCATATACGATGTCCCTGGAATTAGAAGGGGCATGTTAGAGTTTTTAATTAAGAACAGTGTAACTTTTTGTTTGTAGTGTGGCAGGTGAGCCTACACAAGGAAATGCTTTTTTCAGTGGCACTAAATATCATGTACCATGGAGGAGGTTCAAAAAAGCTATGCTACAGCAAGACTCCCTCGTTAACTTCAGCATGTCTGGAATTATGCTCTTAATAATCACATCTCCTCCCCTTTTAGCAAGACTAGAGAGGGGACTAGAAGACCCCTAAATTATTTTACAGAAAATATCAGAACAGAAGGAAGACTGAATAGGAAATATGTACTATATTTTTACTGTTTCCTAAGTTCATAGACAAAAAAATGCTTTTGTGACTGCTAATTAGGTGACATGAAACAAGATAAGGAAAGCACAGCAGGCAGGCTAGTTAAACCTGGCAGGTTTTTTTGTGTTTGGTTTTCTGGAGGTTTGATTTTGGTTTGTTTGTTTGTTTTTAAACTTGTATAAAGCAGCTTCATCTGTTCTGTTTAATCCTTTCAGCAGACAGGCAAACCTGCTTAATGCACTTGTAAGAATTTCCTCTAGCAGTCATCACTGTGAGGTATTGTGACTGTTACCTCCACATAGATATTTGCCCTTCCAAAAACCACTTTGTCATCCCTCCTTATTAGTGTAATGAAAAATATGAAAAGCACCATCTGAAGCACATTTATGAAAGAGAAACTCAATTTTCAGAAAGTTGCTTTGCACTGGAAAAGGTCTCTATAAAAAAAAAGTGTACCTCATTTGCATGATCCATATAAACTTGTATTTCCTTCTTCAAACCTGCTTCGCTTTCTCCTTTCAAAGTGAAGGATTTCCCTGATTTCTCAATCACACGAGTTATACCAGCTGTCTTGTGTATCTTTGCTCCTGTAAAAAATGTACAAGTTTCTAGTGTGAATTGTATAAAATACCAGCATAATATGAAATACAGATTTCTGCCATTACATTCTACTCTACTAAAGTGTATCTCACTGGCTTAATTACTGCAAGAATAAAACCACTCCTGCATGAGCCACTTGAATTGAGACTGTGATGTTAATGGCAATGCCCTCTGTGGCCAAAGGTCACTACTTAAATGGGCTGAATAATGCATTTATTACTTATGTTAAGAACTACCTTTCTAAATATTAATGCAAGACAAAATAAACATCTCTAACAGTATTGCCAAAATTGATTAAGTAGGCTCTATTAATATTTGAGTACAGTTCTAAAGATGCCTATCCTTTCAGTAGCAGTTCCACACTGAATCACAGAGCTGCTAAGTCTTTTTTTGTCACAAATTCTGTTGGGGTGTATTTAAGTGTGTTGGGTTTGCCAGGGAGATGGGGGACGGCATTTTTGGTAGTGCAGGAAGGGGCTACATTGATGGCCCCCAGCTTCACAAAGCTCCCCTGGCTCCAAGGCAGACCTGCCTCCAGCCCAGGCTGAGCCTGTTGGCAATAGGGAAATGCCTCTTTGAATCCATATTTATGAAGGGAAGGACTGGTTTTGAAAAGAAGGAGGAGGAGAGGCCATTGACCTGAACAAAAGATGACCATCAGCCTAAACAAAGAAGAGAGCATCACTATTTGCATAATTGCAAAAATGAATACATACCATCATAAAAGCAAACTTCAACATCTGCAGTGGGTGAATTTTCCATCAACATGCACTTGGCATATCTTGTGTAGAATGTAACTTTGGGGGTTTTTGTTCTTACCAACTGCACAAACTTGGCTGCATACTGGTATTTTTTCCAGTACTTTTCTAAAAAACAAAGAAAATATAAAAATTTTATCAAAAAGTCATCAGATGAAATGCTGCACCAGCTTGGAGAGAAGTCATTTTAAATAAGTATTTAATAGCTGAAGGTTCAGAGTAGTATTTAGGTACTTTACAGCAGTATGTTCAAATAAACTGACTTATTTCCATCAACTTTTAGAAAAGTGTGCATCTGAAATAGCTTCACTTGAATAGCTTCAGTTCACATAGTTCAGAACCTAAACAACATAGCAAAGTGCTGCATATACTGTTTAACAAGATACCATAGCTGGCTTCCTGTTCTTATATAAAACCTGTCTTTAATTAGTAGAGAAGTCTGCTTGTCTCTTCAGAACTAGTTCTCTTATATTTGTTTGTCACCTGTCAACATTAAGTACTCTGTCAATGTTTTCAAATACATTTTTTTACTTATGAGGAAGAACAAAGTAAAGTTGCTGTTTTAAAAGACTTGATAAAATTTCTTCCATTCATCTCTAACCAGCTTCCAATATGAATGAGGAGAAGATTATGAAAGCTTTAATTTTAGTACACTACATTGTAAAGGTGTAAGTGACTCCTTATATCTTCCATACAAAATGAGTTAAAACCTGTGGGTTTACACTTTCCTGTGAAGTTTTAAAATACAGTTTCCAGTTAGTCTGTAGTTTGAATCTTAGTTGAAAAGTTTTATCTTCACAATTATCTAAAAACTAGTGGCTAAAAAGTCTCAAACAAGATTCACTTAAAAAAACCCCACAGTAATCATAATTTAAAAAAAAATTCAGGTTACCTGGCAAGTTGTCAAAATTATACATACAGATGTCTTCAGGAGGAGCAGGAGGTCTGTCATCAAGAAGGAAACCTCTTCCTTCATTTGGATGATAAACAGCAATCTACAGAAAGGGAAGAAAAAAAAAAGTGTTTACAGTTTCAACTTACTACAGCACTCCCTACTTTAAACGGGTATAGAAATAAATCATAGTTAATTAATTATCATAATTTACCATGAATGCTTTATTCCTCTAAGTCATTATTTAACAGCAACAGTTTCTCAACAATACCTATTCCAAAAGTCAAGTCCAATTTTGCTCTGAAATAATTGCTTGCTACCTATGTTTGTATGGCTGTACTATGCAGGGGGTGAAAGAAAGGGGTTTACAGCTGTGCATGTGTAAACATTGCATTTCCAAACAAATAATTACTTAAATGGAAAAAAAAAATAAAACCTCAAAGAACAGAATACTCTCAGCCCTTTATGCAACAGTGAAGAAACTGAAAACATACTCACCACATTTCCATCACAAGATATTCTGAGAACTTCTTTCACAAGTTCTTGTGAATGGTGTTCTTTTAGAAACTCCATACACACTTCCCCAGTCTCTAGAATGCTCACCTAAAATATAGTAAATATACAAGTTAAACAAAAAGACCTTTACTTTCTGGCAAGATAAAATTTCTTTCTACAAATGCTTTTAAAAAATGGGTTTCTTCTTCAATGCACTGCAAACTTAAAAATGCTTCTTACTAACTTTTGTTATTAGTGCTATTAAAACAGAACACTTCAACATCCCTGAAGGTTATAAGCCTGGTCAGTGAGGGTGTGGCTCTGTAAGTGACAAATCAAAGGAAGACAGGTCAGCTCTATTACATTCTTTTCTAAAAATTAAATTAGGGGGTGGAGGGAAACACGACAGGCTGAACAAGACTATAAGAAATAGAACAAAAGGCAAAAGGGTGATACCAGGAACAAACCAACCAGAAAATTTATGTGATTAGTAAGGATTCATGGCATTTGTTTTGCTGTCCCACCTAGAAGACAGGGAAAAAGCAGCACTAAAGGAAAAATATTCAAGTTTTCACTTGAACAAGACTGTTTCATTTCTAATCTGTAGAAGTGTTTGGTGTGTCTGACATAGTTAAAATCTTAAATGCAGCTGTAGAGCTAAGGTGTACAGAGTTTAGAACTGTAGGAAGTATATATGCACTTAATATTTGTTGTCTACCTACAGTTTATTTGCTTGTAAGCCAAAATCAATGCCACATCACTATCTGCAGGAAGTGTATATCCCATATACAAAAACCAAGATGCATCTTACTAGTAAAACTTTTAAGTTCAATTATTATAGATTAAGTGTTATAAAAACAAATGCTTCTAGTTTACCAGTTTTTAAAGAGATAGTTATGATATATTTAATACTCAAGTTGTTTCTATTTTAAGACCTGATACATACCACTGCATTTTTTGTTTTTTGCCTGATGGGTTTCAGCCTGTGAGCATTGAGAGGTGATACTATACTTCGCAGCGTAGGTTTCTGATGTGCTGGTGGTTCTTTGCCCCACGTTTGGTTTTGTTCTGAAGTTGACCAAAGGCCACATGTAGAAGATGGTTGAATTTTCTCAGATTTGCAGAGAACTCCAGGGATGTATTTCTTTGGGTTTCTCTGGTTTAAAGAATGTGGACAGTCAACAGCTGCATCATGACTCCTTATGTCTTTTAAGGTGTTCCACGCATTTCTTGATCCATCTTGCTGCACATCCAGATGATAACGAAAACCTCCATGGGCATTACTGTCTCCAGTTAGGTCTGCAGGTGGTCTCAGTGGAACTGAAAGCATCATAAAGGTACATTGTAGATTCAGAGAATCACAGTCGGAGGAAAAAATGCCATTATGTTTTTAAAAGCTTTTCAAAATACCACTTAGAAGGCTTATTTAAATGGAGAATGATATTTCTTTAACCCTTAGTCCAAATCATTAGGCTATGACTTTAGTACCAATCAGTACCAGTGCTAACAAAATTCCAGTGCTACCTGAAATAAATGGTTGCTAGATTTCAGTTATGATGGCCTTCAGTCCTAACATATATCAAATCATTTTGCAAAACCATTTATAAACAAAATACTACGATTTCAAATAGATACTTAAACAAGAATTAGATTAATCTGTTGAAACACAGTTATTTGCCATTCAGATAACCACTAGTTCCAAGTTTAATTTAAGTTTCAGTTTATCTAATGTTTTAGCATCAGCCAAAGGTTTTGGTACTCAAGATGTTTGGATGCACACTCCAAAACCCTCACTGTATTTCCAGTCATTTGTTAAAAGACAAAAACCTATTTTTATATTTAAACTTCCTATAACTACTTCCCTAATCTTGATATTTAAGCCCTTGATCAACTTTCACCTCACCCACACAAGTATTGCACTCCTCCTGCCATGCTGCAGGACAGTTGAGAAGGGACCAAAAATTAAATAGGATTATTCAGACCATATGTCATATGATTCCAATTCCCTATAGACAGGAAGGGAAGGAGTCCAGTAATATCAAAACAAAAAAGGCCAGAATGGATTTGTGATTTAGTTTTATGATTAAATTACATCACTTATAAACGATGTAACATGATGCATGACAAGGAACACCTCCTCCCCTTCTGTGTCTTTTGTCCTTTCCTCCACCCCTCCTTCTGCAGCCTTATCATCTTTCTCATTCACTGAGGTCCCATTTTCTCTTAAGGTGTATTTGCACAACTAAATTAACGGGGCTGTTGTGTCACCTGCCAATCTTTTGTCATGTGTTTATACTTACACATTTCTGGTCACAACTGAATAATTATGGCAGGTTCTAGAGTTGTGGGGTTTTTTTGTTGTTGTTTGTTTTTTTGGGGTTTTTTGGGGTTTTTTTTTCTAAAATACTAAAAGAAGAGAATGACCTCATTTTAGGAACCTAAGTGTTCAAATTCAATGCCTCTTACAAAGGCAGTTACATGTAGTTCATTATATATCCCAATGCTAATTACAGAACCTTCTGAATTTAATTCCTACCTCAGGAAACTAAAGTGTTACAGCTTAGTCCAAAAGAGAAAACAAAACAATGTTTTCAATGGGATATTTCTTGCTTAAGATTGATTCTACAGATTAGTGATACTGGAAATAATTTTGCCTCCTTCAATATCTGGGTCAATTTTTTTTATAGTGGCAGCAAGTTTAAGGTCTCTCACGCTTTTCATTCAGGAAAAAAGAAAAAGTCTGTCTGCAGTAGCCTCTGTTAACACCCAAATACTGTTATTTCAGACATTATACTCTGGTATCACAGTTAAATTGGCCATACAGATATCCCTTCAGTCACAGGTTTAAAGAAATAAAATATAGAAAAACACACAGAAACTGTTACAAGTCACTACTCCAACTTGAGTGCAAAAACATACAACTGATCAGAAACACACCGTTTGTTTGCATGCTTCCAAGCCACTGCTGCATTGTTTCAGCCTGGGACTTCTGCTCTAACAAACCAACCTGGGGCTTCATTGGGTAGAGAAAATTTGAGCTGCAAAATAAAAGTTACACAAGTAATCAAGGCTACATCAAAGACAATTGGACAATGAAAGTTATAATGAAACAGCTGTAGAAACCACAATACTTTCAGAACATTTAAGAAATGCAGGTGGCATTTTGGAGCTCTAGACAGCATAAAACTGCTTTTTTCATGGGGAATGTTCACTGGGTAAGACATTAAAAAATACTGTTTCCAAATGGAATTAAAAGCTATTACTAATTTTTAGCACAAATTTAAGCCTGTTAGCACTCACTAGTAGACTCTTGGAACTGACATATGCAAACTAAAAGAGCCATTGATGATGCTGCCACCAGTGACTGTTCTTACCTACAGTTTTTAATTCACAGTATAGGAAACAACCTCAGAGAAGACAGAGATGACACCCATGACCCCAGTGGATCTCATTCAGCATAACAAATATGCAGCTGAAATATGTAGGCAATCTTACCACCTAAAATAATTTGATTGAACATGAAATATATTAAATTCCACAGATTATAAAGATTTTTTTAACAGCTTTTTACAGTGACACATATGTAGTCATGGGTGATCAAGCTATAATCCATATGTTGAAGAATAAAGAATACACACAAAAACAGTTACTGCACAATCACTGATCTGTTGTAAATTCACACTAAGATCCTCTGAGGTTTTCTGTCTCTGTAGCCTGTACCTGTCTGTACTTTCTTTTTGTGATGATCACTACTTTAGCATTAGCAAGGACTCAGTTAACTATCACAAAAAAAGACCTCACAAAAAAACCCCAACCAAAACCACCCACCACAGATTATAAACATCCAATTTAGGTTTTAGAACCTTGCATTTAAGATTGTTGTGCAGACTTAACTATAGATGTAAGAGGTTCTTCCATAATCAACCATGTAAAAAAAGGTAGTAACTATCTAGTTAATCCCCACAGTCATATTAATATTCTGTCACACTTATACTCAGCCTGTCATTATGAAGCCATGGGGAATACAAGCATTATGTTAACATTTGCATAAATTATTTCCTTTTCTGATTGATCAAACTAGAAAGAACACACATGCCTGATGAACTTGCTGAACAGAGGCTTATGTCAAACACTTGTGAATAGTCAAGAAAAACCTCTTACTCCATTTACTTTTCCTACAGGGCCAAGTGCTCATCTGCAATTTCCCTGAACTGATTTCCAAAAAGAAAAATGTATGAAGCCACCATACAAAGGTGACACTTCTTAACGTGGAGACAAAAGGAAGAACTAAGATAGGCAATAGTCTCTATATTAAAATAGGAAAGCATTCTTTGACACTCTGCTGATGGAGAAAACAAAGCAAGCTTCTGAGCATAGACTGTTTATCACAGAGGTCTCTTGTTGCCCAGCAGTGTACAGAAGACCTCCAACAACACAGAAACCATTCCAGCATCCCTTGTAGATTTGACACTGGAGTTGGTTTGTATCAGCTGGGGAAGTCCATCAGTGTATAGAATGAAGCCATGATTTTCACCCAGAAACTACAACTAAGGACAGAACTAAATTTCAGATAGTTATCTTTGAGTGTTATTTTCCTTTCTGGTACACCAGTTTTAGAATCTGTCACCTAATCTTGTACTTAATTTGGTTTTCTTTCCCTTTATCTTGTCTAAGCATAACAGAAAAGAAAAACCACAAAAAAAAACCCAAAACAAAAACCCAACAGCAGTAAAGTAAAAACCAACAGCATCAACTCTCACCCTCTCCTATTTGGTATTCAAGCTACAAGTGCAGAGACTTTGGGCATTTACTACAGTTTAGTTACAGGGAAAATTATGCATTTAACATACAAGGCAGCTCTAAATCTCCTCTTAATAAAAACTGATTCTTACTGTGGTTGATCTTTTACAGGTGGAGATATTGGCCCTTCAAAAGAACCAGAACTACTTGAAGTCTTCTCCTTAAATATTTCTCCTATATCAGTATAGCTGTTTGCAGGTGAAAAGTATTCTGTGTTTTCCCTTGTTCCTACTTTAGGCTTTGAAAGCAGTTCCATAGAGTGACACCTCTCAATGAGATTTGATATGCCTTGAGTCTGACTGTGGGATGCACCAGACCTATCTGAAGAGTGGGCTCTGCGGAGGTAGCGGGAATGTGGTCTCTCTTCAGCAAGCTGCATGGCCCTTCCCCTGCCAGTTGTCCCAATTTCTTTTCCCTGGATTCCCCACTGATGAAAAGAACCACTTCCATCTACAGATGAAGTATTACTGGAATTCTTGTTTTTAGGAAAGAAAGTCATTTTATTTGGGAGTGGCTGTCCAACTAACAGCTTCTTCTTTTCCTTCAGGCAACCACTGGTACTGATGCTGGAAGAGCCTGTGAAGGTTGTAGAGATGGTAGCATTTCCACTGTCCATGGAATCTTCTGAAGTTCCTGAATCTTTACTCCTTGCAGAGCTACACCTGGACATAAAAGGATGATCCAACACTGAGGAAAGACTCAAACGATCTGCGGGGTTTTTGCGAAGTAACTTATGTATGAGGTCTTGCGCCTCTCTTGATAAAAAGGCTGGCATCTCATAATCCGCTAATACTACTTTATTCAGCGTGTTCTTGACTGTGTCAGTGTCAAAAGGTGGCTTTCCAATAAGAAGAGTATAAAACATACAGCCCAAAGACCACACATCAGATTCAAGTCCGTGTGGACTCCTCGTGGCTATCTCTGGAGAAATGTAATTTGGAGTTCCACACATGGTGTAATGCTTTTCATGAGGCATTTTCAGCTGAGTTGCCAGTCCAAAATCAGCAATCTTGACGTTCATATTATTGGTGAGTAAGATATTGGAAAGGGTGAGGTCCCGGTGCAGTATTCCATGAGAATGAAGATACAGCATACCCGTGATAATTTGATGCAAGAAGTGTCGAGCTGTCAAAACACAAAATCAGATGGTTTAGTCATGTAATTCACATCATAGCTGTGAAAACAACAACTTTTTGAAGTCTGCTATTGGTCTTGCTTATGAGATTGGAATTAACCTTCTGCATTTTGCTGTAAGCAATATGGCATGACTGTGTTCTAAGTTCATAAAAAGTGTTCTGTAATGCAGTAATCAGATTTGTTTCTTTGCTAATAGAATAATGTAGACAGGACTGGAAATATTTTCAATTCGCCTAAACTTTTAAAAATTAGGTTCTTAAGAATTAAAAAAGTTTAGTTGCTCCTCACTTTCAGAAACAGCAAATACACAAAATCAAGCAGCTTCACTATGTGCAGATTACAAAATACAGGAGACAGTTTGGATGATACTTGTTTTATCATTAGCAAACTGGCAAGTCAGTAGTATTCCAGTTTCTCAAAAACTTTTTAACTTCAGGATATTAAGATAGCCTCTATGTTCTATTAGATTAGAAAATCAGGGAATATTCAAGAATTTTAGTTTACAGCAGGAATAACAAAACCTCATCCAGGCTGAAACAGCATCATTTATTATGATGTTGCAATTAGAGCTATTTTAAGAATCATTATTTCTAGAGCAAACAATTTACAGCCCTCATCCTTAGCACAGGGCAGACTTGTGAGCAAGAAACATCAGTAGAAACCACTCTTCAAAGGAAGAGACTTCTTTATTCAGGTCAGTGGTTTATCAGCTTTTAGAACTCAGGTACCATCAGATGAACTCTTTTTGCTGGAGCAGATCTGAATTAAACAGATTATGCAGAACCCCTTTAATCCAGTCCCGGGATCTGGGTTCCACAAAGTCCATATATATCTAATAGTTTCACAGCATTAGATTAGAAACTGATAGACAAGCAGGTAAACTGGAAGAACTGTGCAAGAGATGACCAGCATGGTAAATCTGGAAGCAGTAGAGGCAACAACCACTGAATCCAGATTGGCTGAAACCTGAACAGCTTGTTGGACTGTGCCCTCAAAATATTACACACAGCAGCTTGCTTTGCTGTCTTCTTTTTATTGCACTCTTCTGGTTAGGCTTTCAGTGTTCTAACTGAAATCCTCTGAACCGTAAGAAAATGAGACATTAGTAAATTCGTAAGTGAAATTAATCTTTTTGCAATACTTCTTTATCAAAACACTTTTCAAAAGACTAACATAGCCAATTAAAAAAAAAAGTTTTAGCATTACTCTGACAGTGAGCCCTCAATGAAAGACAGGATTTTCAGTGTTTTCCATAAGAAATGGAAGTAAAACTGTAGTAGAATTTCTCCTCAGCTGCCAGTCCTTCAAAAATTCTTGATGAAATGTCACATTGGCTGTTTCCTTGCTAACTCAGCCCTGAAGCAACACAGTTGCAACTGCATTATCTTCATTTCCACACACATCTTGAAACACAATAAATATTTCCAATGACACCACACAAAGCAAACTATAATCTAGAAGGTTTTCTAGCTGGTGACATGTAATACAGTAACACTGAGGTGAAGAGGTGCAACACAAAGAAAGCAAATCTGTGAAGTTGCCAGTCTTCCTCTGTGGAACTTCCTGTCTTGACTTATACTTCAACATATGTACAAAGGTAAGCTCTACCTTCCATATACCTCTATATTTTAAGTTCATTGTCTATTTTTTAAACCCCAAATAGCACAAGCTATGGTAAAACAGCATAAACAGAAACAAAAGTGTACAGAAATTCAAGTGAATATATGTGTAATAGTAATTAAGTCTCTAAATTAACACTTATCAGAAGATTTTAAGCCATAGAAACTGGTTCAGAGTGATGGCAGTTTTAAATATCCTTTCAGTGGAATTAAATGCTTATCAAGTAAGCCAAAACATTAATGCAAAGAGAGCTATGAAGAAAAAAAATCTCTCACCTTCGTCTTCTGAAAAGGGTTTCTTTCTGTTCTTTATGTATCTGCTCATTTCACCATTGTGACACATCTCAAGTATCAAGTACACATAGTTGCTATCTTCAAAATAGTTATAAAGCTAGAACATAAAACAATGCTAGAATTAAAATACATCTTGTAGACAATACAGAAAGTCACATATACCATCCTCTCTACAAAAACATACTTACCTCAAGTATAGATGGATGCTTTAGCTGACAATGTATTTTCACCTCATTTTGAACCCTCTGTACCATTCCAACTTTGTGCATGGCTTTTTTATCTATCTGTAAATGGATCACAGAATAATTTTCAAGCACTGCAACAATGATTACATACATGTTAGTTTCAAGTGAACTTGACATTTTAGATGTTCAATGCATGTTTGCCTGAAAACTTCTAAATATAAGCAAGTTTTCACATAGTTTAACCTACTATATGCTTTTAAAGAACAAGTTTCTAGATAAATGTCTGAAACTGTCTGAAAATAGAAAAGTTTAACATTTTCAATACTAACAAAAATTTAAAAATTTTCTGAAATACTACTTAAGTAGAAAAACCTAATTCTGATTTTGCCAGGCAGATATGTTAAATATAGTTAATACTAAAAAGGTGGCTAAATAGAAGTATTATAGTATATAGTATTATTGCATGTCACAGGCAAAACACCTGTGACATGCAAATTTCCTTCATAAATTTTGTCAAGGCATTTTTTCCAGGACCTCTCCAGCCACGTAGATTCTAAATGAAGTTTTTGTGGCCACAAATTCCTAAATTAGAATTATAGGGCTGATTATCCACCCAATATTGAATATGTGAGCTTAAATTATTTTAATAGCACTGCAAGCATTTCTGTTCATTATGAATACAGTCTGTTTTGTTGTACTGCATCTTTCAGGACTGAACCCTAATCTAAATATCAGTTACAAACAAACAAGCAATCCAGGCACAGATGCCCAACCGCATAAACCCAGCCTGTTGCAACTTGCCCTTCTTAAGTCTCTCAAGAGACCTGAGTTGCCTTTGGCTAGCTGCCTTACCATTTTGATAGCCACTTCCAGACCGGTTTTCAGGGATACTGCTCTGTAGACCCCAGCGAAGGAGCCCTTCCCCAGGAGGTTCCCCACCTTGAAATCCTGCAACACCAACAAATCAGCGCTGTCAGCCCCCACCCGGGCTTTGAAACCTCTCCCCTCCGATACAGAAACCGCCCCGCAAGAGATGGGGAGCCCCACAGCCCCGATGCCAGGGCAGAGCCCCGGGTGCCCGGGCGGTACCTGGACGGAGCTCTCCAGGGCGCGGCGGTGCAGCAGCCCCGGCCACATCGTCCTCCTCGTGCGGCAACCGCCTTGCACTGGCACTGCCGCTTCCCGGGGCGGCGCGGCGCGGCCACCTTCCCGCCGTCTCTCCCGCCGCTCCCGGGGGACAAGAGACACCCGCCCCCAGCTCCCGCTGCTATGGCAGCGGCTGGGGAGCGACCGCCGCCTGCCCCGCAAACACAGAGCGCTTGGGGCTTCCCACAGCCCGGCTGGGCGGCAGCTCACCGCGGCCCCGCACGGGCCGGCTGCGGCTCGCACAGCGAACACAAATCAGCGCGGGGCCGAGCTCCCCGCGCAAGGTGCGCACCGGCGGAGGCGCGGCTCTCCCGCCAGGAGCCATCGCCCGGGCCGCGTCCCCCCTCGGTGCGGAAACACGGCTTCACCCTCGGCGTGGGGGCAGGCGGCGAGGGAGCCCCTTCGCCCGCTCCGCCAGCGGCCCAGCCGGGGGGACGCCCGGGGGGCTCGGCCCGCCCCGCTGCCTGCCGGGAGGGAGGGAGCGAAGGTGCGGGCAGGCCTGGGAGGAGCCGCGGTCGGCCCGGCGCCCCACCGGCCGCCTCCCACAAACAGGCCGCCCGGGAAGGGGACGAGCCCCCGCCTGGCCTCCCCCGCGCCCCCGGCAAATGGCGGGGCAGCCCCGCGGGCAGCGGCAGGGGGCTGGGCTCCGCACCTCTATTTTCTCGCCGATGCAGGTCGCCATGGCGCCGGCCGCTCTCCCCGGGTCCCGCTATGGGTTCTCCTCCGATCCTCGGCCGCGGTTCCCCATCACGGCGCCCCCCGCCGCCCGCCTCGGCCCAGGCCTGCTCGCTCCCGGGGACGGCGGCCGCTCCCCTCCCCCGGCGCCTCCATTTTGAAAAATCGCGCCGTTACCCTCCCCCGGGCCCCGCCCCGCCCAAGGTCGAGGCTGCGTCTGACGCAATCGCGTCACGCAGAGGCGCCCGTAGCGCTCATGGGCGGGCTGGGAGGTGCCGCGCATGCGCAGGGCGGTGCGTGCGCGTTTCCCGGGCAGCCGTTACGGCGCATGCGCAGTCGGGCGTCCAGTGGGGTTGGCGGGCTGGTGAGCTTCGTCGGCTTGGTGCCACCTCAGCCCGGTGGCCGAAAAATAACCACCTCAGGCAGCCCTTCGTGCCTCCAGGTATCTCTCCTCAGAGGAGGGACCGCCTCCACGAGCTTGGGGTCTAGGAAAGCCGAGCTTCCCGGCGTTGCCGTGCTCACCCGGGCACCTCGGTGGAAGCCCTCAGGGGTGGAAGCCCTCAGGGGTGGAAGCCCTCAGGGGTGGAAGCCCTCAGGGGTGGAAGCCCTCAGGGGTGGAAGCCCTCAGGGGTGGAAGCCCTCAGGGGTGGAAGCCCTCAGGGGTGGAAGCCCTCAAGGGTGGAAGCCCTCAGGGGTGGAAGCCCTCAGGGGTGGAAGCCCTCAGGGGTGGAAGCCCTCAGGGGTGGAAGCCCTCAGGGGTGGAAGCCCTCAGGGGTGGAAGCCCGCTGGCTGGTTGATCCCAGCTGAACCTGAACTGTCCTAGTAAAAGGATCAGTGCTACTCTCACATGAGTTATCTCCCTCACACTCACTGCTCCAGTTTTGTTTTTCCTTGGTTATTATCTTTAAAAAGCTATGTTTTGGGATGAAATCTCACAAAGTTTAAGAGCTTTCCTTTGGCTTACTGCCTTCTATATTAAGGACAAAGTGCAGTTCTTCCATCTTACTTTCTCTGATACGGTGTCCAGTAATGGAGACAGAAGGTGTTTGTCTCGGATGTATAGGCTAGAAACAGAAAGGTGCTTAGGTGCAAGACAGCCGTTGTAGCCCAGGGTGCCCAGCCTTCTCCTATATGGTACCCACAGGAAGCAGCAGCTCCAGGAACCTGAGGAACCTAGAGCTGCATGGGGAATGTCCCCAGAGCTAGCTGAGGGGAAGAGCTGTGCGCTGGGGTTTGTCCCAAATCCCCCTCTCCCAGATGTTCAGTCCACTGAAGGAAGAGGTGCAAGCTGAAGCTTTAAATCCTCAGTTCCCAATCTTTTATTTAAGGTACATTGCTGTATTTTTCCTCCAAGTATCTGAAAAAGCTGAAATCGGTGATGTTTTGTCAGCCTATGGTGGTATTGTGTGTAGTAAACTATTGGAGCACATGCTGAGCAACTGCCAAGCCTGGATTTAATTCACATTTAATTTAAATTTCTATTTGAGCAACCTGTTGGAGGGTCCTCCGATTTTGGGGCTGTAGTGCCAAAGTGAGTAACGCACTGGGATAGTTGCATAGCTTCAACATAAACAGTGCAAAATGGTAACCAGTTGTATCACCAACTGCACTATGGAGCACTGAGCTGAGAGTGGTGGCTCCTTTATGTCTCATACCTACTTCTTCGATTCTTTCTATGCTATTTCATATAAAATATAGAAGTTTTTGAATGCAGACTTAAATATGAACATTAATTACGACAAAGAGGAAGTGATTTTTGTATTGAAACACTACAAAAGGGCTGTAACTGAAAGGGCTTTTAATAGAAGAAGTAATGCTTCTGGGAATAGATTATGGTTTGTGATGTTCATCATCAAGTTGAAATGAAATGTGGGTATGGTATTTTGACCTGCATATATTAAGGGGCATGGAGCATAATATAGATGGTCCTTTCCTGGCAGATATACCAGTTTCTTACTAATGGAAAGTACGTGTGTGCTCTGAAAGACGGTTAAAGTCGTTTGGAACAAAAGGGGGAGCTGTCAACACACCAGGCAAAGAAGGAGCTCTGTACAGGCGTGTAAGTTTTCCGACCAGAAGATAATTGCGCTTTTTGCTCTTCACAGGAGTTAATGAAATGTTATTTTCTCACCATCTGGGAGTGGGAAAAGGGTACTTGGTACTATGTAGATATTGCACAGTGAAACGTTTAGCTGTCAGAACTCTTTCTGAGATGATCTTTTCTATTAAGGCACCAGGTCAGCGTTCTCCTACCTCTATTGCTGATCTTAGTTCTTTGACATTAATAAGTGACTGCTTGCCTTAAAGCAGCAAGTTTTGTAAGCTTTTAATGATGTTCTTTAAGAGGCATATCCCTTTATTTTAGTTGTCTGCGGCATCATCCCTCCAAAGACCTTATTGTTTTTCAGGCCTTGGCACACCACACCTAGTACTTATTAACTGTATGGGTATCTCATTAAGTGAGCCACCAATGCATTTGGGCTGCCTGTGGTTGGTATCAGTTGTTCTGTAGGCTGACAAGCAGAATGTCATTCTTAGTATGGTCTTGTAACTTGCAGATACAAGTTCTTCTGTACATGCAGTTTCTGGATGGCTTATTTTGTGCTATATCATTGTTAAGGAAAAAAAAAAGGGTCCTGTGGCTTTGTCCTTATCTGTTTTACGTTGATATGTGATCAGATATTTGCAAAAAATATGTCATGCAAACAGTATAATCCAAGGTTGTTTTGTTCTGGGCTAATTATGTTACTCTGGCCACTGATTCCAGTACTCGTGCATAGCTCACAGTATGTATGTGGTATAGTTGTCTTTCTGTGTGTTAGTTGTGAGTGTAAGCAGCCAGTAATTAGACCATTTCCAGTAACTCATTTCATAGTCAAAATGTGAAGATGATCAAATTGACCCTGGTTTTATTTTTGACTTTAATAATACAAAAGGTTTGCTGGGTCAGATCAAGAATAAACTTTTTTATTTTAGCAGGCCTTTTTCATTTTAATTTTCTCTACACCCACTCCAACCCTCTTGAACTTCTGGTTATAACTCTTAATTTTAACGAGTAATTTAAATAAGAAAAACTTACTTGTAACACCTGGAAGCAGCCGGTGCATTTGTGAAGCTGTATTAAAGAATATAAGGATACGCCTGTGGGGTTCATATAGGCAAGAATATTTGTTTGCAAGATAAATAAATTACACAGCGACACTGGGAACACTCCCAGAGAGTGCTTGACCACAGGGCATAAAGTTACAGTTTATAAATTAGAATCTGTCAGCATTGGTTGTTCTACAGCTTTGCTTGCATCTTGGCAGCAAGGTTTATGACACTGGTAGTCTCACATATTTAACACATGTATATATTTATTTCTTATTGCTTTTGGCATATGCAGGGAAATGTTCTCAGATGTATCTGGTAGTATAGTGCCAGTCTAGACAATGAAAGATCACATTTTTTCAGTCCTGTTATACTGGCAGTTTATAGTCTTAATGAGATCAGCTGTTGCATTCAAATCCTTCCTTCGTTGCCATTCTTCAAGTTTAGAAACAGCTTCTAATAGCATAAGTATATTTAATTAATCCACAAATGCATGACCCTTCACTGTGCATTACTGGATTTCATTTCATCTCTGTTATTGAAATTCTGAGGGTCATCTGATTCATCATCTATGATACACAGCCCTCTGGGTTTTTTTATGGCTTCTAATTCTATGTTATTATTAAAGCTTATTCTTGCATCCCTCGTGTTTTTATAACAGGGCCATTGATAATCTTTTCCATGTTAAATATTTTACACCTTTGATGACAAACAATTCTAAGCATTCTCCATATTTAGATTCCAAAGTCTTTGTATCTAAGAATAGTATTTTTGCTGAACTGAGACATGAGCAATAGTTCTGTGATTATTTTCTGTAAACAGGTTTTTTATGGTAGTTTTGCTGGTTGGCATTCCAAATTTCAAGTAGTGTCACTTTGATTGAGCTTCAGTTTTCTTTGATTTGACACTATACTCTGTAATAATTTATCCTTCTAATCATACAAGAACACTTTAGCCTTATTTAAATCTGATTCTCTCTTCTGAACTTTTTACCCTACCCCAGTGGAGCAGCTGAATCCCATTTTGGAATCTCCTAATCGATTTACCTATAGTAGTTCTTATTTCTTTGGTCTCACATCATCAACACATTATGCAGATTCAACAACCAAATTAATTGGGATAGGATTTCTGCATTAATTATTAAATTATCATTGTCTTTTGGGATCCAAAGTTTATACCAGCCTTTTTGCCAGACATATGTCACTAAAATATGCTCAAACCAAGAGAGAAAGAAATCTCTCCATGTTCCTCAGCTGCAGCTGCCGTGAGCAGACATACTCAAATGACATTGTTTTCTTCAGAGAAGAGAAGGAAGAGTACTGGTAGTGTGCTTGTCTAAGAGCTGACAGCTCTGCAATTCCATTGCCAGAGATCTCATTTTCATATTAAACATGTCAAATGACAGTGACTCTGCCTTGCCTTTAGCTAGGTTGTCTCAGTGGTTCATTGCCCGCATTTAAATGTGTTCTTTTATTCTAGAGTGACTTTACCTAACTTGGACTCCAAGCCATTTAGCTTTGTGTTTCTTTTCTACTAAAATACAAATAACTTGTCATCCTGTTTTAACAAAAATGTCAGGTGGTACTAGATCCAATGCTTTTCAAAAGTCTAAGGATATGATATTGTATTTGGTTTGTAATAGGACTTCTCACTGAAGCAAGGAGTACATCAGCTGTATTTGGTGCCATTCCTGTGGCATTGTGTGAGTGATATTTGTGGTGCTAATACCCTTTAATTCTTTTACATCTTCTGCTTTGGTTTGCACTAACATCAGATTAATCCATCCATATTTCAGGTCATTCAATTTAAAAATATTATTACAATGTTATTTTTTTAGTGGTTATCTGAGGCTTCCCCAAGTTCCAGCAGCTTGGATAACTCCTTCAATAATCTCTGTATTTAAAGAATGGAGAGATGGAGTCATTTAGATAATAACTTCTGATTATTTTTCCCCCTTCATTTTTTTGCTTCAGAAAAGTGCCAGTCATTGTTCTTTATTTTGCTTTGCTTTAAGTCTAGAGCCAAAACAGATGTTCAGCTTCTTTTTAATAACAAATGAAAACCAGAGAGTCCTTTGGACAGATATTTCCCAGCAAGACAAATACACTGCTTGCAATTTGTAATCAACACTTTTTTTTTTTCTTAATCTAGATTGTGATTTGATTTAACCTAAAAACTGTTCAATTTTTCATGAATGATTTTGATCAATCTGTAAACAGCTTGATTTTGTCTCACAATGTTTTACTTGCCAGATTAAGAACAGTGTTATCAGTAGAACAATTAGAAATGGCAGGAGTCTGTTTCCATTGCACTCTACAATAGCGAGTGGCACTCTGTTAAAACTCTTCCTATTATTGTATTTACTTATTTAGTGCCAAGTGTTATAGAATAAGTCTGTAGTTTTTCTGGTGTAATACAGAGATGGTCAAGCTGACACCTTGCATTTAGTGGAGATCAGCTGGCTATTAACAATATTCTGCTAAGTATTATTCTCTTCCCCAAGATGGCACACATGGTGTGGAGAATGACTCAGTCATATCCGCCCTCATCCTCCGAAGACCTGGGAAGATGTCTGTGCTTTTGAAGAAAGCTCATTTAGACCACATGGCAAAGTTTGATGGGTTCTTTGTTACTTCCGATTTAATTTTTTTAAGTTTGCATAACTTCTCTCACTTATGACTGCTTTAATATGCAAGAATGCTACAAATAACATGTTCAGCTCAGGTGAAGGGAAGAAGGAAAGGAAATAAATCACATAATGCATCATTCACTCTCTTAAGACAATTAAGGTGTGGCACAGAAAGGCGTTGAAAGGATCCCTGTCGGGTTCTGCTTTGATGTGTTAAATTTATATTCTAAATATTAGAATAAATTAAGCCTTAGCTTCACAGGCATATGCACAATAGATTGCTGTGACCTGCTAGGGAGTGAGCTCCTCCGCAGCATGTTTGTGTGGGGAGTGTATTTTCACCAGCACTGCAAGCTGTTGAAGCCAAGAAGGGCAAACGAAGCAATCCAGGCACCAGGGCTGTCCTACAAGTCTGCCTGTGTGCATTAGCAACATTTACTTTATCAGCAAAAGCAATTCTGCGAGACTTCTTCACTAGAAACCAAATCCAACAACTGTCAAGAAAAGGAACAACTTATTTTTAAAAACTGAAGTTTATAATTTGAAGTCACAAAACTTCATTGGGGTATTTCCTGGCCTAATACCACTGAAATGCATAGTTTGTTTTCCTGTTTATCATTACTGCCTTGTGAAGGATGAGCCCATTGCAGTTACTGTCTCAGCAACACCATACAGGCAGTTTTCTCCCATATTCTCCATTCTGGATGGTAATGCTAGAAAAATTGGGCAGGGAAGGACTGATTTAGCCAAAACATAAAACTGAATCAAATCCAGATTATGTTTGCAAAGGTTTTTTTTATTCATTTTGGTTTATGCTAGGGGCATTCCACCTCAGACTTTATCTGTGCTTAATTCATCCTGCCAAAATGCCTTGAGAGGAATACTGCAGCATCTATTTATTGCATATGCATTTTATTCATGTAAAGGCTTCAGTCTACCATTTCTTTCTCTTTTCATCTTGAGCATCCCAGTATCCAAAGGTGACACTAGCCTGCAGTTCATACACGGGTGGAATTTTAGCTGGTTGTCTTCAGCTCTGTAAATGTTTTCTTCTCATGTTTCTTTACCTTTTTTTTGACAGCTGAGTGAGCTGGCACACTGGAGATGCAACTCCACAGGTAGACGTTGGCTGAAGCAAATGCTCAGTGTGGTTTGGTATCTGAGGATTCACTAGTCTGTTGCTTTTCTCCTTGTGCGATGCCAGCATCATTTCGCCCCCCTCCAGGTACACTGCCTAACATATCAGTTTATTTCCATGTTCACTGGAGGGTTCTTTGCTCTTCCTTACTGAATAATCAGTTGCCAGCAGTGGGTGTAACCGCTGGTGTTGACAGCTAGTTTTAGTTGCAAACATAGACTGCTCCCTTAGGCGTGATTCCTTTGTTAATGATGTTTTCCAGGCCATATGGAATTACACAAGAGTCATGAGAGTAACTACTGTCTTATATTTTAATCCTTTTTCTAATTAGTATTTGTCCCTATACATGTTTTCAGAACTCAGATCTTTGCACTTACCTGTACACTGAGCTTACTCTAAACAGGTGAAGTTTGCATCTGTTTCATAGAATGCAAAAAGACCACTGAATAGAACACAACTGGATTTTGAACTGCGCTTTGATGCAATTAGGACAGGATCATAGTAACCAATGCTTTTCATAATAAATGGAGCATTCATATCTGAGCAGTCTTTTAAAGTAAAAAAATACATCTTATTCTTTTAAGACATGGTGTGCAAAGAGGAATTAATTTGCCTTTGTAGAAAGTACTGTTTATTTTACTCTTCTGTCGAAAGAGAATGAATGGATTTACCCCTGTGTTTACGCTTCACGCTAGCAGTAAAGCTAACTAAATTGTGGGAGGAAATATATGTGCCTGTCATATGCAGCATAGTATTATTAGGTGGATTTATTTGTGCTATGAAGGTTTATGATCATCTGCTGAGCTATCAAACGTTACCTCTGTCACAGGAAGCATAGAAGTTCTGTGAGTGAATCAATGATCAGAAGTGACCATTGCTGTGTTCCTGGGATCTGAAGCAACCTGTGACACTCATGTAACTGCAGAGGCTTGCCCAGCTGTAACATTCTCAGCTTCCTCTAAAATGAGAGGGGCTCAGCAAAAAAGAGAGTACGATTTCTGTCAGTTTTAGCAATAGAACTGATCACTAACTAAATGAATGTGGTTATTTTCCACCATCTTGACTGATAATGTATTTGAAGTGTGTGCTTAAACTGTGCAACTCCTCTGAAGCAAGCACAGGACAGTGCTTTCCAAGGGCAGAAACTGTAGTGGACTATATTAGACTTCAAACAGAAGCAGCTGTAGTTCCACTGAAATTAGAGAAGTTGTATGGCTTTGTACAAAGGTTCAGTTTGATTCCTAGGTGGAGGTTTAAAATTTTCAAAACCTGTGAAGTTGTTTTTCTTCTGTGACATTTTCAGCTCAATAGTAAACAGCCCTACTCATGGTGAATAGGAGGAAAAATAATAATAATGGGGTTTTTTCACCCATAAAATTCACATGCCATCAGGTTGGTTTTTTCCTGCATGTTCCAGTCTCAGGAATACTTTGACCGGATTGCTTCACGTGTGTGCCACTTCTCTTACAGCAATGCTGCCTGGTTTTTAGTAACCCCTGAGATAGGGCCTGTGTTTCAGGGTTAATAAGCCTGTGTTGAGCTTTGTGTTGCTCTAATACTTGGAGCTAAGGCAGTTTAAAACTGGCAGGGGTATCTTTCCAATGTGACTGAAGTTTGGAGGTATGTGAAGCAGTATGTAGGCTTAGCTTTGAAACTCCTTTCTTAAACAAAAGCCTATGCTCAGCTTTAATTATTGAGCTTTTAGTTCTCCTCCCTGATATTCTCTCATTAAGAAACCAGACTGGTTTTCCTTGAGAACTTTCCATGGCATGTTTATGCCCATGATACTTTATTGCTTAAGACTGACTAACAATAGCGTTGCTACAGTGCAGCACAGTCTCTGTTTTTCCTTACAGTAGCCCAAGATTTTTTTCCACTTCAGATTCTGCATGCAGCTGCTCAGGAGAATGACATTTGTCTCTTGAGCATGCTCAGAGGAAATATGTGAATTTAGGTGTCGGAATGTTTCAGTTGTGAGAGGCTGGGAGTTGAACAAGTATCTGGAGACCTGTGTAATTTTTGATGCTTTGCCTCACACAGGAAGGGGCTGTGATTCTCATTTGTCTGTCTGGTGGTGAGTTCTCCAGAGAGAATGTTCGTTTCAGACAGGAAAAAAGAACTGAAAACTTCTTCATCCTGTAACTGCCACTGCCATGCTGATCAAGAAAAAAATACAAGAAAAAATATTTTCTCACTTAACCTAATTCTGTGCTAGTGAAAATCCATTTATTTTGGAGAAGGAATTTTTTATTTAAATCTGTGTCTTCAAGAAACAAGTCAAACTTGTCAGCCATGTGATTCAGTTTACTCATCTGTAAAATTGACAAGATGTTTCCTTAGCTGAGTGTGAGTGGAGGGGAGTTATTTGTAGTATAAGTGAACGAAAAAATAGTTTGTGCAAAGAATGACTGTTTCTGAAATACTAGTTATTAAATATATTCTGGTTTGAGTAAAATCCTTGCAATATCATAAGGCTTTGTTTCAATGACTAATACATTTTTATGGACCCTCCTGTTGCATTACTGGCCCTGCAGCAATGTCCCTAAGTCTGTCTAATAATCGTAGAATCAGAGAATCATTTTGGGTGGAAAAGACCTTTAAGATCATTGAGTCCAAACCTCGATGTTACAAAATATTCTGTTGCTTATATAAATGCTGTCAAAGCCAGGTGGATATTCTGTGTTTGCTGGTTGTGTTGGGCTACAATGCCAGCATGTAGTAGTCCAGTGCTATCCCTCAGTAGAATTTCACCCTTTATGCCAGAATAAGCTTTTTTCTCCCTCATGTCTTTTGTACATGTTAGGCATGTTACTGTATTTGTAACTTCATGTGGTGTAGAGTCCTGCCTCTGTAGATACGAAGTATGAGATTAATCACTGGTTTACCATTAGAGCCGGGCTGACATCATGCTTATATTGTTATGGAAACAATTAGGTCATTTGTATGTTTTGCTAATTTAGGTGATGGCTCAGTTGTAAGTATCTGCACTATTTATTGCTGTATAGTACCAGATTGTGCCGTGTTCCTAAGCAGGACTTGAATCACTGTGAAAGGACCTTTTTTATTGTTGTCTCTGGAAGTTCAGTGTATATTCCTTAGTCAGCCTCTCAGTGTGCTATTCCTCTGTGTTTGGAAGCCATTATCTTCCTGGTTTAACTTCCCCAGTCTTGACTATACTTATTTGTTTGCAACCTTCTTTATAACTCTGTACATCAGTGGATATCAGTATGTGATAGATTCATTGACTATGAAATGATTTTTGTGTCATTGCTGTAGAGCAAACACAATTGCAAAAGCAATTATTATTAGTTGTGATCTATAGTATAGTTATATTTCCCCTTTCTTCCATCTTCCTCAAACTTCTCAATGGCAGTCAAGTGCATTATATACATATCTGCATATCTTTTGAAAAAGAAACAACATTTCCATTCTCTAACTGTACAACAGTAAAGAACAGAGATTCTAGAGGTGTTCAAGATCCAACAGTGCTCACTGGTTTGCATATGCATATTGAGTATTTTCCCTGCAGAACTTGGTCTACATAGACTTGCCAAAAAGGAGACTTGCTCATAGTCAGATTGGAATTTTGTAGCAGAGCTGGGGGCTGTATGGCTAATTCTCACTGTTGACAGTAATAGCTAATGCCCCATCACTTACAATAGCTATAAAATCCATTTAGCAAGAAAACATCTTTGAAAGCTTTGGTTGGGATTTTGTGTGTGTGTGTTCGCTGTGAACCCACAAATATATTCTCACTATAACAGATTATCTCCCAAGATTATGAAGTCCATAATTTTCAAGAAAAGCAAACCACACATTTGTTAGGACAAGGGTACCTTTTTATTTTTGTCTTCGTGCATGTAGGTGGACTAGCTAACCTCTAAAATTTATTTACAGATGCATTTTCTGTGATTCTTTTGATTGTACAGCACTTGTGACTACTAAGCGATCGTTTCTAATAGAGGAAATTTTTGCAAGTCAAAATAAATTCTGTGAGAAAGGATGGTCTCAGTTTTAGAATTGTTTCTTAAGCAGACCTATCTTGGCCTAGAATTATAATTAAATTCATCACACAATCTTCACAAACCTCGCTTGCATCAGTGAAAAGAATTCCTCACACCAAAGTGAAAAGAACATCATTACAGCACAGATGAAAGAGATTCAAATCTGTGCAGACACTTCTGGGTTAGCACTTGCGTGTGTCCCTGTACGAGTGATGTTCTGCCTTGTAAAGTGATACAGACTTAAAACTAAAGGGCAGATTTTTCTGCACAGCAACACTGCTATCTGGATTCCTGGAGCTAGTAATGAATTTAAATAAAAATCTATTCAGTATTTCCCTAGGCTATTATGCCAGAAATTTTGATCAACTCCAAAATCCCCTGGGTAGTGATACCTGCTAAGGTCATTCAGGTGGATTTGAAGAGCATGGAAAAGGATGTACTATGAGATTTAAAAGCTTCCTCAACAAAATATCAATTACACTGCATATGCCTGACTGAAATCCTAATAATAGATTATTTTTTCCTTTTTTCCAAGTTCATACTTCACCATCAGGGCATGTGTCTGCCCTTTTGGCTTTGAAAATCAGTTTATTGGCATTATACATTAAAACAAAATGTCAGCTGAGCATAAAGATGTAATTTATGCATTTCTCCAGTTGTTTACAAATTATTTAGATCAGCAGTTTAGCACATTAAGACAAATGACATTTCACAGTGGTGTTTTTGTGGCAAACACATTGTTGCCTTTTTTTTAATGACACGTTGCTAAAGGAAAGCAAAACAAAATACTTACCTAATTGTTATATCACCAAGAGGCTGTAGCAAGAAGTTACTTAAAAATTGGTTTCTGTTGTCTGAGCTCAGTTTGTCTTGAAAAAGCACTGACATGATAATTTAGCAAATTGGACTGGGGTTGTTTAATTCCTTGCAAGCAAGACAAATGCAAATACTGTATTAGTGTCATTTAAAGTTGTAGGAAAATTAGTTTTTAAATTTCCATAGTCTTAGCCACTTAGTGAATTTAGATACATTTTATATTTCTAAATGTCAAATTACATTTTTAAACGTATATTTCATACTTTCTGTAATATGGAAGAAAATGAAACTTTCCTACGATGTCCTGCCCAACATTCTTGTCTTTAAGTTGGAGAGACATGGACTGGGTGGATGGACCACTGGGTGGATAAGGAATTGGCTGGATGGTCACACTGGTGTTGGGACCAGCGCTGCCCTTGTTCAACATGGACAGTGGGATCGAGTGCACCCTCAGCAAGTTTGCCATGGACACCAAGCTGGAGGGAAGAGATGTAAAAACTGAGTCCTCCGATAGCTGAGGGACTTTTTTCTGTGGGTGGTTAATTGCTCAGAACCCACTCCTCTGAAGGGAGGAAACTGCTGAGGGGTTAGACTATTGTCCTGAAAATTGTCAGGCTGGTGTGTTTTATTACTTAAACTCCTCTTCTTTAAACTTCTGGTTTTAATGTTTTTATTGTAGCACATGAAGTAGGGCAAAGAAACTGTTGTTTGGCTAGTGCTCAGGCAAAGTGTGGGGATAGAAAAGACACACAGCTGTAAACTTAGGAACCTGCTTTGATAATTCAGTACTTGTAAAAATCCTTTTGGTCAGGTGGTGTGTTTTTCTTACTTCCCAGCTGGATTCAAAAGATGCTTTTTAAAAAAGAGCCCAGGGAGTCAAAACCCCTGGTGATGTGATTCCAGGTGCTCCTATTGCCCACTAGTACAGACAGGAGCAATGGAGGAATGTGAAAGGCAGCTTCAGGGATGTGCAGTAGGGCAGGCAGGGTTTCGTACCTTTGCTGGTTGTGATGTCTCATCTGACAACATTTTTCTACTGAAGAGTTATCCAAGTTCAGTGCTGCAGCAAAAAATATGTATGAGAGAGAAACCAGGATCTTCGGAACGCTCGTATCTGTTTTGTGATGTTTTAGAGAGCATTTAATTGTGTCCATGGAGTATTTTCTGTCTCTGCTCACCAGCTACATCTCCTTGCATATTTAAGGATGAAGGTATTTTCTGGAGAAATTTGCAAGTCAAATACTCATGACAAGTAGTTTTTCAATGTTGTATTTGCTATAGAAAGCAATGTTTTCTTCTTTGTGATTGAAAGTGCTTCAGCATTATTGAAAATCCAATTAACTTCTTATAAAAGGAAAAGCACACTGGTATTTGTAGGGGAAACAGGAAGGCAAGACAGAGTTAATCTGAGAAAGGATAATATTTACTTGCAGTCATGGTAACAATCACTGGGAGAGGCTTCTTTCAGAAGCTCTGTGACAAATACAATCTCTGTGAATAAATAGTTTTTATTCTGTAAGCAGCTCTTTTCTGCCTGAAACTGTACCAAGTCAGCCCCTTGAGACAGTGTTAGGATATTACAATGCCAGAAGCTATTTTTCAGACAAAATTTGAAATCTAGGTCCTCAAAATGTATTTCAGTATTTTGACGCAAATACCATTGGCGTGACATCATGGCTATGTCTTAAATTCCTGGAGAGTTTCAGCTGGCTATCTGAAAATTCTTTTCACATTCACATAATTTTGCTAGAATACCTGATTTTCTTCTTCTGCAGTCTGATGGTGGAATGCTTTTCTTGATGGTGAGCATCCTTGCACAGCTGGGAAATACTGGAATGTAAAATGGCTGATAGTCTGAGATGCTCAGACAGCAAAGTAGGTTAAGGGCAGTATTTTCCCCTGTACTGGCTGTTGTTAAGCCCATGAAGTTGATTTTTAGATTATACATTTTTTTACATGTGCACATATATATGTGCATACATACATACAGGTATATATACTTTTTTTTTAATAGGAAGGACCTTTCCCCACTCCCAAATCCCCAAATTTGCCTGTGAAATTAATGATATAATTGACATATTTTATTAGTCTCTATTTATTGAGATCCAGGTATGCAAAGCCTGGAAGATATGCACTTTGTGAAGCTTTTAAAGTGTTTTGAGGAAGATGGATAGAAGCATATTGAGGCATGTTGTGTTTTGATACATTTGTATAGGTTATGGAGAGACTCTACAGTCATTGCATACTGGTGGAGGATGGAGGGAATCCTATGGCACTGCTAAGACATGAAAGAACTGGAGTAAGCCCATGGACTGCTGTTTTACTGCTGCACTTCAGGATCTTCTCAGAAACAGCAATGCTCAAAGCCATCAACTTCTCCAAGCAGTTCAAGATGCAGGAAAATGACTTTGAACTTGTTTGTACATTGCAGTAACTCATTTGTGAGAGATTAATTACTTGAAATTTGGCAGTTTCTGCTCATCCAAACGCACAAATGTGAAGGCAGATGTGAAAATGACTTGAGTTTCCCAGAGGCAAAGCAGTACTGTGTTTGAGCTGCAGTTCATGGAGTGAAGAGCCCCAGTGTGCACAGGTAACTCATCTGGTGGAGTCTGTTGGCAGAAGTCTGCCATTCACTGACTGTGACAGAAGCACGAGAGAAACCACACCTGACTCAGCAAGCAGGAGAGGGTGAGCCATCAAAAATGCCTATTTCTTAACCTGTAGCTTTTTAGACAAACATACATCAACCCATGAGATCAAAGCTTCTTTTAAGAACACTGATGTAAAAATGAGGTCTTGGGTGGTCAATTTATGGTTCAAGTAGCGGTTTATATATTTATTATAATTATACACAACCTTGACAATCTATCTTGCCATTCAAAAATAAATTGACATATTGTCAATTTGCACATGATCTGTCACTAATAAGAATCCCATTTACATACATAGTAAACATTTTGCATACTTAAAACACTGCTTTAAATTCTAACACTCCCATCCCTTCCCTCCCCCCATATCCTCTGGAGATGTTTAGACTATGTAAACGAACTTTTCCACCTATGCAACATTCAGGGACTACCACCTTTGAAAATTAATTTAATTAAACCATTTCAGCACTTTGTAGAGGTGGCCGGTGGGTATAGCTTTTAATTGTATTTTTTGTTTAAAATGATTCTTCACAGATTACATTGCAGTGATTCCTGTAATTTCCTCTGAGCAGGAAGTTATTAAAACCTGTTTTCCATCGATCAGGTAAGTCACATGAGCACATCCCCGGTTTAGTATTCTGCAGTGCTAATAGTCACATTTAGTTGTTTTCACTGTTATTTATGTGTGTAATACATTGCTGAAGGTTTCAAATTTCAGCTGTGGAGAACTAAGAATTCAGCTAAGAGTCAGTTACCATACATTTTCTCCAGCTTAATAAGTTTGTTTATACTCCAAATTCTTGTCTTGGGAGTTGAAATTAAAATTTACAAGGCATTAAGTGCCTTTTGTTAATTAATATGGTTTTTACTACCTCTTTTGACATAGAGCTTTTGTCTTCTGGTGCCTGGAAGGCTAGAAAACAGCTTAACAAAAAAAAAATTAAAAAAAAAAAAAGAGGCAACATAATATCCTTCCATCCAGTTAAGGAAAATTCATAGCTAGTGGTAGCTAACTTAAGCATCCTTAGAGTGTGTGGACACTATACTGACTCACAAGTGAAGTTTAGGGCATCTGGTCCTCTGTTTGCAAGGGCTCAGAGAAGTCATTAGTGTGGCAACACAAAAGTGAAAGCTCTGTTTTAAGGAATGAGGTTCATGATGACACTAATCTATGGGAATTGAATTTAGCTTCTTTTCCTGCAGCAGCTGGCTAGGTGCTTTGAACCAGTATTTGTAAAATGGGTTCATCTTTTTGAAACCTAGTGTTGGTTAACTGAAGGGCGTGGATAGTCAGAGCATGGAGAAGTGTAAAGATTCCAAGGTTTGTTAAGGCTGTAAAGTTCTCACACTCATATCAAAAAACATGTCAGAAGAAAAGTCTCCTGTCAGCTGCTTGTCCGTTTCCTGAAATTACACTTAAATGTAATCCTTGCATGGGAAAAAATCCACTTAAATATGGAGTGTTTGAGAACAGGAACAGTCAAAAAATCTATAGCAGGTGTTGGAGTTCAGCGCACTGAGGTGTCATAAAAAAACCCAACTTAAATACTCTCAAATGTTGAGGATATAAATGAATCAACAGAGAGATTGGATGTTTTAGAGGAACAGCCTTCACTTGGAAAGGAAGTTACAAACCCTTCCATACTGCACAGACTGCTGGAGTTGCCTGTGCGCTTCACAAGTAGCCCCACAGCCACAGCGGTTCCCCTCCAGCGCTGCCATACCTGAGCGAGACCCCCTCATCCTGCCCCGTCCTCCCAGGGCAGTACAGGTCAGGTGCTTTACCCAAATGGCTCTGAGGATTTGGGATCCAACTGCCTACGGTAAGTTTTCCAAGCATGCCCCAAAGGCAGTATTTAACAGTGAAAGGAGAACACTGCCAGAAGGAAAGAAGGGAGAGGATTCTTCATTCAAATTCAGACACACATTCAAATTCCACCAGGGAGGCAGCTCATACTGGGTTGTTTATCGTGTAGCACTCTTAAAGAAAGAAGAGTATGGAAGTTCAACTTAAAGAGATTATATTAAAAACCTGTTTGTTATATCTGAATGATGTTCAAGCTATGTAATAAAATATTTGGAAAGGAAACCATGAGTCAATCAGTTATAAATCAGCTAGTAGCAACTTAGTTTAGTAAAGCAAATTACTTTTAAAACCATTTCTTGACCAAGTCCATTAATGCTCAAGACAGGAGAGAATCAGTCATGTTTTAAGGAAAGAATGTTACTGGGAAAAATTAAACAAAGTATTTATGCTGGTTTTTAACTTATTTTTTACATTAAATTGTAAATTGTGATTAACTTTTTTTTAATACTCAGAACTCTACTGCCTTTACAATAATAGCGTTGCTTCCTGGTTTTTTTTTTATTTGTGGGATGGGGGGAACATTTTTCAAACATAGAAACGTATCTTGCCCTCAACAAATAAAAAATTAGCAACAAATAACTGCTTTTAAAATATCCAAGATGCAGAGTAGCATACTACTGTTGGTTCCCAAACAAGACTTATTTTACATTGCAAGATATTCATTCTGGTGCTGTCAAGGCAGCCACAGGGTAACTCACTTGTTGAGTCCAACAAACCTCATATTCATATTGGGCAAAGCTTCTGTAAGTACTTGAGAACCTTAAATCTGCATCCTTGTAAAATCTCTTTGTAGCAGAAAACAGATTACCTATTAACAAGTAATATCTTCACATGTTTAGGTGAAGCTTACTATGGAAAGAACACTTTTGCCCTTCCAAATGGGAGTCTTAACACGTAAATCAACGACCAGTTGCCACTGGCAGTCTGTGGGTAGCATTCCTCTTCACCAGGGATCTAGAGACAGAGCAGATGCACAGCGAAAAACCCCTATTCTAGTAAGAAAAACTTACTACAATTGCTTGTCTTAACCTTATCTGCTTTTAAGCTTGCCATATAAGCAGCTGTAGAATTATTCTAGCCTTTATGCATAAGAATTGCTTCAGACATTTGTAATGTAATATTAAGCATCTGATGGCCATAAGCAGACTTTCTATTCTTCCACATGACCTTTTAGCTGTTGAGGAGTTTACACTGAAGACTTCTACTGTCTGAGCTCTTCTGCCAGGTATCAGGAAGTCTACTAGACCAATTAATGTGTAGATGGGTTTTAGGAAGCCAATACTGACGAATGCTACTTGTTACACTGCTGTTGTAAAGCCATTAAGATATTCATGATGCTAAAGCCTATGTAACCAAAGCTAGCTCAGTCATGTACTGACCTAAACTTAGGATGTCTTAACTGACACTGAAGTAGTTGCTCCCTCAGTGCCCAAGATGTGTGACTACAGTGGCACAATTCAAGACTGAGGTTGCAGAGTACCTGCAGCTCTCTTCAAGGTTACTCAGTTTTTGTTCAAGGGCTTTAAATATGTAAACTCCAGGTGCCAGACCATCCCCAATGGATTGTATAGAGAAGGAACAGTACAGCAAAGTACATGCATCTCAGTCACTCAGTGTCAGTCATGAAGATACAATTCTAGCACTGGAGCTAGTTTAGCAGGTCTATATACAGCTGTAACTGACACTGCCTTTTTCTGTGAAGATATCTGAGAGTACAATTCACCTCCACCACCTCTAGCTTGGGTGACAGACTACTCTTTATCACGTGAACAGTGGCAGAACTGGAAGGGCACGGCTGGAGATTAAATGGAGATAAAATGGCTGCCAAAGCCAGAAACAAAAGCATGACCCTTCACTTGTTCACAACAGCAACAAGCTTGCAGAGGAGAACTGCTGCACAAATGCCTGATTTACATTTCTGCAATGGATTCCAAGTCACTGAAATGTTATACTGCAACTGATCTCAGTCTCTTACGCTGACTTGACTACGAAACCACTTTTCATAGCGTAGCCTGTTCTTATGCTGGTAATAGAAGAGTTGTTTAAAGTCAAAAGAAGAGTGACTTGCTCTAGCAAGTGCTACAGTACCTCTGTGCCTGACAGAAGTGTTCAGAACATACAAAGGTACACTGGACCTTGACGATGTCTAAGATGCATCAAAAAAAATAATGACTCAACTGTGTAATACATTATAGACACTTTCATTACATCAAATAAATGACCAAAGATAGCTGGTATGCTATGCAAGTTCATCAAGTAGATTCCATCTTTGGGGTAATAGTATCCAGTTTGATCCTCAATCAAAGGTTTATGTGCTGAGTAACAAGGCTTAAAAAAAGCTCTCAGTATTTCTTTCAAGTTTGCAACAAGAGCATTTAAGCAACCTCAGAATCAGGGTGCTAATATCCAGCTCACACAGCACAATTTCTGTTGTTTCTCCTCCCCAGCCCAAGATGTAGATTTCATTCAAAAGAAAGGAAGTGGAAATAACATGTGCAGTAAGACATTTCCAAGGGAAAGCTATGCAACAGTACTTGTATATTCTACCCTTCTGTACTATTATCATTGCCATCATCTTATCATAAGCACAGTACATTATGTACAGCCATGTGCACTGAGACCATTCACTTAATTTCAGCACGTGGCAGAGCCATTATGCTACCATTTTGTAACTAAGATTATTAGTGGTATGGAAATCTAAAAAATGTTTAAGCTTGTATTATTCAGTTTATATGAAAAAGACCGTACAATTCTCATGGTACATCAACAAGATTGACTAGTATGCCAACTAACCTCTATTTTAATATTTAAATTATAACAATACAGTAACTAGAAAAGGTCAGTGCTTCAAGTGACAAGTTCTGCCACTTCAATTCCAATATTTTTCCAAAATAAAGATGCAATTAGAGATCTACACTTGAGCATCAGTAGTGCAATACAGTATCCTTTCCTGAATAAAGGAGCTGAGGTTTATCCACAATAAAAGCTTTAAATAAGGTAGATTGTTGCCATTTATATAGCAATTCTGTATGTTTGATATAAAATATATTGGGAAAGCTTAAACTGACTTATACAATCTACATTTGGCTAAAGCTCCACATAAGCAGCATCAGTGGAAATGAACATCAGAAGTGTACTTAATATAAAACACTTTCAAAACTACTCAACAACAAATGACAAAAGGTTGGCTAAGAATAACTGAACATCTGAGGTGTGTACCAGACAAAAAGAATGGACCCTGTGGTTACTTGCACTATTTTAATTTGAGTAAAAGAAATGCAAGATTTAGTCCACTTCCATTTCTCCAGGTGGTTTGGTCTGCTGAGAATTGTCCTTCGCTGGTTCAGGTTTTGTTTCAGTACCGCTCTGTCCATTCACTGGTCCATTGTGTTCCCCATTAGCTTTTGACTGCCCATCATTGGGAGGTTCTATCTTCGGTTTAGGCTTGTATATAATGGGATTACAGAAGCTATCCAACTCCTAGTTGTAACAGAAGTGAGAGAGCAAGTTCATTTGGTGGCATAGTAATTGCATTGAACTAGAACTCTCAAATTTGTTTCAGGTTCATAATGACCTGAAATTTAATTTTCAAGGACTAGACATTTCCATTCTATCAAGTCTAGAAGCTTAAAATAAAATCTTTCACTAGCTAAAGCACTTCCAATCTGTTAAAAGACTGTATGGTAATAAGCTATTTTCTAGCAAGCCTGGTGCTGTAACTCAGGATATTTAAAAAAATGGTTATTCAGAGGTACTGCTGTAAATCAAAAGCCAGAACTGAACATTAATAAAACTGCTGCTTCCTCTGTTTGGAACTTTCAATAGCTTTAAAATCTCTGCAACTATAACATTCTAGCTCAGAATATAAGTTAAAATCTTGTTAAAGAAACACTTACTAGAATGCAACATACACTTTTTTTTTTACCTTAGATTTTGTCAGTATTTCTGCCACTTTGACAACTGGATCCTGAGTTAGACTTAGTTTGTTCTGTGCATTCATTTTGCTGTTCAACCAAGTCATAGCCTCACTAATATATTTCTCAACTTTTTCCATCTCAGCAGGATCTAGGTGATCATATTTTTCATCCTAAGGAGCAAGATATTTATATCATCAATTAATATATGCTTGACACCCGATTAAGAATTTCATAGACACAATAAAAGAGGGTAACATTGCTACAACCCAACAGAAATAGTTTTAAAACAAGTGATTAGGATGAAGAATGACTGTAGAACAAGACAAAGAGGACATTGTTTTTAGACATTTGAAATTTTGATCTGAAGTGCAGGTTAGTAATGAAGTTGCAAGGAAAAAAAAAAGCACCTAAGATTTACTATAGCTTGATTAACTAACCTCAACAGATAGCATTGTTTCCATAAATTACAAGACTAACAGCCATAATTCAAGATACTAATTTCAAGTGGTACAAGTCACCATAAAAAATGCAACTATCTTTAGTTCATTTTCTCATAAAGAAACCGTTTTTGCTAGCAATCTAGAAGTTTTAAAAGTTCTCAGGAGCAGAGGCAAAACGGCCATTTTAAAGCAGCTTAAAAGGTAATCCTATAGGATTTCTTTTTAAACACAAAATCTCTAGTCCATTCCCCAAGTAATTTGCTTCTACCTTATTTTTGTATGCTTCTACTGCTTTCATAAGGAGCTGAATCTTCTTTCCCAGTTCATTTAAAACTTTTGGTCTCTCTTCATGTTCCATGTATCTTTCCTGAATAGGCTGTCCAAATTTCTGGAAATATAAGCACAAACACCTTGAGAAAATACAAGTTTACTTTAGTCCGGTCTAAGAATAAAATGTGGCATTTGAAGGAGGGCTGACTTTAACTCCTTTTCTCACCCATTCAAGAGATTATTCTTTGCATTTTGCTTTAGTACAACAACACCAAAAAAAAGCCCAGAAGTTTAAACACAGGGGTAGTGCTTGTCCTTATTAGGATTAGTATTTTGCAGTTATTTTCAGCAAGAAGGGCATTTGGAACAATGCATTTGGAAGAGAAACAAGACAGGATTTACATGAATGGTTTAATTTTAATGCAGCAAATCTGAAAACATCTAGTTTTATCCACTGTGTTTTTTCCCTCTCTTGAATACTGGCACCCAGGCAAGGCCACAGTTGCCAGGATCTACACTGCTGCTTCCTTCAGTTATCCCTCCCCCAAAGGAAATCTGACTTGAGAGAAGACAGTTGGAGCCCAAGAGCTAGAGACATACTTAAACTTACTACAACAGAGTAGCTAGGCATTAATCAGAATTCACATTTTTCCATTAGATTATTTAATTCTGGAGTATTCAAGGGTTTGGGGTTTTTTTGTTATTACTAATCAAATGATACAGTGGAAGCTACTGTTACAGCACTCTTCGGCCTTTATCATTAGAAATTAGATCAAAATTCAGTTTTATGATACAGTTATAGAAGATCACTGAAAACCAGAGCATCTCTTCTGGAGTATAATTCTGAATACCTGCAAGAGCCAGTCAAACTACTCAAAAGCCTCTTTCAGACTCTAACAAGACTGACAGAAAATTCCCAGAGCAATTGGTATTTTTTTGTCACTAGTGACAGTCTGCTTCATTTTGACTGTTTTCAAATTAGGAGCACAAATGACATTAAAATAAACTGTATTTCTACTTCTAAATATTATGTTTATTTCATAACTAGATTACATCCAGATACAACCTGAATATCCATACATAATGGATTTACAAAACTAACATATTGGTAGCCACACACACATCCCTCGTTACAAGAGCTTTGCTTCCTTAGCCATATATACTTACATCAATGCCCCCACCACCAAGCACACACACCATTTTTCTAGAGTAATGTAAAAACCTACTCTTAATTCCTGAAGCTTATCCATGTATACTTGTTTTGGCTGGTCCTCTCCATCTTCATAAAGCCAGTTTTCTGTGTCCTCCAACATCAAGGTCAGCTTGTTTGAATCCTATGAAACAAGTCAGGAATACTCTACTTCAGAAGGGAACACAGCAAATGAGACTTCTCCCCCCAGCACACAGAGAAACCACTCTACTCAAATAAAGATTGTTTCATCAGTTTAAAATATTTAAAGTGATAGTGAAGGAAAATGGTAATTAACAGACTTCAAAGGCAAGATTTTTACAGAGTGATTAAGAGAGGCAAGACAGCCCTACTAGTCTGAGTTGCAGGTGATGTTACATATCTTCAGGATTGATTTGATAAGAAAGCACATGCATCTCAACATTCTTGCATATTATCTTTACATGGGAAGTTCTGCTTCTATAGTTCTCTGATAGCAGGATGGAAGACCACCTGACAAATTTGGACACTATACATATAGTTGAAGTTAATTTTTTTAATTGGACTGTACTGGCTATGAACAAGATTTTAATTTTTAATTATACAGAAATAATTTAAAGACATAATAAAAAAATCTAAAAGAATTATTATAGAAGAGATTGTTTTGAAATTGGTATGGGAGTCTCACACCTTCAGGTTTATACTAGAAGGGTGTTTGTACTGTGTTGCTGGGTTGATGACCAAGTAATCCAGAAAGCAGAGCTTAAAACTGCTGCTGAACATCTGTTGTTTCAACAACTGGCTGCTTGTGTACCAGCCACTTTTATTTAGATGGCTGTTACAGAGAAAGGGTTACAGGAGAAGTGTTCTTTCAATACTGCTTTTGCAAAGCACAGCATACAGCTTTCTTCATCACCTTTTACTTGGACTTTGAAGCAGAGGAAGAATTGTATTTCTAAGTTAGTGAAGTCAGACAATAAAGCACAGAGCTACGGGCACTCGATTTCTGCTCATTTTCATTTTATTCCTTCCCACTCACCCCATTTAGAGGCTCATGGTGATCTGTCCTGCTTACCCACCCTCACCATAGGATTTTTATTCTCCACCTGCATCCCAAATCTTTCCTTGCCACCGAGAAACTTCTCAGACAATAAAAAACTCTGCATGCTTGCTTGCCAAATGTCAGGTGTAAGTGTAGTTTGAACTTCACTTCTGTGAAGTTAATCCATTTTACATTCTGAAACAAGTTCAAGAGACACAGCCTCCAAAAAACTCACACTTAAAATTTATAAATACAGAGGAATTTTTTTCCCCCAGTTGAAATACAAAGGCAAGTCTTACTTCTTCAGTGATGAATTTCTCAAAGACTCCACACAGTTTGTCTCTGAAGTCATACACATATTCTTCAACAGCATTCTTAGCATCATTTCTTTCTTTCTCAAGCTTGTCTTGCATCATCATCTTCCCCTAGGGTGAAGAAAAGCATTTTTAAAACTAAAAGCATTTCAAGCGTCAAGCTTAACGACTGCTCTCTTGAAACTGTACGACAGAACTTTGCAGAAGCCTGCTAATTCACAATTGCTGATTAAAATTTTCACCTTTGTGTAAGTCATCTTCATTACAGGCAGAACTGGAAGGAAGAGAAAAATGAGCTCGTATTTGGAAGCTGTTTGGCAAATGCTTCAACATAAACCAATCAGATATCAACTATGATCTGACCACCACAGACAGGACTAGAAGTAAAGACAAGTCTTGACTCTGGTTTAGAAATCACTAGAAATTATTCTGCCCTACAAAAATTATTTCATATTTTATTCTTCAGACTGACCATCTTTCAAAGAGGAGCTTATGCTGGTGGGATCTTCACAGACATGAACGTAGAAAGCTGAGAAAGGATCCTCTGAAAGGCAGGTTTTCTATATGTTATAGTATTTCTCTGCTGATGGAGGACTTGAAGGGCAAAAATGTGATATAACTAATGACACAGCTTCTGTAAAGCACCAGAGAAGCATGCAAATGCTACTCCTGACCAGTATCAGGTCAGTCAATAATAATTAGCATTCCTGCAATGTACTGTGCAGCCTTTACTGGCAATCCTAGACACCTCCTGCCTCAGAACAGAATTGATGCTTTGGGTAATGCCAGGCTAACAGGTCAAACTCAGACATCTGGGAGGTAAGTCTAGTGAAACTGATTATTTTCTCCAAAAAAACACAACCAGAACAAAACCCCTTACAATTAAGGACAAACCCCCAAGGAATTCCAAATGAGATAATAAGTTTATGGTTGCAAATACTTTCTGGATAATTATTAACAGTTAAATTGAGTGGTCATGTGTTTATGCTGCTTACCTCATTCTCTATATAGGAATTGATAAGATCTTGTCCCAGTTGTCTATAGAGGCTTGCCTGTATAGGTAGGTCAATACTCTTAACTTTTGCTTTAGGCTTTGGCTGGGTTGGATGATCTTGCTTGTCTCCAGAAGCAGCCTATAAAAAGATGTACACTACTAGGAAAAACTTTCAAGAACATACATATTACTGCATTTATGCTCAAAAAAGAGAGACAAATGAAACTAGTATGACAGCAACAAATTAATCACACGGAAATGAAGCACCTAACTATTCCTCTGCTATTCCGAATCACCACTACCTTAGTTTTGAACCAAACTGGTGGAATTTTATTTAAACATAATGTGAAGAGCTGTTGAGAAAACCTGTTCAAAAGCTAAAGGCATTACATATTCGTCTTCATAATGTTTCCCTAGATTCCATCTTCACTATAAAACTACGTTAACAGAAACTTACTTCAAAGCCTTAATCATCTATACTATCTTGAAAATGAAAGTGCTAAAGATTCCTAACTTAACCATTTCAATATAGCTGTACTCCTCTAAATATAGTCCCATGTCTGCAACTAGTAAGACTGAGAATACCGGGCCAAAAAAGTCTTAAGGCAAGCAACATTACATTTCCGTATCAATACTGAATACAAACTTTTGCTTCGGTTCCTGCATTTTCAGTTTCCTCATCTGCTTGGTTCTGTTGTTCAGCTTGACTTTTCTGAGTACCTTCATCTTGATCAACCTGCATTTTATCCTAGAAAAAGAGTTACATAACTGAATGCAAAGGTTTGCTGCGTGATTTAAGACTGACATCAATTCCAGTAGGTCACAGATATTACAAGGACTTAAGAATCAATCTTAAGAATTTTTGGTTCACCATGTTTATACAGGCATTTTGTATTTCTTTCTCAAATTAAATGGAAATGCTGTTCCGCCTGTCCCCCTTGAAATAACGATGTTACCATTCTGTCCCCAATTAAAGAATTATACAAAGTCCTGTGAATACTCCCTTCATTTTAAATCAGAAAAAAATACATATAAAATGTATGCCAAGAATATTCTAGCAACACACCACCAACACAGGCAATAGCAATAGGTTCTCTATGGAACAGCCAGAACTTTTGACCCTGTATCATTTTTCACCTGAACTTTCAAGTTTGTAATCCAAAGCAGAAGTAACTTAGTCATCCAAATTGTTACCTGCATCTGTCTCATAGGACCATAAAAATTAGTTTGAGTAGTAGCCTCTTGGAGCACACAACTGTTTTCCCTCCCTGCCACACAGAATTAAGGCAGTTTAACTTATGTTTATCTGTAGTTCACCTGTCGCCTTATTCTAAATTTAAGGATCTAAGAGATATCACTACTTATTACTGCTGATGACTTGACTTAGTTCAAGTAACAGTAGTGATGACAATTCCCTGTCACCCTTGCAATTAAAACATAGTAATGGATAAGTTTAAAGTTTTCAGGATGATTCCAATACTTGAATATCCAGAGCACCAATAAATAATGGGCTGTGGCTGAAGTCTGAAGTATCTAAGATTACTTCCATTACAAGGAATTAGGATTCCTGGATTCACAAGCTATATATACGTGTAAAATAATTTACTGTTCATTCTGTGAAATACAAGAAAAAGCTATTTAAGGATTTCAAACTCTAGCACAGGTGTGTACATGGCAGTTAAGCTATACTAATTGATTCAGCAAGTTTTTAACAATAAAAGTTGAAAACAAGAAGGCTACCTTTCCCAAACTTAACTTTTGTCACTTCAAAGTAGGGGAAAAAAATAATAATCCTCATTTACTGTTCTTACTGTTCACACAGAAAAGGCAACAACTGGAAGGAACTGTTTTGCCTACACAGAAAAGCTAGACGGGGGAAAATAATAGATATACACCACAAACCTCCTCCTCAGAGTTGAGGGTATCATCCTCAATAATGAAAGGTAACTGAGGGAAACGACAAGCACCATTGTAAAACAGATGTGTTAGATGAATGGAAGTACAACAAACTGAAAGCCTAAGGATGGAAGTGGTTACTCTGGTACTGAACACAGTGTACTCATGCCAGTAACATCACCATGCAGTGTGTGTATCCTACACTACATGCCAACTAGATCGCTTTCAACCATTTCTCACTTGTATACAAAGATCAAATGCAGAGGACTTGTCCCCAAGGAATTGCATCATCTTTAATATTTCAAATATGCTCAAATTCCTGGAGAGCAGGATAATATTGAAGGAGTTGCTTATATCAATTATGTAATGCTAATTGTGTAACCAGTTGCTCTAATTCCTGTAGTATATTCAAGTGCTAAGGACAGATTTTAAAAGATAATGACAGGAAATGGATTCAACGCTTCTAAATAAAGCCACCAAGTTTGTTTTCTGTCTAACCTCCCTCCCTAAGGGAGCCCTCCCTCAGTATGCCTGACAGCCTGTGAGACCAGTGACTCTGCTGAGCACTTTGAAACCTCAGAAAGACAGCAGGAGTGGGAAGCAGCAGCTTGTCCACTGCTTTATCCTCTTTTTCTCTGTGCTATCATCGCTCTCCCCTGTGAGCTGTGACATAACCGAAATCCCAAGCTACAGAAGGGCACAAGCAAAAAAGGCTGCCGAGGCCACTGCTGGTCTGTCATTCCCAGTGGCAAAGTGCACCCTCGCACCCAGTCCTCAACTCCACAGTGACAAATAAAATAGCTGCACCTCACTACTCTCGCTGATCTACTTTCAGCATGCAGTAAATACGTTATCAAGAAAGCTGATCCTCTTTGCACAAGAGAACAATTTTGTTAATTTCTCGGTATTAATGACAAAGCTGTTGCACATTTATTTTCAGTAATTTTCCCCTATAGGCTTACAAGCAAGTTTCTAAGAACTGCCAACACTGAAGTATATAAAGAAGTGCCCTTACTGAAAGGAAGTTAATGAAAACAAGTTTTCCACGTATAAAGAAATACCATATATTTGTTACTCATTGAATAGGGAGTACTTGAGGAAAAACAAACCTCTACAACTCATTTGTCAACGTATCTCATTAAGTATGCTGCCATTTGATAGCAACACTGAATAATGCAAAGACTACGAGAGAGATGGTAAAGAACAATGAAAAAATTAAAAATACTCTTCAGAATCTAGTTTTACTTTTTTTTGTTGCTTTCTTAGTGCCACATGTCACCATAACAGACATGAAGAAATGTGTTACATAACTGAAGAAATAATTTAAGGGTGGAGAAGTATTAATTATCAAAAGCTACACACTATGATTTAATCTCTAATTATTGACTCTCCTGTCAGAATTAGGAGTGCAGACATTTACAAGTTTACATACCAGCTCATCATCTCTGCCTTGGTTCTTACTTGATGATTCAGTGTCCATAGGTGTGTCATTGTGATCTCCCTCCATGTTCTGCCTCTCTATTATAGAGGCGCTAGCCACGCTGAAAAGGCCGTGAATATTGATGCGCACTTTCACCTTCACTTTGGAATTGTCGCCGTCAGGTTGGGGACTAACATTTTGAATAGTGAAGCGCCCTTGAAAAAACAAAGATGGTTTTAATTGTTGTTCCAAAACATAGTAGAAGAGGGGAAAAAAAGAAACATACCTTGAAGGGTGTTAATTTAAATAGCAACTTTACGTAACTTAAACTATTTGGAAATTTCCTACTTAGCTGTCAATTCTACAATGTAAGCTGCAGCTAGATAAACTAAAACATAGTTCCCCAATTATCTTATTCATTAACTAATAATTAAGATAATTTTGCTTATCTGTATTTCATTAAAAAGTCAAGATAACACTTTATTATGTGTTCTACTTCTCTGTAGAATCTTCTCTAACCATCACACTAGAGAAATTGTTCCGATTCATCTCAAACGGTTTATTTTATCCACGTAACACAAGCTTTGCGCTGAAAAATGAAATGTTAACAGAGATAAAAGACTGTTTGAATTAGATAACGTGGATGCACGACCCATTTTGGAGAATGAACAGTGCTTATCACAGCTCCTGGAAGCAGTGAGGTTGATACTTAATTTTGCAATGTGCTGGAAACTGAGTGTAAATGATACAGACTGCACACATGTGAAGGAAAATGGTCTTTCCTAAAGATGACAGACTCCTTGCACAGACAGCTAAATACGCAGCAACAAGTTCATATCCAATTCATAAATCAGAAAAAATTGTGACTTACAAGACCCTGAGGAGTCTACTAATAACTTCAAGTAAGATATTATTAGCTACCAGGAAACTTATTCATGCCATCTAATACTTCAGACTATCCTACAGATGCTTAAGTTCAGGAAATGCTTATCTTCGTATGTTCTCAGACTAACAGAAAGAGACAACAGGTACCTGTCTGGACAGATAACTGTCTAGTGCTCAGTGTTCCTCTGATCCAATTTCTTTGAGAAATTCACACTGGTGGACACATAAGATCCTTAACCATTTTATAGAGGTTGAAAGAAAGAGACAATGGAGCACTAAACTCTTTGTACCTACTTTTTTAAAGCATTCAGACACAGTGAAGACAGACTGAATGAATTTTTTTTTTTTTTTTAAGGAACTGCCAAAAGACAACATCAATACTGTCTGATCACTGCATCTAAAACAAGACAACTGTCTGACCCTTTCTAAAGGGCCTAGGCTTTTCTATAACCTAGGAAATACAGAAATAATATATCTTAAGAAAAAGAAGAACCACTTTTCCCACTATCCACAGGAGTTGGGTATGAGACTTTTATTCACACATCCTTACCTATTCTGGAATCAGGATAAGGCACTTCATGTGGATGGGTATAGTAAGCTTCCAGGTCAAAAGGCTCTTTCTTGTGAAAAGTAATTACTTTTGAGAATGGAGCAGCATGGTTCTTACTGAAGACTTCGCACTCCCTAAAGCAGTAAAGTATTAAGTAAGGTTAAACCACTGAGCATAACACAGTGGATAAACAAAATCAAGGTATGTTAATGATCAGCAACCACACCAACCAAGCAGCTAAGTCATTTACTTTAAGGCAGTTTGTGACAAGAGTTGCAGATTGAAGGCCTTTAGGTCTCAAAGCTGGACTATGCATTCTACATCACACTTCTCAAAAATTAAGCAACTTCACACCAACTTTTTTTATTTACACGTATTTCCAATTATTAAGCAGTAATCAGAAACCAAGGGGTATAATGCAAAACAAGAAAACTGAAAGTGTTTGAGTGGATGACAGTTTCAAGTCTGGTCTTTCTCACAGCTCAACATCTTTCTTTATATACACTTTTAAGTAGGCACCGTACAACTTACCCTGTTCCTTCTTCATAAGATGATTTCCATCTTAACGTTACAGAATAAGGAACAACATCTGTGATGGAAAATTCACGCACTTTAAAAGCTGGGGAAAGGATTGCACACTAGAAAACAAAGACCAAAATTTTACTATACCCATGTAGTCAAATAAATAGCAAGTACAAATAATTAATATCCAAATCCAAAAAGGCTACAATTCATAGGTCACAGAGGTCCTGCTTGTCACAGAATTTCTTTACAGAAACTTCCAATGCTTAGTAGAAATTTAACTGAACTAAAAAATTTGACTAAATTAAAGTAATAGTAACAGATGCTACTTTCCTCGATGACTGTCAGTAAAGGTACCCAGCAAAGCTTCCAAATGACTATACAAAAGTGAAACAGAGCAATTTGGGTCATCAAATTTAACAGGTCTCTAACAAGACCATCCTTCTAACATGACACAGCAGCAAATTACTAAGTGTAATACAATAATTTCTGACATTGTCACTGTCACCCACTGTTGAAAGAACAAGACTCTACATCTTGTCTCAGTGATAGGACCTTTTGCTTTTGGTTAGCTGCATTTCATTAGTACATAATGTTATACAAGAAATACTGAAGTTTAATTTCAATAACTATACCTGTAAGGCACAGCCTCTTGCAACAGCTTCATCAGCATTTAGCGTGGTGCTTATCTCTTTACAGAAAAAGCTAGAGATCTGCTCCTTCACTGCTGGAATTCTAGTAGCCCCACCTACTATTTCTATACTGTAGATATCTTCACGCTGAAGTTCTAGAAAAGAAAGTGCATGGCCTTAAGTTATCATCAACATATCAAAAAGCTGCCTTTGGATAACAAAAAAAAAAAGATAAGAGTTCTTTTATTAACTAGACACTGTGACAAGCACTAAATATATTCAACAGCTGACAAGATCTTTAAAGCCAGCTTTATCATGATGTATTCTATTCAAACTCTCTGTCCCTCCTGCAGGCTACAAAGTTTTCTAGTTGCATAATCCTGGAAAATGCAGAAGCCAAGCATCAATGAGGGCAGCTGTTCTTTAAAATGCATCATCCATGTGCATCTCCCATCCGGTGTGCACAAGTGCAAGGGTAATTGGGTTTTCTTTGGCAGCCCTGCACTATTAAACAACACCTCACCCCTCTCAAACGAGAACAAAATGAAACTCAAATATACCTCATTTTATGTTTGTTTTAATTTTGGTTGTCAATAAAAAAAGCACAAAACTTTTACCTAAAAATATACAATAAATATTAAACTGTGCTTGCAGGGTAACTTTGAAATTCTGAACTCAAGATATGTGTATAAAGTAATCTCAAACAACTGTCAATCCTTGAACAGCTCTGCTCAGCATTTATTTAGGTTCTTTTTTCCTCTATTAGTTATCTAGCCAAGTCACAAGATAAGCAGAATTCCTCCCTTTCTTCTAGTTGAAGATGCTGGAATTAGCAAGAAAATATTTTCCTGTGAAAGTCTCTCTTTTATACTAAATTAGGCAAAAAAAAAAATCTATTTGCACATGCTACAAATAATTTATTTGAAGAATATACTGCCAAATTCTCAGGTCAGTGAGGACATGTACATATCACATATGGAACAGGCTGGCCAGACAACTGCAGTAAAAAAACTCACAAACAAACAAAAAACCCAACAGTTTTTCCCATCATGGTTTTGGTTTGGTTGTTTTGTGGTTTTAAATCAAATCATCGTTTATAGCACCAACCTTTTCCATTACACAGGGTGAATGAGGGTCAATAAACCAAGGCTGCAGAGTGATATGTGCACTAAATGAGGCAGGAATGGGATCATGCACACATGACAAGCATATGAATGGAACTTACATTTAACTTGTCAGTACTTAAGCTTTGCAATTCTAATAAATACAAAAATATATTAAAAAGATAATCATTAAAGAGATCTAGGATAACTGGATTACTAGTTACTTTCTTGAACCAGAAGTAGTACCTAAATTAAATCCGACTTACTAGCTTGATCCATGGCTGCTCTCAGAGGAGGTTCCACTCTGGACAGAAGGGCAGCACACAATTGCTCAAACTGAGCTCTGCAGGAACAAGGAAAGTGTTTCACATTACAGGACAGCTTAGAGACCACACTTCACTGCACATAACTGAAAACCATGCACAGTACCTGTTCATCTTACTGGAGACATCGAGGTCATTCATGAAGCACTCAATATTGAGTGGAAGGTCAGATGCATTTGCACTCATAAGCTTCTTCAGTTTTTCACATTCCTGATACAATCGCAGCAGTGCGCGGGGATTCTCTTTTACATTCAGCTTGTATTTTGTCCTAAATTCTTCAGAGAAGTAGTCTACCAAAGCCTCATCAAAATTCCTACCACCTACAAAAGGGTCAAAGGTAGTAGCCAAGACCTGCACAGAAATGAAAGAACAAAGATTAAAAGTTACTAGACAGTGTTTGTTTAGATATAGGGAAAGGTTACATACAGACACTAGTTTTCTAAGCTAACACCTTTAAAACCAGGCTTGATATGGGGAAAATAGTTTTCTCACCATTTTCTATGCAGCTGCCAAATAGAACAACTTAAAAAAGATCACTCCTCAATTATTTAGTTTCTGCTGTCCCCAAATAAGATACTCTCACATCTACCATGCTGGTTTTGACAATGCTACAGCCCCTAACTCAGTTAACTAGCTCACTCGAGGAAGGACAGATTAAGATAGCTTTTGTCATCCTATTACTAGTTCTGTGTCACTTACTCAAAAAAACCAACTATAATCTTCCATATGACTTCAGCTGACTACATTTTGCTAACAAAGACAAGTTTACAAAAACATTCAGCCACCAGTAGCTCACAGACAAAAACCTCCAAACCAGGAAGTGAAGGCTGTTCAGTTTTACTTCACATCCTATGAAGTTTAGATCTTGAACTGTCATGGATGGCAGAAAAAAATCCAAAACCAAACAAACCCAAAACATCGTAGAGCAATTCAGGGAGTTCAGCAATTTCCCACAGCCAAGTCAGTTGCATAACTACAATGCTTATGAAACTACCAGACTATACAGGTATTTCAGTGATATAACATGTCACAACAACTGTGTAGTATGCTTAATTGTCAAGCACTTTTCAAAACACACTTTGGGATACTTCATTTCTGCATTTTATAAAAATTGATTTGCCAAAATAGCCTAAAAATAACAAATTTTTTGTATTCAGCATTTCAAAAGTATTTGCTACACACAATTATTTAGTTTTTAAAAAATAACCTTTCCACAGAACAGTATTTTGAGTATTCTTCAAGTAAATACTTCAGGAATATGGGATTTTATGTATGACTTAACATATTACCTTCAGTTTTCCCTTGTTGAAAGCACATATTGAAACCTGATATGCAGAATGCCCCATATCTACAAAGACCACGTTTCTTGGCTTCTCTTCCAAGGCTGGCAGATCTTGCTTGTATATTCCATAGGCTAGTGCAACTGAAAAACACCAACCCACAGAAGTTAAGGGAAAGCTGTATACAACTGTAAAGCATATATTAAAAGCACTACCAGAAGACACTACTTAAATTTATTCTTTCTAAACACCTACATTACTCTGCTCAAACAGAACATAAGGGTCGAAAAGGTCGTAAGTTTTAAGACCAATTTGAGTTGCCACATTCTTTATTTTCATTTCTTACTGTTTTGATGTATACATTTACTAGGGAATTACCTCATGTTCATTCATATAATTGACATTTAAGTATTCTGTAAAACTTAACATTTTTTCAACAACTACACGCTGTGCACCTTCAAAACACTAACTTCAAGTCAGTAGCATATGAACCATCATGAATTTAAATTTTTAGATCCAGGATTTATCAGATTGGTTATTTTTGCTTCTGTTTATTAATTACTGTTCATACATAAAGCAGCTCATCACACATTTTTCACTGTCAAGTAAAGGTTTAACACTACTGTCGCATCACCTTCTATTTCCATTCTGCTTGTAGCCAAATTAACATTGTGAACTGCACAGCTTAAGTCTCATGCCTACACCTCTCCTTTAAAAGGCCTAACTTTCAGTATTTTTTTAAGTCTTAGCTTTATGAAATACAAGCATGCTCAAGAGATTAAAAAGAAGTTTTAGAAGACTACTTTATATGAATATGAGATTTCAATACCAGCACTCATTTAGAAAGTTGGTTGAGACTTTCTAAAAGCAAAAAGAATTTAAATAAAGAAAAATAAAAAATAAATTACTGGCTTAGACAGCTCCAACTTTAGTTCCCATGAAGTGTAAAATATTTGTATACTCTACCCCAGAATTCACCAAAACCAGGACAGCAGTAAACAAATTACTTGATAGCAATAACAGTTGTTCCAATGCTACAACTGACAGGACTGCCCTAAGTTTAAACTGTCATTGTCCCACTAACTTATGCTTGACTTCATTTGGATATTTTGGTAAGGCACACAGTTCAAGTGGCTTTTAAATATAATCAGCAAGTCTGCTTTCAGAAAAAGCTCTGTAAAAATGCAGTTTGTATAGAATCAGCTTTTAAAGCACACATATGAAGTATTTAAAAATGAAAAACCTTCAGATTACACATTTAAAAATTTCCCTTCAATGTATTTCACTTCAAATTAATGCTAGCTTATGATAAAAAAAAGCCATTTTTCTAATAGTTCCATGAGATTTATTTTTACTCCAGCATATCTATCTTCCAGTAAGCTGGAAAGAAAATTAGAAGACTCCTCTACACACCTATGTTAAGTAACACATTTACTCTAATCTTTCAGCCAGATGCAGGTTACATCTGATAATACTGTACTAGACTGTAATTTAATACAACAATTGAGAATTTAGGTCAGGTGCATAACCCAGGTGGATGATTAAGAGATTCTGAAGCTAGCTCAGGCCTTCCTGATACAGCTGCTGTAGCTCCATAGTACAGCAGAGAGGTAAGCACAGATACCAGCTTTATTTCAGAAGCAGAGTAGCTATGCTCAAGTGCCACTGTAGTCAAGTTAGCAAACCCAAACTCTCATCACATCTTGTGAAGTGCTAACACCACCCCACCAAAGTAGCTGCTGTGGTTCCAGTTCCCAAGCTGGGTTGGGCACTACCAGCCTGGATAGCTTTTTTCCCCAAGCTCCTAATTGTGTAACAAGAGGATGGCATCACCCTCACAGATTCAATAGCCTGAGTGGGTTAAAAGAATAAAAAAGCAGCATTGCTGCCCTTTACCTGCTGTAGTTTCATTCATCAACTTCAGACAATTTAATCCTGCGATCTGCGCAGCTGCCATTACAGACCTTCTCTCAGCATCAGTGAAGAAACTGGGTACCTGTTTCCAAAAAATAATGACATATTATGAAATATGGACTTTTAAATGTAAAGAAGTCAGACTTACCCGTTAAGCAACCCTATAAATTTTAGTACCACAAGAAACTGTTACAAGCTAACCTCACATTAATAAGGTAGTCTGAATAAAACAGCTAGGCAGTTCATTTTAGTGCATATTTTAATTAAAATTTCAAAATTATAAAAATGAAGTGACATCCAGAGTTTTTAAACAAAGTAGATTTAAGCAACAACAACAAAAAAACCCCACTGAAAATATTTTCTCAGATTCTTCTGATGAGTCTTTCATCATGACCAGCTTCTGAAAACATCTGTGCAGCACAAAGTCCACACAATAAATACCCATACATATCCCTAAAATAAGTTACTGCAGAAGCACTACAGTGGTGCTGGAACTAAACTTAGCACTGTCCTAAACTTGTAACTTCAGTTATAACTGAATCTGTATCCATTTTTCCAGCTATCACCTCTACCACAGTGCCAGCTTACAGTGCGCTACAATGCTCAGTTCCTTCAAAAATAGCCGAAGCACAATCAGAGCCCATTTAGAAACTGACTGCAATCAGTCACTTCATCTTCAAACTTAAGACAAAGAACTACACTCAGTGTATTTTGTTAGCTGCCACTGTGCCATATCATCAAGGATCCTCATTTATGTAGGAGGTATTCTCTGTGGTTTTGTATACCATGATGAAGCAAGGAAAAAAATCAAAGTGGATTTTTAACAGCTAAAGCACAGAGCTTTCCAGTTCCCTCGTCTCTGACAGAGGGGCGATAACCCCAATACTTCATGTGCAGATTTTTCAAAGGGCAGAAGCAAAGCAGTAAACCAAAACAATGTGAAAAGCAGGCATTTAGGACTTTGAAACATGAATAAAACTTCTTGTCTTCAAGCTACACTCCCCCCCATCATGGGTAAGGACACTAGATTAAAAAGAACAACACAAAACAAAACACAAGTAAAGCAGCCAAATGAAGACCTTTTCAAGCAAAAGCAAGTAGTTTGGCCTTCTCAAATTGCCAATATGACCCTACAACTACCACTGCCACCCAACAGTGTTCAACTACATAACAATATAAAAATTTAACAGGAATTTGGGAAAGTTCTTTGAAACTAAGGAAAATATGCTTACACAGAGGACAGTTCCCTTTTATAACAGGAACTGCAGTAATCAAGATTCCTGTATGTAGCACTTGGAGTTGGCCAAGTCAGGATCAGCTTAAGTATGTTCTTTTTGAAGACACACTCTTGATTTAACAAATTTTCCCATGACAAAAGTATTCTCATTTGGCAAAACCTATAATAAAGGTCCATTTTTTGAGGGGAATACAATTTCTGTTCACTACTTTTATCTCTTAGCATTGCACCATGGCATAAACAGTACTAGCTTCCAGTTATCTACTGAAATAATTGCAATAAATATATCATGACTTACCGAAATCACACAGTCTGCCACTGGTTTCTTTAAAGCATTTTCTGAAGTCTCTTTAAGTTTGGCCAACAACATTCCTGTAATCTGTTCAATTGAAAACAGTCTCTCTTCATCTAGGTATCTCACCTGAAACAGAGAATTGCAATTCTGTAAGAAACCATCTCAACTTTTCTCCAAGATGTGAGACTTGGACATAGTTTTGTAATTTTGAGCAATGAGAACCAAGTTTAATACCAGATTGCACATAAATAACTCTGCTTATCAATTGATGCTGTGGATTTGTGCCACCTACAACAAATCTAACAGTTCAGTATAGCTGAAAATTGTTTTGTGGGAAATCCTAACACCTGTATTATCTCAAGGAGCTATTCATAAAGCTACAGTATTTTTGTCACTTGTTTAGGTTTTTTTTATTGAAAACAAAACAACAAAAAAACCCCAAAACAAACCAACCAAACAAAAAACCTGAGAAAATGCATAATGAACATAAAATCACATTTGTCCTAGTAAAAAGAGTTTTGGAGCAAACCCAAGGAACACTTGCTTCCTGCGAGGGTCACTCAAGCATATGAGGTGGGGACAGGGCAAACAAAACAATTCTAAGAGTCCTGCCCTGCTCAGGAAACATGTCTGAGTCTTCAGCCTTCATGTTCTATGTCCTTAATTCCTGACAGGCTGCCCTCTCTCTAGCAATCCCAAACACTCCCTTGCAGGAAAGCCCAGAAAGATGAGCAGCATCTATATTGACACTGGCAATTAGTATGACATGAGCAGGTACACAGAACAAAATAAGCTAATTCTGTGTGGTATAAAGCCCCACCAGAAAGCAGCTCAAAGTGCACTAAGTGAAGATGATGGGGACGTCTGCTTCAGAAGTCCACTCCTAATCCAAATTAAAATGCTAAGAGAGACACTCAGACTGAAGCCAGAGAGTCTTAACTTTGAGAAGAGCAGTTTCCATCCATTTAGTTTGGAATCCAATTAAAAAAAACTTGTCCAGATTACCTCTTCAGAGCATTATATTGTTTTCCTGGAACTTGGTCTGCATGTCTGCAAGACCTAAACTCAGATGAGACTAATAATCACACACTGTAATTATATGTATTTAAAGGTAAATCTAGGAGGGTAAGGTGAAAAAGCTACTGATGAGACTACAGAAAGCTAATATGGTTGATGAGAAACCTCAGTGGACATCTCAGAGAAAGAATAGTACTTGAGCAGATGTTACTGCAGGGAAGAAAATGTTCTTCATCTCTCTTGGTAACAGCAGACTTATTACACAGTCAATTTTAGTGAAGGTGAATGAAACAACCTCTTTTGGGGTGAGAGCTATTAATATTTTATAGCATACCTGTCTGGGAGACAAGATACCTTTTTACACTACTTTATTACTAGAAGGTGTGAGGATATAATACAGAGCAAGTACTTTAGATCTTCCTGAAGATTTAAAAACGTGAATGAATTACAAGGAGAAATGAGAAACGTAGCAAAACTATGCTAAGGCAAAGTCTGTGAAAATAAAAGATCTTATTGTACTGGTTATCACCTGACACTTCTTTTCAAAATGAGTAAGGATATATTTAGAGTTTTCTTAAGGAAAATTCAAGTAGGAAGTTAAGTGACAAAGGTCCAAAGTTCTCATTCCTACCACTAAAGATACTCTGCACAAAGCTCCAACTCACTCACCTTTACTCCTACGGAGCCATTCGGCATCTTCTGAAGTTCATAGGGAAGTTTGGCCCTTTCAGCTTGTATGTAAGGATCTTCAAATGCTCTTCCATGCAGTTTCTTGAAACCATGTAATGTGTTTTTTACGTTTGTGACAATCTGTACAAAAGATATTTTAAATTACTCATGACATGCAGACTACGGAAGACCATCCAGAAAGGAACTCTTCTTATGATGGGCTTAACACACATACTGAAGATCCATGTCAAGCCCCACACACTTGCTGGAAAGCAAAAGGGAGAGAAAGAAGCATCTATTTTTTTAAATTTATGGTCTCCATTAAAAAAATTTCAAATTTACTTCCCCCTTTAACATCCATTAGCTTGCTGCCATCAATTTTCAGTGTACTTTTTATTTTCGAGGAGCTTTCTGATACAGCAGGCAATACTACAAATTGTTGCAATGGCTGTCTGCAGGAACAAATGAAGTTATTACCTAAGTTAACCTTAAGTGAAGTTTCAACAAATTAATGTATTTCACTTCCTTCAAATTCTCTTCTAATTTAGATCCCATCAGGACATAAAGCCTCCCCACACCTCTTCTCTCATCAGCGTTCAACCTAATTACTTTAGGGATAGACTTTTAAGTAAAGAAGGGACCAGAAAACCAAATTCCAACAAACACAGTGTTTAAGCTATCAAAAGAAATTACTCCAGGGTAGTCTTCTCCAAGATCAACTCGTCTAGTTTCCTAGTCTTAAATAGCAAACTTAATAGCTGGGAAGAGTAATGACAGGACACCTTCTCACCAGCAAAGTTCAGGGGTTGAGCTCAGATAAAAAGTGTAAAGTTTCTCAGCATGAAAGTGATACAGCCTCTGCATGTACTGACTGCTCATGGTACTACCAGTGGCTTCCATTACCTTTGTAACTGCCAGGCAAATTTCCAGTTACCTACACTCTACACTACGGGGAAGGAGTCCCCAGCACACTAATAAGATGCAGGGATGCAAAGAAAGAGGTTAAGACCCGATTTATTTTGAATTTCTCTATTTACTCTGGCTGTTACAAATTTTTACACATTTTCCTTCCATGGGAAGGTTTTCCTAGGTTGCAAGTGAATTTACAAGAGGGTTAGAGAAATTTTACTTCTGTTCAAAGTTCCAAATTTAGACAGGAAATTAAGATGCATTCATTTCACATCATAAGCAACAACCAGTATCTACACCAAACTTGCATTCTACTTCAGTTTCAACTTTTCTGAAACATAAGCACAGTATTCTTCCTACCCCCAATGAAGATGACTTTATGAACTCTTATTCTTGTTGTCATGAGCAAGCAAGAAAGAATAACTTCTACTGGGAAAGAAACAAAGTTTTTCTGTTTCTTACCATTTTTCTCTGAATGACAAAACAATGCAGAAATACTTTCAGTTTTAATACAGGGAATATAGCATTGAAGCAATAACTATTACTGTGAAACATACACTTATTGTAGAAAATGTACTTTAAAACAGAAAAATATAAAGTTTATTCATCACTTTTTTCCCCATAGTTCAACAGGAGATAAGTCAGGTAATTAATAGAGAGTTTTTTGATCCATTTACCTGGCTCTTTGCTGCATTCCCAATGGCCCGGGTCTTGGATCCTAAAGATATACATGCCCTAAGAAAAAAAAGAAAAAAAAGAAAGGAAATTCAGCTGTAAATGAAAACATGTAAAATATTTCCATGGTACTTTAAAACACCCACAGAAATTAAAGTGGCAGAACATGGATGTGGCACTAAACACCATTATTGCATGAAGCATCAGAACTTGCAGTTTAACTCTAGTAATTTTGCTCTTTGCAAATTAGTTTAGGAACTGCAAGCAACCACAATGGTTTTCATTATAATGGCATTTAAGGAGTTCTTTAAAAGCTTATGCATTGTACAGATCTTATCATGAAGGTAAGGAATTAATAGCTACTTTAGGGTCACAGCTTCTAATCATGAAGCCTGCGACATTTAATTGAAAAACCTGAACTTTACCAGTCAGGTTTTCTCAACCCAACAACCCTGAAGTCCAGCAGGACCACATTCACCCTGTAAGAGCCATTAGCAACAATAAACTTAAGACAATAATTAAAACAAACAAACAAATATACCTAAGCCCAAGATTGCTGAACAGCCCACTTCTAAAAAGTTCTACAAAAAATGTTGCTTCCCATGACTGAGGACTACCAAAGCACATGCTACAAACAGGCAAGAGGGGAGATCACCAAGGGCTTGGGAAGCTCTAGAGTGGTCCATGGCCCCTTCCAGCTTGCTTCTTCCCAGGTTATTGCTGAGCACCCATCTCAGCCTCGCACCTGGCTCTAGCAAAGGTGCCCAGCCACCATCTGGCCACCTCACTGCTGCCTTAGTGACTTAAAAAATAAAAGCTACTATCTCCACATCTTCTCTTTACAGACTTGAAACAGAATTCCTTCTCCAAAAGGGAAGTGATCTGGCTAAAACCATTCAGCAGTAAATAACAGATACAACTCGGATTTCATATGGTTCAAATTTAATTGTTTAATGAATGCATAAAGGTCACTATAGTAGATTGCTTCCCGTCTCCTCTCCGTTGTGACTACAATGAGGGCACTGTATGTAATTTGATAATATTATCTAGCAACCTCTCCTCCTGTAACGCCACACTGAACATGCAAAACCTCCTCCAGATTTAACTGCTGCAAACAGACAATGCATTGCCCTACATTTCCAAACACGCAGCTCAGCTTTCACAAACAGCTTTTACAATTTCTGATGTTGCTTAACACTACAGTTCCCAATTATACTTTGGAATAATTAAGAAAAGTCAGATAAAAGAGTAATTTAGAAAGGGTGCAAATGGTTTACAAGGCATTTATTTTATGGATAACCACACACTAATGCTAATATATCATAACTTTTCAATATAGAAATTTGACTCCTCAAGGAGAGCACTTCTTGCTAATACCCTTATGCAGAGCACAAAGCATTGAGTCAGAAGCTACTTAACCCACCATGAGCTCCTGCCATGGTTTACTTCAACTATTCAGTTCCAGCACAAGGGGATGGATGGTTTCTCCCTCCCTTGGCTGGGAAGCAGAGATGTTAAAAAAGTAAAACGTGCTCTCTTTGGCTCCAAACACTTCAGCTGTATCCAAGGCAGCCCTTTAAGAAGCACATCCACCATAAGGATACAAATGCAACGACTGAACTGTCTACCCCAGCACCACCCTCAGCCTGAAGTCAGCTTCTGAACAGTGCACAGCCTTTTCACAAGGTAGCAACTCTTCTCACCAGAAGGACATTTCAATCCTCTCCATGCATTGTTTTGAAGAAGATGCTGCCTCCTAATTTTAATCACAGTTTGTAATTACACTAATTATACATGGTCTGAAAAAAGTTACTAAAATATTATGATAGAACAGAAAGCAACTGTTTTTCCACAAAACCACAGTGGCAAGGCACAGCTCTTGAAACGGCCATGTGCCATGAGTTTAACACACCCCACGTGCTAGAAACGCGTAGAAGAGACTTCCTGGAGTTTCCAGTTCAGAAAAAGCCAAGTATCAGTTAACATCCAAAGAGATGCTAAGGCCAAAAGACTTAAAAAAATACAAGTTCTACTGAAATGGATGGCTTAATGGCAGAATCTTTTTCCTTTCTTTCTAAAATACTTGTGGTAAAGCTTCCAAGATTATATATTTTACAAATTCTAACAATTCCATACCTTAGATTACAGGATGTAAGTTTTAGGCAAGCAATATTAATAAAGGATCACCTGAATGTTTTAACAAATGGGACACTGTATTTATGACCTGAGTGCTATACTAAATTGTAATAATATGTATTTTCCATAAGTCTACACCACTTCTGTCCATAGCACTGAAGTACACTCTCCTGTCCACAGCAGTATTGCACAGATATCTGAACCAGCTCCAAAACTGGAAGCTGGCTACACTAATTAGCCTTGCCCAGAAAGAGCAATTAGCCCTGTAGAACACAGCCAGGACTGTCCTATCTTTAGGGCCTAACCCAGAATCTTGACGTGGCTTATTAACAACACACTGCACATCAGTGTACTAGCTTGTCCAGAGCCAGTCCAGGTATTTTTAAACCACACTACACAGACACAGCAAACATTAACACTTCGTATTTCTGGGTGCAAGTTCCAAGTATTTGGGACATAACCCATCAATATTAACTATTTATATTAACTGTATACTTAACTAACTTCAAGTATTTTAATAACATAAGCAGCTTTATAGGAAGGTATAGAGTTAATTTACTGTGTTGCTGTGTATAATAAGCAGATGTAATAAGTTTTGATGATTTAAGAGTTGGATCTGTCTACATCACTCTAATCTTGTTTGAAGTAAAGTTTAGTTACTGTGATAAACTTCCATAGCAGTAATAAGCTTGTCATATTTCTATTTACTTTTTTGGTTTGCCTCAAGACAACAGCATCAGAAAGGAAGTTCCTCATGTTCTATATTACGTTTTGGAGAAAGAGAAGAAAAAGCCAGGAAATATGTGAGATTGCTACTGCATTGAAGCATCTGTGCACTCCAGATGCCATCTTGCTAACTGTGCTTTATACTCCTTTCATAATCACTCTGCAAATGTCTTGAAGGTACAGTTACTCAGACATTAACACAAAAAATATAAAATGCAGGGAAATCTATGTGAAGCCTATCTGCAAAGAATACACTCCAAGAACAGCTAAGAATTGGGACTGCTCTTCATCATAAGGGGGAAGGAAATTGCAGCTGCCTGAGGATTCTTGGGGCAACAATTTCAAAGGGTTCCTGCCACAGAATTTGAAAGCTCTCAGAATTTTATTTATCATAAAATGTGCACACAAGAATAATCCCTTCTTGGCAATTAATATGAGAAGTACATTTCACTGAGTAGTAAAAAAGAATTGTAAAGAGTATTTCCATTAATACCGACAGGATGTATTTTAGCATTCCACTTATGGTACCTTTAAAAAAAAAAAAAAACTTTTTAGAAAGCAAAACAAAACCCAAGTTTCTCCGAGATCAAAAAGACAGCAATGCTAAAGTTACCACGGCCTCCCATCGCAGAAACGGCTTCCTTCTGTTGGCTACAAATTCCTTTTATAAAAGAAAGCACCATCCAAAACCCGATTTTTAGAAGTATTGTACAAATTCCTTGAATCCTCCTTGAAAATTATCCACAGATGGAGCTCTTAAAAATCCTAGACGTATCCCATAGAAACAGAAGAGGAAAATCTCCACCTACTCTTGCGTATCGTATCCCATCATCACGGACGTTGCCCACTGCTCCCTCCTCCTTCTCCTCACCAGCCCTCGGTATTCCAGGGCCAGCAGATGCAGCGCGGTGCAAGTAAGAACAGGTTTCCGAGAGGGAACTCATCGCGCCACTTCCCTGTTTCCCTGGTGAACCAACCTCCTCCTCCTCCCCCCCAGTCTCACCACCACTCCATCGTAAAACAGTTAATGAAAACGCTGCAAGCCCTGGCAACCGTTCTGGAGTTGCAGGAACACATGCGCTGCACCGGGATCTTTGCTACGCGAAATTAAAGTGTTACAAGGACATGGGGAAAATAAAAATGTCCATTGTGGCTCCAGCGCGGCGAGGTATTTCAAGGACACGGAAGAGCGAAGAGCCGGGGTGGCGAGGGACGGGGGGAAGTGTTCCTCGGGCAGCTTCCTGCCCCAACACCCCATCTCTGCGCCCACTCACTACAGCGTCTCGCGTGTTACCGAGCAAGGAGCGGCTGCACACGGCTCCTGAAGGACGGCGAGACGCCGGCCGCTGAGGAGCTCCGGGCGCCGGCCGGCAAAGCCACGCTCCGCTCCCGCTGATGGAAGCGTAGAAGCAACCGGCGCCGGGCCGGGGCCTCAGAGCCGCGCCAGGATCGCCCACGGGCCGCCAAGAGAACAAGGCCCCACGGGGACACACACGCCGCTCCACCCGCCCCGGGGAACCGGCACGCCGGGTGGGGGAAAAGAAGGAAAAGCGGGCGGCTGGGCCCGCCAGTGCGGTGACGAAGAAGAAAAGCGCCCGGGGGGATGGCCGGGGGAACGGAGCGGCAGCAGCGCCGGTACTCACGGGGTGCAGCGGTCGCTGTACTCATTGGCGATGGTCTCGATACCGCCGCTCCGCGCCACGCCGATGTAGCAGTTGAGGAAGCCGAGGTCAATGCCAACCACCGACATGCCTGCTCCCGGTGCTTCCCCGCTGGCCTGTGACTACAGCGGCAGCGGCGACCGTCTGTGCGGCTGGGACCCGGCTGCTCGCCCGTCTCTCCCCCACTGCGGAGCACCGGCCACCAACCGGCAGTTACTCTCCTGTGCGCATGCGCGCTGCGCCGGCCGGCGGGGAATCCGCCAGTCGCCGGTGACGGCTTCGGCACTTTCCGGAAACGCTCGGGTTGCGCCGGCTGCGGGCGCCGCGCGTTCCAGAAAGATCTGGAAGGGGAGGGAGATGACGGCGCCGGCAGCGACACCCCGCGCCCGCTCGTCAGCGCTGCGGCGGGACGCGGCCCTGCCCCCTTAAAGGAGCCGGCGGGCGGCAGCGGCGCCGGTGGGTGGATGAGTGGGTGGGCGGAGGCAAGGTCGCAGTAGCGATGGTGAGGGCACTGCGGCCCGCGCTCACCTGCTGTGTTAGTGTAAACCTTTGGTTGCAACACGAGATAATTGAGTGCGGGGATAACGAGCCAGCGCGGTTAGCGCCGGGCGGGGATTAGGTAATTAATTAGGTGATTAACAATCGTCCTCAGCAGCTGTGAGTCAGGCTGGAGCGGGCTGTGAGGCAGGCTGGGCCGCAGCCTGCGCGCCCGCCGTCTTGGGCCTGGCGCCTTCCCGCCCACCGCGGGGGTGAGGAGAGGGGCGGCAGGGATGGTTTGGGAACGGGGTTAGCCCCGCAAGGGAAAGCCAAGTGTAAATAATAATAATACCCAGGTGTTGGGGATTGCTCGTGGTGCCAGGGACAGGCAGAGACTTGGGGCCTTCAAGCCCCATCTTTCTCCTTCCCACCGCCACCACCACCACACAGGGAAGAGCTGCCCTCAGTTTTCACCCACACGTTGCCAGAAGTGCCCTCATCTTTTGTCATTTTTCTTCCCTAGGAAAGAGCCGTCTCAAAACCTGAGTATCTCTACTGCGGTTACTCCACTTTTATGGGTGTCATTTTAAGCGTGGAGGACTGAAACAAAACATACCTACAGGCTGGAAAAGCTCTGTAAGTATTTTATTTGCTTCTAAAAATGACATCTCAGTTTCACACAGTAATACAACATCTTTCTGACACAGCAGGTGACACGGTACTGCACCATTTTGTTCCACTGGAGAGACTGAAAGTGCTAAACCACTAAACTAGATTCACATCTGGATCAAGTTCTGATTATCTTCCCATTTGTTATTGTTTCATCAGTCTACTTTGCAACTAGAATTTTACTAATGAAGATGACAGATGCAATTTCCCTCTAAAATCTCCAAAAGCAAGACAAGATGCTGTTAAATGGAGTTATTTGTAACACAACTACTGTTTATCAGTACAAGCATTTAACCACCTCATTTTCCTTGCTAGTATTAGGATCAGAAAGGCAAACAGGGTCCAGTCCCATCTGCAGTAACCACAGAGACAAATTCCAACTCAGCTTTCTGCTCTGCTGCTTCAGTCCTGGTTACAAAACCAGTTCTTGGTGATTCAAGATATTGCAGCATCCTGCTTCTGCAGCACCACCTGAGTCTAACTCCTGACTGAAAAGAAACCCTGGGCCAAGAGATTATGTGCAAATACTCGTGTGTACCTATGCAACATTACTAAATCAGGCCCAGAAAAATTGTGCAACCTTGGGGGGACAAGCTGTCACTGCAGAAGCACTGGCATGTCTCACACCTCAGCAGGATAAATCAGCCTGAGTGCAGCTTCGTGCTGCCACTGCAGTGTTGTTTCTGGCAACCGAGCCAGCTGATTTCACGCTGCAGTCAGGAACACAGACGTGTGCAGACGTTCATGATAATGACAAGAAAGCCCCAATGGACTTTTTATTTGCTTTGTCAAGGGTGAGACTACTATGAGTTGGAGATGAGACTGTAAGCAGGACAAGCCAAACTCTTAAAGTATTTCATAAAAGACTTGTTTGTGTGCTTCAGTGTCATACTGATTGCCCAGTCTGCAAGTATGAACAAAATTAAGTCAAGTCAGATTAGCCACAGACTTGCCTGAGCGTATTTCCACCCTCCCAGCCATCTACTGTCACTGTAACAATCTTGGAATTGGTGTTGTCTGAGTCTTTCCAATTCTTGGCCTATGGATCACATCTGATTTTTTAGCAGCTAAAAAAATATTAACTCGAGGAGCTAAGGATTTTGTCTGAAACTTAATGGTTGTAAAGAAACATTGGGAACAGTGCTAGCCTTAATTTCTTTGAAACCATTTAAATAAGGCCTCCTAAATGCCTTCTTTAGTCCCTAAGTTATGAATATACCACAAGGTTTGGTTTCTTTTTGCTTTCCCTATTGGAAATTACTAACCCAGAAATAAAAATAAGTCTCCTCATTTACATATACTGTAAGATTTATCCTCAATACTGAGAAAAATCCTCATCAATTTTAAATTTCCTCAAGAAATAATGTATTAAGTGTTCTAAGTCTCTACGTGCTTGGATCTCCACATTTTTGGGCTATGTTTTTTCTTAAATGCTGGCAGCCAGACTACAGTCTTCTCAGTGTTGTTTGGGGGCTGGGACAGAGAGAAAAGTGAGTTGCTTTATTTCTTAATGCCAATTTGATAAAAAACCAAACCATAAACTCCTTTTACTGTCCTGACTTGTGCTTTGAAATACCAGGAACACACATCAACAGGCTAGAAACAGGTTTTCCTTTTTCTGTGGTTGATGTAGAAGCTGTAGCAGGCTGATATGTACACCAGGGAAACTGCTGTTACCAAAATATATTCAACTATGTGCCATAATTTAAAATTGAAGATGTGTTAACATTTAGTATGAAGAAAACTGAAACACTGAGAATTTTAAACAAGCAGCAAGTACTTTCTTGGATTCATTTCTTGAATGAAATGAAAACAGTGCTCTTTAGTTCCCTGAAAGCTAATTTAGTACATGCTTAATCACAAAAACATCCAAATAATCTCTTAAAAATATTGTTTGTATAACATTTAAACTAAAAATATGCTATGCAAACAATGAGAATTCCATCATGAACACTCTACAAACAGCATAGATGTATTTTAATCAGATCCTGAACTTTCTGAAACATTGAGATTAAAAACATCCTTAATTTTGTCATAAAGAACGAGCACTAAGGCTCCTCCTGTTCTCTGAAGGATGTTGGAGAATGCTCCATGGCACAAAGCATTAAGCCCCTCTTGCTTGTGTGTTTTCATAAAGCAGTCAACAGTTCTTCTCTGTTGACGTTCAGTCTCCCCACTCTGCACACACACAATAAGGACAAATCTTTACTGCACTGAGAAAGCAACTTAGATGCCCAGCAAAATTTGTCTTTCTTTAGTAAAGAACGTGAAGGAACTTTTTCCTCATGTTTCACTTACTGCAAAGGAGTCATCTTTTAACTAATAAATATTTATCTAATGTAATGCTCTGTTAGCTGGTTCCAATAGCTAAATTTAGAAAGGCTGTGATCCTTCTTGTGATGCTTCTTTTAAGCTTTACTGGGCAAGTAGAAGGCTTAGGAATTAAATGAGGTCACTCCAGTCCTAAGGGTGCTCTGAATTGTTTCAATGCTATTAAAACTTCCACAGCTCTTTTTTCTTTTTCTTTAGTACCACTGAAATATTTTTATAGCAAGTAGATTTCAGTTCATTAGGAAGCAATAGAGTCCTCTAAAAAATGTTAAGGTCTTGACTAGCACGATAATATAAAAATACAGGAAGGCTAAGGAGGAGCACAGTCCAGTTTTCATCCAGCCCACCTTGGTTTCGAGCATTAATTTGCTTGACAAAGTAAAAGGAAGATTTGTTAGTTAAGAGACCTTAGCACCACATCCACTAAAACTTGCTTTAAGTGCTTAGAGGTGAAGGAAAGGGGAGGGTATCCTACCCCTGTACTGGGCACTGGTGAGGCTGCAGCTGGAGTGCTGGGTTCAGTTTTGGGCCCCTCACTCCAAGGACATGGAGGTGCTGGAGCGTGTCCAGAGAAGGGCAACAGAGCTGGGGAAGGATCTGGAGCACAAGTGTGATGAGTTCATGGCTGAGGGAACTGGGGGTGTTGAGGCTGGAGAAAAGGAGGCTGAGGGGAGACCTTCTGGCTCTCTACAACTACCTGAAAGGAGGGTGTAGAGAGGTGGGGGTGGGTCTGTTCAACCAAGGAACAAGTGACTGGACAAGAGGAAATGGCCTTAAGTTGCGCCAAGGGCAGTTGAGACTGGATGTGAGGAAGAATTTCTTTGCTGAAAGGGTTCTCAGGCATTGGCAGGGGTTGCCCAGGGCAGTGGTGGAGTCCCCATCCCTGGAGGGATTTCAGAGTCTCGTAGCCATAGTGCTGAGGGACAGGGGTTAATTTAGGGACTTGTCAGTGTGAGGTTAATGATGGGACTCCATGATCTTAAAGGGCTTTGCCAATCGAGGCGATTCTATGAAATAAAGGATGACAAGCAGTGAATGTTCACATGCACGTGTATGACCGTTTTTGTCCAAGTCAGAACTAAATTCCAGTCAATTCTGTGATTCTGTAGAGTACTGAACTCTCCCTTCAGCTTTTTCCAAATTCAGTAGGACTGAAAATCACGCCAACTCCATTAAGCCTTGAAAATTTCAACAGTGGAATAGAGACAGCCCAGAGCAATGTTGTGTAGCCATTCTCTGCAGAGCAGAGCACTTGGGAAATACTCTTGCCCACTGTGGAACTCGGCATAATGAGGACAGCAAATCTCTCAGCTACTCTGAGTAACACCACAGCTCTGACAAAGCGGTTTTTTGTAGATGTGCTTGGTGAACTGTCAAACAATTCCTGTTTTGGAACTGCAGTCTCTTCAGGATTTGAGAACTGTATTAGGAACTGACACTGGTTTTTGTCTTTACTAGCAAAAAAAAAACAAGTAGTTTTTTTTTTTTGGGGGGGAGAGTTTAATCCAAAATCCCTATCTGTACGTGAAATTCTACTGGAAAGAAGACACTAGTTTTTTACTTCATGTTGAAGATTTGATCCAAATTAGCTAAATCTTAAATCAAATCCACCTGCAGTATCAAGGTAAGGCTCTAGACTCTATAATGGCAGAAAGAGAATCTTGCCTATTTTAGGCCACTGTGATCTACTCTGCATCTAATAAAGTGATGTTTGAATTTTCTGATGAAGGCAGTGTTGTGTTACATCTTTTATAAATCAAAGTATGAGATCACTATAGATTTCCTGAACATAACAAATGCAGGAAATACATCTATGATGAATAGTCACATAAATCAACATAAATAAGCATAGTATAAAAAGCATTTTAAATATTTTGGCTTGAATCTAACATTAATATATGCAAACAAAAGGATATTTGTTAACAGTTATTAGTGCTTAGCTGACAAAAATGAACTTTGCTGAAAGCAGTTAACTGTACTGTGCTCATTATGTCAGAAAGTTATCCTACCTGGCAAATGTAATTTAACTGAATAATCAAAAGGTGCTGTATTTAATTCAGGGCTTCCTTTTAGATCAGAATAAGCATCATGATAAGAAACTGATAAAAATCATACTAATCTGCTTTATTTATACCTGAAGCTTCAAAACGACATGAATGAAACAAGGATAGGAGAATATGCGTCCTCTCGTTTTCATCTTCTTTTGTGCTAGTAAACCCATTACCTCATTTCCTATGATTATAATTTATGGTCTTGATACTATCTCTATCCTAGTGGCAAGTTAATTACCAGAAATACAGGCAATTTTTTGGTAAAGCCTCAAGAAGCACAGGACTTAGGAATAAAGAGAGCATTAACCGTAGGCCTACTGCTGATTAAGCAGAGAAAGCAGAATCTGAAGGCAGTGAAATCACATTTAGTCTGAGAGGAGAAAGTCAGTAGTGCTGATGGTGTTTCCCACTGTAAGCTCCAAGGATTTCTGTTACTTAGGACAGATTACCAGAGGTGTGCAAGCATTACATAAGAATCTAAGTATCTCCTGGGATTTTTTGAAAGCACCTAAGCAAGTTCTACGCCAACATTTATTCTGATTTTCTTTTTGCTTTCTGGAATACTGAGAGAACTCTTGAAACAAAATGTAGTGACACTTCTTTGGAACTAACAACTGCTTTCTGTTACCAGATGCAAAACTTCCTCAGGGATGCAGGGAATGAGTTCCTGATTTTTCAAGAGCATTTTTGTGGTTTTTTTATTTCGTGTTTGAGGATGATCTTCGTACCAAGAATTTATAGTATTAAACGTACTTCAGATGCTACTGAACTACCTATTACAATTACCTAATAGCTAGCAACAAGATGTAACATTAATTGCTAATAATACACTGTCGTACCCACCACATGCTGAGAAATAATTCTCAGTTTGTACAAGATTACTGATTCTACTTCACACCTGAAGAACAGCTGTGTGCCACAAAGATTATTTTTCTAATTGCAGTAGCTGGGCTAATAAAGGATGTTATTCTACCCACAAACCTGTCTTACTCCAAATATCTGGTTTCTAAGTAGGAAAAAGAAAACAGATCCTGTCTCTCTACTAAAAGCTCTCACCCAGCTGTGAACTGAACATACTAGACTCTCACAATGTTATTATTTAATTTTTCTTCTTGTCTTTCTGGAGAGGTTTCCACTTTTTTTCATTCTGAATACAGTTTCACCTGCTGTAAGGCCACACAGCGCTTCAATTAGCACATCAGACTTCAAAAATCTAGTAAGTAATTTTCAGAAAAGGATTGCAAGCTAGACTGTAGCTGCATTATCATGTGTCTCCTAGCAGTGTCAGAAGGATTAAGACAGCATTCCTGAGCAAATAGCCACAACTTGAGCTATGAAAAAAGGAAGAAATGAATGTAGTTTGTTTTGGACATGGCAATAATCCCTGCAAAATAAAACAAAAATGGAAGCCTGTACAAATTATGTAAAATATACATCAAATCCAGCAGATATAAAGTATAATTTTGATCTTTCATGTTGTTAATCCTACTGTAAAATGACTTGGTTCTTCTTTAATATACTGTCTTGAGCACAAGTAACTGTGAAAACAAAAGTCATAACTCACACCCTTATTACTTCATAATAGAGATTTAAAATATCACAACAAATATTTCACACATACACATTTTTGTTTGTAAAAGCTACCTTAAATGGTGTTATAACATCCAAGATAGGAGGCTCAGTACACAATGATTCCCTGAACTGGAAGACCAGAACCGTGCTCCAGGCCAGGAAGTCCATCTGTCTTTGCAGTTTCAATAATACAGGCACCAAGTCCCCAGAACTTCCATTCAGCAGCACCTAAATATAAAAGAAATTTATGCACATTGTTATGCTTCTCTTTAGTACAGACTACTCTGCTTGACTGTAACATTTAACATTGTAAAAATTATATGAAAAACAGAGTAGATCATTGTTTCCTCCATAAAGAAGAAATGGAGATAGGTGGATGGATGAAGACAGTTTCTCAAACAGATAGTCATATCCAGTTGCTGAAACACTTTCAGGTCAGATAACTCCCATGCCAATTTTGTCCTCATTCAGCAGAATGGTTATGTATGAATTCTCTTACCTTCTCTCTGGAAATAGTTTTTTTCTACACAGTATCATGCTTTCACTTCCTCCCCACGAGTTCTTACTGAAATTTATTAGCAGCATTACTTGTTCAGCTTTTCCCTATAGTGGAACACTATCCACAAGCTGTGACAAAGTTAAAAAAAAAAATCAACTTTTTCTATCTGTTTCCACAGGTAACTACACCCAAGCTCTTAGGATTCTCTACAGGTGAAAACAGGGCAAGCAATAAACCAATCTTTGAAGGAAGAGCTACAAACTGTACACCTTCTTATCCTGAAGATATCACAAAAATATTAATTTGGCACAAAAAGCAATAGGTAAAGTCAAGCAGCCAATTCCTGTGACAACCCTGCAGAGCAGAGATGGTGACTAGAGTTAACTTGTTACATTATAGGCAAATCAGGAAAGCCAACAACAATACAGGAAGCAGAGATCTCTTTCTCTCTTCTGCAAAGCCTTCCAGACACTGTTTTTGGGAAATTAATTTTATCTGTTTGACTGAAACGTACATCTAGAGACATACACTGCCCAAAATCTTAGTTAAAAATCTTCAGTTTACATTGCTGATCTAGAACAAGGGTGGTCATTAGCTCTTTAGATGACGCCCTGTAAAACCATAGGTTAGCAAGAATTAAACTCATGTAGTTTCTGGCATCCAGATTTGGCAAAACTGAGTTAAACTTTTCCATACAGAATCTAAAAATAATGCAAAACTTTGATAGCTATGCTATATCGCTAAGAATCCTCTTTTTGCTTGCCTTCATCCTCTCTTTCTATAAAGATTGTAATTTCCTAATACTTTTAAGTTTGTAATTGTGCAATGGTAAATTTTTAAATAATAGAAAGAATTCTAATACTCTTGAATATTAGTCTACCTCTAAAATGAAATAAATACAAACAATCTGAGGCACATCAGGTAAAAGCAGAACTGCCATTTACCTTTCCCAATATCAGCAGCTAAAGGAGTTTGTGCAAAGTTTAACAGGGACACTCCACACCTGGATGTTGCTCCTGCTGCTCTGCCAGAAGCCAGGTTTGCAAAAAAAAAAAAAAAACCCCAACATTTCCAGAACTGAAATAGAAAAATTGCTGTATGCAGTAATGAAAATAGAGTATTACAATACTATAATCCTGACCTTTGTTGTAGATACTAAATGAAACTTTAAAGCATGTGTCACTGAAATCAGGAATAAGCCTCTTAACACCAATGTAGCACTAAAAGGCAGGTGTTCTCTTTATTGCAGCGCCACATGCACAGGGGATTGTTCCACCTATAGTGCATGCCCTATAGCACGTGAAGCAAAGTTTATATTACACAGAAATATACATACTCATTGTATTTCCAGGATAATCATGCATATTCAAAGCAATTCTCAGAAATCAATAAAATAAACTCTGCTTCGCTGTACATGCTCATTAAGTCCCTCCGGGGGTCTCCAGTGGTCTTCTGAGAGCCCTGATGGTCATCTTGTGGTTGCCCTTTTGGTGAACTCTTGAGTCCTTTACCACAGATGGACATTCTGGGCTTGTATTTCACTGGCATCCTGCAGAATCTTCCTCAACTGCTTTGTGGAATCATGCTTAATTAGCACCCATTTTTATTTCATTGTTCTTAATTTTTGTTACAGGTGATCTTTACCTTGATGTTCTTTACCTTTATGGTTACCTTGTACCCCTGATGCAGCAGTACCCCCATTGATCTTGCATCACATGAAGAGCAAGATCTAGCTAAAACATTGCATTATTTACAAAATATTAAACATGGCAGTCTCATAAGACCTATACTGGGGTATTTCAGAATTTCCACTTGTAAAGATTCCCTGGCTATTCTTACATTTATTAAAACAACTTATAAGCTATTTTCTTTTACAGCTTCAGAATTATATGGTGCTCTTGTGACCCAGATAGCAGATAACATCTTTCTCACCTGTAATCATCCAGTCCTCTGTAACAATCAGCCTGTGGATCATCCTGCTATATCAGCTGCACATCAGCTCTCCACAAGGGTGGAATGGGGAAACAAAAATCAATGTACTTCCTTTCACTGTGGCCCATACTGTTTACCAAGTAAGAAAAAGCTAATCACAGTAGAAGAAACATTTTGCATAACATTTTTAGGTGGTGACATCTGACATAGCTCCGTTGCACTTTACCATCTAAAGGCTTTTTTAAAGGTAATTCAGCTAAGCAAAAACTAATGCATGTAACCATATTGTCCTCCCCATTTCCTATCCTGCAGAAAACATGTAAGAAAACATCCAAAGACCCCAAACTTCAACAGTGGATATGCTACTTTGCTAAATACTACTCAAAAATTAATCCTGTGTGCTATTCATGGAATGTTTCTAAAATTTGAGTCAGAACCTCACACACATGTAAGCCATCTGGAAACACTTATAGTAGATGGAAAGCGAGATTTGAAGAGCTATAAACACAGTGTTATTTACATCATGCATGTTTTACTTTTTCCACTGTAAGAAAAGAAAGAAAACGGCAACCTTAAACTCTTTACATACAAAGTGACTGTAATTGAAAAAGGATTGCATAAGAATTTGCTTGCAAAACAAGAAGATTAATCAAAATTTAATGACTGACAGCATTCCTCCTGGTCAGCACCACCAGAAAAGCCTGTGGCAAGAAAAGTTTCTGGCACTACAGTAAAAAACTGTCAACAAGAGAAATCACAGAACACACAGATGTTTTTTTTTTTTAATTATCAAAACCTATCTGAAGAAATCCTAAAAGAGATAGCCTAAGACAGATACAAATAAAGCAGATTTCCCAGCTATTTTCACATTAAACTAATTAGATACAAATAACTTATTTTCCCTTCTGCTGATATGAATGAATTTTATGTAACTTGTCAAATGCCAATAGCAACATTTCACATTCCAAGACCAAAATTTCTTGTAATTAATTCCATGGGTGTAGATCTCTGTCTTTCAAGAATCTGTCCAAGTTAAGTGACTTTTTCCAAGCACACAGAATTGCAGGGTAAAGCAGCATGGCCCAAAAGTTTAATTGTCTTTTTGAGCTATAACCTAAAACTTCCTTTTCTAGTGCAGTGTACAAAACTAAGTTCTTAAAATGCTTTAACATTCTAGCTTTATATGTAGCAAGAAATCAGTTTTCAGCGTGGAGCATTACTGAGCTACAGCAGTACCATGCACTTTACTATCTGTAAGTTTTTCTGATGCTTAGATGCTAATGATTACAAAGAAAATAATGGGATAAAATTTAAATGAGAGAGTCCTGCTTGCAGGACACAACCCAAGAACTTCACACATGAGAATAAAAGCAGCTTCATGAATAAAATTTTTAATGAGAATATTCATGAGAATAAAAGCAATTTAATGAGTGGAATTACAAACATAAAGGTTTTTGAAACTATTAATGCAATCTTAACTGTGAGAGTGTAATTGGGGTTTATGACAAAGCCCAGAAACATAGGACAAACGTGAGTACAAAGTTTTTAATATCCATCTTAATACTTGCATCAATTGACTCCAAAATAATTATGTCCTGAACAAAACTCTGAAAATTCTGACTGCAGTTCTAAGCAGTTATTTACATGCACCTCAGAGTCATTGATCATTAAAGATCAAAAGCCAGATTTCATTACCTTCAACAACAAGCGACACAGTAAGCCACGCTCGCTCTTCCTCGTTTTAAAATAAGCCCATTACAAAATCTCAATGTAGCACCACTAATTACCAACCACACTGACAGCTAAAAAACTGCACAGCTCTTGACCAGATCTAGTTTGTTTATTAAACAGAACCGATATGCAAGAGATTATTTACCTGTTTATCCACTTTGGACATGAAAATCTGTATTTGTCCTTAGAAGTAAAGTGTAGAGCCTGTGTTGTACCATACAACATTTGCCAAGTTGCCATGCCAAAAGTAGAAAAATCCTACAGAAAAAGAAACAGATCTTTAAAACAACATTTTCAAAGTTTATACTACACCAAGTATATTATACAGTATTCCTTCTGTTGTTTCTACTTTGGTATGAGTCCTCACCAAGGCCAAAATCCCTTTTCATATCCTTTATTTTTCAGGTATTTGGTATTGGAAAAGGGGATTTATTCAGACACTTACCAACAGATGTAGGTGGTCGGTGTTAGCACAAGAAAATCTAAAGCTGCAAGCATTATGCAATCCACAATGCTGAGAAATAGGTAAGATTTTCAACTTCCTTATTTCATACATTTCTAAGACTAGGGATACTTTTGTAAACTGCAGAATAGAAGAATATTTTGCAGAACTGTGTGGAAATTGTTTTTCTGAAGTAGCCTGCTTATGCATTTTCACTTCCATAGGGGGTGCTCAGACTCCATATTAAAGCAGTGACAAACAGCTTATATTGGTAAGTGCTTTTGTAACTACATTCTTCTAAATTTATTAAAATTAAGATACATTAAGATAAATGCATAAGAAGCTAAATGGAGCTGAGAAAGTACTGCAAGAGCAAATCTTACATGGATCATGAGAAAAAACAATGTATGTGAGGATGTTCACAGACCTTGGGCTGGCTATGTTACACTTTGCTAAGCAGTAACAACAGTGATTGCTGTAATGTAATGGTAATTCATTCAAACATCTTAATTTTCTTCTGTTAGCGTGGATGAAGGCAAAGACTCCTTAAAGACAAAGAAAACTCAAAACTGGATTTTCATTTCATATTTTGATCATGCTTTCCTATACATTAACATGAGGCTGCCAAATAAACACTGCTTTTGTAAAACTACCAAAAGGAAAATGGGAAGGGTATTTTAAGGAAAATGGGAAGGGTATTTTATGTTGTCCACAAATACAATGAGCATGATTTTGCTACTGCCAAATAAATAAATAAATAAAATAAATCCTGTGGGGATGTACCCAGCAGCAATCCCCTTCTCACCACCACCTCCACCAGTACCCATACCAGAGCCCTGCTTCAAAGGCATTTCTAAAAGCTTTTGTTTTTACAAGGCTTGGGAGAGGGCAGGGCACAGGGCTGGGGGAGCAGCCCAGTGTCCTCACCTCGCTCCCTGGAGATGCACACGCAGCAGTGCACTGTGCCCTTGTACTGCCGGGCTGCCCGCATCTCCTTGGACAGGGCCTGCAGCAACAGCATCACCCCCTCCACTGGTGCCAACCACCATCGTGGAGATGGTGGCCACCATGCCACCAGCCAGCACCTCCCCAGCCACCCCCCTTCCATTTCCTCTTCTTCCTGAGGAGCACACGGCTGGCAGGAACCTTAATGGCTCCTATGGTTGGTCTCAGGGTACCCAGGAGCCATCTCCACCCCTCACCGTTACTGGCCGTGAGAGGGGGCCAGGCCCAGATACCCGCCCTTTGCTCCTACGACATGGATTCCTCTCAGGGAGCGCCAGAGACCTCAGGAACTTTCCAGAAGCTTCTGTCAGCTGTGAGAACTGGCCACTCTCCCCCAACCAGGAACTAAAGAACAGAAAACCAGGTAACAAAGGATAGTCATTGATAATATTGAATTATGAGTTAATAAACTTTATATACGACAAGCAAGTCAATTTTAGTCATGTCCATTGCAGGTCAGAAGTACCAGTTCCTTCTAGATTTCCAATAGCTTTTTTTTGTTGATGTTTTTAAATGCTAACTTTTGTTTCTTGCCAGGAACTAGAGAATAGAAAACCAAGTAACAAAGGGTAGTCGTTGATAATATTGAATTATGATTTAATAAACATTATATATGACAAGCAGGTGATTTTAGTCATGTCCATTGCAGGTCAGAAGTACCAATTCCTTCTAGATTTCCAATAGCTTTTTTTTTTTTTTTTAATTGCTTTACATCCCCTACATCTCCTGACTTCATGACTAATGAAGGTGTGAAACACCATATTTGTTCAGTCAAAAATGTTTTTAATTGATGTTTTTAAATGCTAACTTTTGTTCCTTGCGTTCTCTTGACATTAGTAATTTTAACCCTGGTACTCCATTGATTTCTTGTACACCACATTGCTCTGCGAATAGTTTTTCTAAGTAATAATTTAAAGGCAAAATAAATTATTTTCTTTTGAGCCTTAACACTACCATTTTAACTCCTTTCCTAGCTTTTCTGCATCTATTCCTTTTAACGTTAATCCTCTATACCGATTCACAGCTATAATCTTTGTGAAAATTACAAAGCTACAAGATTGTACCAAAGATATCTGCTAAAAATTTGTGTTCTGTAGGAAATGAAATCCTGACATCCTCTGGGACTCTTTTTAAACATGTTCTTAAAAATCAGCAAAACAGAGTCTCTGCTCAGTTGACTAATAAAGTAACCAATGAAGATCTCCTTAAGTGTAGTATCAACACAATTAATGCAAATGCTGCAATGGTTAATTGCTGAGCTACACTGCTTTGAGTATAAAAAAGTTGTACCATACTCAGATGCCCTTAATTCTGTTCAAGGTACACGTTCTTGTGAAGGTGCAAGCCAGTCTAAATAGCTGATTGGTACTGAAGGAGTCCCACCTTACTTCAGTTCTTCTTTTCTCCACACACATCCACATATTCACACTGTTTCTTCTGCATTGACTAAGTTGTGTGTTTGGCCCAGCTAAGTCAACTGAGTTTAACCCACTGCACTGGCAGCAGAGTAGCCTAGCCTGACTCAACACAAGGATCTAGCTAAAAGTTAGCTGTCCTCTTTTTAAAGCATTCAAATATCCTCTTTTTTAGGATTCAAACCATATAGCCTAGCCTTTAAAAGATTGAAGCAAGAGACAAACAGCAAAATTACCTTTTTCCATACAGATACACTCTTATGTGCACAAACACACATACAGTTCTGTAAAAGCTGTTAAATCTGCTAAAAGCAGTGCAGCAAAGACTGCATGCTTTTCTAAGTTCCTTCTTCCATCTACAATGAAATCCAGTACCCAACCTTACAATCCAATACTCAACCTTACAATCCAATATTCAACCTTTTCAAAGGTGCTGTTCAGATGTCATTCCTACTATTACTTATTTTTATTTTTCACACAGAGTAAATTTCACATCACTTGATTTACAGATGGGGAACAAATCTAAAGCACTGTTGATATAACTCAGGTTTGTATGTCTCAAACAGAAATACTGTCTATTTCTCATCCAGGAACCATAAATTCTGGAGAAGGCTGATTAACAAAATCTTCAATCATATGCTTAAACTTCAGGCCTAAGACTTCTACTGCTTGGAATGAAATCAGCTGTTGAGTGATTCAAGACAGGCTGTGAATCACTCTGTGAGAGTGGGCAGTTACAAGCATTTGATTGGCTATTTTAGAACTACTCTAATTAGTGTAATTTAATAGTGAAAACAAGATCTAAAGATTTGACCATGAGAGCCTATGGAACTGAATTTACTTTCCTGAGTACTTAAAACTTTTTGATCTCATTGTTTAAAATGGAACTTCAGTCATGCATTTCATGAAAAGCATTCATGAAAAGCAAGTAGAAACAGCAGAAAAAAAAATGCACAGCTGACACAGAATGTGATGAAATGCTATGCAGATGACTAGGTCTAAATGTGCTGGCTGGGGGTAAAAAGACCCCCAAAAAATCTTACATTTTAAACCTTAGTAAAAAAAGCTTTAGGAGCAGCTGGTCTGTAGATTACAAACATTTTAACAATTTGTAGGAAAGCTGAATTTTGTAGAAGAATTCTGATTTTGCAAACATTTTGCCTTCTCTTGCCTTATACAAATGTAACCTTTTTTTTGTAATATCCAGCTGTAAATTGTGGAAGATCTAGCTATAACAAGTATTGTTTAAATAAACAAAAAATAAAATATGTTAAGTAAAAAAAATACAATACCACTTTACTGGTCTTTGCCAAATACACATTTTTTTATTATGAAATTATGAATATAATATAAAATTATCCAAGTTCATGCATAGGTCTTAAAACCGTCACCCCCTGCCTTCCCATCTTCTTTTGTGCCTTCAAAATTGCATTTTAACAAATACAGGTATTATTTATAGTTAAAATTCATGAAAGTCAAGTAAAACATCAACCACACCATAGTCCTCGATTGTTCAGGAGACCATGCTGGCAAAAACGATAAGCCAGTAGTTTTGTGTGGCTAAGTACCATGCATTGTTTAAAAGATTTCTTTCTGTTTTGATTCACACAAATTAACACAATGTTACTGAAAATATTCACCTTTTTTCATGCCCTTAGAGGCACAAAATTTTAATTAATTGAATTAATTGTAAAACCCTTTTTTCCCCCCTCCCTCACCAATTGCCAGATATTCAGAGTACTTTGAGGATATCGGCTTATTTCACATTGCATATTATACACTCAGCAGCAGTGAGTGTACACATTATGTGATGTTTTCATATCATAAAGTTATGGTCAAGATATACAATTCAACAGTATATAAAAATAAGAACATCTCTGAAATCTTTTTAAGTATTCAGTTGATGAGATCATTGGAACCGTTACTGAAATTTTACCTGTGTCATACCACAAAGTAGTGTTTTTTTTAAAGCATATCAAAGATAATGCCATAGGTAGGCACCACAACTGAGTTAAATTTCTCTTTATGTTGAAGTACTTCAGAGAGATGACACCACCATGCAGGATGGCAGATTGTTCAGGGAGCTCATCTATGTAGCTAAACCGAAGGACAGTTTAAAGGCCAGTTCAACAGCAGCTTCTGTGACTGAGTCATGAAAGCAGACATAACACTCCTGAGGTTTTGGATGCAGAATGAGTCTCCTGGGGAAAAAAAAGAAAGAAAAAAAAAAGAAAGTTATCATAGGTGTCAGCTTTTTCTCCTCAACTGTTTGATACATTCTGGTTATACTCTGAGGTTTCAATAAGATGCTAAAAACAACTGCTGTATATTTCTGTGGCTCTCCTGTATTATCTTACTTCTTTCAATACATTAGGTTTTTAAATCATGTTATGTTCTGCTCAGTTTTCTGAAGACTGTGTATGGAAAAAATTCTTCAGGTTTTTAGGATGTGTTTGTACAGTACTGGTGCGTTTGCAGTAATCCAAGTTTCCAGGCTACAAACTGCAATCAAGGTAGTTGGGAGCAAGCCCCAGTATTCACATATTTACTCATTTTTAAACTTAATACATCTGGGTAGGTACGTTCCCACATGTCAATCTAACATGCTCTTTTAGAGAAAGTGCTAAAATAGGAAAGTTGTTCATACTTGTGCATAACTGTGTGTACCATTATAGCATAGCATATGGCTCTGCAAACACGAAGGGACTGCCCCTGATGTTAACACCTTGTTTGATAATGCAGAGACTTAAAAAATATTTTTAGAAGGTATCAACAGCAGTGTAAACATTTTAAAATGTTTAAATTAAATATTTTCTTTAATTTTTGCAATCCCAAGGAGAGCACACAAACTGTAGTTATGTACATTCATGGTGAGAAAGAATTGTTTTTCTTATTCCTCTCTAAACACCTGACTCTAAGGCAATCAGGTTCAACAAGAGCTCTGTTAGAGCATTTCAACGTTGTTATTCCTGGCCAATGTGATTACATGTGGGTGTTTCCTTTTATTGTATCAGAAAAACTTTCTTATGTCATATTCAGAAATGTATTTTGCTGTTTTCTGACTTTCCTATTTGTGCAATAGTTGAACTAGTTGCTCATTATAATTTAATTAATTAATCAAGCATAATCATTTATCTTCCCTTCACCCCCTACCCATACTAAATTTGGTTTTTGTATGGTGAAAACATAGCTTCCATTTAACTGGGCATTTGCATTTTTTCTTTTTATTTACCTAGTAGGAATATCAAATACAGAAAATGAATTTAGAAAAGAAGGAAACATCTCGTTGACTGACTGCTCCTAATATGACTGCTCACTGCAGCTAACATGCAGACAGCATGAAATACAGTACATGGAGGAAAGAGTAACATAGGAGAAGTGGTGGCTACAGAATAGGAGTTATTGGCCTGGAATTAAACAAAAGATCTGATACATTCTGTATTGTGAATAAATGATACATACTACTTTCTCATTACACCTAATTTTAATTACTTTAAAAATGTATTATTTTTAATATTTAATGCTTAGGGCAGTATGCAGTTGTCACACAAATAAGACTTAGCTATGTAGCAATAACTATATGCATTATTAAGAAAATCACTTTAAGTTTAAATAACAACAAATCACAACCCATTTACAATGATAATGGCAGAACTTTGAAAGCAAACTGAGGAAAGAAATCTCCCTTTCCAAAATATCTCAAATTGACTGGCAGGTTGATTTGATCTTCCCAATGAAAAAAAACCCAACCAACCAACCAAAAACTACAACTGTTCACCTTACCCCTTTGTATCACTGAATCAGCACTATGCATGGAGGCAAGACAGGTGGGATTTACTTGGGAAGCAAGGATTGCAGAGGTCAGAAGGAGCGTGAGGAGCACAAAGAAAGCACAATTACAGCACTTCAGCGCAGCGCTGCAGAGGGTACCAGCTCTGTGGTGTCAACATGCTCACCTGAGTTAACACACCAGTGTTTTATAGCAGGTGGAATATCACACCTATGTTCCCAGAACAAAACAAAGACAGAAAACAAACTTCCCAGATCCTAAATCAAAGCTACCTCAGTCAGTCAGCTCAATTATTTCTTGTGATGTGCTACAGTTAAGTTTATTCTTAAAAGAATACAGTGGTATATTCAAAATGGAAAACTTTGAGAGAAATACATTCATTTGTTTTTAAACTCACCCCACAACCCAGTAGCTCATTGTTGGTGGTGGTTTCTTCTGATCAGTCCAGTTATCAGGAGAACACTCAAACAAAACTCCATGTTCTCTTACCAGATCTGCGTCCTCAGTTGCCTTACTAAATTCTGAAGTCTCACTGGATGCTTTTTTCTTTTTCTGTAAAACAATTGGTAAAATGTCAGTGTAGAATGAAATATTTTTATATATACATGAGCAAATACAACTGTGTATTTCCCCAGGAATCTCTGATGAATGGTATCACTGTCAAAAAGCCAGACTTAGAAGATATAACTAACTTACATTATTCTTTTCTCCAGTTTTCTTACTTTGACATTAACAGGCTATTCCACTGTTATACAACTTGGAGGTAGACACATGGCCTTTTAATTTTTTTATTTTCTCCTTCTAGCTGAACACTATTTCTCTAAGGACATCTGAGATAATACAGCTTCTTTAAAAAGGTGTGTTACAACTGCTGAAGCTCTCATCTTTTCTCTTTCTGCCTCCCTAATTAAGAACTGCAACAGTAAAAGTCTATAGAGTAAACTTAGCCAGGCAGGAATTTCTTTTTGTAAATAAACAGTTAAAGCACTTTGCTCAGAGAGTTTTCTTGCTCTTACTCAGTAAGAGTGCATAAGGTGTACAGAAAATAAAGACATTTTCATGTTTCATTGAGCTTTTAGGGCCATGGTTTGTACAGAGCTTTTGAATGAACCTTGCAGAAGTTCTAGTTGTTTCTAACTGAACTCTTGGTACCTGTCTGTTAAGAATCAAACTGCATGCACAAAACCTACTTCTCTTTCTTTGCTCTGTCTTGATGTTCAATAGTCCTGTGAGTCCCAATAAAGCCATGATATCTTTCACCAGAAATTTGAGGGGAAAAAGACCAGAATGGACATGGAGATAAACACAAGAGGAATTTTGAAAGGGTTTGTCACTAGTTTTAACTCTTCTCCCACTGAAGTCAAAGGAAGTTTATTACTCTTTTTGTCAATGTCTACATAATAATGTAAAAACAAGCTTTAAATATTTTATTTTTTTTGAAGCATGAGAATTGAGATGAGATTATGGAAACAGGAGTGGAAATCCCTTTGAAACAAATCTGTCTTTAAGAGTTACTAAACCAGGGCATCTCTGATCTGCCAATGAAAATTCTGTTCTAATCAGTTGCTTCAAAGGTGAAAGAAAGGGTTTTCTTGGAAAAAAAAAAAAAATCTGAAGGAACTTCTGTCTGCCTTATACAGAAGCAGAAATCACATCTTTCAGTCTGCCTACAACATTGAAGATGTTGGGGCCAAAGATCTAGTAGAGAAGAGATCATCAAAACTTGACAACTATCTTAATTTCTCAAAAATGGTAGAAGAAAAAGTGAAATACACCCTAGCATTTGAAAAGCAAAACATCTAATACTTGGCCTGAGCAAACTGCTTCTAAATTTCCTGAAACACGCTTTGGATTAAATTCATAAAGCATATTTGAAATTACTACTAGTTCACAGAGTGAGAGGAGTTCCACCATTGACAACTGAACCCTTCCTGTAGCTTTCCTTATGCAAAATTGTTTCAAACACTGTTCTTGCCAATAATGCTACTGAAAAAGACTTAAGGAATATGTTAGTACTCAGTCTAATAATCTTCCCCACCAAAAAAATGGGGTTATTATCATGCAATTTCCAAGCTGACATTTGTTTATGTTTCAGCACATCTTACACTATGCTATTCATTCTGAAAATACTCAAAAAAAGGTATGTGTTAAGAGGTGATACTTGATAGAACTATGAGGGTCTGTACTTTCATATGCATTAAAACTTCCTTCCTTCTGGCTTTATTTAAGAGTAAGAAAATACTAAGATGATGATGAAGAAAATTAGGCCAGAGCTGCTTATTACATAGTGACATCTGGTTTTGGGTTTAAGACTACAGAAGTTATTTTTGCTCAGTTTGAAATTTATTCAAAATTTCTGTACAAATTTAGAAGTTAAATTGTGAATTTTCAGTTCTCAAAAAGTGAGGCAAAATCAATTATCAGTTTACAATAATTTTGCATTATTGTTACAATTCTCTGAATCCCAAACTATAACAACAGTAAAAGAATAAGCAGTATAATAGTACTTTTCTATATTTGACTTTTTTGTGCATTACGAACAAGGGAAACTTCTATTAATTCTTTTATATTTTCCTCATGCCATATTGCAACCTGCCAATTTCAGCATTAATTGTTGGAGCCAACAAGCAAAAACTACCCCAGATTTATCTAAAAGTGAAACTTTGTTCTGCAGCACATGTTCATCAGTTATTTTTGATTTTCAGAGCAGAATGAACCCGGCTGCTGTACTCACATCTGAAGAAGCCAGAGAAGCACATGCTGAGGTAGCTGTGGCCAAACCAGAAGTTCTGACTTTCAAGCGTGAGTTTTTCACTTTCTATTTTTGCTACACCTAATGGTTGAATTGTTTCCTCATTCTTTTTCTTTCTTTTCTGTTTGAATTATAAACTCTCTATTTATAAACAGCTGTAACCAAAGCCAATTTAACAATAAGAAATATTTGTGTATTCTCTCTGCTTGCTTTTGCATTTCCCAACTGAAGTGCCCAAAAAGCATGACTCATTGCCAAAGTCCTACTCAGCCAAACCCCAGTGTCATACCAAGTTGATAGAACAATTAACCTAACACTTAAAAATTCCTAGATGATTTACAAGGCACATCAGTCTAACCAGAAGGCATTTTTGGTGGGAAAGAGCCATAATTGCACACATCCTTGGTTGGATGGTCAGAGAAAGAACCTGCCCATAACAGTAAAAATATCAGGAGCTTTAAAAAGCAACCACAGTCATGCTAATGCACCTGGCTAGTGAACTATTCAAATAATGAAGTGAAAACAAGCTTGAAATACTGAGTTGAGAATGTAAATAGAAGAAAAAAAAAAACAAGCTTCCATACTTCTTTTCTCATGGATTCCTGAAAAATGGAACGAATTGAAAGACAGCAACGATAGAAATTCTCAATTAACTGAGGGTGGATGGAGCCACCGAGCCGTGCTACTTCTTTGTGAGTTGGAGTAATAAAGATCCCTTGCATCGTTTCCAAGCACAGATAGTGGAAGAGGGTATTCTCAGGACCAGATGTCAACCTTGAAAAATAGGAGAACCCATTTAATATTAAAATAATTTTGAAAGAAATTTCAGTTAAATAACACACAGTTTTGTTTCTTAAGACAGAATTGTTTTTCTAGTAACTACAATAGAGTACAAAAATTACTACAGAAATTCAAAAGGTGCCTATTTCTACAGTAAGGAAATCCTGCTAGTTTCAAACCAAAAAACTGTGGTACTAGTTAGGTATTGCACTTGTGTTCTCAAAAATTCTCCCTAAAAAAGGAAAGGAGAAATAAAAGCTTTAGGGGAGGGGGGTGGGAAGGAAAGCTTTCTTCAGAGCTCAAAAAAACACCAGTACAGACTGTGCTGTCTCAAGCAACAGGTAAGAACTGGGAAGATCACGGCTTCTTTGTCCTTTGTACAGCTACCTATAGATACCAGGGAGGCACAAGGTGTATGTGTGGTCCAAAAACTTTTTTATTTGAACTTCTAAGCTCACATATATGTGGGACATGTGCAAACATTCTACTGACATATTCTTGAGAAACAGTCATCTTTTCTAATTAAACTTTCAATTTAAGCTTCACTTTTGAGAATCCTTGCATGGCAAAGTTTTGGTTGGAATAAAATTATGCAGGAACTTCTGACCTGTGCATATTCAAAAACTGATCCAAGTGTGACCTTAAAAATGAAGTACTTAATAAAAAATAATTTCTTACTTGATAGTGTTGAAAAGTTCTGTATCCTTCTCTGAAAGGTTCTTTTTGAGGTTTCCTAGATGAAATGGATTTGGTAGGGTGTGTTTTTTTCTAGTGGCCTGAAAAACAAGCAGATAGATGAACAGAGAAAACATGGTTACAGAAAGCACAGAATCAAACCAACAAATCACCTACTTAGAAGAAAATAATGCAGCATTTTTGAAAGGCCCAAACAGTTTCATCAACTCATATAAATGTATTTTATAGCCTACTATAGACTAAAACGGGCTAGAAGCAGTTGTGTAACTGTAGAGCAAATTGTTCTGATAACTTATGTTTACACCATTATTATTTTGGGGATATTCTCCAATTATTTCTGCTGATTCCAATGCAGATGTGTTCACTTTAACCATGTGGAAAAAACCAAATATTTACAAGCAATGATAAATTTAAAAAAATGTGATGGCTCTGACGCTGACTCAAAGCTTCCCAGGGCAACAGACATATTTTCTACTGAATTCAGGGGCTTTTAGATTTTTTTCTTTTATAGTATGCTTTAAAAAAAAAATAAAATTAAAAGTTACTGAGTGAGTTTTTAAAGAAATACCACCTCCCCCAAGCCCAGCAGAACCTTATCAATTCTCTTTGTTCTCAGACCTGATCCACTACAGATTGTGGATTACTGCTTTCATCTTCTGCAGGACCTTCATTCCCATGGCCAGGTCCTCCACTGTTTCTTGTAGGGCTTGGCTTACGGGTCGTTACGGAGGAGTCACCAAACAGGGTCCTTTTGCTTGCTGGAGTGGTTATTGATTTGGAAGTATTCTGTAGCTTACTTAGGATGGGTGAGGTGGTCAAGCTCTCCAGTTTTTCACGTGTTGCAGGAAGGAACCAGTCAGCACAAGATAACGGTGGAACGGAAGGAGACTCCAGCCTTTCCTCTATGCTGGCATCTATTCCTTCCAGTTGAAGTATAGTGGCTTTGACCTGATCTACATATATACAGTCTGGTCCTGGATTCCCAATAGCTTTTGATGCACAGCCTCCTGCCTCGAGCAGGACACACAGCATGAAGTGTCTCTGTAAACATGGAGGTAGCAACATTAGGCTGTGGTTTAATATACAATACATGCTGTATTCTATTTATGTCTCATCTTGGGCACTTGGGCAAAATACAGCACTACAGTCAACATTTCTTCCTCATCTCCAGAGAAGTTACTTTTTTCCTAATCAAACCACATCCAAGGAGGTCTTTCTGTTGTCATGTTATTTAAGTTAATCATGCAAATGTAAAAGCTATCATTTACAAACTCAGTAGTTGTTTGCTTTAAAAAATTCTACATTTAAAAAAAGCCAACCACGTTTCTGAAATGAGTTGCCTGAAAATACAAGATCATGAAAATAAAACCATTTTCAACTGAGTGGAGAGACATAAAAGAGAATTTATACTTAAACTTACAGGTTTTACAAATGTATAAAAAATGCTACTATCTGAAAATTCTATCCCATGAAACTGCTATAATAGGAATATTTTGAAAAATTAATAAATAAAATGCATGGAAATTGTTGATCTTCCTGCACAACAGACACCACACAACAGCAAAACAGAGCATCAGAGAACAGGCATACAAGGTTAACTTACCAAGCCAACTATCAGTAAAAAGTATCTTGCCTCAGGTTCGCTGTACCCTGTAAAACTTGAATCTTCACGTGGCTGGATGTGATGATGTGGAAACACTTCCCGCCATATCACTAACTGACCAATCCTCTGCTCTGCTGCCAAGGGTAACAGACAATAGTGCCGACAGTATAAACCTATATCAATCAGATCTTCCTTTGGCAAGTGATTACCAATCAAGTAACCCTTCATTAAACACAGAAAAGGAAGTGTATTCAGTAAGAAATACAGCACCATCACTTTTCACTTCAGAGTAGTTTTCATATAGACACATCCATGCTCCACATGCATCGAGATGGTAAGCTGTCTAGCCAGAGACTTTTTGGTATACAGGTGTACAACAAATAACACCGAGTTTTTACACCACATCTGAAGAATTAAAATACTGAAACATAAACAAATGAAACATCGGTGTATGTGCAAGTTATCAAAGGCAAGCTGGGAAATGCATGGCGTTAACAGCTTGCAAAACAGAATTAATGTGCTTTAATTCTCATTTCCTGCCTACCAAAAACACTGAGCTTTCACTGGAATTAATAAAACTTCCCAAGAAGAGACATAGCACAGCAGTGTTTCTAGCACTAAGGGCATTACAGTTTAAGTGCTGTCATGGTAGATACTGTGCAGGTACAGCTTAGTCACAACACTGCCAGCATAAACAACAATTGCATGATAAAATCCTTAAAATGTAAGTTTCCTTAAAGCAAAGGCTGCTATATTCCTCTTTCTTTATACTGTCAATTACACCATCTACATTTAATAAATATAAATAAATTTACAAATGAGGCCAAAGTGAAAAAGCTGTCCATCCAATTTCTCAAGCATTTGATTTAAAGACAGATTAAAGATTGATCACCTGTTCTCTTTACTAAAAAATGTCAATGAACAAAAAAATTCCTATTAGAATATCATACAGTCTCACTTGAATTGACTCTTACTACTTTCTTATTACTGTCTCTCTTCAATCTTTGGATCATATGCAACAAAATTCCCATGAGAACTTCAAACAACTATTTTGTTCTTTCTGATCACATAGTACCTATAACTTCCCAACATCAGCTTTTTCTGTTACAGCGTTCAAGTTTTAGGTCTGTTATTAGAAATGCACGTCTAAAGCAATCATATATTTTTTCATATTTATGAGGTTCTGCAAAGAGTTAGATTTTCAGATGCATTTTCCTAATTTTTAGGCTTTAATCATTAAAACTACCTTGTAGAAGAGACAAGAGCCCATAATCACATATAATCTTCTCATGTCATAATAATCTTCAGACTGTAGGGGAAAAAAGCATGGGATAATTTTCAATTCAGAAATTTTATTTAATTTACCAAATGCAAGTCAACCAATTCCAGTTAATTGTAATTGTAATCAATATCTTATTTAATACTTTCATTTTTGACCACTTCTTATTATCAGTATGGCAGTTAATATTGAACAGTTAATTGAAATACCAAGTTTTTGGCCTCCAATATTGATTTTCGTGTCACTGCAATTTTCTCTAACAATTTTCAGCTCAAAATAACAGATTTCCTACTTAGTTCTTACCTGTCCATAAACTGTTTTTGTTAGGATGTGCTAATTCTCAGAGTTTTTAACAGCAAAGTAGCTGAAGCATAACTATTGACACCAGAGGCCCTCCTAGAGTAGTAGAACTTCAAAGTTAAAGCATTTTTTTCAGTATTTGACTTTTTACCCAAAATACACCCATTCTTCGATCTTTTAGTTTAGATGCCCAGTGCTCCCAGATTAGTAACACCATCTTTAGTTTGATATAGTGTATTTTAAATTAAGTGGGTACAATCAATTTCTGTGCAGTAAACTACAACTTAAAAGCAGTGCTTTCTGTAAATAATCATCCAGGTTGTTTAGTACAGTGATTTTTTGTTTTCATTCTTTGGCAAGGTGAACTATATGTCTGCCTACCTTGTATTTTAGGTTTTAAGAATTGTTAAGTATCTTTTGGAATAAAGAATATGTGTGTCTGAAATTCTTATGCTAAACATGTGATCAAATAAGTTCTCTTTATGCTCAGTTATATCTATAAAGAACATAATTTTAAAGTAACTCCTCTGGAACATGAATTTAAGAAAGCTCTTTCATTAGAAAGTAAAACTGAAATTTCAGTAGGTTTACACCTCACTGTCCTATATAGCACAGTAAACAGCATGCACAGTAAGTGATACTTCAGGAATTACTGTCTTCTCCTTTAACAGTATTAAAAATATGCATAGCTTGTAATTGCTTTCTGTAAAATGGAAAATTAAGTTCTCAGTGCTCCATAGAAGTTTTCAGGTTTATTCACAATTGCTTAGGAAGGAGACAGTTACCTATATAAAAAAAGAAACGTAACAACAATCAGCTATGTAGAAATTAGAGTGTCCTTGTAGACACTCCACGGACATAAATCATAGTAAATGACAGGTTTTCAGTGACTAAGCCTGTAGGACTGTAACAGTTTTAGTGTTAACCACAGAAAGAAATTCAGGATAAACAGAATGGGTAAAACTGGGCTCTCTTCAACAAGAATAATACAGTACACCTTTGCTTTGACTCCCATGTGATTAAAAAAAAGTGGGTGAGTTTGGAATTAGTGCTTTTTTAAACTAGTGAATATGACACTGAGGCAAAGAGATACTGTGCAGTGCAAACAATAAAAATAAAATGTTTACCAGCTCTGCAAAGTCAGCTGCTTCCAGATCACTCAGTGCTGTGTCAATTTCCATCTGAAATATTGAAACAGGACATTGTAAGAGGGATTTCCAACACATTAACTTCCAATAATAGCAAAGTTCACTCTATCTTGCTAGTCTCAGAAGGTTGGGATTTGCAGGTACACAGTGAAAGGACAAAAACTGCACATACTTTTCAGTAGTAATATCACATATCAAGAACGCCTCAATTCATCGGATTAAAGAAAAATCCTTCTTAATTGCTGTGTATTTCCCTCTTCTTTGAAACTGTAAAATTTCTCTGCTTGTGTGGCTGCTGAACCCACTCTGTTCAGTACAAAGGAGATGTCACTCAAATTCAGTGGGCTTTAAATATAAAGTCTAGAGACTACCCCTTGAAAGCCAGAGACAACTGAAGTCTGGCAAGCTATTGTATCCAACTGAGTTATTAGAAAAATCTTTTTCACAATGGATTTAGTTTTGTCTCTATGGAAATTGCCAAAACTTTCTCACACTTTATCTTTGTTCTACTGAAACTGCTTTAAACTTGCTTAGTTCTCTAACTGTTGGTTAATGTAAGTTTTACTAAAAATACTTCCCTTTAAAGAACACAGTACTAGCCACTCAAGTTCATGACATAAATGTGCTACTTAATTAACAGAACCTAAAACCCATCATTACAAACTTCTTGAGCTGTATTAACAGTCTGCCTCTAATTGAAATACAGCCAAGTTTTCAAACAGAGAAATGTCAGCAAGGCTGTTGGCAGTCGACAGCTAAGCAGTCACTCAGCCTTTCCCCAGTTAAAATTTCAATGGCTTTCTGCCCAACGAAGAACTGACATTTTCAGTATTATATTCCTTATAGAATATAAAGATCTTCACCAAAACTTAACTGGAAATTTTGTGTTCTGCAACAACAGATTTTTGCTGGAAAACATGGGTGATCTCAGACAATTTTGGAAAGTGATGTCATATCATAAACTACTTTGTTTTATAAATCCCTTTAAAACCTACAATTTTACAAGAGAAACAACGTTTAGTTCCTTGAGTGAGGCCGCATTTCATTAAATACCTGCAGTGTCGATATTCTCTGTTTGAGCTACTCCTTTCACTTCAGGTTCTGCTCATAGTTAACACAGATAAAGCAACAGGAGCCCTAAGAAATCACTCATCTAATACTGAAGTAAACAGCTGAAGTTGAACACTTGAATTACTATGGAAGTGCCAGATTTGCCCAATTAAACAATAGGAAGAGTTCAGGATTAGCACCTCAACTGTAGTCATTTCTATCACAGCTCTAAAAGAGGGCGAGATGGATGCTATCCCACATCTCTACAAATTCAATAAAGTGAAGAAGCCTCATTTTGCCTCACTTTAGCCTTATTTTGCCACGAGGCTAAAAACCTAATTACAAAAAAAAAAAAAAAGCCTCTAGATGATTAAAATAAGAAACATTAAGAAAACCTACAAGGCCATAACAACTATCAATCCTGATGAGATTACAGAAATTGGAAGAAAAAAAGCCAGGAAAAGAGTCAGGGTACTTATAAATATCTTCAGCCTTGCTTAAAAACCAGAGAAACTTAAAAGCAATCATTTCATGATCACCATGTCTTGAAAGTACACATTGATTTCTGTACTTCCAGTAGAATTGAAAATAAAGCAGCAAACTGCACCTAGCAAGATCCAGTTATCTACACCTGAACCTACAGTTAGATCAAAGCCTGTTGTAGCAACGCTTTACATGGAACACATAACCCTTAGGCAGTGATGCTAAATCACTTTATAACAAACAGTAACACAAAAACAGAGAAAATAATTGGAAACTACAAGCCCTTTGAAGGAGTAAGGGAAGTCTTCTGGTTTGTTTCTAAATAAATTCACACAGCTGTGTTATCAAAAAATACCTTTGATACCATAAATAAAAAAATATCCACAGGAGCTAAAAAAAAAAATAAAAAATTGAAAGATGATCTGGATACAAAACAGAAAAAAAAAAATCATATGAGGAAAAAACATTTTAGAGGAACTTTCTGTACATAAGCCACAATTATCAGCTTCTGTCCTAAATGTAATTTCATAAAAGTTTTTCCCTACATTCTCTGAAGACTGTATCTTGTTCACTTTGCAGAACTTACCACACTGATAAAAAGTATTAAAATAAGTTTATCTGCCAACTACTGTACAACATGGCTAGGACTTGCTTATCTACTTAGAGCCAAACTATGCTGGAACTGTATTATAGAGTCTGCAACCCAGTAAGACAAAGTTTATCAGTTGCAACCCTTGCTGCAGACTTCATTTTGTATAATTCAAACAATTTTTGTCTTCTGTAATTCAAATGAGTACATAATTCCAAATACCACTATAAATTTCTGAATAAATGATATATGTGTGGGTCTTGCAACTCCACAACTGAAATCCCCTTGGGATTGTTCTCTCTTGTACAAAAATCATTACAATTGTTACAAATTGGAGAAATATCATCTTTATGTGTTTTGGTCTAATAACATCAATTACATAGAAAAACCACTTCAGAGAAGACTTGGCAGGGATTATGCATCACACATATATAAAACCTAGTATTTTTATTTTAAAAGTATTACTTTACCAATAATAATCCTAATGATCCCTATTTTAACTTCCTAAAGTAATGAAAATAAGGTTTCAGACTGAAAGCTATAAAGCTATTTTCTGTGATCTAGTTTTTGTTTTGCTAGTGCTTAAAGCACAACTCAGTTTCTAATTGGGAGGTAACCAGACACAGTGACACGGTGCAGAAAAGCTGTACCTGCATAGTGTCAAATAAATGATGTATGGATATTTATTTTGATTCTTCAACAGCCATTTATAACTCTCCTAAATTACAAGTTACATTTGGCTTCTGGAATAATATTTTCTACCTGGAAAAAAGTGGTCAAAATCAAACATAAAGCTACATACTGAGGGATGTTTTCCCTACTGCACATGCTAGTTGTTAGAGGGGTGTGTGTGTATATATATATATATTTTAAATAAAGTTTAATTCCTTTATCATCACGTTCTCTTGCTAGATAACTCTAAAGTCACCAACCTACATTCAAAATAGCAACCTATTTCCTGAGGGAATGACTTCTTAGTTCCAAACTGAAATAAGGGATCCCATAGAAAAAGGATGGTCTGGAATGGGCAAAGCACTTAGGTAAATTACACAGTAACAGCAGAAGATACTGCATCGATCTTCTGGCCTCTGATACACAAGTTCTTCTAGAGAGATCTGAAAGTGGAATTACCTTGACTTCCTGAGGCAGCGTCAGCCAGCGCAAGCCTGGGAGATTGTCTAAGAATAAGGCACTGCAGGTATCGTAGTGTTGAGCGCTCGGGCTGGCATTTGACTTGAGTCTTGCAGGCTGAATTGCACGCTGGAAGAACAGGTTGAAAAAATGGTCCAGGCGAGAAACATTTTCCACCTGGCAAAAAGCACTGAACAAACATGAACTCCAAGTTAGAATAACATCGAGAAACTTGTAGCTTGTTTATATAACCCTCTGTGCTATAAAAGTCTCTTTACAGCTTGATAGTGCTTTTTTTTAACATGAATTTTACACATGAAAAGAACCCCTAGGCTAATATCCAGGCAGTACCTACAAACAAAGAAAAACTGAAGCACTGTAGTATTTTAGTAGATGTCTTAGAGCAACTTAAGATGAGACAATGATCAGCTTCATCCTTTTGGAAATTAAGATTATTCTTTTTCTTTATTTTAGTAATTTATTTAACTATTTTGAGTGTTTTACAGATCTTCTTATTTTCTTCAGATAATACAAAAAACCATTCTGCTATTCCAAATGGTCTCCTATGCTTCTATCAAAATCAAGTACCTTACCCCTCACTTTCAAAGCTAAGCTTTTTCTGAGATACATATAAATAGTTGCAGGTATTAGAAGTAGAAGTTGCTCCTTGTCATGAAAGGCCATAAAAAACCTCATAAGAAAAAGCTAAGGCCTGACATTTTGTGAGATTGTTCTTTCTAGAAACTTCTATGCTGTTTAACACAGAAAAATGAATACAGATATTCGGCTTTTCTCCATGGCATATACACTTTAACCATGAATTGAATGCAAGCATATGAATAGCCTACCTTGGTATTTTTAATTAGGTTACAGTCAGACTGAAAATTTTCTGGGTCATTTCCAAATGCAGAGAAAGACAGTCACACTGCCAAATAAAGTTGAGAAGTCTGGAGTGTTTACTTTATTAAAAATATAACACTGATTCACATGTCCATTTTACAGACAGTGCTTTAACACAAAGGATAACATTTGCACAGTGCTGTCGACATCCACAGTGACTTAAGACTATGTGAATGATGTAACCTAATCAAGAACAAAACTTTCTGAAGTAACAAAGACTGTTTAAAAGGGTCTCACTAGTGTTAAGACTAAACAAAAAGGCAGAAAGAACAGAATCCTGTTTTATTTGTAGTTGATGATCTGTGACTTACAGTCACTTTGAGTGACTGTAAAAGAACATGCAAAGAAATTTCAAGTAAACATTAAAAATGAATGTTAGTAGCTGTCTTTTTCAGTGAGCATCAATGAAAAATTAGTGACTGAAAAGAAAATACTTCTGAAAGAACTCACCTGTCTAAAGAACCGTACATAAACGTCAAGGTCCTGACAACGTCTTCAATCATGTTCCTCAGCTGAGGAAGTGGCACACTAGAAAATAAAATTCAAACATACACCTATGTTCATAACATCTTTAATAAGAATAAGGACAGGCATCTTCTGAAGAGCTCTATTCTGAACTAGTCATATAGTACAAACAAAAAAATTCTTAATTGGATTGTATGAGAGATTTCCTTCCAGCGACTTCACCAGGATGACACAGAGGATTAAAGCTAGGGGGGGAAAGGAGAAGTCCTCCTAGAACACATAAATATGCAATATTACTGCTGTTATTCAGTAGTCTCTAATCAGGATGTTACTTTATCAAACACTGAAAATTACTGTTTTCCAGCCTACATGTATTTCTGAGATCTAATGAGACCTTATTCCCTTTAGAGGAAATGAAAAAACCGTAACAATGGGTATGTGAAAGATGTGAATAAGTCAATCAAAAAATGGAATAACAGGTATAGAAACTAATTATAGTGAAAAGAGTACATTGTAAGCCCTCCCTTTCTTGCTTTTTTGATAGGAGAAGAGTAAAATTTGAGGACACAAAATAAAAGGAAAACAAAACATTTTATTTGAAACTCACTTTTCTTCAGGAAGGCCAATTACAAGCAACTTGTCAGATTCTTTCCAGTAAACAACTTGAACTAGTTTTCCACATAAGAAAAGAGAGGAACTAGAAACATAAAACCAGAAGGACTTTTGTTAACACTGGGAAGTTATAAAATACCACCATTATAAGCCAGAATGATTTACATTTATTTTATATGTAAAGTCTTATGCTCATGTATTATCACATGCATGCAATTGGGCCTGGTAATTACCTTAATTATTACAGGAATCAAAGACTCTCTGATTTCTACTCCAAACAGTTCACATCAGCAGTAACAACGTTTTCAAGTATACAAATGTAAAGGATGAACAACCGCCAGTAAAGCGCCACAGTCATCTTCTGAATGATTCAGATGCTCTTTAAAGGTCTTCCTGGCATATACCTACCTAGCTTCTAACACAATCACCTTCGAAAATGAATGCCATTTGGGATCACAGAGAGGTAACCAGAGGTACTAATGAAGGCTCTGAACACACCAGTCACTTACAAAATCATTTAAAAAGACTCCACACGTTTCGAAAAAAGCCCAAGAGGTGCTTGAACGTATCACTTGAGTGATAAAACATAACCTGGAACTCTCACGCTATCTCCTTGTATAGAAGATTGCTCTACAAAGCTCAGCAATCCCCGAAAGTCACAGACAGCTTTCATTTGAACCATAAATTAGAACAGGATTAGAACATGAAACAGAATAAGACCCAATGTTCTAATGAGCAGTGAACCATACATTACACACCAGATTATCAGATTAAATGTACAGGTTGCTGCTAAAACTAAGGTCTGTAAAGAACTCAAACACTAAAATTTATAGCAAAGCCCCACATTTCTTACTATCATGTTCGAAGTTTTAAATAAAAACATAGCAGTGCTACAAAGTCAAAAAAGAGTTACTAGTGTAAGCTTGAAAAATTCAATAATTGAATTTGTAGGATATGGCTCCATGATTAACTTGCTTCACCGTTTCACTCAGACTGTAAAATTGATGGTACCAAATAAAACAATTGTGTCATTTCATTAGTTAATAAATACCCCAGTACTTCCACAGGCCACCAGAAAATTTGGATCCTTCATGTAATCAAAAGTGCTTCGAAACAAAACAAGTTATGTATTTACAGTACAGTTAACTACAAATAAATAAACATCCTCATCCCAAAAGAGACACAATACATGTGCAGACTCAGTAATCATAATTTACTCTTCTGACAGAAGAGCTTCGTAGGAGAGCTGGGGATTATCTATTATATTTTTTGAAGAGATGGGTCAGTCCACAGAGACCAGCAGAAGTGTTTTTATATTTTTAGAACTTAAAAATGACAAATTGAGAACCTTAACAGGGAAGGTGAATCGACATTATCATGGATTTCCATATTGTTTTTCTGATGATACCACAGGTATAGATCATCAAGCAATGGACTGATTTGTCTTTTGGATGTGTTTGAAAATCCAGACATGTCCAAAAATGCTTCTATATGGGAGAATTTCCATTAATAATGCATAGGCATTTAAGAGGAGTTAATATACATCAGTGCTAATTAATGTGGCATTGTATTAAAACACTGGTATATGTGAAAGATCAAAAGCCTGTGTCTGGTAACTGCTGCTAAGGAGTCAAACCACGTCCCTATTGGTTGCTAAATCAGTAACATGACTTTTAGTAACTTATTAACTAGAAGGTTATGAGCATGGTTAAAGCACAGTTCAAACTTCTTACTCACAATAGCAGGATACCAACAAGTCTGAGAAAAAAAAAATAAAAATGACACAAATGTAAACAAAAGTAAGTTAACCAGTATTCGTTTTCTGGTAAGCAAAAATATTCAAAAGCACTTCAAGAACTCCTTTTATGGAAAAAATTATCAGTGGAAACCCCATCTTAACTATATTAAACAGGCTTTTTGCCTTTGACTTGTTCCTTATTATTGTGAATGCTGTTCACTACCACTTACGCTCTCTATTCTTGGGCCTAAAATCCCACTTATATTTGGCTTTTTTACACCACTCCAGGTCTTTTGTCTGACACACGAGGCACTGATGTGCAGAAGAGAATCTTGCCTGAGACTCCAAGAGATGGAAACTCATATACTGATTCTCAATGGGCAGAAGTGTGAAACTGAAAAGTGGGACCTGCTATCACTTCTAATTATTCCATCAGAAAATAATCTACCTTTAAATATTCAATAATCTCTTTACATATCTCCACCACCCCTACATCACTCCAATAACTCAGGAGTCATTTTTATTAGACTTCTGACTAGGAGTCCTGATCTGTGGATATAAAAATCTTTCAGGTGTTGCAAGTTGAATGTGAAATAAAATGAATCTAAAAGTAGCAGGCACTTACGAATTTAACTGAATTACAGTTTAACCTTTAATTTATTAATTTTTTTTTTTTTTAATTGATTGAAGCTGTTGTGGAATTTCCAGTGTGCCATAGCACAGTGCCACAGAATCCCAGTTTAGAAAAGGATGTTTTAAGAGATCTAAGAAGGGATCTAAAAACAATTTAACTTAACTAAAAACCCTAGTCATTGCCACCCATGACAAAGAAATTCCCCCAAATCAGTGTACGTCCAGGCTGAGCAGTCCAACTTCAAGCATGCTGCTGTAGTTAAAACATTCCTGTCTAACAGGCAAAGTCACTCTTGTTTTATCTAGAACTTGATGCATGACCCATGTGTGTTTTTCTGTACACTTACGTATAAAATAATAACAGCAGTAATATATTACATTTCAAATACTTTTACCTGATAATCTGGGTACCAGTAACACTTTCCAGTATGTCAGATAGTGTGAGAAATATTCCTCTCACACTTTTCAGTTTTTGGGATGCTTCTGATATGGGGTACTGATAAAGAATTTCTTGCTGTGAAGAAAGTTATCTGTTAGTTAAGCAAAGCAAAACCAAAACCATAAAAAAACCCCCAAAACCCACTGAAAACTTAATAACAAATATTTTTCCTGGTCTAATTTTTGTTTAAAAATTTAAACATGAAAGCTTTTATCACATGCTTTCACATGGTATTAAAACAAGCAGTGGTCTGCATGGGCATACTGGAAAGTTCTAAAATGCACATAAATGTTTCTGACAATTTTAACTTTTCTATTTTATAGAAAAGTAGGACTTAATTAGAATGATGATTATATGGAGAAACATAAAATGAAAATCAGTATGGCCACTGCATTTTCCAGCTTAAAGTACACTTAATAGATCTGATTCCAAGAGATAGCTAATATTTGTCTGGTTCTTTCAATATTGGAGCCCTAAATCATCAAACATACAGTTCTTTAAAATCAACAATAAGAATTATAAAAACTCCAATCTCTCTCTGTAACCCTACCTAACTGCTTTACATGTAGAGCACAAAATATAATTGATGTGTATACTCAAATTACATATACACCATTAACAATTTTATCACTAAACCTCTGATCATCTCTGTCAGCATACTCTTAAAAGACGTCATCTTGAAACTGAATATCAGTAAAGATAAATATTTGTGACAATTTCCTTTTTTTTAACCAGTTCTTTAAAATAAATGTTATATGTAAGCATTTAAAAATGATATTATTTCAGCAACCATAACAATATAGTAATAAGCAAACATAGAACTCTGCACATTTATTGCTTTTTGCCAAATCATGATGGGCCAGAAATAATGTGTGTAAGATTAAGCATATCCAATGGAAAGAGCAAACTAAATTATCTTTCTACACAAACAAAAGAAACACAGACATGATTAACTTTCCTATTTATATCACTAAAGTACATCCAGCTGGTGCCAATACTTATTAGAAAATTTTCCTTCCTCAAGATTAAAAGAATCTAAAGTTTCATTACAGAAGGGCCTGGCAAACTCTTCATTCTTATCCAGTTTAATTAGCTCTATTTTCAAATGCTCATTAGTGACAAGGATTTTTTCTTTCTTGAATCAATCTCTCAGCTGGAATAAAACTGCCATTTTCTAATTACAGCAATACAAAGGGCTAGAAAGAGCCTTTTTCCTCCTCACTATGAGCCAGGGCCTTCACACCAAATTCATTGGAGAATTATCTGCACACTTTCCCAGGGAAAGAAAAGAAAACTGTAACAAAAGGTCATAGCTGCATATTATATATGTATTAATGAGTTAGCAAGGTTCAGCACACATCACCATGCAAGATCAGCTGTCTTCAAAGCAAGGTGAAAGTTCATAGGCCAAGGACAATGGAATTAATAAATGAGAAGTAGCTCATTTCTTTCAAAGTGTTAACCCTCCCTCAACTCAAAAAAACTCAAACCTGGACAAAATATCTAAACTAATGGCTTATCTAACAGCTTCCCTTTTTAATTTTTATTTTACCAATTTCTCAGACTGAGCCTAAATAACATTAAAAAAAACCCAATAGTGCAGTAATGACAACTTGAGAAATGGCTACAAGAAATTGTGTCAAAATGGTCCTGACCAGCTAAAAAACCTCCTATAATCTTCAAACACAGTACCCTGACAATAGATGCTTTAAGCTGCATCTTACATCAGATTAACAAAAAACCAACAGATGAAAAGACAACTATGAATTCTTAAAAGACGAATTCAGAAATTATAAAACCAGAGAGAAATGGTACAGGAAGTACAAGTCAGTGCCTGTATGAATCCAGCTATTTCAACAGCTGCCCAGTAACATCTACTCTGCAAGTATGCTAAGCACATGCTGCCAGTCACACTATAACGGAGGAGGAACAGGAACTTAACTCCTTTTAAAGCACAGTGTTGCCAAAATGAATTCAAACACAAAGATGTTACAGTGTATGCTGGGACAAATAACCTATTTTAGAATCTTAATACCGACCTTGAACTAAAAACATAAATAAGAGAAGATCAGCCTTACTCACTGAAATCATTATCATGTGGTCACTCCCCACATGCATGCACACATGCTATGTTATTTCTAATACTTTCCTTTACAGCTGATCTTTGTAGATAGAGTTTACCAGTCTTAGAGCTCATTAATTCCATCTTTGGGTGGAATAATTAGTTATTAGTTCTAGTTGCCATTGTTTACATGGATGTGATCTGCATACCATGCCTCCTTTGGATATGAGTAAAGAAGCTTAGTAAAGGATCATTATATTTTTATTATGCAATATGACATAGCTGTATAATATATATTAATTGTGTAATATAGATATTAGCAGTGCTAATCTGAAGTACTACTGCAGACTAGATCTGGAACAGTATATCTGTAGGATAAATGTCACTGCCAAATGAAATTAAAGACAAATGTCTTGAAGAAGGCAACATTCTTTTGTTAGGAAATGTTATAAAAAGCTTGATTAGACCAGCAAAGCATCTCTCAGTATTAGGTACTATTTGTGGCTGTATAACTGCCAAGACTTCGCAGGAAACAATTCTTCCCTGGTATAATGGGAGAACAAGCACATTACAATCCCTCTTTTACCTCTACTCAATATTCAGGGTTAATCCTGTTTCTTGGGAGAGTGTAAAGAAATAGTGAGGCAAGAAAGCAGTACTCCATTTCCTCTGGAGTGCAGGAATTGCAATTAGGCATTTGCATATCTATTCATCTACCAACAGCAGAGCCAGAAGTCCTGAAATAATTAAAAAAAAAATATTTCATAAAGTTTGTGACCAAGAAAACACTGTTTTTTAAGTCTACAGCAATTGTCCATAGCTGTTCTATCCACATAATGCAGCTTGGACTACAGATTTAGAATTGAAATAAAAAAGAACCATTTGCAATGTGTAAATAAACTTTGATAAAGCATCTTAAGTTTTTTAAATTTACAGTTAAATGAGAGCTCTTTTCATTTTTATTACAGGGAAATATCAAAACAGAAAAATACTGCAGTATCATATGTTTTAATGGAAGCAGTCTCTGGGTGGGAAAAAGAGCACTGAATGACCTTGTCTAGTTGCAATGCTATTAAAAAAAGAAAAAAAAAATTCCAAGAGACACTTGTATAAACTAATTTCTGCTGAAGGTACCTCCCATGAAAAAAATGTAGTCTCTTCAACAGGACTGGAAAGAACTGCAAACCAAAGCTTACAGTGTTAGTATCTTGCTGTAATGCACAATGAAGCACATACATTACCTTAATAACATTATGTAAAAAGAGCATGATTTATATTGCAAAGTGCTACAGAATTATGAAGTAGTGGATTTATTGTTGCCTAATAAGCCTGAATTATACACACTCCTGTCCATCCTGTCCTCTGCACAAGGCAGGCATCTTTCAGAAAACTGTAACAAAGACAATGTCATGCTGAGTATGTACAAAAGGGCTGACAAAAGAGCTGAGTTAAAGTTGCACAAGTAGCCATAAATCTGTCATTTCATAACTTTCAAGCACCTGACTTTGCAAACTTCTCAACATTTTTACATGATATTATGATAGGCTTCTCCTCCCCAGCCCTGTCTCTAGAAAATAAAATTAAACTCTATTATGTGTAGTTGTAACACTGACACATCACCAGCAGAGCAATACAGACTTCTATCAGCTGAAAAACAGTATCAAAGAAATAAAGACATCTCAGAGAAGGGATGGAGCATGGACAGGATCTAAGAATTAATTCCAGGAGAGAGAAAGCAAAACGTCTTTCTTCTGCTCCCCACTGCATCACCGTCCCACCATCCCAGTCCCTGGGGACCGGCAAAACTTGTTTGATATAATACAGATCACTGGGGCACTATGCTAAATCTAAGGAGAATTTACAGAAGGGGAGAAGACTCTTTTTTCCAAATGTCTGCTCCTAAAAAACCCACTTGGTCCATTTGTCCTTTTCAGATGAGGCAAGAGGCCAAGCTCAGCCCTCCACACTGTTCCCTGCATTCTGAGTTGAGTATTTGTAGCTATGGCTACACCATGAACAACACCTACACAAACTTACAACGGGTCATATGTACACTGGCAAAATTTTTCTGAGGAACACAAAAAGAAAAGAGCTGTGAAAGGAAGGAAAAGTACTTCAGTAGCTTAAAAATGTTGCCCAAGCAAGATCAACAGTTGATTTCAAACAGCAGACAGAACAGGCACATTAGCATTTCAAAACAGGAGGGGCTAGACAGATGATGTATGCAGACTGCCAACAGCTCCTGCTGGGGAAAATCTTTTTGACTAGGCAGCTTTCATAGTTCAAGTTTGAGAAGCGTATTGAAAACATCACAGTGAGCATCTGAGAGACAGTAACAAACTTCTGAATTTATCTCCTCTTTGTCTGTTAACACCTCTTCTAAGCCTGCTCTTCATGTAAAGACATCCAGCATAGCTGAAGTGATTTCAAGTCCAATTAGTTTGTCAGCAGCGACACTAACTTTTTCCCCCCCTGGAATTTCAAGCCTTATTTCTGTCAAAACGGACACTTTATAGACTACACAAAATTATTAGCAATGTTGGGTTTGTGAGGTTTTTTTTTTGTCGTTGCTGTTTGGTTTTTTTTTTTACATCAAAAGGCACAGCAGTTGCTGTTGTCAGTTGTTACCTTTCACCTTTATGTAGTTAACCTTTCACCTTTTATTTAGTTAACCACATACCTCATCCCCAGCTGTTTCAGAGTCCAGTTTCATTGTGAGGAACATCACAATATGAGGTGTGTCTTGCATAGCCTGTTGCAGGTCTGTACTCTCTTCTCCCCACAGGAGCCGAACCAGATTGTTCATACTTGACTGCGCCCGTTTATACCTTTGCTGAGAAGTTCCTTCAGGCTCAAATATCGATGTTTCAAATGTAAGTTTAACCTGTTAAGATAATTAATTATTGTGAAAACGAGGCTGTCTTTACAATTACATTGTAATACCAAATGAAATAGTTGCAGTTTGAGCCCTTTAAGAAATTAAGTTTTCTGAGCTTTACTGACAAAGATGTAAGCATTCAGAAATTCCTGCTGTTTCAAGAAAACCAATTGTACATTCAGCATTACGTAACCCTCTATCATTAAGGACAAAGCCAGTTATTACATGCTCTGTGACCCATGTGAGTAAGCATGTGGTTTGGTGTGTTTTCATATTTAATTCTTAAGGTTTTGAAAATGGAAAAATATACTTACTGCTCTGGGTTTGTTTGAACACAAAACCAATTACCATGCTTTAGAAACACATGCAATATTTGACTTCTTTCAAAGTGTCAGCACTTTCATAAGTATATATCCTCAAGGCTCTTTCATGAGCATTTCTTTGTTATTTTGAGTGCACTGACATGTACATTTGCACAGGAAAATCAAATTGCATTAGACTGCAGAAGTCTGTTAATTTCTAACACTCAGTAGCAATTCTTTCAATCTGCCAACATTTTCACTACGTTAACTTTTCTTCTTTTGTTTGAACTCTAAGGTCAGTAAATAAAGATTTTTGTTGCCATATGTAACAATTGTACACAACTATCAAGAAGCATAAAAATTGTTTACATCATTTGCTGCATCAACTTCAGAAGAAAAAAAAAAATCAAAGCACAAACAGAGCATTGTCTCTTAAAAAATAACTTAAAGTTTAGATGATCAAGCTTACTTTGTCAAAAAATTACATGATGTTTACTGTTCTTTATTTCCCCAAATAAAGTAAAACTCAGGAATTTTAGAATAAATGCATTTTTCCTGGCTCACAAGCAACACAAAATCCAAACTTAGCGTGGAAATATGTTTCACAATTTGCTTTACAGACATCCTTTTTATTAGCACTGCCTTACAAAAATTATATTTGTTAGTTGTTCCAGCATTGACAAAATGAATTTTTTTTGTGAATGAACACATATGAAAGAAGGCTGTGTGAGAAATACCTAGCTCTTGGCTGAGCATAAAATTGGAATTTCCAAGGAGAGTAAATTGATTTATTTTCTTGGATGATACTTTAGTTTTCATCATTGTTCAAAGTGACTGAAAATATATCTATTTGGACTAAGTAAGCACGCTCTCAGTTCCCTCTTTCATATGTTTTTGCTCAAGATTGTTTGTCTGCCTATTAACTGTGAAGTTCTAAACATAATGTATCACACCAAATCCTGCTTCTCTTTAAAGTCACTGGCAGTTTACCCTAATGACTGATGCAACAAAAAAAGGTTTGTATTTTCCCAGTTGCAATAAATTTGAAAAGCCCAAGCAGAGGAAATTTATACATTTAAATATAGATAATTTACATTTTCATCATTGTGTATGTGTATACACATAGTTAAAGAGAGGAGTGCCAGCCAGCAAGAAATAATGATGCTTTGTAACACCCACTGACTGTCAAATGAGATCAGAGAGAAGAGCCATCATCAGCTCTTCCAGCCACATTTATGTCACTGGCTGCCGCCTTCCCATCCCACTCTGCTCCCCCTCAACACTTCTCATTAATCTCTCCTCTCCTATTTTGGCTTCTCTCAGCTTTCTTCTATTCACATTCTCTGGAACAGCACTGCGCTCAATCCTCCTCTCCTGCCATGTGCTACCACTTTCTTTTCCGACAGTAACTCCTCCCTTGCTCTCTCCTCATCATTTCAGTTTCAAATCATTCCCCTGCACGTTAACAGGACTCAAGGAGCAGAAATGTCCAGCTAAGCAGCAGTGGCTTTTTCAGACCCAGTAACTTGATCATTCACAGTTTTATAAATGTATGTTTTATTCTCCAGTATTCTGACTCGTATTTTTTCATCACACCATCTGCATGTATTTCAGAGGATTTTCCTCATACCGTGTTTAACCTGCAGATTTACTCAAGGCTCAACAGTTTTCTCTTACCTTCTACTACATCTTGTCTGTGGACACTTATTTATGACACTTAGACTACAGCCTCTACACTAACGACACACAGATGTAATTCTTGCTGCAGACCATCTTTTAGTCTCTCAATGTAAAACAAAAACCCAAACCAACTCAGCTTGACTTGTCTTGGAGACACAATCATACATCCCTCCAAGCAAGAGCTCAAAACAAATTGGGCCAAACAGAACTGGAACTCTCCCTCCTCCTGTAGGCATCCACGCTGGCTCTCACATCACTGGGCAATACCACACTGCTCAGATGCAAAGTCAATGCGTTTTGAGAAAGGTCTCTCTGCACAATTTGACTACAAGTTCCTTTCCAATTCTTCTTGCTTTTTATGACATTTTCTATTCCACTCTACGTTTGTCCAAGTGCTAGTCTATTTCCTGCCTTAAAAAACAAACAAAACTGTGAAAACAACCATCTAGGCTGGAAAACGCTGTAACAGAAAATGACCAAGAGACTACAGTTCTACATACCCTAAAAACCATTTTTTCTGTGGAGAAGAAATGAATCTTCATCTAGAGTAATGCACAGGATCTGATTGAATACGTGACTACTGAAGTATATCCTTTTGTAAATACTAACTATGAAATCTTTCACAACTTTAATTCCATTTCTCCTAAAGAAAATCAGTTCAATGCACAGAACACAGAAAAGAAAATTAAATGAAGAATGGGAAAAAGCACAGAAAATATTAGTATTCCCCTCCATAAATATATAGGATGACATTCTCAACACTTAAAACAGTTCTCAAAAATAATTTCATGAAACTGCAAGAAGGCACTGATGAAGGTGACAGTAACATCAAACTCTAAGGTACATAGATGGTGTTTTTTCCACTTAGGAAAGATGTGACAGAAGTGCAACATGACAGAGCTCTCCCAAGTCAATAATATGAAGAATAAGACATGGACAGTTAACTGCTCCTTATAACGTAGGAACGTGGGTTTATGAAATGCACCTAATTAGATGGCAGATTGAAAACTAACAAAAATGAACATAACACACAAATCAGTTATGTAAATCTCTGCCACAGGATGCTGTGGAGCTCAAAGGAATTTTAAGAGCTCAATTAAAAAAGGAGAAGGTACAAACCTGCAAGTCCCTAACTATTATAAACTGCTGGAAGCTGGAAAAGTGTGATGGGAAGGTCACTCTGTATTTAATTCATTTCTTAATAACCTTTACTTAAACATTTGCCAGTATAAAAACCAGAAAACGCAGCTGTTACACTGTTGGTCTGACCCAGAAAGGCCTACTTTCTGTTTATCTGCAAGAAAGCTGTCTGTCTTAGAATATGGATTTTATTATACAGAGCTGGTGGCGTTGCCTGCCTTTTAAGATTGCCTGCCATTTCCTGTTTAAGTCTCTGTTTTTCATGTGCTTATGGTTTGCACAACTTTAACTCAAAATTTGAGGCAGAAAATACTGAATATCTGCCTCAGGCTGAGTATTTTTAGGAAGTTTTGGGTAAAATGGTTCTGTAACTTCAGAGTGTCAGGGTAAGGAAAAGAATATTCTGTTAGTGTATCTTCCCCTTCCTGTCCTGCCTTCTGTGTCTGGTGGTGATAGGAAACAGCAACTATTTTGATTATAGAAATGTAAAATTGTATAGACTGCAGAATATAACTTTATCACACTACCTCAAGCATTGATTGAGGGGTGTGATTTGTCCTGTCACATTCAGTGACTGATACAGAACTTCTGAAGAGTATCCAATGCTTTAATCAGAATTGGGACTTCATCTTATTAAGTGATATGCAAGCACACAAATAGAAACAGTTCTGCCATTAAAAAAAGACAACTGATGTAGCATTTGGACTTACATTGCTCATAAATACACTAAACTAGCCCTTACGTACCTCAGTTTAGGAAAACTAAATTCTAGGCAAGGAAAACAAAATTCTGGAAATATAATAATGAGCCATGTCATGTCACATGCTGCAACTGAGAGAATCTAGGTAATTTGCTTTTGAAATGACTTCCAGTAGTTTTTAACATTGATTGCAGGTGAGCAGTGACTTTGCTTATGTAAATAACATATAACGATGGTAAAACGGCTTTAAACTGTATCTTTTTTGCTATTTTGCAATGCATGATGAATGAGAATGCTTGGGTAATAGCAGTCTTTATTACTAAATCTCAGAAACAACAACCCTCTGTTTCTTCAGCAGCATGAACACAGCTTTCTACACTGCAAAACCCCCAGAATTCTGTATTTATTCTCCACTGGTCTATTTCAGCAATCACTCTTCTGGCTTGACTCAAACTGCACAGTAAAAAAAAGGAATAATTGCACTTTAATAAAAGGTTTTGGAAAGGCAGCATAACAAACAGTTATACATTTCAAGTAATCACTGTCTATTTGACAGATGGACTGACAATGTAAATGTTAATGTTGCATTAGAAGTAACTACTATATAGAGGTTTGGATCACATTTTAGCAACAAGTAATACATATACTCTAATCTAGCAAGGATACAATTAAATAAACTATATAATCTCTGCTTTTTTAATCATTCTGTATTTAATAACAGTTACAGCAACTCCATATTTGGTCAAAGACAGGCAAGACAAGGTTTTTCTACCATGGAGCTCTGCCAGTACCTGACCACAACTCTGGTAGCTTAGGCAAGCTTCATACTGTCAGATATCTTGGAAAGCTTCCTAAACTGACATACCAGTACTCAATCTTACTGCAGTTACAGTTGTAGTTCTACAGGCACTTACACTGTGTAAGCTGCAAACAGAAGCATGTTTAACAAAACTTAAAATTTCCACTTCTTTTTATCTCTGGCCAGTAAAATATTTCTATTATTATCACTTCATCTATTCTACCTGAAGAAAAACTACCAAGAGGTTACAGACATATTGTAAGAGACACTCTAATTTTAACCTGCTACATCTCATATCTGTAAGTTGCAACTTTTACCTTGTCTTTCTGTCCACCAGGAAGTGGATATAAGCAGAGTAACTCAAAATACTTAATTTTACACTACTAACATTCTAGGTATTTAACACTCTCCTGGTTTAATTCTGAAATAGCGATCTAATTCTTTATGAGTTATAGTTCCAAAATTATTCAGCTAGAAGAGAAGATGTATGCCACAGGTTTTGGGGGAAGAGACATTATTGAGTCAGGTTTTTTTTGGGGGGGTCATATCAATTTTTATTACTGACTTCTATCAATCTTAATTACTATTCAGTTTTGAAAGATCTTTATTTATTCTAAAAGCTCTCAAATACTCAAGAACTTATTTTTCTATTTAAATATGAAAGCCGTATCAGTTTCTCCATTTAAATGGTTTTAAATATCTTTAATAGCACTATTTGTTAATTCTTTTTCCTCTCTTGTGGTTTGTGAATCTTTTATATTGATGAAGAGATAATTATTTTATTTAAGTGTTTCTGTAGCAATTATTACCATTTTAAGAACAGTAATAGAAAAGAAAAGCCACTACTATTCTGCAGTTGACATATTTATTTTTAAACTAGACATCAGTATGTTGCTTCATGCATGCTATTGCCAGATTGCACATCTCCAGCCCTACTACCCTCCAGGGCTGAGGCATCTCAACATTACATACCTTGTCCTTCATTTGCTGAGATCATAGTGTTCAAAATAACAACTCTCAAAACAACCATACTTCCATCTTTGCCCATAACTACAACTATTGCTGGTTAAATGTTTGTGCATGTCTCAAAGGGGTTACTTCCCTATATTCAACAAGGAGTAATTAATTCCAACGCAAGTGGTAAAAATAAATAAATAATAAACTTGTTTTCTGAGCAGGGAAAGTAATGAAACTTGATTTTCCACATATGTATGTACCAGTTTTCATAGAGAAACATGAACAGTCAGAATCCTGAAAGCATAGAATACTTTGATTTTCACACTGGGCAAAAAAAATCAGGTGTTATGGTTAGTTTAAACCTACAAGTATGCTGCTACCTGTTGCAAGTGCTTTCTGACTCTGATGAGAAACAGAAGATGTAACAGCTGGACTGTGCCCAATGTCCCTTGACAGGACATTGGCTTGAATCTCTTACTTGCACCTACCTATTCTCACAAAACTTAGCAGAATTAAACTCTGAAATTTCTACTCTACATTTCACTGAAGTCAACCAACGTGTTCAGAAATTACATGGGGAAGTGGTAAGAAAAAGATCACCTAAGTTCTGTTTCCTGGGGAAAAAAGCTAGAAACAATACTCATTTTCACAAAGGACATTTGGAATAAACATTCAACTACCGTACCTGCATGGGACCGGGAATACAAGACAAAACCCTTTCTATGTTTTCAGAATTCACATCAACATCATTTACAGCAACTAGAGCATCTCCTGGAGATAAAACAGACAAAAGCATGAGAAAGTTAGATGGCAATTACACCACAGTACAAAGCCAGTGTTTTGTTTTAAAAATGAATATGGCATTCAAACAATCATAAAGGTCTTTTTGTTACATTTAAGTCAATGGTTTCTACATGCAACATGTACTATGTTCAAAAACATGAGTCTATTGCCTCAGTGTTCTTAAGGCCTGACTGCCACACTTGTATCATTTTACAAAAATAACTGTCAAAGCCTCTCCCCTCCATCCAGGCTTGTATCATTGTTCTTACTTGATCAGAAAACCCAACAACTTCACCAATCAAGTTGTGCCCAACAAGTATTTTTTCCCTCTGAAACCACCTCTGTTCACCTGCCAGTCCTTCTCCACTGCTACCTCTATTGACATAAACACTGTTGTTTCCAAAAGCACGCCGAAACTCACTCCTGTAGCAGCTTACAAGTCCGAGGCCACCGCTTATACCAGAGATTTCAAGCGATAGCTAAGCCTAACTGTGGGAGAATCCTACCACCCCTGAGTTCCTCTCTTTGTAGCAGTCCTGGGAGTTACTGTGCACCTTAGTAACTCAGCTCAGTTCACCAAACTGGTAGAAAACCGTTCACTCTTCTGGCAAGTGATTTTTGTAACCCGCGTGCTTGCTTAAATGAGCACTAGAGGTGGCAAAAGTGAGACGGGGACTGTGTAGACAGAATGTGATAGAACTAAACCACCCTTAATTTGTGGTATCGAGCAGTTAGTTTGGCTTAGCATCTTGTGAAATGTCACTTTTTTTTCCTTTTTCTTTTTCAAAACACAGCTACCTTATTTCATCCCTACACCTCCTTTGACTCTCAAGCCACGTTGTGATTTAGTCCCTTCTCTTTCCCATGCCTTGTCCATTGCTGTGGCTTCTTATCCTGCCCTCTCCATGCTTTTATCTGACAGTTCTTCCTGCCTAACAACATCTTGCGTTTTCCAAATCTGACTCTCTTCCTATTACTGGAAATTAAGTGTCCTGAAAAAAAAACCAGGATCCCAAAGTCTTTAACTACAAATGGAAAAGGTTTGAAAAATTAAAGGGGCTAATTACAAAAGCAAACAGAACCGAATTAGAGCTTAAAAACTTTAAATCCCCATTAAAGTTTAAAGTACAAAAATCAAACTGGGATTTCTATCTGAAGTGAGGGAAAATATTCTAGAGAAGTATCCCAGTAATAATTAATTGATAACCTTTGCCTCATCCCCCTCAAAAAGAGGCATGTTTGAGCATGGAGTATGCAAGGATGAGAGAGACAAGTGAAAAAAAACCACCTGTGAGGTCAGAAAATATAAAGCTAAAATAACATTAAAAGTTAAAACTCCTTAGACCTGTCAAAAAGAATAGAAATTAAGATGTAAAAATAAAAGGGTTTTTGGACATTTATCTACTTTCAAAAAAAGAAAAAAAATAGAAGCAGTAGTAAGAAAAGGATTCACATTAAAGATACTTCAGGTATGGTAGTGGGAGACTAAATTAACCAAAAGATTTGATTAATTAAGCTCACAATGTAGAACATCAGTCCAACATTTAAGGTGAGATTTTAGGCTGAATCTAAGTCAGAAAAACTCTTACTACAAGGAAAGTCCTTCATGGTTTCTCTAATGTTGAAAACACTTTTCAGAATAAAAGAAACACAGTATCACAGTGGAAGAAACCAATAAATATTACTGGAATCACAGAAATATACTGGAATTAAATAGTATATTAACTCTCAAGGAGGCAGCCAAGTAACACAAAACATGAAAAAGAGAAATGCAGCTCCCAGATGCGTTAGGAGAGGCATTTCCTTTGAATGCACGTGAATATTAATGTGACCTGGCAGGATCCCATCCAGGCTACTCCTTACAACTCTATTCACCTGTGCTCAAGAAAAATGAAATCAAATGAGATAGGATACACAAAAGTAATACTGAAACGATCATGGGAAATGAAGAAGCCATTTATGTTGGTTAAAGAGGAGGTGAGTAAAGGCTAGGCCCGAAAGCAGCTAGAGTAGAAATCAGAAGGTTCTGTAGTCTCAGAGAACTGCTGAAAAACTTTCCAATAAGGCAATCCAGGGCAAAATATCTAAGATGAGGCAACATAAATTTATGAAAAGAACTGTACGAAGTGACTGCCAATGCCACCAGGACATAGGACTTGATAGTTCGTTAGGTACTTTCCAGAGCCAAACATTCAACTTCAGAGTAACAAAACAGGCCTTATTTTCTACTTGATTTTCTTGGCTGTCACTTTCAGTTGTCTCTTGTTTTCTGTCCTATTGGGTGAAAAAGTCAGTTTATAGCTTGTATCATCTTCTGTGCGTGGATAGGGAAGTAAAGAAAAGGATTTAGTTTCTTTCTGAATGTTGAAAGTGACCTGATTTCAAGGTCATACTTATTCCTTACAAGTGTGAACTAAAAATACCAAGAACAAATTGAAAACAAAGCCTAATTTTGCTTGAGCTGCACAAAGACTCCCTCAAAAACTACCTCCACATCCTCTTCAATTAATATTAGCATTTAAAAGAGTGGAACATGTAATATAAGCCACTAAATACACAACTGAAAAAAGAAGAAAGGTTTGACTGAGGTACTCTATTTCCTTTCAAACTAGGTACTCTTGAGCTTTGTTTTCTATGGAAATTAGTTTTCTGCAATTGTACTATGAGTAGCTTTGTTCCTATTACTAAATTTCAGCCAAAGCTGGAATAGAAGGCACAAGTCATGTTATGTGCTATGTGTTCTCCTAATGGACTGCTGGACAGAGAACCCCTCGCTCCTTTTCCTTCCCTCTCCTGCCCCAGGTAAAGCTGCACCCTGAGCTTGTCCCTTGACCTGTCTGTGCTCCAGGCTGGCCAGTCTGTACCAGGGCAGTTCAGAATCAGACACAGCAAACACCAACCTGACCAAAAAGCTCTTGAAGGGCAGGAGAGGGAATGGCGTTATAAGAGCAGTGCAAGGTATCCCCACATGTGGGGAAAGGCACGAGGGGAGGAATTCTGGGACTGGCATAGCCAGGTGTGTGGATATAGCATAAATCCAAAGACAGTCAGACAGTTCATTATTTCCTCTATTCACAGGGGGGTTTTTTATTGTTTGTATCAACATTTATATCTCATCACATTTAGGTGAGCCTTATTGAAAAAAAGTGAAATAAACCAGCATGTCCCTCACAACTAGTGTTGCTGCACTTGCAGCATTCAGGGAATTATATGAATTCCCAAACACAGTGAGCAGGCTGGAAGCTGCTTTTCTTCTGAGCCAGGATGTGTGAAAAGCCAGAGGCAGCGTTACAGCAGTACTCAACTGCACCTGCAACAGAGAAACCCTCAGCCAGTTGGTAGCAGCAGCATTTATCATCACTCTTTCAGGCAGTGTAGAGTAGAAAAAGGATATGGATTCGAAGCAAATGTGTATGTTAGTATAACTGTATTTTAAGCCATGACTTAGCAACAAAAACGTGCTCAACTGCAGAAAATAAGCACTGACTGACTTAAGGCTCAGGACATATTTCAAGTTTTCTAGGGAAAAAACTTGCTAAGCTTAAACTAACACAGTGATCATAACGACATGCATACTAAGGAAAAGCAGGATCTGTGTCTCTAAGGCCTCTCAATTTCCTAAGAATCTAGTAAAGACAATAGAATCTGAAAGTTTAGAAGAATTCTGACAGTTGATTATTATTTCTATCTTCTACCTTGTTACTAAATACTATCAAATACAACTAGAATTCTTCCCAGGTACTAGGTCAATTGCTCAAAATCAGTGCAAAACACAATTAAGGCCAATGAGAGAAAGAACATTCTTCTTAACTAACCATTAGCAAGGAAATACAGCATCCCCCCAAAATCCAGGCCATATTCCTCTATATTACACTGTGCAACAACCAACTGCTCACTGTTATTTTGCATGAAAGAAAAATTCATTCCTACTCTTCTTACAGCAAAGCCAAGAAAAGGTTAAGCTTTATTATACACACAAAAACATTATAATTCCTCGGAATGAATTAAAGTGTTTTTTCTATTTCAAGTAGTAGTAGCTCTCTCCGTAACCTGTGTGCTTCTTGATGCACAGCATAGTAAAGTTTTAGCCTATTGAATCTTCAACACAACAATAATTCAAAGACAGAAAAGTTGAAAGTTAAACAGCATTTAAAAGCAACACAGAGCTCCATGCCAGAGCCCCAGGACTTACAAATTAGTAATCAAAAGCAGAACATTCCAGCTACTCTAATATAACAAGAAATTATAAACAGAATTACTGTTCTTTGTTGAAGAACTCTGTATTAAAGATCATCATTCACAAATACAAGAGAAAGCTCAAACTGCTCTTGCACTCATCTGGAGCACTGTTTAAACAAAAGTTGTTTGTGTTCTGTTTGTTTTCCTAGAGACCTTATGAATTCTGTTGTAAAGGCAACAGTCATCTAATCCATAAAGCCACTCAAACAAGCTGCTCACATTTTGTGAAGGCACATGCACCTTAGCACTGCAGGGAGTATTTTTGAACCATATCTCCCAAGGTGGAATATACAAAGACACTTTGAGAGGAGAAGATCCACCAGTATTTATGTTATATACTCAAAGTGTTTTATTTATTTTTTTATGTACATATGTAAAACGTTCATCGCAGCAGTAAATATTTATTCCATTTAATTTGTAAAAATGTAATCATGTACCATAAATGGAACAGCTTTCCAGAAGACACAGCCAAAGCAGGTCTGTAAGTCTGCCTTCATTTTGCCAGGAAATGCTGTATCACTATTAAAGAACTGCAACTTCACGTACAACTTAGAAAACCTACATTTACCAGTATGGATGTTCCAGAACTGGGGGTCAGGGGGAGCATTTGTATGTTTTCCTTCTTTTCTTTTTGCCAAACACAACAGCATTCAAAGAATAGAGACTATGAAGTAACACAATGAAAGACATCACTGGCACAATAGGAAGTACATAAAATTCTGAACACAGAGTATCTTAAAAGCAGAACACGACCATAAGATCTATCCAGTGAGATAACTAATGGCAGTGAAAGAGTTTATATATGCAAGTGTTCCTTTGTTAGAGCTGCACATCTACACTTTCTTTGAGAATTGTCTCTTCCCCCTTAGCAGTGTGAAAACCTTACAGAAAGCGAGACTTGGGTCTTCAGACATTAAGTCCATAAAAAAAAAAATAGAGCAAATGCATTAAATTCAACCTAATTTCACTTACTTAATGCTTAATTAATCAATTTAGGTTAAATGAAATAAAAGGGTAAATGTTTGCAATTGCTTACATTGATCTAACTTGCTGGTTTGCAGAGTTAAGTCAAATTTTCCCAGACTAAAACACTGTTGAATTTCAGATGTAGAGACACATTTCACTAGCAGAGAGAAAAAAAGTTGTACAGATGGTACCACAAATATATTTTTCAATCATTCTTGTGCTCTTGGGGGTAAAAAACCCCCTCCAACTGACTTTACTCAAGTACAGAGATCAAAGAGCACTTTTTCCTGAAATAGACATATATGTACATAGACAAGAAGCAGACATTTGCATTAAATGTTGTTTTCAAACTTAAACATAAAATTATGTAAAACTGTGCTTTTTTGTTTTAGCCTTTTCAACAATATGGTTGTATACAAAAGTTTTACTGTCTATTACTATATAGAATAGCACTTGATGTGCTCTTATTGGCTTGCATTTCTACCAGCCAATAGCATCACTATTGTCCATCACAAAAATCACCAGCATATATGTTAAAAGAAGACAAACATTAGAACAAAGTCTCACTCAGTTGCATTTTTAGAGACTCACTGAGCAACTGCAATAGAGGAAGTGAGTTTTCTTCAGGCAGCTCCAGGGTATCAGACCTTCTATCAATTAATTTATCTTTAGAAAAATACACATCTTTCTCTTTAAGGAATAAAATAGGGGGGTTTTTTAATCCCAGAATAGGGAATAATCAAGTTCTTGAGTTCTGTCACTTGCTATAAAAAGATTCTCAGTCCACAAAGAAACTGTAAAATGTCCATATAGGTTCTCCACACAATGCCAAGGAGAACTGAATTTTACTAAAGTGATGGAACAGAGAGAGGAGATGCAGGAATTCTTTCCTATTTTCTTTATTCTGTCTTTCCATCTTCTCATTAGAAAAGACATCTCACATCCAGTCAGTATGAGCTAAGAGCAGTGCATATTGATCTCAAACACCTAGTCTGCCCACAGCTGATTAAATTATCCATTCCCTAGGGATAAGCCTGCAAGCACCATTTCTAAAAGTAGTTCTCTGCATTAAGCTAGAAGACACTGATAAGTAAATATCATTTCCATACTGTGATGGGAAGTGAACATTTTTGGCTGAATTAAAATCAGAACCATGTTGTTCACATGGGACAGGACTGGGGACACTTTTTGCATGAAATCCTGGTATTTAGTTTCCTCTGTTCTTGGTAATGACTTGGTGGAAGTACTTATAAATGTTCACATACTCCTTTCCAAAAAAGGCAAAGTATGGAACACATTCTGCTGAAGAAAGCCAGATCAATTACTTGCTTTATATGTTAGCAGGCTTCTTTTACCCAAACCAACGCTGTTAAGTTTCAAGAGGAGATTAAAAGAACATAAACGACATCGCAGACTCCACAGTGAGAACACAGCAAAGCTTACGCAAGCTCTGTATTTCTATCTTGTGTGTCCAACATCTCCACTTTGGAGAGCCTTTTCAGCAAGTACACCATATATGGTAATTCCTCATGAAAATCTCAAACTCTCACAGTATTTTGGTCCTTTCAAGGACATTTTTCTGACAGGACTCTTCGTTCAGTGGCCTGCAGACAACAAAAACAGCACGCAGGGAAGATGACTGCAGGTTGCTTAGTTTTTGTAAATGGATTACCATTTTAAATGGCTAGTCTGTGTTACAGAAATCCAACAGATATACTTGGCTTTCTAGCAGTGATGGCCTCGTTTACCAAACTTCAGAACTCCAACAGCAATATCTGTGGTTTTACTATTAAAATTAAAATGAGCAAAGATTACTACTTAAACATTTCTTTATTCAAGGAAAGCAAACAAATAACTCCCCCACATAACATCAGAAGAATTACTGGATTAGAAACCCATAGACAACCATTTGTCAGTACATGGGGTTGGGATCTGACCTTTCAACTGAAGCTTGCAACAGCAGCCTACATCTTTTGCATACTTGTTCAAAACTGGATTATCATAGCCCATTTTTTCTGTCATCCAAGATTAATCCTTCTCCCTGGGTAGTTTTCACATTTTTCTGACATACAAAGTGTTCAGATATTTGGTGATGAGGGCAATAAGAACAGAAGATAATTTCAAAGATGGTAACAATAGTACTCTCTGCTAGTGAAAAGAGCTCTCCTGTATTTTCAGTGTAATTGGAATTGCTTTTCCATTTGTACTATAGTAAAGATGATGATTATCAGCATTTAGAAGAAGTATCCCCTGCTGTGAATCAGACAAGTTTCAGTTTGAAGAGGCGGGGCGGAGGGGGGCATGGATAAAATTATAATGGCATTTCCCATCACAACCCTTATTTTCCTGGATCTAAAAGTGAGTATTTATGGAGCTTTTTATCTTTGAAGATACGCTCACAGATAAGACTAGAAAGTTTCACAGAGCAAACCAAGCTTTGCATGTTGTTAATAACAAACTCAGGCAAGAAAAAATGTTGATAAAAATAACAAAAGACACTTAAAAAATACAAGATAAAATCAACTGCATTTCATCTTAATCAAAATGAAAGTGACAGCAAGAATTTAAAAATCAGAGGGCTTTTATGTTTTGAAATTTTAAGATGGATGCTGAACTGCTAAATATTAAAAAAAAGATAAATGAACTGATAAACAACAGATGGATAGGACGGCATCTTTGTACAGAGTTACAAAGCAGCAGGGTTTTTTTAGATTGCAGAACTGTTGTATTTACTTTCATATGGTCAGCGCCTGCATCCTACTTGGTTAATAAAGTACAGCAACAAGACTTACGACTTCCATATGCAATCTTAAAAAAAAAGAATTAAAGCATAGTGCACAAATAACAAACAGATGTTTTAAGTGTTCAAAACTATAAGGGATACACATTTCAAAATGAAATGAAGAAGCCACCTGAGGAAAGTGATTACTTATAGGGGAAAAAACAGTTATTTCTATTAAAATGTTAAAGCAATAACCACTACTCAGAATGAAAAAAGTCAAGAGAGTTTAGTCTCTGTTACAATTCAACCTTGGTAGCCATTTAAGTGGCAACCATACTTATCACTGACAAATTAACTAATTTGCCAATGAAAGTACAAAGTAATCAGTAACTTGGTTATTACTTAACATATTACAAACCCAAGTCTTGAGAAAAATAATCTAGAGAGCTCAAATTTTAAATAAGATGGGAGAGTTAGAACACTCAATTGGTCATAACTGGCAGGATTTTGGTAGTGGGGTGCTGCAGCAGTGACCCATGTGGCAGGAGGTCATGAGCTGCCTTGTGCTGCTCGTAGACAGTTCTGAAGCTGGTGTAAGCAACTCGCCGCATACCAAACCATCGCCTGGCCAGGGGAGCCATGGCACCTCTGCCCAAACAGCTCTAAGAAAGAGCAGCAGTCACTAGGGAAAGCGTTGTAGCCCATGGTGAGGAGTCATCCCTGCAGGGCTGTAGCCTGTGGAGGAGTCACGCTGCAGCAGAAGGAAACAAGCCAGAGGTGGCAGAAGGGAAACGTCACACACACAGTCCCACTCTCGTGCCACCCGTTACCTCACCAAAGGGGTTGGGATGTACAATGTTAACAGTCAGTGAAAACAAGGCAAAGCTCAGACTAGGAAGGGAGAGGGAAGAGGTCTTTGATCCAAGCTGAGCCTGGAGAAGGCAGGGAAAAAGGCATTTTCTTAATTGTTTAGGGTCTTGGTTTTGTTTTGTTTTCATCTTCTCAGTACCTGAAACAGCGATCTGAAGTTTCAAGTTAATTGGCAAACAACTAAATTCAGTAGCAACTCCCCGAGTCAAAACTGTTTCCCTGCAAGGTGTGGCAAACTGGTCACCAGGAAGACCACAATATATTGTTTTAAAGTATGTATTTTAAAATATACTTACTATTTGCTTCACGAAAGACTACTACAAAAAATGGTCTGCACCACTGAAGGCTATTAGAATATTAAAAAGCAAAACAAGAAAACATTAATATTTATGCATATACAGGTCAATGAAGAGGAACAACATGATAACCACACCAGCCAGCAGGCATCACGCTATACTGATCAGGTATTCCTCATTTGTGATGGCTCAAGAAGCTGCTCAGTTTTGTGCTAATCAATTTTAGACTGACCACAGAAATATTCTTTATGGACCATTCCACAATTCACAGGAAGATTCCTAAAACTTAATTTTAACAGCAACAAAAAGTTCTATTGTATTCTTCTTGAACTTTCTGTCCAACTTTTGATCTTGTGAGGATCTGAGGAGGCTATCTATTGAACTACATACTAGTTGCTTCTAAATCAGGCTTTGGGGGTACACCATAGCTACCTATCCTCTGAGGTGCAATGCAGAAGCTGTAAAATCAGAGTTTTTTGACCAGAACAAAAAAATTTTACTGTATATTCTTTATGCAGACAGCACTGAAACCTGAGCATCTAATTTATGCAAAGCATCCCTATTTCTAGACACCACATAAAAATTCCAGAGTATTCAGTGTTCACTATAGATATATAATTTGAAAGTATTTTTATATGAAAATTATACATTTTGTACTGTTGGCATAGAATACAGCTCATTTTCCCAGTAAAGAGCGGAATAACTACAGTATGCTTAAAAGTATTTCTTTCCAATGTGAAAAAAAAAACCCCAACCAAAAAAAAACCCAAAAAAGGCAATATTGGTTAATGATAGCCTAGGACGTACTAAACTGCTAGACTCTTTAGATTGACTTAAATGTTCTTCCATTTAAAACTAAACAAAAACCCCCCAGTTTCTGTCTTCACTAGCTCTGGGAAGCATTAAGTGCTGCAGATGAAGTACCATCTCCATTTAGCAAGTTAGCTTTATCTCCTGGATCTGGTGTTTGCCTACACTGCTCTGACTCCACACCTGCTCTTACAAACACGCAGTTATATGCAAATTTGTGTCACAGAATTAACTTACACGTTATAAATAACCACTCATACGCTAATTAGATTAAATATCATTAAACAGATCATGCTGAAACTCACTCTGTCCTCCCCCTCATTCTGCATCCCCCACTCTTGACTAATCAGTTCTTTCTGGTAAAATTTGAAAGTTATCCAATTTTCCCTCTGGAGTATTCTTTAGCATCCCTACCAAAACACATGCTAGAAGAATCAGCTAGTCAAAGCACGATTTGCCTTTTTACACACAAAGCATTGGAATTTCAAAAGCACCCATGCTGACTTTGTGGGATTTGTGCTACTATGGCATTAAGATTTTCATGATCTTCTAACCAACACCACATCTCTTCTCTCTCCCTACGAGGGACCAACTTCAAGGGTAATTAAAGAACCTTCCACCCTTTACAGACGTAGGCTAGCTGTCTGTCTCACATTCACTCTCTCTGAGGTTGGGGTCTCATGAATACCAAGTCCTTTTAATGGCCTCTGGATGCTGGAAGTGGGAGCATTTCTGCTCCTTCACCACTGGCCACAGAAGTTCATTCCCCTCCATTATTCACGCTCGGCTGCTTGTCAGACCTCCTGTGGCCCAACTTTAACTTAATACACTAGCAAAAACTAGACAGGCAGTTTTTCTTCTGGGTTAGTTTTCTACCAGGTTATTTACTTGCATCAGCACATAGAAGTGTCTGAAAAGGGCCAAACCAACACAAAGGAAAGCTGCTATACTGGCTCACTGCCTCCTCAGACTGCAGCCCCAGTATGTATTTGGAGGCCTTCTGATCACAACTGCTGAAGAAGCAGCTGTTATACTTGCTAAACAAAAGAATATCCAAACAAGGCTGTGTAGAGAGTTTGTAACATAGGAATATATCTTACTCAGTATTTTTTTGTCATTTTTATGGTACAAAATCCATTTAAAGCATATACAGTACAGCTTTTTATCTAAGGGGGATGGTGTAGAAAAGAATGAAAACAAAGTACAGTATTTGGCAGGCTTTGTCCCCAGTCCCACTTATCTACTGAGCAAATTCTGCATTAAATTAAAGGTTGTGGTGGTGGGGTACTTGGTTGCTCCAAGCTGAAGCTGTTCACTCCCTGTATGCTTATAAGATAGTCATCTCCTTGCTATATTAACACCTTCTAGTTCATGTCACGTGTTCTTAAAATCACTAATACAGTAAAATTGAATAGGTAACAAAACATCAGATGCAATTACATTTATTTAAAATAATCCCTCAAGAACTGACAAAATAGTTGTTTAAGTAATAGCTTATGTCTCAGGAATAGTCAACTCAGCTGCCTCAAAAAAACCCCCAAAAACCAGAACATCATCATTTTAAAGGAAGAGTGCAGAAGTTAACTATCCATTCCATTACTTACCAATCAGGATTTGACCTGATTTCATTGCTGAACTACCTGGCACCAAGCCATGTACTACGAGCTTCTCTTCACTGATTCCTCTGATGGCTTTATCCTTCCTGCCTTGTTTTTCTGCTCTTCTGCTGCTCCATGAAGACTGATGGACAATCCCTACTAAGGCCTCCAGCAGCCTGTGCTGCTCATCTTCTCCAGCACTGTACAGTTTTCTGGGATTCACATAAACATATACATCTTTGTATTTTTGCTGAACAGTGACACCCATTTTCTGAGAGGATTGGTGTTTCAATATGGAAGTAGGACCAGTAGAGTGCACATTACAGCTTCCACTGCCTTTCTTACCAGAATGCTTTGGTAAAAGATTCTTCTTTTTTAATATTTTGGTCAATTTCTTCAGTTCATACTTTCTTTCTTTTCGTGATCCCTCTTGAATAACTTCAGCTTCATTTTCACGAAACCTGACATGATTCACTGCTGGCATTTCTGGACAGCTGTTCTGAAGCAGAGTTTCTTCTTCACTTTCACTCAATTCTAAATAAAATAATTCCCCATTTTTCTGCACACCATCCAACCATTCAGGCTCAAGGTCACTGAGAAAGAAAGAAGAATGATCAGTGACAGCTGATAAGGAAGACTGCTATGCAAGTGACAACTGATTACTTCAAGTAAGGGAGGGGATAGGGAGAGTGCTAGGAAAAGAAAAGTAAAAAAAAGAAAAAAAAAAAAAGTTGTCTCCTGAATATTGAAAGCTCAACTGCTTTAAGTTTACCGTGAGGTTAAGAGCTTTTCTCAGACCAGTGATGGATATGGCAAAGACATCCATCTCTCTCAGATGTTAGAGTTTCTTCAAATGCCTTACAGGAAAACAGCCACTGCAAAAAGCAATACTCTCCTTTCTGAAAACAAACAAAAAACCCATCCCCAAACCATTTATTTCACATACAAGTTTTAATTAGTAGTTACATTCAAGGGCACAATGGGGCTTTCTAAACTTAGAGGAAAAAAAAAAGCCATCCTATTTTTTCTTTCCCATTATTTTTTGCCATATGCATTTATAAAAGCAATGTCCTGCAAGCCCTTTGGAAAGACAAGATTAGCATTTTAACATCACCTCAATATAACAAAAAACCCCCTAGGTAACACTTTTAAAGACAAATTCAAAATAGTACACTCAAAACTCACATGCAAAAATACACAACCAAAAAAGTAAAGAGGCAACACTAGAACAAGTTCCAGCAGCTGGAGTGGATCACTCTAAGGCACTAACAACAAGCTGCTGCAAAGGAAAGGCAACTACAGGATGTATTAACAGGAGTACCATCTGCATGGCACAAAAAATTTTCAGTCCTAATTTGGCAATGGTGATGTGTGTGGTGATGACCAGTTTTGGATAATACATTTTAAGAAAGATGTAATACCTGGAACAAGCCCAGAGCACAGAGACAAGTAGTGAGTAGTTTATAAACATGTTTTAAAAGGAAAGAGACTGAAGGAAATAATACTTGGCTGAGAAAAAAACCCAAATGAAAAATGATAGCTGAGAGGCAATGCCCCCACCCCAAGATGAACCACAGAGTATTACTACAGAAGGATGAGGATCAATAGTGATCAAAGTAGGAGTACTTAGTGGCTTCATTTACCAAAGTATTTCAGCTAAATATTAAGAGAGGCTTTTGATCATATGCATGAGGGGAGAGAAAGAGGGGAGAGAAAGAGGGGAGAGAAAGAGGGGAGAGAAAGAGGGGAGAGAAAGAGGGGAGAGAAAGAGGGGAGAGAAAGAGGGGAGAGAAAGAGGGGAGAGAAAGAGGGGAGAGAAAGAGGGGAGAGAAAGAGGGGGGAGAAAGAGGGGAGAGAAAGAGGGGAGAGAAAGAGGGGAGAGAAAGAGGGGAGAGAAAGAGGGGAGAGAAAGAGGGGAGAGAAAGAGGGGAGAGAAAGAGGGGAGAGAAAGAGGGGAGAGAAAGAGGGGAGAGAAAGAGGGGAGAGAAAGAGGGGAGAGAAAGAGGGGAGAGAAAGAGGGGAGAGAAAGAGGGGAGAGAAAGAGGGGAGAGAAAGAGGGGAGAGAAAGAGGGGAGAGAAAGAGGGGAGAGAAAGAGGGGAGAGAAAGAGGGGAGAGAAAGAGGGGAGAGAAAGAGGGGAGAGAAAGAGGGGAGAGAAAGAGGGGAGAGAAAGAGGGGAGAGAAAGAGGGGAGAGAAAGAGGGGAGAGAAAGAGGGGAGAGAAAGAGGGGAGAGAAAGAGGGGAGAGAAAGAGGGGAGAGAAAGAGGGGAATAAATCAGCATTAGCAGGTCATGTCAAGAACATTTAGGACGTTCTGTACTGAAGATTTTCAGAAACAAACAGACCAGTTCATTATTCCTGACAAGATGACAAACAGTTCTCCCTTTCTATCAATCTGAGACTGCACTGATAAAAATCAAATAAGGAAGAACTGGAATTGTGACTTACATAACAATATCATTAATTGTTTAAAGTTAACATATATTCACACACTTTATACTAGAACTAGCTAATAGCATTGACTAAAGGATGCAAATTTTGTTTAAAAGTAGCATTATATAATTCAAATAGAGCATTAATTTGAATACACAGATAAATAATAGAGCTTCAGAGTTTAGCTGAACAGAGAACATTATACAAAGACATTACACCGCAGCACCTTCAAGGGCTCAAAGAGAGGATCTGGCTGGACTACGAACACAGAAAACACTGGCATTACTCTCTTCCTGGAACCCCAGTGACTTACAGAAGTCAATGGATGTTGCAGACAGGAAAAAACATGCACTTCCTCTGCATTTCTTAATTATTTTTCCCAAGTTGATAGTTTTAAAATAAGAGCCACTACTTGTGATAATTTGGCTATTCCTGATGGTCCTGGGTAAGTCAGAGTTTGCATCTTCTGCAAAGTCTTACTCAAGATTTTTAGTATCTTACTCAAGAAGGGATCAGAATGGTAACAACACCTAAAGGCTGTTTGGGCCAGTTATCTTATCCAACATCTCTCAAAAGGCAGTACGTGAGAAGTAACATGACAGAGTTTTGCCTTGGTTTGTTTCTTTTTTTAAAGTACTCCTGCATTGGGATACATGTAAGCAAAATTTATTAGAACCTACTGTATGGATCAAGTGGGGGGGAAGGTAGTGTGTGGTGTTCGCACTGGGCCCACTCAAACAGAAGCACTCCAGAGAGAAGGCTCATCAAGAGGAGCACATATGGCAGAGTAAGCTGATGAAGCCAGGAGACTAAAGGAGTGTCACAGCCACATGAATTGCTCCCCTTGGAGGTATTTTCATGAGCATACTGCAAAGGAACTATCACTTTCTGAATATGAATCCCTACAGACATCTAAAAAAGCAAACTCTGAAACAAGAAATCTGCATTGTTTTTTTTTCCCCAATGCTGTAGTTTCACAATTGATTTAAACCAAGCTAAAAAAAAATTAAAAATAATGCTTTGGGTTTTTTTTTAAATCTTATTTCCAACTCTCTTGCTTGATGCCAAAACAATCACTTATACAATAAACAGAGCCTCTGTATAGGTCTGGAAGCTTCAATCAATGGATCTAAAAATCTGGAAGACCTGTATTCCTCTAAGAGCAGTTTCACTGATCCCACACAGATATTTCTTCTTTGAGATAAAGGTCTGAAAAACTATGCCAATTGAAATTGTCCATGTATGGAAGGAACATATACTAGAAATGAAGGATCCAAGTTAGGATTCTCAAGCAAGAGAAGACTGTTCTCACCCAAGGAAACTCATGAACAATAAACAGTCAACATCTATGAGCCTTCTTTTAAGCAATTAAAGGAAAAAACAAATCAAGGGTTAAATATTTTACTGCAGTGTATGATTAAATTCCACCCATATGATAATTTGCAGAAGTTGAGAGCATCATCATCTTTATTTTTCCCAAACTCTGCCTATGCAACAACGTACAGCTTCACACTGAGGCATCAATTTGGTATATGCAAAGCTGCCATCCTCTTTAATAGCTGCAGCTGCTTGGAGGGGTTCTGACCCACCACAGTTAGTGCAAGTGACAGCAAATGTTAAACTCCATTAAAATAGACAAACCTATAGAAAAACCACCACACAACTTTCACAATGTCCTATGGACACATTCACTTCACAGCTCAGTCTGAAAATAGGCCTTGCCCAAAATCACAGGGGTGGCACAAAGAGGCACTCCTACCACCCCCGTTTCTGCCCTCGCAGGAGTGTTCTCTGGTGTGTCCTGGATACTACAAGCAGCACAGTTTCAACTGTCAGAAATTTATTCTCAAAGTCAGTAACTTTTAATTCAGAAGATAATTCCTCAAGTTTTTCTTTCTTTAATTTAATCAAACATGGGTGATTATAAAACCACATACAGATCATCTATAGAGGAACAAATGCCATTACCTTAAAATAGCCAACAAACCTGTCTTTGTACCTGTTAATCTGCAAAACTGTACTCTGTTTCTCCCTCCCTCTTCATTACAAGTGACATCCTAACCTCTTGTTTCTGTACTCAGAAGGCTGGAGTGTTGTAGGTCCAACACAAGAAACTATTTGGACCTAAAATTAAAGCTTCACAGTTCTGTTGCTGCAGTGGTAGAAAAGATGCAATTTACCCAACAGTATCATACCCCGTGTTCTGTGTTGAAAGCTGTGGGACACAGCTTTAACTCCTGAACATATAAAGAACGGCAGTAAAGAGGCATTTTAGAAGAGAGATTTGGAAAAGAAAAAAAAAAAACAAACAAAAGCATAAACAGACAAATTACAGGAAAAAAGCACATGATTGAGGCAGAAACACAGGAACAAAATACAGCAGGTGTACATCCAACAGCCTTGTCCCTCACTGAGCCGGAGGTACAGGACAACTCCAAACCAAAGGACACTCAAACACAGCTCAGACCTCTCCTACTTAAATCTGCTTTTGCTTCTTCACTGCGTTACATGAAGACAATATCACGCCAAATAAAACAACACTGATTATGTTGCAAGTACACTGAGAAAATAAACAAAATCTGAGGGGCTCCTCACGCCCTTCCAGGGGACTGAGTGAAAAGCCCTTTGCGGAGCCGGGGCCCGCTAGAACAGGGAGCTCCCGCTCGGCCACGGCTCCGCTACCGAGGGAGCAGCGAGAGAGCCCGGGGCCGGGAAGCCCCCGTCCCGCTCTCCCTCCCGCACACACCCCGGGGGTGCGGCGGGCACCGCGACTCGCTCGCTCGCTCGCTCGCTCGCTCGCTCGCTCGCCCGCCCCCGCCCCGCCCCGCCCCGCCCCGCCCCGCCCCGCCCTTACTCGGAGCTCGCGGACAGCGAGGTAGCGCACGAGTCGCTCTCGCTGCTGCCGCTGCCCGCACGCGCAGGGCCTTCTCCCCTCGGCGGCTCCATCCCCTCGGCAGCTCCGCTCCCGCCATCCCCCCCGGACGCCATGATACCCGGCCACGTGACCCGCGCCCTGCCCTTCTCATTGGCTGCCCCGGCGCCATGGAAACGAGAGGAATTCCGCCGGCGTTTCCCGCCTCAGGCCGCCGCGCACGCGCGCGGGAGGCTAACGGTCGCGCGCTGCCTGTGAGGCTGGCGCTCGCCGAGAGCCCTCAGAGCAGCAGGCCTGGATAAGCAGCGGTTACAGCACGCAGCGCTGCCCGCCTCGGAGGAGGTAACCTGTGGTTTTAGTGCTGTATCGGGCAGGGAGGTCAGCTCGTCTGCCTCCTTGGGCTGGCAAGAATAACGATAAACACTTCAAATCCTCAAAACCCATCTTCTCCCTTTACTTTTCAAAAAAAACCAGCTGAGACTCACTAGTCCCTTCAGAATCTTTCAGTGGGCCAATATGGAACACATAATGGAGAATAGACTATTTATTTAGTGGTCTGATACAAGGTCTCAGCAACAGTCCCATAAAAGACACTGAGAGTCCTGAGGTGAGCCTCAGAGCATCATTTATCTTCAGAAACTGATTTGGAGAAAAAAACATGAGGTAAATAGTAATTTTAATCAAGTCAAATGGTTATCTGTGGAATATTTCTGTGCTTTATGTTATGCGCCATTATAGTAATTTAAGGAGTTGTGAGAAACTAAGATGGCTTCCCTCAGAAGTTAGGTCAGGGAGGAGAGGCACGGATGCGAGACGGACCCAAACAAGCTAGATTATTTGGCACCTTAAAGCAGTCAGTGCAGTCTACAAAACCCCAACTACTTAGTTTTCAGGACTTAAATTATTCACATCCATGAAAAACAAGACCCGTGGCAACCCTGCAGACAACTTGCTGCATAGCTATGTCACTAAACCTATCAGGACACACATGGTGAATAAGGAAAGGGATGGAGAATAATTGTTGGAACATTTTTAATGCGTTGGATTTAATCTCTGCTCAGTGGGATATTTACACAGCTTCAGCAGTGAGGTTTTATAGTACTGGAGCACTATGGAGGAGTCATAGAATTATGGGATGAAATTCCTGTGCTCGAATCTGTTTTAGGGAAATGTTTGTCAATAAGTGTGATTTCAAGTGAATTAACAGACAGAAATGTTTTGGACTTGTATCCATGTGATTAAGGCTTCAATTGGAGTAAAGATACCTCTATTAAATTTTGTGGCCATTCTGAATTGCCTGTATAAGGCCTGATATTACAGATAAATCACTGGTGTATGGATTTTAAGACTGCAAACCAATCCAAAGAAGGAGACCGAAACTTTCCCAACCTAAAGAAAAATAAAATGTTTGTGCCAATATAGTTTCGGTTCAGTTTAGGACAGGATATGGTAGATAATTTAAGGGGTTTTTTCCTATATGAACTGGCAACGACCACTTCACACAAAGTACATAATCCATACATGGTAGCCAATTCTTAAAAAAATTTAAAATAATAATTTTAAAAGGGCAAAAACCCCACAACCCCTCACATCTTTAGTTGTTTCCAGTTATCAGAATGCAAGACATGCATCAATTTTCATTCTATCTCTTCCAGAAGAACAAATGGAAAAATATTTTAAAAGTACCCCACTTCCCAAACAATTTGCTTTGTGAAAACAAAATAGTCTGCATAAACAGCATTTCCCAAAGAGCCTGGTGAGTTGTGATTTTCTAAGAGGAATGCCGCAGGAGTTAGAATTTCAGTAGATGTAGGTGAGATTAACTGTGCCACCCTCCTTACTTCTGCTTATAGTTGCAAGCAGTTTTAATACACTGGCTAGCACACTGAAGTGTTTCTGTAGAGAAGTGATAGTCTATGCCAAATGGTCCTGTGTTAGTTACATTTCACTGAATTCAAGAGTTGGTTAATTGTTTCCAGTTACTTGTTCAGTAAGTGAGAAATACAGGCTCTCTAAAAAGGAGGTGGCAGCCTTATACTCCTTGCTATTTAATAGGGATAACTGTATCCTGAAGGAAAGGATGGTGAAAGATTTTGGTGCACTGAGAGAAGTATTTGGGGGTCACCTAAGTATTTTTCTGAAATGAATGTGGAACTTTTGCTGCTATGGGAACAATTAAAGATTGCAAGACATAATATATCTCACACAGCAGGATTTTATTTTAGTGAAGACACAGATTTTCCCACACAATTCCTCTTGAGAGGAAAGCCTCTCATTTCTTGTGCATAAATATTAGGAAAAGACTTGAAATAATTTGTCTTCTGGCAGATCCTTTATGCTTAGTCCAAGTAGCTGGGCTGATGCTTCTCACTGAGCAACCCGTAAGCCTTCCATGCTAGGCTGCTGTTGCTAACAAGCAGATGGTAAAAATGCGCCACAGGGCATCACTGACATCAGTACTACTGCTCACCCTTACTGGACAACAGGTTAATGAGCATTTAAAAGTGGATAATTAAAAAGCACTCTCTTTTGCCTTAAGGTTGTTCTGATTAGCTGTTCCTGCAAGGAACTAGACCCATGTGTGGAAATTCATTGCAGAACAAGAGTTCCTTGTAACTTTTTTGGCTTAACCTGCTTCAAAAGCTATTGTGCTTCAAAAATAACAGTCCACCTTGATCCACCTTGATTTATATTCAGGAGTAGATTGAATTTAAAAGAGGACAGTGTACAGGACACAACAAAGAGATATATTGGTCCATTGTAATCAAGGAGGAAAATAACTAGGGCATAACTCTCCTTTTTGGTACTGTTGCATGGATACTTGGAACCATACTCCAACCACTCTGATTTAAACTACTAATTTTTTTTTCATTTTTAGTTACTGGTAGATTATTTTTTCCAACCTGATGATGAAGAAGTGAGACTAGAGTTTTAGTCTTTCCTAGCAGCTAGATGGAAGAGCACAGGGAAATTCAGGATTAGTGTTTATGACTATTTTAGCTTGTCCTGTTTGGCTTTGTATTTTCAGGCCTGACCTTAGCAATCTTACCAGGACCCATGGTTCACTGATGTTATGCCAGATGGATTTCACTGATTCCCATTCAGCAGCCGTGTTGGGCCTGAATAGCGGACACAGTTGAGCTCTTCCCAACACAAGGCTGAAAACTGGGACAGCATTATGCATCTGGTACACTGGGGCAAACTAACGCTCCCTCTGCCATGAGTGAATGCTCTCTGATCCTTCGGAGTACCCAGTTTATGCCCTTGAGGTGCCAATGCACTATTCAGGAATTGGAGCAGATTCCCTGATTATTCAGCCATCTCCCCTTCTTCTTTAGGGTCATTCCCTCTGCTAAATGCCAGTGTGGGTGAGGAAGAGCAGACTGCAGTGCTGTGCCTGTGCTATGTGAACAGTGCTACAAACTGGGGGAGTTCTCTGACAACATGATCTGCCAGCTTGCTGGCTCTTTGGTACAGCATAGGCAGTATAAGCAGGCCACAGTAATACTGTCAGACCAATCTCACTGGATATACTGAGACTAGAGTTGAATCTGTCTTTCTTACACTGACTATATGTATCAACAGCATTTGAAGTGTCCCTTTGATTTCCCCCTCCACTTCCAAACTTCAAATTACAGCTCTTCATTATTGATAAAGAAATAAGGAGGCCTAAGTGACTTCTTATTGTTTCATTTTTTCCTTTCTGCTTCTTTTCAAATCAGATAATATTTCCAGGAAGGATCTATCAACAACTCTGCAGACATAACATGATATATTACAGATAGAACATGATACAGTACAAGCAGATAAAACTAAGAGAAATACATTTTCATCTTTGTTTAACTGTTCTGTTTCTTGCTGCTAACACCTGCCTTACACATCTGAAGAAAAACTAACAGAAAATCTGGGTTGCTAAGGAGTGACATTCCAGACCTTCCAACTATTGATTCCTATTGATCTCTTTATTCCTCTAGTGCACAGCATCAGCAAAAACAAGACAGAAATAAGTTCCTCTTTTTTCAAGATTAATGACAACGATATAGCTTTTCTCCACCCTGACAAAGTCTTTCTTAAAGAAGACACACTTCACAGGCATTCCTTAGGAAATAAGATTTTGCGATTACAAGGTTTCCATAAAACTACATGAGTATGATTGTGATTACAAAATCTTCTGTTCACAGCTTACCTGATGTGATCACATAGAGACAATCCATAGCAAAGTGGAATAAATTAAATAGTGATACTGGACTGTCATTTTAATTGTGGTATTTACATATAGACAGGCTAAATGGAGAACGAAGGCTACCTTTGTGACCAAAGGAACAAACATTTTGTGAGAAAACACTCCAGTGCTCAATAAATAACATAGACTGTTCTTTTTGACTTTGTTAAGCTTTCTATGTCAACTTCCCTCTATCCAATTGGATCACAGAAAGTATTTAAAAACAGAAAAACAACGGAAGACAGCCATGAAGAATTCAGCAAGACCAGTTGAACCCATCTCATTCTTTTGGAAAACAGACTTACAGAGTTAAAAGAGTTCCCTCTAGCATGAAAAGCAGCTGTCATTTCAAACAAGATTCTTTCCTACTGTTTTTACTTCACTTTAAATCTAAAGGCTTTTTTTAGGATCACCAGTTATGCATAGCAGGCACGTCAAGCATGAAAGAAAACCATTATTTGCAGTCAGTCAACATGCAAATGTTTTGGGTATGAGCAGTACCTTATTACACTGAAAGTATACTAATATAGGCAACACCATGGGGCAGCGTGTTTTAAATCCAACCTTGAAATGGAACATTTTCTGTTAAGTCACTAGCAAATGCACACAGAGGGTTTCAGATACCAGAGGGTCCCCTGGTAGCACGTGGGCACATTTATTGCTTATAAAGGGGCTTCAGGGTGCAATGCAGGACCTGGCTGATCCGACGTGCCCTCCTTCCTGCACTCCGTGTTTTCATCCCCAGCATTCACAGGAGCCAATTTTAAGCGACTACTGAGTTTGGTGCTTTGAGCTGGAGAGAAGCTTTAGTTTCCATAGCAAGAGCTGTTTGGAGTTGGCACTGAGAAAAATTGTACTTTTTCTTCTGCAGTAGGAAACAAATCAGTGTAGCTGAGAAAACACATGAGGAAAATAAGCACTTTACAGAACAACTGGAGATGGGCTTCTGTTGGGTAATGCTGGATGGGATGGTGTTCTCCTGGTCAAGTTTAAGCAGCCCTCAGCCAGTGCAAAGAAAATGGCACTGAGGGGGGCTCTGAGAGTCCTGCACTGGCCTGTGTGGTGAGGAAATCTCACTGTCGAGATTTCTGTGCCCGGGAGTAGAGTAGAGAGGTGCACGTTGGGGATGGGGAAGGCAGGGGAAAAATTGTCTGCTTCTCACGCAGCGTGCCTCCTGCACATCCGCTTAAGGAGTGCCTGTACTAGATTTGTGTGCGACTTAGGGTTTTTTTCTTTTCCTTCCCTAAAGGAAGGGTCCAAAACGCTTATGGAGTTGATGCACCAGAGCTTCCCTCTGTCAACCTGTTTCCTGACACGTGTAAGAAACCCCGATGCAGCCCCGGGGCTACCGCAGGCTGCGGGGCACCCCTGGAAGCTTCCTGGGGGAGCTCCCCTCACCTGCGGGTCCCCGCTTCGCAAGGAGCAGGGGAAACCCGAGAGCGAGTCCGTGCCCCGCGGGCAACTGCCCGTTCTCCTCCCGTCAGCACCGGGGCAGCCCCCGCTCTCGCCGGGGTCGGGCACGGCAACTCCCCTGCCCGCTCCTCACCGGCGCCCGGGGAAGGTGAGGGGCGGCATGGACACGGCCCTTCTCATTTCCTGCCGCGACAACAAAGGCTGCCGGGGGAGCCTCTCCGCACAGCCTGGGGCTCGCCCCTGCCCCGCGGGCCGCGTTGCCGGGCCACCCCCCCCTCCAGCCGGCGGGACCCCCTCCAGCGCGGAGGGGCCCTTGGCCGGTGTTGTCCCGGGGGAAGCGCTCGGGAAGCGCCTCCCAAGCCTGGGAAGCAAACTCCGGCCGCCCCCCACCGCGGGCTTCGCGTAACCGCCTCCCCGTCCCCACCACTGACCTGTGCAGCAGGACGCTCTGCACCGAGTCCAGGTCCTCCAGGTTCCTGGTGACGGGCCGCGGGATGCTGTACCTGCCCGCCCCGAACATCGCGGGCTCCCGCGGCCCCTTCATGGCCCGCCCCGCCGCCGCCTGCCCCGCGGCACCGGGGAGTGCGGGCGGACGCGGGCAGGTGGGAGTCCTTCAACCCGCCCGCCTCCGCCGCGCCTCCTGCCCGCTCCCAGAACCCGCCGGCGCCATGCCGCGGGGAAACGCGTCCCACGCAGCGGAGAGCCGCGGCAAGCGCCGGAGAGGGAGGGGGCTGGTACTGAAGGGCTGGTGGTCTCCTGTCCCCGCCGGGGGGCTGTCCCAGGCCGCTTACCGGCCGCCAAGGGGTGCCTTAGCTGTTCCACAGTAGTGTTTCTTGCAGGAGCTAGCAAACTTTGAAAACACAAGTTTAATATAAATGCAGTAAAACCATTCCTAACTGCAGCTGTAGATTGATTTCCCCAGAGCTGCATCCAAAGCTCCTGTGATGTGAGGAAATATTTTTTCCCCATGTATTTTCATGTTGGTTAAAATAATGGAACTGGGCAGTTGATTCTATTTTTTGAAGTATTAATATAAAAAATTATAAATCCCACAAAATCTAATCCCGTCTTTGTATCCCTCTTTCACAGAACAGAAATTACAAGCACTCTCCGATGATTATGGAGTTGCAGGACTCCTTACTGGTTTCCCATCTACAAAATTCTGACACAGTATATTGAATGAACAGAGATGTGAATGTGTAAAAGTGGTGTGACCCATTTCTGTGCCATTTTCATTTCTTACCCATGAATTGCCATCATTTATGTTCCCTGCTCTCTTTTACAAAGTGATCAGTTTTCTCTAATGTTTAGAATTTTTCAAGATAATGTCATATCCATATTTTCTTCTATAGGTGATTTAAGATCAATAGCTAATAAGGTCTTGCAATTGGTTATTAAAAACATCAGTTTTAGTTTTTCTCTGTTATTGTGTCTGAGATAATTATAGCAACACAACAATGAAGCTGTTTTCCAGAAAGACCATTAGCAGGAAGACCAATAGCATGATATGGAATGGGTAACAAATTGGAAGCTATTGAGTATTTTTAGCACCCAGCTGCATGGAATGTTGGCTACTACATGGAGTAAACCCCTCAGCTTTCTTGAAGACTTGGGCTTGAGTAGACAGTGGCAACAGCTGAGTCTGGAGAGGGTGAATACAATATCACCATAAGTCTGTGGCTGGGATTCTCACCCAAGTAGTGTGACTCTAAAATTAAGATATCTTACAATTTTTTCCTTTTTAAAAGTTTGCTTGCTTTCTTTCTTTTGTACCAGCTAGAAATTTGAAGAGAAGGATAATCTCTGAATTCTCCTGCTGTCAAAGATGTGGGAACCACCATCATCCACTGAGGTGAGCAAGAGCAGCAGTACTGTCTAGGATTATGACTGCAATCTTTGTCATCATCTTCAGCACCAGGGCTATGGTGCTAGGGAAGCTGAAGGTATACCAGGATTTTGGGTCCAAGTAGCAGTGGCTGGAGGAGTTTGGGATGTACTGTACCTAAATAAGCGTAAGTTAACACTGAGAGAAGAACTTGCAATACCCACAGCTTGAGTTCAGAAAGCTGATGGAAATTGCATGGTGGTCGTGTCCCTATCACTCTAAGAAGCCACTTAAGCACAGTCTGTGTTTCTACGTGACTGCACTAGTGGGCAGTGTGTGGTCTGAAGCTTGGAATATTTCATATACAGATGTTCTTGTTCTTGGAAGTATGGCAAGGTTAGAATTTTTCCTCCTGTTCATAGTTACAGCTGCTTTTATGTCTTCACAGCGTGTCTGCTATGGTAACTGAACCCTGTGAAGGTGGGGAAGAGACAGTGCACATAATTTAAAACTGTGTGTTTGCTTTTGTCTACATGCTGAATTGAAAAAAAAAAAGACAAAGATTATCTGATGATACTTAATCTAGCATTGATTAAGCCAAAAATATTTTGTAACTCATCTTTGAGAAGTTATCAGCCTTCGGCAACTTGGCATCTGACAGCAGCATGGTTAGGAGCTGGAGCTGCTAGCACTGTGTGTATTTTCCTCAAGCAAATGAGAGGCAAAAGTCCCTACCCATGCATACTGAGGCTATAAATTTTAGGCTAGAAATTCATGTAGATGTGGGACTTCAGCATCTTATCTGGACTGTGAGATTCCCATCAGTCCTGTGGTTTTCAGAACAGTGTTATGTAACAGCCGCAGAGCAAAAAGCTGCAGAGATTTATTTTGCTCTATTTTTTTCACTCTTGGTATTATTTTTATTCCTTGAGGGAGCAGAGATGTTTTAATTTTGTACACAACAGGGGTGTGTTTTCCCAGTTCACTTAGGACAACACAAAACCCACTTCCACGGCTGGCATTTGCTGGTAGAAAACAAAAACCCCAAACATTACCATCAAAATCACACTGTGTTGCCAGAAGGCCTTTCCAAGATGCTTGTCAGCTTTTCTTTGTCCCCGGGTTCCTTCTCATGGGAGACTATTTTTTGTGTTTCTTACAACTACTGACCTAATGCTGAGCTTAATGATAACATAGTCTGCTGCTAATATTGTACTTTTACATGGGTTTAAAATCGATTGTTAAGAGCTTTATTAGAATTGCTTACTCAGCAAAACTAGAACATGTAAATAGAAATAAAGAGGGCCTCAACACATGTCAAAATTAAAAAAACATTACTTAGGTTTTGTGTAGCTTATGAAATGACAGATCCAACAGCACCATGTTGCTGATAAACAAGCAAAATTATTAATTTTAAAATCAAATAGAATGTTTTTCTAGATATGAATTACAACTTCTACTACATTTGCTGTGCCTAGGCTCAATATTTATGGATTGCACAACTGGAAAATGAAAGAAGAGCAGAAGTTCAAAAGTGATACAGGGGATACTTTCAGAGCTATATATTTTTTCCCCGAATATATTTCTTTTACCTTAGCTGCACGTAAGTTTATTAGGTTAAAGAGAGAGTTCTAAGCTGGGATTCATCCTCTAACACAACTTCTGCAAATCCCCCAGCCTTTGACATTTACAAACATTATTTTAGTTGAGTCGTACAGATTGAAATTTCACTAAAATACAAAGTGCCATTTCACTGTATTTTCTGCAGGAGTTTAGAAGAAAATGGGTGCAATAGGCCACGAAAAAACTAAGGTCACCGTTCCATTTGAAGTCTGTCAGCTCTTGTATGTAACTCCAGCTACATACAGAGAACATGGCATTATAGTGTATTTCCTGAATCCAGTGAAATACATGCAACTAGAGAAAGATTAAAAAGTTCTGCAATGCAGAGAAACAAAATCATTAGGGATTGGGGAAGGAGGAAATTTAATCAGATTAAAAACAGAGCAATGACAACAACAAAAAAATGTTACCAGGTGCCCTGCATACAAAATAATTGTAGTATGCCAGGGCTCCCCTTCCATTTGAGGTACTTTTACTGCCAGCTGAACTGCCTTATGAAAGCCCTTCTGCTTTGCTAAGGAACAGTTCTGATGTTTCTGATGCAAAAGAAAAAAAAAAAAAAAGAAATAGCAATCTGATTGTATTCTGATGCTATGCTTATGACAGAGCTCTCTTTCTGAGGTTGTAGTGTGTTTTTTTCCTAAGGAAGCAGTTGTTAGGTTCTTGATTATGACCCTTATTTCCTATGCTGTCAGGCTCAGAAGTTTTTGAATTATAATCCCCTTTTGGAAAAGACTAAAAGAGGTAGTAAAGCTACTTTTGCTATACTTGAAGATCTTTTGACTTCCTTGGCTGGTAAGTTTTACTTCCTAGTCCAGTATCCTGGTAGTAGCCAACTGTGGGCTAATGTTGGCTGCAGACCCAGGATGGGTTAAGTATGAGGCTTGAAAGAAAGTGGGTTGACTGTGACTCCATCTGGATAAGACAAAAGTTGTGACAAGATTCTAATAATTTGATGTAAATTAGGAGTGCTGAGCAGGGAGCATTTGAAGGATTTGTCTCTTTTAGATAATTTTTGCCTGTAACATTTTTGTCCTGGTGATAAATTCATAGAAAAAGCTATTTCTTTCTGCTCGATTGTACCTATGAGCAAGGGAGACTGTACCTTACTGTATTCAGTTCCCAAACTAAGGGCTATGGCAAATTGTTGTTTGAACACAAGGTTACTTTCCTGGCTGTTCTATCCTTCCTCACCTCTTTGCTTATGAAAAGACTCCTGTAACAGAGGCAGCAGAACAAGCACAAAGAATGCATCTTAACCATCTGCAATTCATAGTCCAGCATATCAACTTCAGCCCTCATCTACTACTTCCATTTATTTTGTTATGCCAAGCTATAAACTGTGGCAGCTGAGTGTCAAGATCACGTATCTGTTGCATTAAGCTATGGTAACTGGAGGGATCCAGGACTGATGAAGCAGAGACCACATTTTTTAGTCATTTTTTACAGAATTGACAGCCTAAGGATTTTTTTTTTTCCCCCTTCATCTGACTGGGTCCTGTGGAGTTTACCTTTTACTATTAAATAGGACATTATTTATCTTTGGATGTAGTAGGTGAGCAGTGGCTCTACATTACCACAAGAGGTGAAAATCCATAAAGGAAACTGATCAGTTAGCACTGGTTTGTTCTGTGTTGTGTTACATTGCCTTTTCTGGTAAGTGGGTTCATTACCAAACATGCTTCTGCAGTCGTAAAAACTTAAGAATAACTGCCAAGGTTAGTAAAAAGCAGTGATTTGTATCAGTGAATTTAGTTATTCAGAATCATGACCCCTAAGGAATGAATATGCATAAATTCTGCCATTTTGTATAGCCATTTTGTATTTCTGCCAGAAATTGTGCCATTTTTAATTTCTTCAAGTCTGCAGTGGTTTATTTCTAGTATTACCTGACCTTCTGCTGATTAATAGTGGTGATGGCAATTTTGTGGAGTGGATATTTTTTCTCAGATAACAAGGTAGGCTCTTACTCTCCAGGGGATGCATATGCTACTGCCTGTCTGTTGCCATGTTTAAAAGATTGAGGGGTGGGGTATTTTTGCCAAGGAGATGTTTCCAGGCTCTGCTTCTTTTCCACAATCAGCTATCAAGGTTATAGGAAGCAGAGGCAATGCTGTACTTTTCACTTCTGACAGCATCAAATATGCACATCCACCTCTGGATATGCTTGTTATTCTAATTGAGGCTAGATGCATATTAAAAAAAAACCCAAACAACACAGAGATTTTGGTTTTATTGGAAATAAGAATTAATGGTCCGTGAGTAAACCATTAGTCCAAGGACTGAGTGATAAACCGAAGAGCAGTGCGCGATGATGTCACTCATTTCATATCCATCTGTCAGTTCCACTCTGCAAAGGCTTCTCAGTCTGCAGAATAGTGGAAATAGGGTGGCAACTTCATGCCCTTTAAAATACTTTTCTGGCTTCTTATTACTTCCTCTAAGACAGTATTTTGTACAGATGAGGAGTCTCAGTCTAACTGAAAAAAACTAGCCTAAAAATTATTAGATTAATGATATATTGCAAAGACTGATAAAACGTAATGAGATTTTGTTAAACCCAAGCTGCTAAAGTTCTTGTAAATTTGCCTAAAAATATGGTTTGTGACCATCTGGTCTTTTGAGAAATAGATTAGAACCAAAAAAGGACAACTTATATTTTATGTAAACATCTGGGCAAAGTATAAGAATATCTGGCAAACATGGTAAATAAAACTCCTTGAACTTTGTCCCCAGATTTATTTTCCAGAATTGATTTTAGGGCTCTCTCTCCCTCTTGTCCCCACCTTCTGGACTTATCTGAGTTTCTGGAGGCAAAGACTTTGGTGTTCTGCTAGCTCACTCCTTCCACCTTTATTTTTCCTGCAAGCAGCAAGTAGACCTGTGTGCCTGCCTCATCCATGGCAAGCAACATGATGTTGGTGCATTATGGTTTTGTTTGCAAAAACTTTACTTGAATGTTTGTTCTTTATTTCTTTTTTTGTTTTTACAAAAATAAACACTTTTTTCCAAGTCCAGCTTCCAGAGACATGTGAAAATTTAATTTTTAAGAAAATTGTTCCTACACTTAATCATAGTGGTTTCAAAGTAGAATGTGAAAATTCAATTTTATTGATACTAAGTAAGAAGGAAAAAACATACTTTTATTATTTTCAGATCTCATAATTAAAAACAAATCTAATGTTTAATTATTTGACTTATGCTAATTAACATTTGGGTCTGGCAATGCAGTATATGTCACAATCACTGACAGTAACCCATGGCAAAAACATTCTGTCATATATTCATGTAATAGCAATGTTGAGATTGTGTATTTATCTTATTTAACTCTGAGGGAAAGGCAAATTATGGATTGTTGATTAGACAGCCTGTGTGTAATTTTAAAATTTGCCAGCAAATATGCATCCTTTGTATGTGCCATCTCACAACCAGTGCTTTTGGAGTAAGCTGAATTTTATTCTTTTGTGTGAGACTCTCAAAAAACTATATGTAGGATTTTTATGGATTAGACAATTTATGCAACTAGTTTAATCATGAGGTAAGTAGGATTATTTTGAAAGCTAAAGACTTTTTTGGTTTTCCTATCAGGTGTGCTGTGAATCCTCTACTTCTTAAATATATAAATGCATAACACTGAAAACTGTCATAAATTACTTATAGCTAGAAAAAACAGGTATTTTTCCACTCATTAGTGGTTTAATCAGAGGTTATTCTTTGAAATTGTAAATATTTTAGTAGCTCACAAGATTTTTAATAAAAGCAGAATAGCACCACCTGGTGCTGAGCAAAGTTTTTACGCTCAAGTCCCATCACTTTTTTGAGATTATTGCTGTACAGATAAACTACTGCCCTTTCACAATCATGATTTCAGGTCAAATGATTAGGGACAAAACATTATCACCATCTCTAGTATTGTTTCCTGGCCCTTCTTTCTTATAGGCACTTTTTTCCCTAAATCATTATCCATTATTTAACCGTTTTTAGGGACTTTTAAAAAAGTTATTCTTGTAGCTTAAACATTCTGGACGTGTGTAGAAAGTTATTGATTAAAATCTGATTTCTAGACTTTTCTTCAGCTTGTGTAGATTTGAGGATGATGAAGAACTACAGCTAAAAGTGAACTTCACCACTCTTTTTCTTTGTTTCTAATTGTTTTGGGGCTTCCTCATGATGGTTGGTATTAAAAGCATAATTGAGGTTAAGACCTGCATCTTGAAAGGACTTCAGATGCCTAAAACCTGTCAAAATCAATGGGAGGTTAGGTGCCTGAGGATGTATCTCTAAGAATCCAACTTCTAGGCATTATATTTTTATTTCTGCAAATAAGGTAATCAAAGATAGGGTCTGGTTTTTAAGTAATCTGTTTCCTGCTTGATATTGATACAATTCTCAATTGAAGCTCATTAAATTTATAAAAAATCTTTTGCATGTGACTTCCTTGCAGGAACCCTAAATTCCAGCTACATCTTGAAGCTACCTAAAATTATAGCTTAGATTTCAGCTTCCAACTGCTCTGTCACTCTTAAGCCTTTCTGATCCTGAAGACTGCGCAAACAATAAAAGGAAAACAACATCTCATCATTGAAATTGAAAATAAACCCTTTCCCTCAAAGCTCAGCTGCATTTCTCCTAACCTGCCTTGCCCTTAAATGGTAAAAAAGAACTCTTGGGTAAAACACAGAACCTAATTTTGTTCCTGCTGAAACTATTGAATGCTGAAGCTATCGGGTGACAAGCTGCCATAAAACTTTCTATATTAGCAAACTGGTTAACTGATGTCACTGTTACTTGCTGTGAAGAACATGGAATAATAGGGTTTATTTCTGCTTGATGTTTTGTTTTTCTGTGTTGCAGTTTACCATTCCTTCCTCCTCAGTGACTGATGGTAACATTATGATCACTTTGTCCCATAAACACCACTTTGTGTGTCACTGTTTTGGTTACATTGCTTTTTAAAGATGACTTGCTTATAATTTTTTGTGAAGTAAGAAAATTATTTTTATAAAACCAACACATTAATACAATAAACACCAATACATTCATAACATAAGCCAATAATTAGGTAAACTGTCATAAATGATTAGGGGATAATTTGTGAGTTTGTCACAGCATTGTTTTGGATTTGTTTGTTTGTTTGTTTTAATTTTATGTGTTTGGAGTACTAAAACCAACTCAAAATGGTATTTTTTAAGATTAATGAGGCATTAATTAAATTAAAGCACCTTTATGTCCAGAAATTGCTGACCAGGAAGCTAATAGAAGGAGATACTAAGGGCATATCTTCCTGAGTGCACACAGCAGGAGGGTAGAGATCTCTCAACTACACAGTAAGAGCGATACTGTCTGAGATAGCTGCTTGACCCTAAAAGTGTGATCAAAGCTGGTTAGCTTGGGCACAGCGTTGTCATGATGATACATTACTGCTGCTGTGCTACATATCAGGAAAGCACAGCATTCAGAGCTCTAAAAATAAATGGTTATTTCTCAGATAGTTGCTAGGTGCATGACGAAATCCTGATGTCAGTGTGGTCTTTATGATGTCTTTCATTTGGGAGAGAATTTTGTAAATATACAAATCTTGGCTTGATTGGCTGTTGCCTTCCAGCATCCATGCTATTTCTCACTGTCTACACACATCAAAATCAGGACAGTCATGGAGTTGTTTAGAACAGGACAGTTTCTCTTACTGACATTACACAGTTCTAATCAAACTATCATGCAACTTTAGTTTCTTCTGATCTCTGAAATCTTGGCTATTTGTTTGCTTTCCATCTTATCAAGGCATTTTGATCTGACATAGTCTCCTTCTTCCCCAGTTTCTTCCATCTAACAGATGCACTTGGTCACCTTGGTCCAATGCATAGGATCATACAGGTGAAAGGAGACAGTGGCACTGCAGGGACAGAGCTATCTAATCCCGTGCCCCAAACCTCTGGAAGATGCACTCCTTGGCTGTAGGCTGTGTCATGGCTTCTTCCTCACTGTGCGACTGTAGATACAGCACATCTCTTGTGCAGGCACGTCCTGAAGGCATGGCTTTGCCAATAAACAGGGTCTTAGGGTTTGCCAGAGAAATGGAGAGGCCTGCTATTCACTGTTTTAATTTCAAACACTGAAAACATTCCACACCTCTCTCAGCTGAGGGCAGTTTTACTTAATCTTCTGTGTTCCGTGATGTGACTTTATTTACAATGGGTTTATTTTCAGTATCCACAGAGGTACTTAAAAATCCGACTAACCAACCATACAAATAAATTTTCACTGATGATAAATTTTAATTTGCAAGCAAGGAACACTAGAGGGCATTGAAAGTTCTGTGCACATACATCTGGTCACTTCACAGTGCTCTAACAGCAGTTTTCTCAATGTAATTAACAAATAAAAGATTACTAACATGACAGAAAAAGCTGTGGAGGCCACGTGCAGACTGAAAAATTACTTCTGGCACTTAAATTACAAGTACAGTGATTGCTGTGGTCAGCAAGCACATGCAGCACACACAATACAAACCAATGTAATTGAAGTTGCACATGAATTTTCGCTGAAAAGGGAAGCAAAACAATATTGGTTACAGCCATTTCCAAAAATGGAATTGTATACCTTGGGACTGGCAGCTGGAAGGATTATATATTCCAGCCTATCTCTGGTCTGAGAAATAGATTTTTATTTTTTTTTCCCCTGCATGCATTGTGCAAATTCTGTTCAAAATTTAACAAAAATATTGATAATTTCACTAGGATCTGTTTCGAGTTCTAATCTGCATGTGTTCTTATAAAGAGAGAAGGAAAGTAAAGACAGAGTAAGTATACACGAAGTGGAGATTTTAGGAGTAGTTTAGAACTGATTTGTCAGTGATAGCAGTAGAACTTGTAAGATGGTTCTTTGATTTTCCTGTAAAAAATGCAGGTCTTGAGGAGCAGAATTCTGTGGCCTATAGTACACGTCACTGATCTTTCTTCCTGGAAATAACAGCGCAGGAAACATTCTGAGAATGCAAAGAGTTATTGAGACATTACTGCGCATAAGGGATATGACAGGGGAACGTCTTCCTTTGAGGAAAGATTTTCTTTTTTAGATGCCTGTATACAGCAGACTTCAAAGAGGGCATTTTTTGGAAAAGTGCAGATGCTGCCACGTTGCTGAGGGAGTGATGCAAGGTGGTGCCAGGAAAAGCAGCCTCCTCCTGCTTCTCTGATTCCTGTCAGCTTTGCAAACCTGCAGAGAGCTATGCGCCCTCACAGGCTGGGTCCAAAATACTGGCAATTATTGCTGTTTTACTTGTATGTAGTTCTGTGTTTAATCAAAAATTACTAAGATTGGATGTTTTTTCCTTAGCAATTTTGCATCTTGCTAAACTGCCCAGCCCATGTATCTATTTAACATCATCTGTCACAACTTAACTGTTCTTTGGGATTTGAGAGATTTCCATATCACAAAAAAGATGTTATTAATTTTTAAGACTCTGCGTTTTCTTTTGGAAAAATCAGAGGAAATGAAGCATACTTGATAGAGAACTGGGATACATGCACACATTGATGTCATTATCAGGGATATCACTGCAGTGCAGCAGAGACATAGGAAGCCAACTCCAATGAAACTGTTGTGTTCCATGACTTTAATATTAGGGAATGAAGACACATAGTAGGAATCCTATGAACTATTTTCTGCGGTAAGAAAACAAGCAGACAACACTTATTTTCCAAAGCAGAATCGTTGTCTGTTGCTATTTTAAAGCTTTTGCACAAAATCCAGTGTAGAATGTAGTATTTGACTTGCATATAAAGTAATGGTGACTAAAATTGTGCTTTAATAAATAGCAAATAAATCATTTTATTTAGCTAGATGCTCAATTATCTGAATTGTGTACTATGGCTACAATACAGAGGATGCTTTCAAAAATTTGTATTTTGGCGGGGGGGGGGGCGGAAAAAGGCGACTTAAGTTTTTTCATGACTGGATTAGTGTTTCTAATTCACTTTAAAAAATCTTACCAAATTAAAGATAAACAAAAAATTAAATATAACCTTTCTGCAAACACCAGTGGCAAGGTTATACTATGTTATCTATTTCTCTGGTAACAAGAATAAAGAATAACTTTTACCAAGGGAGAACATCAAATGGACTTTATCTATCTGTCATAAACCCCAGGGCTTACAGAAATAACAGACATCTTACTGCGTCCTTCACAAGTTGTCAATAAAAATTTGTAAAGCTTGAGGTCACACAGAAATGTTTTGAGAAATCACCAAAAATCTGTGGTGAAAGCTTCCAAAATGAAGACCAGAACTCTCGTACTGCTTCCCAGTGGAGCAGCACCAGATTTGTGTTTGCCAGTTCTGACTTTTGTGAATGGCTTTTTTTTTTTCTTCATTATGACAAACTGCTGGAGTTGCCACCAGATAGAGTTTTCACCAGAACAATGACACCATAGGATTTAAAAATGTTTCCATTCAGAGTCTCAGATGCCGTGGAGTCTGCTTTTTGCTGGTAGCTGTTACAACTGGGAATTTAGACTCAGGCAACTCTGCACCTTCTACACCAGATATACCTTGTTTTTTTCATTATATTTATCTTTAAAGCTTGTTTTCCTTACCAATTTGATATTTTTCTATTCATAATAAAGAGTAGTTAAGAATGTGTGCAGCTAATTAGTGTGTAACTGCTCTTCATCTCAGGTTGTGCTGGATGATACAATCTTTTTTCTAGCTATGGCTCCTTTTGCCACAGTGATCCGTGCCTTAACCTGCAACTTCCAGGTTCCACAGAACATACCTACATGTTAATAGCTGCTCTGCCACAGGAGAACAGGAGGCAGGATAACTGTCACTCCAGGTTTACTGTGGTAAGGTGAGATGTGCCATTACTCTCTCTGAGTCACGCTGTGGTGGGGTTTCTCACATGTTACTGGCACAAATCGAGTAAAACTCAGAACAAATATTTGTAGCCAGGTTGAAGAGTCAGCTGCATAACCAGAACCTAGACAAATTCAAATAGAGCAAAGCAGTTTATATTGACTCTTGCTGCTGTCTAACCTGATTATAAGAGCTTTGTCTTCACTAGGAAAAGATGTTTAGTGAATTGAACATTAAAATCAGAGTGTACTTAATGCAGATGTAGTTACATTTTTAGATAAGATAAAGCCTCATTTCCTTCTCAGGAGAATTTTAAGACAGGGCCTTTGCTGCTGGAATCTGCAAAATTATTTATGCACCTTTGATGTGCACAGAATACTCTTCTGATTGCCTGGTAGCCTTCAGTAGTTTATTGAGGAAGAAAACAAGGATTCATCAGGAAGCTTTTATGAAGAGAAACCGCATCAGTGTATTGCCAAACAGCAAAGCAATATGAAAACTCCACAGTGTGCTGAGGGAGAATGGCATGATCTGTACAATGAGAAAGAAGAATCTTCTTCTGTTAATTTGGAACATAAAAGAGACTAACTTCAAACTGTTTGTAATATCTGTTACCTGCTGCACAAACCACTTCAACTCATATTTACCTAGAGCTCTCTTAAGCACCAGTGGTTTATAGTAAGGCAGATTCGACTGCATTACAGCAGAGCACACATCTTCAATTTAAAACAGCGTGCCAAAATAATGCCAGTGCATTCCAGAAAAATCTATAAAGGCAGAACTAATGCAGCTCTGTTTTTATTAATGCCCAGTTATGTCAAGATGCATAACAGGCCTTCACGATTATAATAAATCAGTGACAAAGGTATGCAATAAAAGTCATAGTGTAGCTTTGGGTTATGTTTTCTGATTGGTAACTGATGAAGTCATACTGTGAACTTACTGGAGATTGCTGGAAGGGTAAGGTGTAATCATACTGTTTAGATTATGCACTAGTTTCTATTTTATGGTAAACTATAAAGAACACCTATTTTTTTCTGAAGTATTATTTGAAACATTCAGAATATTTCTGCTTGTATTACATGCAGACATTGTTTTAAAAATACTTCTAAAAAAAAAAGTCAATAGCTCAGTGATCATACTAGCTCTGGAACCTTTTAGTGTATTGACAAGCACCACAGTGGTGCTGTGCATACCTTTGGATATTTATTTGTTAAAATATCCTGTTTACTTCTTTATCTCACTGAAGGTGAATGTTCAGAACAGAGAGGAATAGCTAAAGAGCTATGAAAACAGCAGCTGGTTGGTGCAATTAAAAAAGACATTAGAGAATTGGATTCTCAGCTTTAAAGTCTGCCATGAAGAGATAAACTTTGTAGTTTATATTTCTTCAGTTCCATAATAAGTAAAACTGTGGAATGTGTGCAAGTTTTTTTTAAAGAGTAGGTCAGAATCTGACTAGAAGATAGGGCTTACAGAAGAATTTCTCTGATTTCATCCTAAGCATTGAGGAATGGAGTGAGAAAACAAGTTCAGGATGTTCCTTTGCCCCCTCTACAGAACACAAAAGTACTAACAAGTTACTTTTTGGAATCAGAATTTCTGAGTTATGGTTGTGCCCTGATCACTTCTGCAGGGCATCAGCAGCAGCTCTTTCAGCTCTGTGAAGGGAGAACACTAAGAATTGCTCTCTAGACTGTTAAGGAATTCTGTAAAGGTTAAGGAATTATGTTTCTGGAGGGAATCCCAGTTAGATCTCCTCCACAAAAGAGGCCAACAGTAACAGCAGGGTGTTACTGATTAAAGGCTGGAAAATGCAGAAAATACCATTTTACAAAGAACTAAAGGAAAAATTAATATTGTGCAATTTGAAAATACATTAGAGCAAACATTTAAAAAAATACTTATTTCATCAATTGCAATAACTTATTTTTAATTTTGCAAATCATTATATCTAACAACAACTTACAGGACAGCTAACCTATAAATAATATTTCTGTATTTGAAAACTTTTCTGTTTTTATCTGAAATAAAATTTAAAAGTCCAGCTCGTGCTTTATGCTCAACATTAAAGTGTTCTGTCAAGTACAGGATTTAATGGAGTAAATTCTGCTTAATCTGCAGATACCACTGAAAACAGCCCCAGCTGGTTGCTTCCCTAGAAGTCATGGGAACTTTGCTTGACTATGGAGCCCAGGAGAGAGGCCAAGTAACAACTGATTGCAAATTACTTTGTACATTGTTATCCAACAAGAATTGCCTGGAATCATTTTACACTTCATATGTTAAAGTCTATTTTTGCAGTACTACCCCTAAATGTCTGTAACAAATTCCTGATACCTTTTCTCCATACCTTGGGTCATTAAGTGAGATTTGAAACAGCAACTTTCACTGCTGTTGCATGGACCAGTGCTTTCTGAGCAAAAGAAATGGTTATCTGCCCGGTAGCAGTGCTAAGACACCATCCTCTGGTAGAGGACATGTGTCTTTTTAATGCAATTATGTAAAATTATCCTAGCCCTCCTAAAATATCCTAACCCTCCTCCTCACTTTTATTTTACTTTAATGAAGCAACCTGAAGATACCTCTCTCTTGTCTATCAGTGAATTAAAAATGACAAGTTTTTTTTAAAACTAAATCCACTTATTCCAAAGACTCTTCATGCCAGTATGGTTGGAATGAAACATGATAAGCATCTGGAAGAGCAGTGTGCTTGTTAGTAGTGCAAATCCCTGCATAACACTTCTGTTACGTGCTGTAGCCTAATACCATATTGTTTAATATTTGTTTGTACAGTGTCAGAAAAAACACACTGATCTTGTTTGTACCTCTGTGGAAGCCAAAGGCAAGTATTTTATTATTTCAGTGGAAGTGTTGGGAGCGCACACACAGACCTTGGTAATGGAGTGTGCCCAAAATATCAAAAGCAATTTGTGCTACAAAGGACAGTAATGACAAGAATTTTGCCAGAAGAAAGCAATTGAAATAATGCTCCCTTTCTTTAAGAACCTCAGTTGTATTAAATGGTCCATCTCCACAAATTTCAGATCTATAAATGAGGTTATAGCAAAATAAAATGTTTGTTTATGCTTATAAATACCGGGGAATACTATTCAGGAGATCTGATTCCCACCCTCATGTTCTTGCCACTGGTTTTGGCTGCCATACCTGGATGTGTTCACTTTTTCCCACTGGAAATTCTGACCAGCTTTTGAAGATCTTTTCTTTTGAAAAATTTTGTCTGTGAGGCCATGAGTGCATTTTATTGTGTCCTACTATTGTTTTACATATATACAGTAAGTTTTGAAGCATCACTCACATTTCAGATCTACTTCATAGGATCAGATCATCGGCTTGTTTCACAGGCAGATTCACTCTCAGGGAAATCCCAGGCTGAAATCTGTGAACACTGTTTTGCAGAAACTTCTGTATCAGTTCAATACAGAAGTCTAATGTTTCACTGAGAAGCTCTCAGAGATGAAAAAACATTTACAGTGCCTCTCCTGTTCTGAGTTTCTGTATTTTTCTGTCCATCCCTCTGTTAATCAAGCTGCACCTATTTTTCTCTGTTATTTCTTCCTCAGTTTTTCTTTTCTTTCTTCCTTTCTTCCTTTCTTCCTTTCTTCCTTTCTTCCTTTCTTCCTTTCTTCCTTTCCTTTTTCTTTTTCAAGCTAATGCTGATACATAGAATTTCTTATTGTAACTATCACATCATTCAGCAATACTACTGTCTCCAAAATCCTTCCATGAGATGCATATCCAATGTTACCTATGTATTAGTTGAACAAAAATGGATCTGTTAGGAAAAAGTGAGAGGTTATTATTTACAGTCTTGACAAAAATGTTTATTTTTTTGAACTATTGAATTGTGGACAATTATAGCCTCTGACAACACGCATGATTCTTCTCTCGCTCTCTTTCCCTATTATATGGTGAATGCAATGCATGGTTTTGAATTGGGCCCAGATGCTAGGGTGAATTATGTGACCCATGCTTAGCTTTGTACATTGTGAGTATTCCTGCTGACTCAGTATACAGCTCAGTGTGTGCCATGGTTCTTTATAAAAACAGCACTCCAGAAATAGGGCATTTAGACAAATTTTAGGAGAGTGTCCTGGTGTCACTGGGATAGAATCACAGGCCAGCCGTGGTATGCAGACCCTTAGCAGTTTAGAGCCAGCCAGGTGCTTAAGCTAGGAGGAGCAAAAGTCAGGGCAGCTGCCCCGAGCTGGCAAACAGGTGTGTCCCATACTGTAAATGCCATGCTCATGGTAAAGGGGGCAGTTTCCTGAGGGTGGGATCTTCTCTCCCTCTTTGAAGGGTTGCCATTTCTGGAAGAGCTTGTTCATCATTCTGCTCCTGAGGACTTCTCTTCTGTTTTTCGTGACTGCTGTACATTCACTGGGCTGAGTATAACTTTGTGTGCTTTATATTAGCATAAGTGTTACTGTCAGTTTTGCTGTTGCGTTAAATCTGTTTTGAAGAAGGACATGGAGGCGTTGGAGTATGTCCAAAGAAGGGCAACAAAGCTGGGGAAGGGTCTGCAGAACAAGCCTTGTGAGGAGTGGCTGAGGGAACTGGGGTTGTTCAGCCTGGAGAAAAGGAGGCTGAGGGGAGACCTTCTCACTGTCTACAACTGCCTGAAAGGAGGGTGGAGAGAGGTGGGTGTGTGTCTTTTCTCCCAGGTAACTCTTGATAGAACAAGAGGAAATGGCCTCAAGTTGCACCAAGGGAGGTTCAGACTGGATGTCAGGAAAAATTTCTTCACTGAAAGGGTTCTCAGGCACTGGAACAGGCTGCCCAGGGCGGTGGTGGAGTCACTGTCCCTGGAGGTGTTTAAAAGCTGGGTAGAAGGGGTGCTCAGAGATCTGGTTTAGTAGCGGATGATCTCAAAGGTCTTTCCCAATATTGCCTTCCAATTTGTAATGTTGGTCCAAAGCTACATATAAACTAAGGAAAGTTTCTTTATTTTACTGTTCTTTATAGCTTGAAGTTTTTATTAATTGAGTTTGATATCAGCTTAATTTGTTTATACTTTCTTATTAAGAACATCTTAACCCATCTGATTAACTTGAATAGGAAGAATCTTTTTAAAATTTTAAATAGTGTTTCCAATGGAGTAGCCTCTATAGAGTGAGTCATCCTGGTTTTCAAAATAACTGGAAATCCTTTTTACTTTAGAGTATTTAAAGTTTTCAGCAGAATGTAAAGAAAAGATTGATTTTTCCCACAGTGGCTGATATGGTCACCAACAGTAGGTTGCAAAAGTCAATTTAGATGACTTATTACAAGCCAAATTTTATTCTGTGATGTTTCACTTCTGGTACTGGCTACTCTTTCAGTGGGTCCACAGGCACTGCATTTGATTCTTGAAGGGGCAAATACAGTTCTCAGTTTTTACAAGTTCATATATTCATTTTCATGATGCTGTACTAAACATAACAGGTACATTTAAAAATATATAGTGTTTGATTACCTAAGCATCTATATCTCCCCAGTGTTCCTATCAGATGTGGAGGCTGTCAGCATGGAATGGGGTCCTGTAACTTTTCAACATAATCTAATGGAAAAAAAAACAAGAACACTAGAGCATTTTATGGATTTTTATTATTTGGAGATGCCTGTAATTGTTTTTTATTGAAGAGGGAAAAAAAATATAAATACATACCACATTCCAACTGTGCTCTCCAGAGATCTGAAACAAGAATTCCTGCTGCTAACTTTTAGTTATATTTCTCTGACTGCTGCTGCTTTGCTTTTAAATTACCCAGTTGTTACCTTTTGCAGATTTTTATATTAAATGCAACAGTTACAAATGCTTTAATATTATATTTATTATACAATAAAGCCCTCCAGCTGGCCAGATTCCTCCTGTGTAAACATTCTGACACTTTTGTTTAGAAGATCTATCAGCATGTGCAAGGCAATGGCCAATGAAATCTCCATTATCCCTGTTTGACAGGGAAAGCTTTGAAAGGCTGTGTATTTTTAATGAATAGGAAAAAAAGCAAAGACAGAAGAACATCTTTGTCCTTTATACATAACAAAAAGGGTATATTTATTGACTCATTAATACTAAATGTCAGATTGCTGTGTTGACAGTCAGCAGTCTCAAGTGTTCCATCACCTACAGGGAATATTAAATACAGAATAAACAGTTCAGTATAAATTGAGGGGCCATTTTTCTATCAGAATAGTGGGTGCATCTATTACGTTAATTCATTAACAGTGAAACTCAAATCACAAAACCTCAGATGGAATTCCAGGCCATAACTCATAATTTTATAGCTTTCTATGCTAGATTATTCCCTCTTCCCCAATCCTTGAACATTTTTTTCTACAAAAAAATAGGCTGCCTTCCTTTATTTCTTCTCTTTTGACCCTTTTCCAGGCATGATTCTATTTCTTCCCTCACTTTCCCTGCAGAGTTTTTAAGTTTGTCTCCCTCCATTCCATTCCCTTCTCGGACTGTACTAATGACACATGCTCATTCCTTGTGGTTGCTCTAGCACTCAGTATTTGTTCTTCCTGATCCTCATTGTATCAGTTGTTAGAACTCCCCTTTCTTGCATGTTAAGATGATTCTTTAGAGTACCAGGCTATTAACAGGTCCTATTAATATATTTTGGTCTGTGTTCTTCCCAATTGTCCACTGCTAAATATTTGTGTTTCTTTTCACTTTAAATTACCAGAAGAATAAAAATATCCTTATCTTTCTTTGCTTGAGCATTTAATCTCCCAATAAAACTCAGAGTTGGAAAATATTTCCTCTATCCCATCTGGATTTCTCTTCTTTGATTTCAAAAGATAAGAGACAATACCGGTTGCTCCTATCCAGATTTATTAACAAAAGGGACAGTATTTCACTAAATTTATGTGATTTAGAAGCATGCCTGTATCTATATAGCCAATGTAATGGTGTGCTTTATTGTAACATTTCTCTTGTCTTTATTTGCCAGCCTCTAGCACATGCTGTTCTCTCTAGTTATGTCTCCTCCTCAACTTCCAAGCTGATTCAAAAGGGCAGGGACCTGCTGTGTTTGGGTAGTGTGTAGCAACTCAGGTTCCTGCAGTTTAAGGCAATACCTAAAACAAAGAATAATGATCCCATTCCCTTGATTTATAGTGTCCTGTATTCACCTCAACTATTCTTATCCCTCCCTGATGTTTACAATGTCTAATATGGGTGCATAGACATCTGTCTAAACTCTAAATACTATTTCAATACTTGAAAAAAAAAAAAAATCCCAATGGTATTCCTTGTAGGGCAATAGCTTCAGTTTGTTAGCTTATTTTTGATAGAACTGTCATGAAGGCAGCTCCAAGAGGTATGGTTATTGTGTATGTAAAAGAAAAACATTGTCATAATTGTGTTAATAGAGAAATATAATGGCCATGTATTTATTTTCCAAAATGTATGTGGTCTCTTTTGGCTCCACTGGGATATCAGATCTAATTCTATACGCACACAGAAAGGCTGATCATGCCTGAATTTAAATTACATAAATAAGCTTAATTTCCTGACAAACAAAGGAGGAAAAAAAACACTAGCTCACAAATTTTTAAGTGCTCAGACTGTTTAGGTTGGATGATTTTCTGGGCATTCTTAAAGTGGCCACAGAAAGCTATTGGATTTGTATATAGAGAGTAATGAGACCTTAAATAACTTTAAGATAAGAGTTGTTCCTGTTTAGAATTGGTCATACTTTCTGATTCTTTACTATTTCAAATTGGACTTGGACAAGACAGTCTTGAGAGGAGATGTGAACAAGAGATTGATATGGAGAATACCTTGCCTATACAGGTGTTAGCAGGTGTGGGGGATAAGGGGTCAAGACCCTGTATTGTGCATTGCATAAAAACTAGTCACAATCTGGCCTGCTATAAACAGGCCAGAAACAAAATCTTCAGTAATGTGACTTTTTCCATTGGTAAATATTTTTGCTCCATCAATTTCAACCCACAGAATTTTCCAGAACTTTATGAGAATTTACTAGGACAAAAATGGATGTAAATGATCAGAACAGTAGTGATTAACAGTCTGTTTGATGCCCTGTACCAAAGGCTACATGAAAACTTATCCTGCAGTTGACCCTATGATGTCAGCAGTCCCTCCATGTGTTCGGAGGTACTCAGCTCTAACACTTATTTGATCACAGGCCAGGCCTGCTGATTACTGAATGTCAAAGAAAACAAGAAAAACTGAGCAGATAACACACAACTGTGCAGAGGAGGAATTGTTGCTGAGAGAGTTTAAAAAGAATATTTTGGATGTGAGTCAAGAAAAGGTTGAGATGACTTGGAGAAGGGTGTAAGGCAAAAGGATGTGCTGGTGAAAAGGTCAAAAAGTAAGTTTAAGGAAAAAACAACTTGTCTTGGATATTTGAGAACTTTGAATTAACATACTAAAGCTTGATATTGTTGCAACAGAACCAGCATCTTTCTCAATCAAATCCTATCAGGCTATTGTGTTTACAGTTGGTAGGACTAACAAAATCTCAAGTCTTTGCTCAGGTACTGTAAATCTTGACTAAAACCTGTGCTGGATCCTACAAGGTAGTTACTGCTGAGCTGCATTGGAAGAGTAAGATAGGTGTAGCTAGATACCAAATGTAGTATTTGCAACATCCTGTACTCTAATGTACTGATTATGTACATTTATATAAATAACTGCTTATGTTAGTTATGCACTTCTTCTTAAAAAAGCTGCAGGGCATGGTGACCACTTGATAAAGGACAATTCTGAAATAAAATTATGCTTTTTTTAGTCCTTTTAACATTCATCAAAGTGCTTGGGAGCCCCTTTCCACACAAACTACTGAGTTCCTGTTTTTCATAAACATGTATCTGCATACTTTGTTAGAATACACAGAAAAGAGATCTAGACTAGCAGTGATCTAACTGTGCTGAGCTGGACCTCCCGAGAAGCAAATGTTAAAAGCTTGTTCAAAGCTCCATACCATCGCTGCTAGATGGTGTTGGTACCCAGCAATAAAAGTACTGTAACTTGCTGGGCTTGAAATACCAAGCTGCATTCCTGATGGGTGATGGCAACAATGGATGGTTTTGGTTAACATCCTGAAGACAAAGCATTCACTCAGAATAATGCTGGAAAGTGGTCATTCAAATAAGTGCTTTCAGTTGTGCTCTTTGGAAAATGTTTTCAGCACACATCTTAGTTTTATTATGCAATAGTGTGTAAAAAAAAAAAATCTATCAAACATGTCTCAAAGCTATAAAAGAAATTCTTCTGAAGAGACTGTCAATCTTGAGCTCAGCCCTACAAGTTTAGAGATTAATTTATCATATTAAACAAGCCTTTAGAGATATACGGGGTTGTTTTTTTTCCTAAAATTGTACTGACTTTAAAATGTCAACTGCTGTAACTCATTTTCCTCTTCAGAGTTGCAAGCCTTAGGGCTTCTACTTTCACCAGTTAAGTAACAATGTACTGTGCCCTTGTAGAGAAAATTAAATTGGAGGTTTTAATCTTTTCTTCATTCAAGTATTTCTTCAGCAACAAGTCCAGAATGACAATACTGTTAGTAACTGTTGCCAGTAGGAAAGGCCTACAATTTAGCTTGGCCTGATTTGACATTGTGGAGTTACTTTACTGTTCTCTAGAAGAAATCAGTCAGTTCAGCTGATTCTTCTAGAGCTGCCTATTTCAGAGGAATGATACAGGCACCAACACATCAGTTTGCTTACTATGACCTGGTTACGTTTCAGTAAGTTTATACCCAAAGTTGAAGTGAAAGGGATGGAAATAGCAGGTTTTCTGTTGAAATTTATTGTTACCAATAATATTTCTTTTGATGTACTACTTAGGGCATCTCTTCACTTGTCACTGCTTGTTCAAGGCACAGTTGCATAAGCTTCAACTCAGAAGTTACTTGATACCTGTAAGTATTGCAGATCAAGGAATTCTGTTGTATTTAGTAGTAGTCCTGTGGCTAGGGAGCTTAAAAATGAAGCAAATAATGGAGTATACATGTAAAAATGGAAGATATTTCTATCCTTGTCTGTATTTCAGCCTGAATCATCTGTCTCCCAAGATCATGCCTCATCCGCTACACTGGAGCACAGCAGTTTTGTACCTCTGTAAGATACTGCTGTAGAAGCTGTGTCACTTTCTATAAGATACCTAAACATGCACTAAGTAAGTCAGAATGACTGAGAGGTTAAGTCTTTGACCTGGTGACTAGAACTCTTAGTTTATGAGCAAATTGGTTCATGTTCCAATGACTCTTCGAAATGTGTTTAGTACAGTTATTTATTTCAGCAGGAGGCAAGGGAGATCTAGAACATCTTAAATAGCAGTTGGAGTATCCTCTTAAGAAGTGAAATCCTGCAGGGAAGTCTCACAGGAGGGAAAGGGTAAAAAAATACTGTAGTCCCTTGTATTTAAGGGATCACCACCTCCTTCTTCATTTTGTTATTTTACATTTACTACAATCAGTTTTGCACAAGATACCCTGTCAAATCTCAGCAGAAAAATTGGTATCCTGAATTAATACGTATATATAATACATATATTTACTATTCTCCAAAAATAAAGTCAAGCTTAGAATGATTAGCATGCAAGAACTCAAATGCAGGGCAGAAAAATAATTACCTAATTTTACATGTTCTTCTCTTCAGATACACACTCCTTTGCTAGCTAGATCTGTATGCAAAAGATATAATCCCTAGAGCCACTGCTTTGCTCTGTCAAACATGCCTTAAATTCTCCTTGCAAATACGGTGAAATGGTACTACACCTCCCTTCATAGTCCAGCAACACCAGATTGATTATATCTGGAGCAGATAGTGCCAAAACATGACTTAAAGCAGCCTCAATGTGTTAGTTAAGGATGGTCTGATTAGATCTTCCAGATAGAAGGCAACAATAGAAATTCTCTGACAAACAGAGCTTTAAATTAACTTCACAACAATCAAGATGTTTTATTATTGAAAACATAGCAGTGAGCTCTTAACAGACTCCACTGCCTTGTTTTTAATTCAGCTGAATTCTACATGTATTTTAATGTTTGTTTGCTCTACAAACAGTGATCTGCCTCAAGCATATTAGTAAGAGACAAGCTGGTGCATTCAATTCTAGAAGGGATTCTGAACAAGCAGCAGAAAAGCTGCTATTTAAAAATAATCAATCCTGTTTCAGGCTGAGACAAAATGAGAGTCAAAGGCATTCTCTTTACCAGGCTTTATAACTATTTGAATTGCAACAATAGGGGGAAAAAAAACCAAACCAGGTTGGTTTCTTTGAATGGCATCATTGGAGAAATCCCTTTTAAAAACATTACAAGAAAGCAGAAGTGAATCTCTTAAAAGGCCAATTTGTATCATCCCTGCAGCATGCAGAAAAGTCAGTAACAATGACATTTTTGTTTGAAAAGCATTAAATATAAAATACCAACCTTCACTTTTCTTTTTTGAAGGAAAAACATTGAGGTTAGAGAAATAATTCTTTAGAAAGCATATTTAACACTTTTTCATTAGAAGCTGCCTTCTCAGTGTACATATTTGTATATTAATAAGTTATATTAAAACTCACCTTCAACTGTATCAGGAGTGGCCCTGAATGTGACAAAGGGCACCAGTTGTTTCCAAGCCCTTCTGTAGCTCTTTCAGTGAAACAGCACAGCTGGCTCAGCTCTCACTGCACCCCCCTCTGCTGATTCCAGGGCTCAAAATCTCCTCTTTCCCATTTCCCAGCAGCACCTACGCCTAGTCCATTTGCTCTTGTAACAACCAGTGTAATTGTTTCTTTCCATAGAATGGGTCAAATGCTCTGCTTCACTGGGACTCTGTGTGTGTAAGAGTGGAATATGGTCTTTTGTCATTCAGATAGTAAGAAAAATTATGTTGGAAAACAAATACTTCTGAGGATTTTTTTGTAATGCATATGTGTATGGCTACCTCCTTTGTGTGTCTGCTATCATGCAGCATCTTCATTTTTTGGACTGATCTGTAAAAAGCTGTAATTGATCCTGTATCTAGTTCCGCTTCATAGCGCACAGGGGATACTGGGGTGCTACTGGATACTGGAGTTCAGCTGATGTGGGATCAGTGTCTACCAGGCAGAGTCCACATTGTTCCTACATAGATGTGAAATACCCAACAACACTTCCAGAAAGTTGCAGGAAGAACAAATGTGAAGCTGTAGAATGACTCATTTAATACTAAGGAATTTGTGTATTTTAATGAGAACTCTACATCTATCCCAGGGCTGAAATTTTATCATTGTTAAAGTGGTATTCAGATATTTATAATGGTAGAAATTAGAACATAGTGTCTTAAATCAAATTAGAAAAAAACATTCAGGAGTAAACTTGTTTTGTAGGAGCAAATGACACACATCTTTGTAGAATTATCAGCAGCAGCTAATTGTTATAAGTGTATACCTCATGATTTAATCTTGTCTAGCAAGCACAAACATGAGACTTCATTTCAGAGACAGTCAGAAGAGTGCAGTAAGTTATTTTATTATCTCCAATGTAGATTTTGGGTTTTTCTGCTATGCTGATCATACGTTTCTTTACTGATCCTTCACATACACTAGTCTTAGTTTACAGCATGATTTCTACTGAAGACTTTAAGATGATATACAAGATTTTTTCCCAAATCTTTACATTTAAGATATAAAAATGAAAGAAACAGATTGAGGTAATAAGGGGGAAATTCTGAACAGTGCTTATTTATGATTTTTATCTTGCTATTGCCCTAAAGAAGAGAAAGTTGGACTCAAATACTCCACTAAAGATGGGCAAGGCTTCACACTGTGTCCCAGACTAACTACTGTGTTCCCATAATGCATTCCTGTTTGAATTTCAGCCTTTGAGGAAATGCTTTTATAGCTTTTAGTTTTTGTTAGTGTTTTTCCTACAGTGAAATCATGCAAGAAATGGGCTAATTGCACAATTCCTATCTAGAGGTAATTTTAATGCAGACTTTTCATTTGGAGGCTGGAAATTAATATTTTGGTTAAGATTCTTGTCATGACCTCATAAGTGATTTGGGTATATCAAGTAAAATACACATGGGATGCTGAGAATACTCCCAGCTTTTACATTACTGAATGCTCTGTAAAAACATCACCAGTCACCTGACAGGACAGGGGCAAATTCACTTCAGAAATGGAGTTTGCCTTTGTCTTAATGACTTCAAAAATTAGAGAATGTCTATTCTATCCTTAGAAAAATTAGAGAGTCATGGGAATAAAGAGGTCCAGAGGAATTAAACTTCTTCCATTTGTTTATTTGGGGTCATGTATCAGTTTTTGCATTTGCTATATAATATTTTCAAAGCTGGTGTAAGTGGAACTGATAAAAAGGATACCTGCTATTACAACTACATTGTGATTTGTTAGTGTATACTGCCTTAGGGGACTAACTTACCTTTGCACGTATTTCTCATGAATGAGAGTTTTTGTATGCTTCTGTAAGAGTCTTTTCTGATTTGAAAGTAGGAAAACAGTTCAAGCACAGTTTGTGTGTGCCCAGATCAACAACCATATGTGTAAGGAACAATAAGCATTGTACCTGCTTCTGATCAGATGTGCATTATGATTTTCTTAATAATTAGGTACAGTTATTTGTTTCTTTAATTAAATTTTTGTTGAGGTTTTTACAGTACAGGGCCAAGCTTTGCGAAATCGTGAGGCAAAAATGGCACAAAGCTGGAAAGGCAATTTCTCTATAAAAAACTATTAGGTTTGGAAGAAGAGGGAAGGCTTGGATTGTAAAAGGTCATGTCCCTTAACTCCTGTGACTGCTCAGATTCATCAAGAGCATTTTCTAATTGACAGTATAAATTGTTATAGGAAAGTCTATGGGCTAAATATAGATTACCCCGCTGATACAAAACTGTCAGTGCGAGTCATCGCAGTACAGTGCCAACTCGACTAAGAGAATACTGGGAATGGGAGGAGATTAACACTCTTTTCTCCTAGCATCTTGTTTAGTCTGCTTCCAAACTGGCCATCAGACCTTGCGTGGTGGTTTTGCCACGTCTTGTGTGTTGCTTGCTGACTGAAATGCAGATGGGACTTTTTAGGCTGGATAGCAGAGTCTTGAAGAATGAATAGGTTACCCGTATGGAGTAAGAGCTCAGAAGAAAGGCAGGACCTGTTACTTCCACATCTCTCTGTCAGACCAGGTGGTCCCACACTGGATGTTTGGGTGACAACATCCTGCTTCCCAGCTGTGATAATAAATAAGGGTTATAAGATCTGGCACTTGTGAAGTCTTTTATTTTGGAAGCCTCAGATGAACATCTGGATAAAATTATTCAAAAACATATTTCTCCAAATGAAATATTTTTATCTAAACAATGGTATGTGCCATGAATGCAGATAAACTAATAGCAGTTAGAGATACTGATTAACAGTAACAACATGAAAATGAAACTCCCTCCATCAGTTTGTGTGTGCATGGACAAAACTCATAAGTCATTAAATTATGACTATATTTTCTACTTCATTCTTGTGCAGATATTCTAATCAGATTGAGATTCCTTTTTTGGTACTTCAATAAAACAATGAGTATGAGTCAGATCCCTCAAGTGTAGGTATCTAATGTTATTTTAGATGCTTAGAGGTAGCCCATCTGCTTTCCAGCTGCTGCTATAGAAAGGCAGCTCTGCCATTTGCCATGTGTCAGACTGAGCCAGGCAAAAGCCCTGGATGCTCCAGGGTATCCAAAGTGCCACTGATTGCCACTGTTCAGGCACATGGATTATTCCAGTATCTCTTGCTGGCAGTGCTGGTTAGTGAATAAGACTCTGTAGAAAAGGATTTCAAGTGAAGATATTTTTTTTTGTTAGCTGAGCTTCCTACTGTGATTGGAAAGCTTAATCCCAAGTACAGTATGCATGGCTCTGGCGGTGTGTCTGGGCAATAACCTGGAGCAGTTCTACATATTTTCATACAGGCTATAAAGCTGACTTGGCCCAATTGAAATAAACTGAAAAAAATTTTTAAGGATCAAATATGAGCAACACTTTAATTTAAAGTTCCATTTATAAATAGACTTCTAATATCTGCTACATGGTTGCCAGATGAACTCCTGTTCTTTTATAACTTACAACCTAGTATGTTGTACTTTCACACTTTCTTGTTACGTTGAATTCTCAGCAAGTGATTCTGTTGCAAGAACTATAAAGAGCATGTAATCCAAGAAAATATTGCTCAAATATGCCTGTTTTACACCTTTTAAGTTATTGAAAGTCTGAATTATTTCTGTAAGTCAGAGTTTTGTTTGGGCTTAAAAGTTCTCTATCATTATGTCTTAAAGTGGAAAGAGAGGCCTGGTTCCCATACAGTATTTCTTCCAAGGAGTTTTATGAAAAGGTAATTTTGATAATTTTGGGATTTTCTTTTTAACATGTCCTGAATATTTCAATTTTCTTTATTGATAAGTTCAAAGATCAAGTGTATATATGTCTGTACCTCTGGCTGATTTTTAACATTCAGTTCCATCTGGTATGATGGAAATGTGTGTTACAGGTTCACAGATTGGTGTTGAAGTTAGAGATTTTTAGTGATGAAGTCTTGCTTAAATTGGTAAGTGCAGGTGCCTCCTTGACCATATTCATTATTTCCTTCTGAAAATACTGTAGATTTTTTTCCATCACTATCAGTGTATGGAAATTGCCTGACGTGCTGGTGTACTTTGGCTCCCCAATGAAGTGATTGAGTTTAAACTTTGGGTTTCATTAGACTTTGTTTTTTTCATAACAGAAAAATCTTTTTTGGGGGGAATAATATTTTGTCTTTGCCTTTTTATTGAGCCAGTACTTAAAGCTATGTCATCAACAAGCCTGGATCCTCAAAATCTATTGTCACTGTGGAATGGAATGCATACACTGTATGTTTGTATTTTCTAATAGTGAAGTTAATGGCAATGCCAATGCTATAGCTTAGAGAATACATCATTATTAGTATCAGTCTACATGATTAACCATTCTTTCAAGCCTATATTTAACTATGCAAGCTCCACTGTACTGATGGCAATTATTTTTGTTAGAGTATAATAACAATTCAAGATGTTCTTGTAGAGAAGCTCTCCATGTGCTGGGGAGATCTATGAAGTTTATGCTGAGTAAATGGTATTTGATGCTCTCTTTGATTATACTTAGGGTAAAAATCTGGCTAACACATGAAATACAGCTGCTTTTTGCTTTGCTTCAGCTCTTAAAAAGAAAAAAGTGCCTAAAACGACTTGACTTAGGTCTGTAGCTTTGCTAACCCAATCACTGTTACACCAAGTCATGCTCATGTATGACACTCTTTTGGTATCTCAGTTTCAAGTGTTGTTATACTAAAGTTGGTTTTTTTTTTTCTTTTTTGGCCCATATCATTCCCCCACTGCCTTCATTTTCACAACTTTTAACTGTTTGTAGGTCTTCCAGTCCTCACTTTGTGATGTGACATGTTTAATGTTTAGTTCTGGGAATGCAATTTCTTCAACGTGTCCTGTGATGCTAGTTGAGTTAGTCCTTGGAAAGTGGCAATTTGTTTTTTCTCTGTTAAAGCTTTATTCTGTTTATCCCTGACAACCTTTCCAGATAGTGTAAACTGACTATCTGGGACCTTGTTGAGCTGATAAAGTGATTTACTATTACTTCTTTCAGCAACCACTTCAACTACTTTGACAATGTTATCTACATGCTTCCTCTTGCCCTTTTACCTCTATTTTTTACTACCCTGTCCTTTCTTTAATACAGATTTTTTTTTTCTGCTTTTTGTCCAGGAAAAAAAGCCATCTCCTAAAGTGTTTTTGAAGAGCTGGTGCTTGCTTTGCCATGTTTCTGTTCTTTAACATAGCTGCATGTAGCATCTCTTAGCAGGTCTGTAGGTTTATTTGTCTGGGAGCCAGCTGCAGTTGCATGGCACTGCCATGCAAAAAGGACAATGGCATACCTATGGTGGATTCTTGTGATGGACTTAAGTCACATAATATCTGAAATTTGCTCTTCAGTTTAATTTGAAATTGCTGCTCTAATGGTTTTTTATTTCAGCTTTTTGATAGTGCTTTTTGGTGGAATGGCTTTTCTTTAGTTATGAAATCTCAAAGCCAATGCAGTTTTACCAGGCTTTCCACACTCTGATTTTGAGACAGTCTAAGTTTGTCTGTGGCACTCAACTTCATTGTCCATGTCCCCACCCTTCATTGAAAAATAAAACACACAGAATTTTGCAATTAAAAATAATTTATTAACTTTCTTGATCAAAGTTATTGCACTGAGAGAATAGCCACACTCTTTTATTGTGTTCCCACAAAAGGCTGTGGCAGATGATTATCTCTTTTAGAATACTGGCAGTACTTTTGTGGTCATGGTTGTTGCTGCTATTTGTTTAATTGAAGTTTAGATGACTGCAGTTTGAGAGTTTGATCCACAAGCCAAGGGATGAAAAAGCTATTTTCTGAAGTTTTAGATAAATTGTTTGTCTAGTACAAAGTGCAAAGAGGCATGGATAAAGAGGAGGCAATCTGGTGCTTGTCTTTGCTGTAGCGAATGTTCTGTGGGGTGAGGATGCCTGGGGCTTGTCAGGGAAAGATCTACGATTCTCTTTTGCGTTGAAACCTGACAGGTGGCTGCAGCCCACCAGTTTGTGTTAATGTGTGTGTGTTTGGTATTTGTTTTAGAAATAGTGAGACTTCAGGGATGTGGAGAGACTTTCACCTGGAACACTGTTTTCCCATATTTTCTTGAAAGACTGTTACTTGGCTAATAGCTACAATCTGGCTTGCAATGAAGATTAAAAACCACTTTTGTACTGAATTGAAAAGATTCTGCTTGTCAATCATTCTATAATATACACTCATAAGTAGAACATTACTAGACAGAACCATTGTATGTATGTGCAGTGTACAATACTAAAGATTAAAAATGAGCAACCTAAATATCCTTATCATAAAAATAAGTATCTTAACCTGAGAGACCTTCTGAAATGTGAAAGTGAACATATTAAAGGGCATTAAGTTATAATATGCACTGTCAGACATGCTTTTGTGCTGAGAAATGACAGCTCATGTTTTTCATTATTCATATACCTGTACCTTAGCTCTTTGTGGTTTCTTTCTGAATATAAAATTGTTTTAGAAGTAAAATATCAATGGAATATTAAAGTTTTGGCAGCTGTATTTGAGGACTCACTGTGGTAGTTTCACTTGGCTGGCAGCCAAATGCAGCTACTTGCTCACTTGCCCTGCCCCAGACAGGGGAGAGGATTGGAGGTGTAAGGGGAAGGGGAGTCATAACTTGAGATAAGAACAATTTAAGAATTTAAATAAAATAAAACTTAATAATGATATTAGAATAATAATGATAATAGTAATAAAATATGCAAATGAGTGATACACAGTGCAATTGCTCACCACCTGCCAAACAAGCCCAGCCCATTCTTGGATAATGATTCTGGAGGAGTGACAGTACTGAAACCACAATCCCAGAAGAGTGAGATTCTGAGCGAAAGCTGGAGAGGGAGGGAGAGAGAGAGAGAGAACCCCCACAAAAGAAAGACCCTCATTAATATACTGAACATGACGTTATATGCTATGGACTATCCTATTAGTATATCCAAATGTCAATCTAGTTTACTAATTTAAATATTTCTCACCCTCCCAGACCTTGCACCTGCAGACCAGCAAAACACAAAGTCCTTCAACTTCCAGTGACAACTGAAAACATGGGTGAGTTATCAACATTCCTCTCATAACAAGTCCCAGCTGAAACCAAACCCCAGCGCTGTTCTAGCTGCTAAAAAGAAACACAGCTCTGTCCCAGCTACAAACCAGGAAACTCATAAAGAATAGATGAGATTCATGGAAGGTAAACATGCCTGTCCTCACAATGAAATTATTAAAAGGAAATTATATAGGAGTCATCCCAAACTAAAAATCTCAGAAAAATAAAAGAACAAATAATTGACTAATCTATTTGCTGTTACCTAACAGGTAATTAAGTGACTTGAAAGAACAAACATGTTATTTTCAAGATAAATCATATTAAAGCAACCTAATTTTAATCTCTGTCAGGGTTCCTTGTGTAGATTAGAAGCAACACATGTCCTGTGCACCTTAATAAAGCTTTTGATGCTTTCTCAGATGATGTTTGGCTAAGCAAATGAGGACAAGTTGGTGTAGATTAAATGACTGTCATGTGAATGCAGGACTTGCTGGAAAGTCGTATTCCATGTATCAAAGGTTCCCAACAAAATGGAAAAATATGGCAAGTGGAGTTCTTCAGGAATCTCTTCTGTGTTCATTATTGTTCATAGTTTCATTAGTAACTTGAATGATGAAATAGAATATTTCATTACAGTCCCTGTGGAGAAAGTAATCTTAGATTTAATAATTTCTTACTAAAATCAGCTGATAATATTAGAATTTTAAATTACCTTGAGCAACCACAGCAAGGTTTTGAAGTATTTAAAAATACAATTCACTCGCAATGTGCAAAAACTGTATTTAGGTAGGAATAATTGGGGGACATGTTTTTGAGATGAAATATTTAGTGGCAGTCTCTATCTAAGGTAGATTAACATGGAGTAGGTCTCAGAGAGAGCCTGTCTGAAGTTTTCAAGAACAGGTTAGAAAAACATGTATCAGTGATGTTTGTTCTAAAGGATATTGACAGGTGAAATAATTTGCCTCTGTTCTTTTCTTTCTTTAGTGGTATACCCAGCTAATTCTTTTTTGCCTGTTAATTTTTTCATCTATCCTTTTCTTGTCCTATTGTTTCCTATTCCTCTTTTACTTTCTTGTTTTATTTTGCTTCCTTTAACTGGGCTGCTTCCACTTTCTTCAAAGCTGGATGCTTCTCAACATGGGGAAAGAAGATCTGCTGATGACAATGAAATGTTGCTGGTCTTTGTGTGAACAGAAAAGAATTACCTAGTTTAGTTTCTCAGGTTGTGTTAGAGCCAGCACTATTGTACAAAGGTTCTATTTCTGTATTAGCAGCTCAGAAAAACACAGCAAAGCAGAGGAGAAAAGTTTGGGACAGGCACTCCAGTGCATCCAGAATGTAAAGGTGGCTCTGTAATCCATTTTTTCTGTTAGGAAGCTCTCCTCTCAGATATAAAAAGAGCATTCAACTACAAAAGTTAATTTTATTGATGCACAAACTATAACTATGAGCTTCTACCAGCTAGGGAAAAACGCTATCTGCAGAGCAAGGCAGAAAAAAATGCTTATGTGAGTATAGTCTTCTTTACATGTTGTATCCTTGCATGAAGTGTCTTGAGGTTTGCTGTTATTTCCAGTAGAGTGCCATGGCCTGATGTGCTGCAGAGACCTCTGCAGAGTATCACGTGTGTCCCTGGGAAAAGTATGTGGGAGAATTTAATCACCTATGAGGCTTCTACCAGTGAAGTCACCTCTCTTGCAGCAGGTTTCTCACTTATTGTGTGTTGCATCCTCTCTCTGGCTGCCCCAAACTGCACTCCAGAACCATTTCTGTGCTGAGCCAAGCTTAGCTGATCTGGAGGGGAGACACTCCTGTCTCTCCCTGACCCAGAAGGCAGCAGCCAGTACAATGGGAACAAGGGAGCTCTTCTCCCTGCTGCTCAGCCTTTCAAAGTAACACAGCAGAGTAACTGTGATCAAAACAGATCCATCTGCTCCAGTAATTTTCAAGGATCTATGTACCAGTTTATAATCCCTTCCTATAACTTGCTTTGAGGTTTTAAGTGAACCTGGAGAGTCATATCCACTGTTCATCTGTCCCAGATTCCTTCAAACCTGTCATAGCTCTAAAATCACACAGCCAACAGATTTGGAACACTGTTGTCTGTTGGATTTGAAAATTCCAACAAAATTGAGAAACACTGTTGTAGGAATTTTCTCAACCTGTGAGTTGCAAATTATATGAAACTGACATCCTGCATAAATTGGTTGACTTTGCATGAGCCTAACTTCTGTAACATACACAGAGACACTTCAGGAAAATTGCTGGACTATGTTCTTCAAGTGGTGAAGAGTCTTTATGTATTACCAATAACACTTGAGTCTTGCAGTGCACTCATGAAGTTGGACATGTGATTCACATTGCTGTGTCTCAAAATAGCCATAATGGATGCATATGCATTCAAGTGGAAAAAAACTGTATTTTTGACAAGTGCAGCTTTTCTTACTAAGAATTTATAGGACAAACGCTTTCTATATTTGGAATCTAACTTTGTTTTATTCTTCCTTGAAGAGGTCAGACTTTAGAACATGTGTGCAGTGAAATTTCTAATATTTAGAGGAGTACTTACAGATGTTTGCATTAAAATCTAAGCCATAATAATTCAGTTCATCCTAACAGCTAGATTATGTCAAAAGTCCTGTTCTGTGATAGGAAAGGGGGAGAATTGCACAGAAGTGCTTAAGAATCCTCTTCCCTCCCTTACAGTAGACAAGTAGCTACTCAGTTGGCAGCAGCTGCAGATGAATACCACCTTTTCACAGGTTCCTTAGCACTTGGTAAGGGAGTGCTTAATATTAATATTAAATGGTACACACAACTTTCTCACATTCCCTTTCTGCTGTGTCCCACTTGCTTTAGCAGAGACTATGTGGATGTATGCTAACATTTTTTGTGTACTGACAGCCCATAAAAGTTCTTACTGACTCATGTTTTGCTGAAACATTCAGTTTGATGGGATTTAGCCTGTCAGTTCTGTCAGCTCACAAACAAAAGAGGAAGTTTGATAGGAAGCAGAAAAATTGGATGCAAAATGGATCAGGAATACTTTGAATACCAAGAGTCCAATTGAATTATTTGCAGTAACTGAAATAATTTTTGGAAATATTATTTTAAAACTGAAATAGGCTAGAGTTGGTAATTTGAAAAAGTGAGAGAATTTTAGAATGAAAGCTCTATTGAACTATTGTGTGTCTTTGAAATTGAGCTCAAGTGTGGAATATAAAGTAATTTCTACTAAAACATTGTCAGAGCTCTACATGAGTCATCCTATTTGAAGCATACGGGGGAAATTCAGGAGTAGGACCAGCAAACTCTAGTCCATAGTGGGAGGAACAGTCAATGTCTGAGTTTAAAAGCTCAACCTGTTCTGATGTGTCTTTTCCAATGGAAATGGGAGGGAACACAGGCAAGTACATGTACACCAGGACACGTTGCCCCCATGTCTGAAGAAGCCATGGGGTTGTGGCTGTATCACACAATGTGGAATTTGCAGGCTGTGGCAGATAACACTAACAGCAGGCTAAAGCTCCCAGTGCTGTCTTCCAGTGAACTGGTGTTCAAAAAAATCTGAGGACTGTATGTTATGTCCTCCTCTGAGAAAGCACTACATTTTTTTCTTCTTACAATAATATTTTTACACTTTGCTGTGAAAAACTTCGGGGCTAGGGGGGAGGAATTCTGATTCAAGCTTCAGAGGAACTTGAAAGTAAATGTGAATTTATGTCCCATGATACTTTTAAGGCAAAAGTTCTGCTTTCCATTTTAAGATAGTTGATTGCTGGTTACATTGTAGAGTCTAACTATGAACTTTGCCTTTGCTTTGGCCTAGTGTCATGGCATCTAGCTTGTTTCAGCACAGAATATGTAAAGCATTCAGCTATATAAATCTCTAGTCTCCAAGGAACCATCTTTCCATATCTGATGTTAATGAGGTACACCTGCACAGTGTCTCACTATTACACAGATCTCTGGATCATTACATTTATCAGAGCTATCTGAATCTAGCAATACACCAGAAGTAAGACAATAAAAGAGGAACAGTGTGCTCATTAGGAATGCAAAAGTTTGTGTTTTGGCTTTCATTCTTTGTAACATCTGTTGTACAGAACTAGGTTTGATCAGTGTCTAAATATCTACATACTCATTTATGAAAAGAATAATGCAAATTGTTTCCTCTCCAGTATTCTCACTGGGGAGAAGAGGAGGCACATAACTTCACATGTAGTCTGAAAGCTGGTAAAAAGAGATGCTGTATCAACTTTGTTTAAATTAAAAGCAATTTATTCTCTTTGTTTATTTAACCAAGTAAAACACAAAGTTGTTTAAATATGTGTCCACGTGAGAAAGAAATTCAGAAGGGTCTAAGATAAATTTTTAAAAACACAGAATGAAGAAAGGAAAGCAAGAGTGATGGAGCCAGCTGGTATCTGTAACTTCACCTGCTTTCTGTTAGGGTGAATCTCCATCCTAATGCCTGGCTTTAGGCTTCTATTTGGGCAGAAATACTTTTGTATGGAGCAGAGTGATTCTGGTCTAGACCTTGCAGAACTGAAGAGCAACTAAACATTTCCAAATTTGGGAGACTGAAAGCTAGATCAAAGATCCTCAACAGCACGGGCAAAACTGGGTTAGGGTTCCTCAACAGTGCAAGCAAAGTTCAGTTTTGTGGAGATGTGGTCCTGGCAGGAGTGATGCAAAGCTGTTGGATGAAAAGCAGTTGCGGGGGATCACTGGAAGCTGGAGCAGATAAGGAGGGTGCAAATTAGAAGAGTGCCAAGGAGAGCAGGGAAGCTGAGGAGAGAGAACTGGTAAAGAATTCAAATGGGCTAAGACATCAGGGGTGTTTTAAGGGGTTGTGAAAGGCTGTATAATTTTTTTTTGTTGTTTTGTTTTTTCTCTCCTGCCTTCCTGAAAGCATCAGCCTTCCATGCCCCTTGCATCCACGCTCCTTTATTGGGGATACCACAATCTGTTGTCTTCCTAAACCCCAGAATTCCTTCTTCTCCACTATACTTCATTCCTCCTATCCTACAGTGTTTCCTGTACCTGTGAAGATGAGGGAAAGCCAGAGAGCCATGGCTGGTTCTGCTGCCCCTGGGATTGAGGAAGGGGGGCAGAAAGGGAGATCAGCTGCTGCTACTACTAGGAGATGCAGCCCCTCACTGTAGTAACTAATTTTTGTCCCATAGGAAATAGCTCCCTCCTGCAATGGTATCGGTAGCATCAAGTCTGGCTTTCTAGGGCTCCAGGGCACATCAGGTTTGGAACAGGGCTGCAGAATTTATCTTCTTCAGCAGTGTTACCCAAAATAACCTGTCTGCTTTGCCTGTGATTAATGCTGGATTGCAGAAACTGAATCAAGGGATACAGCGTCGCAGAATTGGATCCAAGCCCCTGTCCTAGAGAATATTATTTGTCAATGCTCTGAGGCACTGCTTATCAGTTCCAATTCTAGAGATGGATAACTGTATGAGGGGCTTTAGATCCCACTGAACAAAGGCACATAAACTATTTAATTCTGCTAAAAAAATTAATCACAGATGGACCCTGTCAGTATTCCTTAATTAACCCTCCAGACTTCATGCAACTTCAGTGACTCCAGAAAAAATACTTCCACAATGGACAGTTTGGGCCATTTTAGGGGGAGGAAGAAAAAAAATCTTTAACTGGTTTTGATCCAGTCAGAAGGAAAGTGTCAATTTTCCTCAGAAGATTGGTATTGTGTTGAATGTGCTTGTTACAATGAACTCCTGATGGAGTCATTCTTGTATCAGTTGATTTACTTGAGTGCATTGATGAACTAGACTTTGTTGTTTCTTACCAGTTGCGCCTGAATTCAGTGTAGTAACACCCCACACACTTGCAAATTGTTGAAAGATGAGATTACAAAGTAGATTCCCATTTGTCCTTTACTCCAGAGCAATGTAAATGAAAGGTAACTTGGCTTCTTTGGAATTACTATAGAACTTATGTAGGTAGGAAAAAAATTAGCTCTTGGAGGCTAAAGCTGATAACATTTAGGTTACTTTAACTACTTACTGTTTTACTTGCAAATTATATAATTATTCTTTTTTCTGCTTACTCCAGAGCTGCAGTGAATTGTAAAGCATTTTTATGATGCTTTTAAACTTCAGTTAATTATTTAAACTCCAAACTTACATTATTATCTGATAACACCATTCGTCTTGTTTCCTTCTCCAAACTACTGTTGTCACAGTCAATATGACTTATTCTTCAGTTATTTGCACTGATATCACTGGGACAGATTTTGCATAAGAATTTGGACCTTCACTGAAGTTAACCAAACAGGTGTCCATCAAAGACCAAGATTTATGTTTAAAGGGTAATATCACTTGTATGTCAGCTTAGAGAACTCTGTACAGTAGTCTGCACATGATTTTGACTGTACACTGAAGAGAGATTATGTTTTCCTTTTTTATTTCTACAGCTGCATCTTAACAAAATGGCCCTGCCTGCTTGTATTTTCATTTACTGAAATTAGTAGGACTTGAAAGTTGCTAATTGCTGTTGTATAGTCAGCTTTAGAAGTTTGTTTGAGCAGTTTGCAAATACTTTGAAGAATCAGGATACGAAAAATGTTGAGCTTTCTGTGGCCTATACTCAGACTTTTCAAGATAAACCTGTCAATATAGGTGCACTGCATATCCTAAACATAATACTGTGAGGGATTAAGCATGTTAATTTTAACTTTTGTTGTTGCTGAAACAAATTTTATTAGATTTGCTCTCATTCTGTGTATAACACTTTCAAGTATCTGCTGACCCTATTATTAGCTATGATTTTTCTGGTTGTTTTTCATCAATATACCTATCCATGAAAAACAAAATCACAAAAAAATAAGCAATAGAACACCTAAAACTGATACTGCTTGAGAGGCAAGGATGACTCTTTATTATACATAATACTTCATTAAGTATTTCTACAGGGAATTAGTAAATAAGTTACCTTTCTGTAGAAAAATAGATAACGTGTTCAAACAGAAATGTAAATGTCAATGTACAGTGCTGGTTTTTGCTTATCAATGTGTTCCACTTGGAGAAAGAAGTAAAGAAATGCCAGGCTGTGTGAACCAGGAGGGAACTGCTGGAGTGCTGGATTGCTCTTGAAGAATAGTTTAGGCTGACACTGGAAAGCAGGATATTCTCCTTTTATTTCTGTAATCTTATCATTGCCTTCTCACCATTTTCAACATGATTTAAATGGTTGTTGTCTCTTACAACAATTTTTTGTGGGCTTTTGCTTGTGTTCCAGTTGTATTTTTTTCCAAGGATAAACAGTCTTCATTTCCCTTTTGATATGTGCTTGAACTGATGTGAAATTAGGGGTAGGAGCTCCATCTTTGTCTCTCCTTTCATCAATGTTTCTGACTCTTTTCTGCACTTTGGACCACTTGACTTGCACAAAATAAATAGGAAACAGAGAACTAACTCAACAAGGTAACATTTTAAGAATAATATTTTTTTCCTCTTAAGCTAGCTGTGTGCAAGACAGTCATCTCCAATGAACTAGCTAAGGGCATAAGCAAATAAGTGTAAGGAGCCTGAGTATGTTTGCACTCACTTTACACCCAAGTGCTAAGTACTGGCCTACAGCCATGTGTAGTGGATTGAATGCAATTTATTTATATGTTCCTTTCTCAGACTGCCTTTAATTTTATAGTCTCATTCTTCCCTCCTTGTCTGTATTGACAAACCACTATGGCATCTGTGGGAGTGGACAGGAGCCTGCAGAGGTACAATATACAGCTCCAGGCTTGCTGCCAAGGTGGACCACAGTGACAGTTCTTTCCAGTTGAAGGTTCAGGTTTCCCACCTCCACAGGTAATAATCACAAGAATGAGCTCCCTGCCATGTGGCACATCCAAGATACACACAGACACTTGAACTGTGGAGGAATATGGTAGCTTCTGCATTTTAAGTCTCAGTCTGCAGGCTAAGTAGAACTTTTTTTGATATATTGAGTGCTTTGAAATGAAGTGTTTTGTGTACTTCTGTAGAATTTTTACATCACAGTATTTCATATTAGTTTAAAGAAAAAAAAATCTACTTCTGAAAGATTCTTGTTCCATTTGTGTTAAACAAAACTGTTTACCAACAGAGATGGTCACAATCCTTTTTGTTTGTGTGAACTAGAAACCAGTGAAATGCCTACCATAAAGCAAATATCCCAAAGAGCACATGAATCCAGCAATAAAACTGTTTCTAATCAGGCAGCAGAGTATATGGCACAAGCCAAAACCCTACTCCAGCAACCATTTGCAACCTCTGAAACACTCAGCAGACTGCTGCTATGTTACAGCCTCTTTCCTGGTAATGTGATCCACCAACTGCAAATCAGAAAATTAAAATTAAAGCTATGTTATAGTGCTGTGATTAAAAAAAAAAAATCTGATTGCTTTGGTCAAGGGTCTGTGAGAGGAATTTGTCTGATACTTGTGGCCTGCCATGACTTGATGAGGTATTATTTTCAGTAATCAGCCTGAAAAGCAGAGAAAGGGGTTTTGGTTATTGAAGGATGCCAATGAACATAACTGATACATCTTCTGTCACTTGCTTTGTAGATTTTATCTACTGTATGAAATCATTAGATTTCTCTGTCAGTAAAATAATGCCTAACTGGTACTTACCATTCATGGAGGTGGTTTTTAATTCAATTTGTCCCTTGAATTAGAGGAGAGCTCCTTTAAGCTTCTCAATAGCCTAACAAACCAGGTAGTATCCCTCTCTTATTCAGAACAGGTTCTAATGTCATGGATACAGTTTTTAACATCACTACATGAGATACAAATATCTTAAAAATATTGTAATTCTATAGGAAAATTCAGTAGGAAAAGGATAGCTGTGTGCTTAAGGATCCCCTAAGCTGTGATTTATCTAGTTGAGTAACTTTGCTTTAGGTAGCCTACTGAAAATTGGTGTCATATTAATTGGTGTAGCATTTGTATTTTTATCCCAGATTAACAGTGTCATTAGCTGAATTAATATTAATATGTATTGCAGCTCTTTCCATCTGTTGAATTTAGGGAGAAATAAAGTGTATTCCCTAGGTCAATCTGTGTAGCACTGAAGATAGTGTCATAAATTTCAAACAAAGCAACCCTGATGGAAAGAACAGGATTTCAACTCTCCTGTTTTAAATAGTGATTTTCCCCAGTAATCTGTGAGGCATTCTCTCAGTATGTTGAAAGTATTATTAATTAAATGCTTGTAGAAGATTCTGTATGAGAACCAATAGAATAGCAGCAGCATGACTTTAGTCTCCTCCCGAGCTTTTGTATATTTGATCTTCACAAATTTGTTCCCTTTTTTCCTCATATCATGCAACAGATTTCATTATGCATTCATTGTACTCTTTAAATTTGATAAATATTGAACCACCAGTATTGAAATAGGGATTATGAGCAAGAGAAATTAATTTCAAAGATGTCTTTAAACATTTTAAATGTTTCTCTTCAGGAATGCATAATATATAATAGAGGCAGATAAAATAGTAAATTAAATACATTGGGATAATTAAAAAAGCAAAAATAAATTACATTATGTTCAGAATCATATGTCAGTAAAATGTTTTGCCAGTTAATTTCCTCAAATTTAGCTTTGTTGTCTCAGCTCATTTATTAAATTTTGTTTTTTTTCTAGCATCTTTAGTTAAGAATGTAGACCTCAACAACAGCAGATTCAGGAAAACCTCTTTCTCACATGCCACTGACTGCAATTATGCTTATTCTATATCTGGAATTTTTTCAAGGCAAGTTTTTTTCCCACTCACAAGACAGTAAAATAAACTGTCATAGATGTCATTTTCAACAATGATTGAATTTTCAGGGCAGGGAAATGGACTGTTAAAATATCCCCATTCTTTAAGTTGCATACAAGATCATCAAAGGGTTTGACTTCTGCTTTATTACTTCGGAAGGAGATTTGGTAATCTATTTCTGTTGTTCAGTTTCTACTGTAATCAATCCATTCATCTGTTTTTAACATGACTTATACAAGTTGTATTGTGCCTGTACCCTTACTCTATTTCACTTCAGAATCAAATGCATCAGATTTAAAGCACGTATAGCTTAAGATAACCTGTTTGTCTTTGTACTGGAATGGAGCTGCAGAGAAATATTCATGTGTGCAGGCAGAAAACTTAGTGGGGTGCTATTGGGATTAAAACTTAAAGACTGAAAGGAAAGCAGAAGGACATAACAAAATATCACTGTGCAGTCTCTGGGATGTGGAGCTATCAGAAGAATGTGATTTCTATGGCTTTGAACAACTAGTTTAATTGTAAAGATTTTGAAAAGACTCAGTCTTTCTCCTACCTCTTTGAAGTTCTCAGCCAGCTGAGAATTCTCCTTCTGAGGTTGAATTTCTGAGATGTGGATTGTCTGTTCCTACACCACCTGGTTCTGGTCTCCTGACTCAGCAGCAAGAAGTGCCAAAGTCATAAAACTACTGCTGTCTTATGATCCTCGCAGAATGGCTTTTGAAATTAGAGCTGACTTCAGGCTGTCTTACATCCAAGGGGTAATTCCCCCTCTCCCCACAATGTACACATCTGTGCACTCTTGTTCTCCTTCAGTGCCTTCAAAAGGGCTGGGATTCTCTAAAGGTCTTGTTCTATATTTCTAGATGTCTGGAAGACTAATGGGGTGAATTTCCTGTGCTACACAGCCACAACAGGATGTTCAGCTCTATAAATTTAAACTGAATGCCTGTATTGCCCAGAATGGCATCTAGTTAAAAAATTCAGTGAACCAATCAAAAATGAACTGGAAGATCCTAAAGATGAAGTAATTTTAAAGCAACTTCTGTAAGTCATAGTTGACAGAACACTTTCCCAATGGTTCACTAATTGTGAACCTCAAATGAGAAGGAAGCTCACTATCCTTGGAATGTAAAGCAAAGGTTTGTATTTTAGACTCATTGGGTTGGAAGGGACCTTAAAGATCACCTAGTTCCAACCCCTCTGCTATCAGCAGGGACACCTTCCACTAGACCAGGTTGCTCAAAGCCTCATCCAACCTGGCCTTGGACACTTCCAGTGAGGGGTCAGCCACAGCTTCTCTGGGTAACCTGGGCCAGTGTCTGACCACCCTCACAGCAAAGAATGTCTTCTTAATCTGAACCTACCCCTTTCAGTTTAAAGTCATTTCCCCTTGTTCTATCACTACCTGCCTTTGTTCAAAGTCTCTCCCCAGCTTTCTTGTAGGTCCCCTTCAGGTACTGGAAGGCTGCTATAAGATCTCCTCTAAGCCTTCTCTTTTGTACCTGAGCTCTTGCCAACAGTAGGTAAAGACAGATAAAGTTGATTAGGAAAATAACTGCAACTTCCTGCTGCAACAAAATGACCCTGGACTGCTACTGTGTTTTCTGACACTGCCACGTGTTGTTAATGAATCTGCCATCTGCTTAACACCCAAACTCAGGAGACTGCAGACTTTGCATCTTGGGGCTGCCTCCAGGAGTGACACAGCAGGGGGCTGCCTCCAGGCTCAGTCAGACCTCCGGGTTGCTTTTGCAATTCACTTGCCCGGAACTCAGCTCAGATACATTACTGGGTTTATAGCACACTTGGACACGTTTTTCCAGCTGGTTTTACTGAGGCATAGGTAGGTCAAATAACTTGATGCAAGGTCATATGGAAAAGTTTCCTGATGATTCAGGAGGGTTTAGAAATACTCTGTGTAATAGGATAGTCCATCAAATGTTGAGGGATTTTTTTTTAGTACTGATTTAAGAAAAAGAATTGGAGTGCTGGTCTAGAATTTGTTGTCAGTGACTTGTTCTGCTAGTCCTTAACATTCACAGTTCTGAAGTCATGCTACTGATCTTGCTTTAAGTTGTCAAACCAATCTTGATATTGCTGCAAGACAGCTTATTACAATTTCTAGTCTTCAAATGATCTGTGTAATAGAGGGAGAGAGGATGCAAGAGACACAGATGTGCTGTCCTTAGCATTTCATTGCAATGCTGAGGAGGACTTCATTGAAGGACTGTCCTTCAGCAGAGGATAACAAAACCTAGGAATACCCTTACAACAGGAAAGTTAGTGTGAGTGTTCAAGACAAGCTCACTTAATATCTTTTTGTAATATAAAGAGATACTTGTAAAGGCTGAGATTTCACTGAGTGAAAAACAAATGAAGGTAATGAAGCTCTTTTAACTGATGTTGTTTGCGTTTGATTTACATGTATGTTTTGGATTTATCAGTAGATTAAGCAGGCCAGATACGTTTCTAAACTTCTCTGTGCCCTGGAGAGTATCTTGCTCAATAGCTTTCATGTATTTGATCTAGCCTGAAATTTTAAGAATGCTCACCTTTGGGAACAAAGGAGATATGCAGTCAGAAAACAAGCAACTAACTGCAAAATTACACCCTTATTTATTCAGGGAATTATCTTCTTTAATTGCATGCTAAATCAGATTAAAACCCGTTTGTCCAAGTACCTTTCCTAACTGAATTAATCTCATTGATGTCCTCTTTTTTTTACCAATAAGAAAAATAACCTGGAGGCTACTTCAGGTGAATATAATTTTCATGTTATAATAATTAAAGTCTTCTTTTCAGTCTGCTCACAAACAGCAATGATTTAAGTGGAGCTACTGAAAAATAACATATTTTGAGTAAGCATTAACAATTACAGGGAATAATAAATTATTACTTTTCTGCTAATAATTTTTTGCCATGATGTAAGACTTTTACAAGGGTGGACACTTTTATTCTCCTACATTGCTCTGTATATGTGCCACACATTTTTCAGTGTGAAAGTTCTAGGTGGCCTCAAGGGCTTTCATGTCAGATAAACGTGTTTTACACCTCTTTGTGTAAGAACAGCCCACTGTGACAACCTCTTGCTATTTTCTCTAATGATTCATGGGATTTGAAGAGCATTTCCCCTCCTAACTAGCAAATAACATTTTTACAGTAAACCTGAAGTGAAGGGAAAAGGAAGATTCCTTTAACTTCTCCCTGTGTGTGTTTTTGTTTGTAGTTTGGTGGGGTTTTTTGTTTGTTTGGGTTTTTTGGTTTGAATCCCACTATTGGTTTTCATTTTCTTATGTTGAAGACAATAATGTGAACTTTTATTCCTTCATATACCATGTAAGTGAAAGCTCTTTGCTAGTTGAATACTTCCTTTTGGAAAATCAAGTCTATATAATCAATGATGTTTTCCTCTCTGTCAGGTCATCTCTTTATCTCAGTCCTGTCAGAGATGGCAAAACTGATGTGCTTTTCAGATGAGAAAAGAGACCAAGTTGCTGAACTTGGGTAAAAGACTTGTGTTTCCTGCTGCCAAGGAGAAAAAGAGGCTGAGGGGAAGTAACTGCCACTGCTGGAAGGGTCTGTTCCTTCCTTTTGTCAGTAGGGACTTCTGCACATGCTTCCATCCACCTTCTGGCAGGGCCACCAGCAATTGAGCTGGTTTTCCAAAGCAAACAGGGATCAGAGCTATGTTGCTGTCACTGTTGTCAGTAACTCCCCATTATCTGCAACTAGAATCAGATTTGCCTAATTCTAAAGATATCAGTCAGGAAAGATATAGCAGAATCTGTTGTGTACTGCCTCAGCTTTCCTAGAATCATAGTAACTTGGGTTGGAAAAGACTTTCAAGATGACCGAGTCCAACCATAACCATGGAGTCCTCTCCAAAGCTTGCCTAATTAGAAGCAGTGTGCTAAACTTCTCTTTGTCGTACCATCAGAGAAGTTTCTCCTTGAGGCAACATCAGTAAGAGTTTTGGAATAAAATATCTAATACTACATCGTCCTTACAATCCAAAATGAATATTTGAAATTAGCAAATAGTGATGTACTGTAACTCTGTCTGCACCTCGTGACATACAATTTACAGATCATAGCATCTGCTCTTGTAAAGGAAAAAAAAGCAGTAAAGATGTCAGTGTTGCTAATGTGAATAGATCTAACTTCAGCAGCAGCAAGCAGTTCATTTTAAGCAAGAAATGATTTTTATTTTTCAGAACCACTTTTCAGAGAGGAAGCACACTTGCTTTTTTTTTCCATTTGGTTTAATAATACAAGTTTTTGCTTCAGTTGATGTATTGGTGGAGTTGTGCTAATCAGTTGCTATTAAGATGATGATTTTCAGCTGGGGAACAGGAAATTTTGGATAATTATGATGCTGATAAACAACAACAAAGAACATAAAAATCACTACAAGGCTTTCGGGACAGAAAATGGAATTGATGCCTCTCTGTCACATATTATGATTTGGAATATCTGCTGAGCAGACTTCTACCTGAGCCTTTTAAATTTTTTTAATTACTTCTTTAGTGTAAGCTGTGTTAATTGTTACAGCTGTGTTAATGCCAGAGGCAATCAAACTGACCCTTTGGTGGGTGTGGCCTGACATTGTTTTCTGTGGCTTAAAACAAAGCAGTGAAAGACATTCTCTTTTGCTAATTTTCCAATGCATTTCTGGGAAATCAGACCATGAAGTTTGCCTCAAGAAATGGTTTCGATGTGGCTAGGACCCTTGTTTACATGTTCTCAATTAAGGAATCCTTAATAAGCTGATGCATTTGCACACAGATTGCCCAGAGAGGGTATTTTTACCCTCTTTGGGAAACTTTGGCAGTAGGTAATGTATTAAATCATTGGTTTATAGTTCAAGGTTAGAACTCTATTGGAACAGAAAGATCTGATATTCAGAAAATGTATGTGCTTAACTCCAGTTCTGCTTTGTTTTGAAATTAGTTTCTTATTTAGTCTTACTGAGGAATGAGTGCCAGTGTTAGTTTTGTTATTTTAGGACACATTAGAAAAAATAAATTGAAAGTTTATTTGAGCTTTAGTATAAAATGTTGGAGGTCCCTAGGAAGGAATTCTGAAGTGTTCTCAGTGAGTATTTCTGCTGCACTCTTCTTGGGAGTGGCCATTCAGTTAGTGGCTTGTGATGATGGTGTTAGCTGTTTGTCCTTGAATCAGTTCTGCAAGTTCAGATTTCCTTCTTGTAGTATCAGTGTGCCAGTGGTGACCTGGCAGTGGTGTGTCTGCAGCCCAGTGTATATCCTTTGTCAGAATATTTTACTCTTCTGCCTACAATGGCATCAGTTACAAAAGCAGATATTGGTCCAGTTGTGACTGGCAATTTACTAGAGTGAGGCATTAAAATATCCATCTGCTTCTGATTGCTTGCAGGATGTTCTTCATCTCCACTGGGGAATAGTCTGTCATTTTTAGTTTTGAATTGTCCATTTACTGCTGTAGGCAAAGCTGCCATCCCTGAGCTGAAAACTGGAGTCAGCCCATGAGGAACCAAGAACCAGATGAGGGATGGACAAATTGAAGGACTAAATCCTTTCCTCCTCCTTGCAACACAGGGTGGAAGTCCCCTGGAAGTTATCTCGGTCCAGTCTGTGTTAGCTTCAGCGCAGAGCTGCTTTCCCATTTAGCAGTGTTGTGGCAGGAGCTGCAGCGCATCTGAGAGGGCAAGTGATATGGGCCCAAAATTGTTACAGGGACTGAAGGTCTCTGCACAGCCTGATACCTGGCCACTGGCTGAGAAATAGGTGCGTTAAACTCTGGGGGCAGGGCAGCCTGGAAGGAATTAGTCTCCTGTCTCGGCTACAGCAGAATTAATTTTGGAAGTCTCTTCACTCTTCTTACACACATGGTTACTTCTGTTCAATGTAGAGTGTTAATTCCCTCTCCTCCCTCCTGTGTTGTACCAATGTGGTGTTTAGGTTATCAAATAAATTAGCTACTGAGAAGTTCATCTAAGCAGTGACTTGCAGATCAGTTTTTTGTGATGTCTGGAATTGGAGGAGATCAAGCATGGGCTTTATTTTCTGGACTTGATTTTACATGGGTGACTTTTGGCAGTCTAGATTTATGTAGTTAATTGTCTAGGTCTTACTATCTTTGTTAGGAGAAAACTTAGGAATGTTAGGTTAAATAGCTGTAAGATTTCTATGTAGAATAAGAAAGAAGAAAAAACCCCCATTCTCTTTTTTTTTTTTTTTTTTTTTTGGTAAGAACAAGATTTTTTTGCCCTGCAGTGTGGATGGAGTCCCACAAGAGGGCACTCTGGATCTTTGATTGTTCTTTAATCCACTTTCCCACTAAAAGTTTACTGCAAAAGCGATAAAAATACCTTAAGAGGAAAAATACCAATTTCTTGTGGAAGAAACTACAAATAGGTATATCTTTTCTTGCTTATCAGTAGTCTTGTCACAATGTTGGTATTAACTATGCACAAAGATGAGATCAGTGTTTCTGGAACGTGTTAGAATGGGAAGATGCACCGTGCATCTTTTCTGGCAGTTATTTTTTGGAGGTGATTTGAAAACAAAAGACTTTTCCAGTATATCTGATATTTTTTTGACACTGTAAGTCTGATAATTCTACCAAGTAAAACACACATAAACAACAGTTTTGCCTTTTTTGGTTGTTGTTTAAAGACATCTGCCAGTAAGCTCTCATGATGACTCCACTCAAAAAGCAGCCCATCTGAGTTGACAGAGAATGGTGTTTAGGATTTGCTTCCATAAGTATTTGGCCATCTTATCATTCTTGTTAACTGAGAGATCAGAAATGAATACATGAAATGTTCATCCTTGTGCTTTTGTTCCTGTAAGATTCAGTAGGGATGGTTTTTGTCTGAGCTAGTTAGGTGCTGAACACTGATCACAATTAGTTTCTTCTAATGGAAAGGTTACTGTGATAATGAAGCTTTTATAGCCTTTCTCAGTTTCTCTCAGCCAGGTTTTTTCATCTGTTTTTAGAGCTGGTATGGACCCTTCTGGAGAGATTCTGGTAACAGTGCTTTCTTTCTGTGAGTTAAACCTTACCAGATTACCCAGTAATAAAACTGACTTTTTTCTTCCACTGTTCTGTAGCTCCAGTACCAGTCATGTAAGTTAAAGCAGCTGATTGTTTGGAGTTGACTAAATGATAAAGAAATTGCCCCATTTTGTGTGCCTTTGACCACTGTAACTGAAGTAGTGATTGTAATAAAATCACCATAATCTCCTGGCCAGCAGTCACCCAGCTGAAGCGTATGACACGTTTTATTTGGCTGTTCCTCCCTTTGAGCACAGCGTTGCCTACATGACAAAGATGGTCTCGGCCACAAATCCCCAGTTGTTGCATGCAGGCTTATCTTCTCTTAGGGAGGCTCTGACAGGCAGAAGGCTCTCAGGCAGTTTCTGACTCGGCCCCAGATCTCATCTTTTGCAGATTATAGGCTCTCTTCCTGGCCAGTCACCAAGAAATCCTTCCCTACAAGCCTGATTCCTATTACTAGCATAGGGGAGCAGAGCCCGGAGCACTTCATTAACCCCTCCTTGGCCACAGTATGGTTTGCATATTCCAACACCTTGGCTCATTTCCTTTCAAAATTTGTGATTAGGAGTATGTGCATCCCTCTCTTCATGTGTATCAAATGGATACAGCCAAATTACAGAAAGTTTTCTTTAAATTGTTTTGAAAGCAGAGAGAATTGCAATTTTTGACAGTGGCAGAAAGTTAGAATAGCACTTGTTGAAGAACTGGTTAAAATATATTGTCAGTGCCTCAAGTTCACAAAACACTGAGTAGGAACTGTGGGGTTGGGGGGGAAGGAGTGTTTTCATGGTCTGTGGACGGCTGGCAGTTTGCAGTTATTCCCTCTGCATAAATATGGCAACATTTGTAAGCTACTCCAGATCACTTGCTGGAATGTAAAGTCAGCAAAATTCTGCACTTTAGAAAATGACTGTACAGTGGGACCCCTGCAGAGGAAGTATTTTGTGCCTCAGTAAGACAAAATGTTCAGTGATTTTAGTTGCTTTAGTGGTGCTCCTTGAGGCATGAATTGTGGTATATTTCTCTACTTTTTGTTCCTTCTTCATAGAAGAGTCTACATCCTGAGCTGCTTCTCTTGGTCACAGCTGATGCATCCACAGAGTGGAGAAGGCTGTTTCTTCACAGAATGATTCAGTGTTTTTACCATTTGGGAAAAATCATGCCTCCTTCTCATATTTGGTCTCCTCCCCAGTATTCACTGGCAGCCAGGAGTCATGGTTAAGACTTGGATTCCAAATTCAGATGCACATTAAAGATCAGAGCCAGTCTAACAGCTGGTATCTAAACTGGCATCCAAAGCACTGAGCAAGACACTAGGATCCAAACCACCTCCGTGTGAAGTACAGAGCTGCCTAGAACTAGCATGGGGAAAAGCAAAAAGACAGGGTGAATGCTAAATTTGGACCACCAGATGATTCAATCTGGACTTCAGTGAGATTTCTCCACCCACTTGGGACCTCCACTCAGGACTGTTGTCTTTGGGGATGACCTTTGGGCCACTTCTGGTTTGTGGATGAAGCACTTGGCCAGGATGTATGGAGAGTGGTTCAGTTCCTTTGTCTGTCTGTGAGGATTCAAACTTCTCACCCACATGCCTCAGTTATTTTCCCTGTCCCAGTCCTGTTCCTGTCTTTTATCCAAAGATTGTTTCGTGCAGAATACAGAAGAGCATCTGGCAACAAATGCAGTCTCTTCTTGAGCTCTGCTAATTGTGCCAGATGCCTTCCACGGATTCTCCAAACCACAGTAGTTTTAGTTCTCAAAATTCTGATGATACATAAAGATAGCAGAAAGTAATATAATGTGGTAAATTGCTTTTTGGAGTGATTTCATGGAATACAGAATACTTAGAGATATAAAATGTAATAAAAACATGTGTCAGACAAATGAGAATACAGGAAATCTGAGGTAATTTCCCTTTGGGATACTGAAAATATTGTGGGTTATACGACTGCACTGTTCCCCAGGAGGCTACAGTGGCATTTGTGGAACCACTTCTTGGTGCTCTCTTAATTGACACTACATTGTCTTTCTTGGTGTTGGACACCTTTGGTTTTTCTCTAACATTAGGTGAAATAAGCCTGTAAAGTATTCTTGGAGGAGTAATGCCCTGCACAAGCATTAAAAGGCTGACAGAGAGAAGTTCCCATTGATATGTACCTGACTCAACCTGAGGACTCAGATCTTCTGGTGACAAGGTCACTTTGGCATCAATCTTCTGAAACTGTGATAGTTTTTGTGGCTTCTCTGGTCAGTCTCACACTCAGCAACTTGTATCCTGTATATACATGCCAAACATCTGTGCCTACTACTTCTCTGTGTTACTTTGAAAATCTCCCAGTTCTTGACACCAGCGTGGCAGCAGGGACTCTGGGGAGATCAATTAGTGTTCTAGCTATGGGAATAAGGACTCTTGACAAAAAAATAGCCCCAGTCACTGCTAGTTCAGGTTCATAAATATTGCAAGTATAGTATTCCTCAAAATATCAAGTGTAATCAACCTTGTGGTTACAGCTAAGCTACTGGAATAAACAGCAAATGCTGGCTGCTGCTTTGAGGCTACTGAAGACTGTTGCTTTTCACTTCTTGCTGATACAGAAGACCCGAGATAACCTGGGATGAAGGTCACAAAGCAGCTGAACTAAATCTGTATATTTAGAGAATTATACAAGATCAAAATGTTTAAATAAGACTTTGCATGCTTCCTGAAGCTCTGCCCTTCCTTTCATCACAGGAAGAAAGGAATGCAATCTTAGTAGTCTGTAGTCAGAACACAATTATACTGACAATCCTGGGAGATAAATATGGCTCAGGACCTCTTGTAAAAGGGGTTGAAGCCATGTATTATTTTTAGGAAGAAGGACCATCGGCAAAATGTGTAGATACCTTTGTAAGACTTCCAAATTTCAGCAAAATGGTTGTAACCTGAATAATGGCAGATTCAGGCTTTGCCAAAATGCAGCTGGGCAAATCTGTTACTTCCCATATGGAAAGCAACTGTTCAAGTAAGTTATATAATTATACATTATAACATTGCTTCTGTCCAAAACCTAGGGCTGTTGCAGACATAAGCCAAGATTTTTTTTTTCTTGCTCTAACCAGATTTTTTTTTTTTGTTATTCAATTAAAACCATAAGGGAGTAAACAATTCCATTCTTTTCTCTTTCCACCCTCACCATTCCCATATCTGATGATTTACCATTCACTCTTCTGGAACATGAGTTGGCAGTTTTGGCTTTGCTGCTGTATGTTGTTTTCCTGGACTGGAGCTAGTGAAACAATAAGCATTTTTCTGCTGTAGCAAGCCCTGATTTCCCCACCCTTCACTTCCAAATGTGGATTCTGAAGTTGACACCATAACTTAAAGGAGTCAATATAAACAAAAGAAAGCAATTCAGAAGACAAACAGACCTTCCCCTCATTTTGAATAAAAAGCTCTAACAGTGTTCAGCACTTAGTGCTTGTCTTTTGAGCCCTTTATAAAGAATTGTCTCTTACAAGAGGTACATATTAAAAACTGATGCCTCCAAAAGTGTGGAAAAAGCCTGTATTTAGAAGAATAGTAGCCTAATTAATGTGGAGTTATACTAGATGTGGTAACCTGAGAAAGTAACCTGCTCATTCTCTTGCTGAGATATCCGTGCTGCTTTTCATGATGGTGATGGTAGAGAGACCAAAGGACATCTGGACTTTATGTCCACAGATGACTTGCACTTTACCATAGTAGTTTTATGTAAACCTTGATCTGGCATAATTTTATCAGGTTTAAACCTAAACCAGCAAAAAGCTGTGCATGTTTAACTGGGATCATAGATAAATATGTTATTAATCATGTTAATCATACTGCAACCCAAAGACTTGTGCTGGCATGAAGGATGGAGCAGTGCAGGAGAGGAAAAGGTGGCTTTTTCCTGTGGAAGGTCCAGTTTATGATGATTTAAAATGCTTGTGGAAGTATGAATGAACTTATTTAACTCCAGGTTTAAGTTTTCTGAATCTTGGAGAGAGGCAGTGGACCATTTTACATGCTACCAAAAGCCGTCTTTGGCATAGAAACGTAGCCCTGGCTTAACAGCATTTTAATAGAGATGAAAAATTGTTGTGCCAATTGCTGTTGCATGGAAACTCTCCATTGTGGAACTGCATGGGGACAGAAAACCCACAGATCAATACATGCATCAGCATAAGATGATTTTATCTGTATTCAACAGAAAAAAAATAAGTTGTTCAACTTATACAGACTTAAGCAATACATTTTCTAACACAGGTAATCAAGTGTACTCTTTTTACAGTTGCATATAATTGTTGTATTAATCTTGAAATTGAAGCTGTCATGAAGTCTGTCACAGAAAGCATGTTTCTCCTTTGCCAGTGGGCTGTTTGATGGGGGCCACAATTTACAGCAGCTCTGTATAAAACTACTAGGGTTGAAGTGTTGTACCTTGCTACCCTGTAGACCTTCAGATGCACTGTTTTTCTGTGTGATTTATTTCCATAAGAAATCAATGGTATTGGATACAGAGCTGAGAGCCAACAAGCTGAGCAAAGTATTTTAAGACATTGTAGTGGTGCTGTGCTAATATAAGGTACTGATTTTGCTGCAGGAAAGAAGCAAATTGATTGTTTATCAGCAATATCAATATCACTGATTCAAGACATGACATATAATACATTTGGAACATGCTAACAAGAGAAAAGGATTTATTTACTAAAAAAGGATTGAAGTAAATATGACTGTTCATATTTGAATGAGTGAGGCTGTACTGCTACACCGAGAAGTAGTTGTTAGACTATGGTGTAGAAGTGTGAGATACTTGCAGGGCTATATCAAGGAAGAGTGAGGAGTTAAGACATAGCAATTGTTTCAGCTGGAGGTAGATGTACTTATTTTCTCCTGAGACACACTTCACTGGACACACTTGCTCTGAACAGCTGTGGACAACTGGAATTCCAAAGCCCCTGCTTAGAGATTTGGTGCCTGGGTTTGTCCCAGGGCTTGTGTCAGGACATTTACCAAAGTGCACAGCATGTTCATGATGTAAAGTTGGTGGTTCCCTTTGCTTCTCTTCTGTTTGGCTTTTCCTGAGCTTTGACCAGCTCGGTCTCAACTCAAGGCCTGTGTGAGCTTCCTGGTACAGGGGACCAGGGACATGGAGGATGCTGCAGAACACCCTGCACTGCAACCTGAGTGTAGACAGACATGCCAGCTCTGTGCCTGTCCAGGGCTGCCACCGTACTACCAAGTGCACAGCTGTAGAGAACACTCAGGAAACACAATATAGTATTGTGTGCCCTGCCTGATCCTTTATCCAGGATAATCCAAGTGGGTAAGCCTGTGGAGAAGTTAATGAAGGGTTTATGGCTGGTTTATTTATCTTCAGAAATAGAGAAATGAATGTGTTTAGGATTTTTATGAAAACTCCTATCTTCTCAAATAAGGTTTTTGGTTTCAACAATGTTATTGAGTCTTTGAGGCACAGTTTCCTTCAATTTAAACTGCTGTTTTTTCGTGGGAAATTTAATTAAAAAATATGTAGGTCTTACTAAATGGAAGCCTATAGTAGAAAAACAATGGAGATTTTTCTGAAGCCAGTGCTTGTCTGTTTCTGGCACTAGTGAAGGAATTGCTTTTAGAAGAGCTCTCATCTTATGAGAGCAAAACAGGAGCAGGACCTATAAACTTATATTTGTTTTAGAACCCCATTATTATTTTCTAAGTTGAATCTGAATTTAATTAACAATGTTCTCTTCCTAGTTATATGGTTAAGCTGCCAGGGCTTTAAAACCATCTAGTTGGATGCATTTATGCTGTACATCCCTTTGTAGTAGCTGTTATCAATAAGACAGCTGATGGTTTCTGTAGGAGAGTTGCAGAGATCACCACATGCCTTCAGAGAAGGTGCTGGTGAGGGGACAGGGATGCTCAGCCCTGGGCAGGGGAGCGGGGAACACCCTCAACTGGTGTTGCTGAAGTTAGTGGAACTGCAGCCTCATTGCTCTCCCTGTCCCAGACAAGTCTGCCTGCAGAGCATCACTTTCAAACTTGAGGAGCCCCTCTTTGGAAGTGAAGTGATTGAAGAAAACTGAGGTTTTCTGAGCAGCCACCATCAGCTACAGTATAGGTACCAAAACCAAGGTAGCTTGTGCCCAGGGAGATCTTCTAACTCAACTTAATCTGCTTCATGTCCTCTTCAGCATGTCTATTTCCCCAAAAATGAGCTTCTACAGTGTTAATGACTTATACTTGTTTTATAAAGGTTTGAAGTTAACTGATATAAGTGACCTTGCTTTATTTTATAACATATTTTACATCCCTGTTATTCGTGTGTATTTGGAATGAAGCAGACTTCTCAGCTGGAATATGGATATCACTAGGAAAATGATGCCTCAGACTTTTAAGAATCTTGGAGAATTATTTATCTTTAAGAATCTTTAATTTTTTTCCTCACCTTTTGTTTGTTATGCTACTACAAACCTGTGTCTCACATTGCATATTAATCACAGATTGATTATTTCCTGAGACTCAATACCACTCATAGCATATACCTTATTTTCCCATGTCCCTCTGAGATTACACATGTACATAAAACAGGTTGGAAAAATAAAGTTTATTGAATAAAAATACCCAAAGTTGCTGCATAGTTCTGAGAGCAGGGTCAAGTTAATTCTAGTGCAGGTGTTTTGAACTGTGATTTCCATGTTAATATGTGCTTTCCAGAGGTGCTAATGTCACTTCCTAAAAGTACACTGTATTTCAATTAAATATGTGTTCAATCTGGCAAGAACATGGACTTAGGGCTTAGGTCTGCAAAAGCAGTGATCTTTCTCTGCTTTAGAGAAAACTTAACCTAGTGGACATTTCCTGGGATGCCTCCCACCCTGACTTTAATGTTCAGATATTATCTTATAAATATTATGGGAGCTTTGAACTTTTCTTATGGAAGATTAACTTCTATATATTTATATTTTTCCCCTCCAACAACAAAGCCACTTGTTAGTTTTAGAAGTAAAAGCTTTGCTCTTTTAAAGAAAATTCAATGGTATTTGAAATAAATATATAAAATTAGTTGATTTCCCAGCTGCTTAACAGTTCTGAGGGTCAGTTATAAAAAATGATTTTTCCAGTAGCCAAGATCATGAACAGTTGCATTTCAAGCCCTTCAATTATTCTCTGAGCATTAATCACTTTTAATAAAAATAAAACTGCTTTTTAATTGTTGGAACGACAATATTTTTATTTTATTCACTTAAGCAAGTGGAAGGCTCCCATGACTCCCACCAGTGCTGGTTCTTACTTTTCTTTAAGGCAAGTTTTGACACTTAAAAAGGGCCACTGTTTAATAAATTAGGATTTTTATTAAATGGCTTAACAAAATTAAGTTTTCATAATTTTTAAACCTGCTGTTGAAAAAGAGAGGTGCTAGCAGAAAAAGAGGTTCTCTTAGCACAGAGCACTGACTTAGTCTGGATGGGAACACTGACCAAACTGTCTCTCTGCTATCATGGCCTATTTAGTGGCTCTTGTTCCTGAAGGAATCTCCTGGTTCTCATGTTGTCCCTCAACTCCATGTGACAGGTCCCTATTCCTGAAACTCAGTTTAGTGACACCTAACTGAATATTCTGATATTTCTGATTCCCAAACCTCCCTGTAACTGTTGTCGCAGTGAAGCTGAAGAACTTGCTGAGCTGGTGGGTTTAATGTGGACGCTCTTTTCCCATTTTTCTACAAACAGCTGGATCTTTCAACAAGGACTTCAAAAACCTCCTGATCTTTATTTCCTTCCTCTCTTCTCCCCAGACTTTCCTGAAAACTTCTATTTAACAGAGGCCCCAATATTGCCCAGTACTGCATCTTCCTGACAGTCTTGTCTGTACAAGCTCCTGGTACACTTTCCTTTAGATTTTGTCAAGTTTGAAATGAGATACTTTTATAGTTTTAAATCATTCTGGTTTAACTCAATTTGCTATGATTAATAATTTTCCTGTTGAAAACCTTAGGTTATAGTAGGATATGACTGGAATTGTATTGCCTGGAAGTCAGTGCAGCTGAGCAGCAATGACAGGTTGGTGCCTTATGGGAATTAACTAGTGTATGGAATCTATGCAATAGGGGAACAAAAACAAGGAGAGGGGGCTTGAAAGCAAGGGAAGAGGGAGCCCTGAAGAGAAAGAGGAGTTGTGGGCACTCAAATGGAGTGGGGTATGGTAATACACTATTTCCATATCCATCTGTATCATTAACAGTTGTGTTAAAGTAGCTGTTTCTCCATTTCCCTAACATGATGCATTCTCTCTAACTATTGCTTCATACAGTTTTTGTTATTAGCAGGACAGAAACAGTATAACTATTGTACAACTCCAACAATATATGGAAATATATGGCATTCAACATAAATTCAGCCTGAAGGTACCAGACTACAGTATGTGATGAGAGACGTGATCTGCCTGGAGAATCCCAACTATGGAAGGAAAATAGGGACAGTAAAACTCTTAAAAACATGAGCAGCTTTTCCAAATAATAGTTTTTTGGTTTGATTTTTTTTTCACATGACTCTTTTCTTTGAGGTTTCAGTTGACTTTCTACTCTGTGTATCTGTGTGCAGAAATACAGACAGTATCTTCAGTTCCCTTCTCCTCTTCCCTGTTGTCCTCTTGCAGCTGTAAAGCTGAAACTGGTTATTATGCAATTTATTCCTCCTTAAACACTTAAAGAATTTAATAGTCCTAAAATAATTACACTGTCTAAGTAGCAATAATAATTTTGTATGTTAATTTAAATGCTTTCTGATTTCTGTAGTTCTAGGTCTCTTTTCTTACCAAGCTTATCAAGTTCTCAACATTTGGTTGAAAAATCCCAAAAGATTTTAAAGTAAACCCTCAGTTCCAGAAGCGAGGGCTATGTGCAAACCCTAAATTTTGATCACAAGTTTCATAGGAACATCAGCACAGTTGTCAGTAACTAAAACCTTAGTGCTCTGATGCTTTCACATCTCATCAAATCCCTGGATTAACTGTATTTTTGGAACTCAGTCCAGGTCCCTCTCCTGCTGGTTGCCACAGTTCTCAATCTGTTGTTGTTTCTTAACTCTGCCCCTGACCACCCAATCCTGCCTCTGCTTTTCACCAGATATATTCAGCCATGTCCATCACTTACAGTATTTGAGCTCCCAGCAAATACAGGTATAGGGAGTTTGAGCTTGGGGAGTTTTTAACTACTGCTGGGCTTGAAGTCTGGGGAAGTAGGAGAGAAGATAGCAAGCTTCAGGCACCATGCAAAACCATAGAGTATTAGGACCTTTTAAAGTTAAATCTATGTAAAATCAAAGAGTATCAAGACCTTTTAAAGTTAAGTCTAACTTTTTGGATGTCAGACTGTAATTCTAAGATTAAAACCATTAAAGTGATTTTACTGGTAGGTACTTAATGTTTTTTTTTTAGGGTTTTGTGTGTTTGTTTCCAAAAGGGAAATAAACTGTTAAATTAAAACTCTGAAATGCTTTACAAAACAGATAGGGACAGAACATCTATTCTCTCACTTTTTCTTCCTCTCTCTCATTACATCATACAGTTTCCTTTCTTGGTAAAACTTACACTGCTGTCTTACAACTTCACCATTATGAGCATTGAGCTCTCTTCTGTATCCTTTTCTATGGCAGTTTATCTTAAAACTATGAAATCAGCTGTCAAACATTGTTTAGAAATGCCAAGAGAAATGGTCTTCCCACCCCTTATTGACTAATCCATCACTAAAACGCGGGATAACCAATGTGCATATCTTTTAATTCTTTATACATTTGATGAAATATATATTAAAAGCTAGAGACAATGCGAAGGAGGAGAATATTTGTGAAACAAAGCCAGGGAATGCAGAAGAAAAACTTTGACTTGATTCTTACAGAATCCATATTTAAGAAAGAAGAGACTAGATTGAAAATAAAGTTTTGCCTAAAACAGGCAGGCTTCTCCCTTCCCAAGAGAGGTATTACATTTTGGAGGTGGGGCATGCAAATTTAATCTTTAAAAATGTTTTTGCTTCTTCAGCTAGTCAAGGTGTTTTTTTAAATGCATGTTGAAGATTTATTATTATTATTATTATTATTATTATTATTATTATTATTATTATTATTATTATTATTATTATTATTATTATTATTATTATTATTATTATTATATGTTTAATGTTTTTATTCTTTGAACCCAAAAGAATTTTTGGCTTCCATGAAGTGGAAAAATACTCCCAAGTGACCCACTTGAACTGTTGGTGCTGTTGTTGAGAACCACTATGGATAGATAAAGAAGTCATATAGAGTTACAGCAGGGATATATGTGTATTTATTTGCTCCTAAATTAAGACACTAGCATTATTCTTTTTTTTTATTTTATTCTAAAATACCCAACTGGATAAAAGTTGCTCTTGAGATAGCACCAGACTTTATAAATTTGCTCTTACTGTACTTTTGGATAGCATTACTTAGTTTGATTAATAGCTAAAAAACACATTGTTAGATTAGCAATTAAATTGCTATTATGCATCATAAATTCACGCAATCAAAAGGCTTTACAGATTATAATTCATTCTCAAAATGACCTGGTAAAAGAGATAACAGTATTTTGTTGATCAAGAAAATGACTGATTTTGCAGAGCAGGAAAAGTTCCTCTAAGGGATTTTTTTTTTTTTAGAGCAAAAGACTGGAATTCATCAAAGACTGTGACTGGTGAACTCCAGGTGCACAGGCTATCACAGACCTTCTCTGGTGTGGTGTCAACACTCTCTGAGTTTTGTAATTAAGATTTAATTTTGAATTAATCTATGCAGACCATGTATTTTGCCTGGTGCCTGCTTATTATATGAAAATCTGATGTATGACTGTTAATGCTGTGTCCATTATTTAACATAACATTCTCTCCTATTCTGCTCTCCAAATATTTTGCAAGAAGCCATACAGAATCTGTACATTGATAACTTAGTGACAAAAGATCCTATATCAAAAGTGCAAGAAATGTATCAGAAATATAAAAGATACATGACAGACTTGGTGAAATTTTCATATATAGGTATGGTAGGAAAAGTTAACTGATTTGCCTGCAGCCAATGATGTGGTACTTTTGCACCTTTGTCAGGCAATGAAATGCATGACAGAACTGTTTCTTTAATCAGTTTAATCATTATTGTATGCTGAGCAACCTGTGAGAGACCTTTAGAATGACTTTAAGTTTATCTGTGAGCTTGCTTTGTGTTTCTGATGCAACCCTATCAGAAGCATCTAAAAATTAGATCATCAGGATCTTGCTAGATAACGTTAAAATTTCCATGTGTTGGAAAATGTGTCTTGGTTGCTGTTTTCTGAAAATGGCTGCATATCAAAGGAAGGTCAGATTAATATTCCAACTGATTTAAAACAAACTCGACCTTATCTTTATATAGGAATATGAATTGTCTTCTGGCACCTTCAAAATGAGTGGAACACTGGCAAAGAAAAAAAACTAATATAGGTATCTCCCTGAGTGCATGATGAGCCAGTCACACTGGCCCACAGCTAAGCAGATACAGCTGTGGGGGCTAGCTGTTTCAGTGGCTGGTTTGTTCGCCAGTCCAAAGAGTTAGGTTTTAAATGCCAGTAATAATCCATGATTATGGAGGTGAGAGATATTGAAAACTACCAGCAAGACATTTTTTTGATTGCAGACATTTTTTTGATTGCACAGTATTTAAGAGGTAAGAGCACAGCTGGAGCTGGAGTACTATGTGTCAGAATCTCATTTTCCCCCTGGCAACCAGGAGCAGCTCATCCAACCTGTGCAGACATGGAAACACTGACCCCCCTGTTCTACAGACCATATTCAAATCTGGGGGTCACAGCGCTTCACAATCTGGGACCACTATTCTCAAGGCATCTGATAAATTCTGTGGTCTTGCAGAACACAATGAGCTAGTATGGTTTAGTGAATGCATGCTGTAAGAAATCTGGGCATTTCTCCATTTCACATCTATTTGGCTTACAGCCTCTGGATGGAACATAACCTCCCTCATTCCCTTCTTTCAAAATCAACCCAGGTCAACGCTTTCTTTGTGGAGGCTAAATTGCACGATTTAATTACCTCCCTGAATTCAAGGCAGCTCTAGATGCAAACCCTTGGGAATAAAACAAAAGGAAAAGCTGTAAAACATCATAAAGAGAAAATATGAAACAGATTATTTGTCTTAAAAACATTCTTAATATGTAAACAATGCAGAGGCTGTTGTGAATAGTGGCAGCGAGTCTGACAGTTATCCTCGGAGGCCACAGGTTCCTCCCAGGCTTCTTGCTAAAACATGAACAGGTTAGAAAGGAGTTCTTTCAGTCCTTAGCATATAATGGTCTGTTGCTTCAGGTTTCTGTAATCAGTGCAGTGCTTTGTCAAACATACCACTTTTCCTGACAGATCCAGGAACAAAAAAGTTTAGATTTTTTTTTTTCCCAATCCCTTTTATGGCTGGTGCAAAATTGACCATTTTCCCTCCATTTTGCCAAAGCCTATCGTTTCTCCACATGTGAATTAACACTTTGGTGACCTCAATCATCTTTTTGTGCAACAGAGAACACGCAGCCAAAGCGTGGATGGCTCTGGTGCTCAGAGCAAGTGCCAAAACTGGTGGCTGGGCACTCTGTTGCTGAGCTGAAGTGGGGGAGTTGATAATTATTTTTAAGCACTCCACAGGGCTTCTTTTCAGTCTTGCTGGAACTACTTTAATATTTGAAGGGCTCTTGAAATTTGTCACTTTCAGTATGTAATGTTTTTCCTAAAATGGCTAGTGACATCTTAGGTAGCCTTTCCTTTTGCTGTGAATTCCCAGGACTTTGCCTGAGAAATGGTTGTGTTTGAAGCCCTCATTCATGATAGCTTCTAAGTCGTGTATGTGCTGGGAGAGAGGAGAGGGTAGGAAGCAGAATAAGCCAGCTGTATAGATTTCAGTTTCGTAACAGCCTGTTTCCAGGAACTACTGATGTTCTTAACTCTTCAGATGCATTTAAGATGGACTTCCTGCTCTGTCCTTTATGTGTTTCTGTCTTGCTGATTCCAATTTTGGAAGAAAGCTCATTGCTGTAAATGGCTATACTAAAGCAAGTAAAAAAACCCCCAAAACTGACTTAGGGATTTGCAGGTTTAAGACTCTGTATTGCAAGAAAAACAACCCTTCCTGATGCTAGCAGGGTATGTAGTAGAGGCTGCCCAATGGAGGTGCAACCTCTATGAAGAGGAAGACTAAAACCTAAAGCCTGAACTCTTGTTTCATAGAATCATTTAGGTTGGAAAAGAGCCTGAAGCTCATCAAGTCCAACTGTAAACCTGGGCTGCCAAGTCCACCATGTCTCTAAGTGTCATGTCTACATGTCTTTTAAGTACCTCCAGAGATGGTCACAACAACCACCCAGTAACCCCCCATTCCCTGGGCAGCCTGTTCTAATGCTTGACAACCCAGTTGCTATGAAGAAGAATATAGACCTTGAAAAAGAAGAAAAAAGATGGAAATAGGTAAAACTGGTGCATTTTCCAAGCCATTTAATTAATACTACATCTTAGTGGATATCCTCAAATATTTTGTCTGTGATGTCCATCTTTACAAACATCTGCAAGACTTACTCTCTGGGAGAGTGACCATTGCAGTGGTCTTAGGGACAACTAAACAGTCAGTGGAATCAACCAGAGCTCATCATGCCCTCACCAAAGCATCTTTTCTTGCTCTCTTTGAATTCCTCTCCTTTTCTTTGCCACCTACCCTCATCAACCCCAGACGAACCTGAGGGAAGACAAGTCTGCAACTATTCTGCTAAGCTTGTGTCATGTGAGCTTCCACCCTGATGAAGGAATTAATTATCCACTGGGGACACTAGTCTCATTACTACAGAGTGAAAATGCTGGAACACAGCCCAGAATTTGGGCCAGTGTATCTATTTAGACATAATCACTTACATAGAGATGAAAAGGCAAAACTCATTCCTCCTGTCAGATCACTGAAACCTATGGAAATACAAAGGGATTCAATTGATCTAAGAGTTGTACTGGGAAGAGGTGAGGTGAAGAAAAGCTACCAAAATTGTTGATGAAAGTAAAAATAGTCTCTAGATTTCCATTTTAGATGTTTCCTTTACTCTTTCAAGACTTTTTAAATCATACACTTTTGAGGATAAATCAATCTGAAATAACTGTGCTTTCCATTTCTGTTCCAACCAAAGCAGCTGAAGGAGCTCTCTTAGCCACATTGTCTGGTGAATGGGTTAATTTGGTGACAGAAATATCTTATTTTCCAGGTAAGAAGTTTAAGAAGTTGCTAAGAAATAATCAGCAACTAAATAGTCTTACACAATGTGATGTACCATGAAACATGAGTAGCAAAGCTGTTGCGAAGAACTGTCATTTAGGAATAGCCTCAGAAAGTGTCTTGGCAAGAGCATGAATTCCTGTCAGTAATGTCTCCTACTTTTATCTAATTCCCAAGGACAGTGAGGGAGAAAAACTGAGAAATATATTCTAGCCTTCATTTTTTTTTTTACTATATTGTTAAATAAATGGTTTTACAAAAGAATTGCAGCATTTATTAATTTTGCTTTCCCTATGTTAATTTTCTTAATGTGTCTTTGCCTTCAGGAGACTAGAGTATCATATCCGCAGTCTAGTAAGCAATTGGGAAATGAGGAATTTTTTTGGCTCTAGTTCTATTATTGTGCTGCTGTTAAATAGCTGACACCTCTATTTCTTCATCATATCTGTAGGAGTGGATGGATCTCATTTGTCAGTCAGTGGGGCAGGAAGTACCATTGACTGTTTGCAGGAAAAACTAGTATAGGAAAGAAAAGTCTACATTAGATTCTTCACACAACACCTGTCTTCTGTGAAAAAATATGACTGTTCTGCTTCTATTTGTTGTCAAAAGCTGATGAACTGACTGGGGTTTAGTGTTGCAAAATCTGAAGATTAGAGAGGATCCGCTAAAGGTAAAAATAGTAGACAAGGCCTGGAGTCTGTTACTGCTTTGAACATTAGATGAAAGCAAATGGCATTGCCATCATGAGACTGGGAAGCTGTGTTATACTTTATTTAATTACAGTGGATTGAGTGCTATTTTGATACATACTGAAATACTCAAGGGGCTAGACCATGGACTGGCATGGATCAGGAAAAGCAGAGTTATATCTCTTGTGTTCATGACTTATAGCTTGAAATTTCTGTTTAAGGTGCAAATAATAGTATTTGGCTTCTAAATGCAGAATATTTTGGATGATAAGTTTGAAGAATGCTGGAAATTTGGTAATCTGTTTCATGCTTAGATAAAAGAGTAAACTTGGAAGAATTATTAATAAAATAGTCTTGAATATACTGGAATGTAATACCTTCGAATTAGCAGGTTAAATATATGTTCCTTGATTCATACTGTGGTCTGACTGTTGTGTATATAGCATTTAAAATCAGACATAATACACTGGAACATAAATCGTGTTCTTGAGTATTACATATGTAACTCCAATTGACGTCAATGGGATACAGAATCTGAACCACTCTACTAGACATGTAAAAAGGAAAAATGAATAATGAAATGAAAATAATGTCTCCTTGAGTTGGCTGTAGATTTCTCCATAAACCATGTGTCTCCTGAAATGATTTGTATGAGGTATTATGGTGTTTTGTGGATTACAAAACCACAAAAGAAGGAGGCCAAAATAGTTAGAGGTAGGGATTTTGAGTACATCTGCCCAACCTGACGTGTGGGTTTGTTTCTTAGTTGTAGAGAAATCCACAGAAATCTATACATTGTAGGAAATCAATCCAGAAGTTCCTGTTGAGCAACTATCAGTTGAACCAGTCTAAATCAGGGATTCCCTCTGACTCTTAAGGGCTTGTTAAAAAGACAGTCTCCTCAACTCGGTTCTTCTCAAGTTTGATCTCCCAAACTGAGTATCAGGTTGTACCTGTCAGCCAGATTCTGTCGATGCTTTAGTGAAATTGCTGCCAAAACTCCATTGCTTTCTACTTGAGCAACAAAAGTCTTTTGTCAACTACTGATATTTTTATACATAAGCCACTGAATCCAAAGCTCAAATTTAAGCCCGAGAAAAATAGTAATTAAATGCTTTATAGACTTGTATGCGGGTGTCAAGCATTGAAAAGTTTAGTAGATTTGAGTAATTAACAGTCCGGTACAGGTAGTGACTAAAATATTTTGGAATCTTCGCCAAGCATTTTGATTTTCATTCACATACTGAATCATTCAGCTGGTTTCCTGCTCCAAAAAATAAAATTTAAGGCATATAGAGTTACACAATTTGTCTTAAGTGAACACCAGTCTTCAGGTTTTGTGCCTAATCTACCTAAATACACGACATCTTTTCAGAATCATTTACTGGAACATGCATGTGCCAAATGGAAAATAAACCCATAACTTTTCTGTATCTCATCATTTTTTATATATTTTATTCACATAATCTACAATGGAGCTACAGCACTTGAAGTCAAATCTCAGATGACTTTGGTGTCCGCTTTGCACTTACCATCTGATCAATGTCAGTCCAGTAATGTGAATTGCTTGAGGTCAACAGCAGTTGCAAGCTCATTTCACTCTATTTTCTTGTCAGAAATCCTTTAAATTAATAGAACAATAAAAAAACCCAAAGAGGTGGCTTCTCAACTGCTGCAAACTGATGTAGCTGCATTCACTTCAGAGAAGAATTGCTTCTGCACAAAATCTCCGGTAAGTGCAGGACAAAGCTGAATAGCAAGATTCTTCAGAAAACAGTGCTGAACTGTATATATGACAAACTGATCATGATGGCTTTGATACAGTTGCTCAGACAAAAAACAAAGCAAAACACTCAGAGCAGTTGCAAGCCCTGCTTCAAACTGAAGAACATCTCAGCTTCTGGGAAAGGAGGTGATCTGCCACAGTTGTTCTCTGAATAGAATAGAGATTTAGTTTATAGCTTCAAAAAGCTTTGAAGTACGAGGGGTATCTGCTGCTCAGGAGATTCTGACTCTTGAGATAATTTCATGCTTCTATTCCTGCAAGATTCTGGATATAGATGTAAGCACTGTGTCTGGAAGTTCTAAGCCTCTCCATAGCCTTGAGAACCCAGTGAATAAAGAAAGGAAACAACATATATTTTTTTGAATGAAGTGGCTAAACAGCACTTGTGAGTCATGATATGAAAGGAAATAATTTGAATGAGGTGAGATGTGCATGGCAGTGTAACGGAAAGAAACTCTCCTCATTTTCATCAGTTAATAATCAAAACAATTTGACACTACTTCCAAAGGAAGCCAAAAATGTGGAAACAATTATTTGGAGCAGAATATAGCAAAAATAATGTATACGCTTGTTTTTTGCATCTTAGGGTAAACTGTAATTTTGAGTTCCCAGATGGATCTCCAAGGAAAATATATTGACCCAGAAAAAGAAAAAAAGAGACATCTGAGTGATGTAAACAATCATATATATGGAGATATGTATTTTTTCAGTCACACACTTAGTTACCATGTTAATTCCAGTGCTTAACAATTGTGTTGTGCAACTGAAGATTAGAAGAAATGTGCTTGTTGCTTATGTGAAGAAGCAAAATGATTGTGACTTCTTTGATGTAGTATTCAGCAGCCTTTTTGTCCCAAATGCTTCCTACTGACACAAGGTTTTGATGTCAATGGCAACATTGGGCAAGTAACAGATTTTAAATATGATTTTTTTTTTATTTGCAACAGTGTTACCCAGACATTTTTATCTAAGTAATAAGTAAAGCATCTTAAACTATGTTGTGATCTGGTAACTTATAAGATGTCTGAATTGTATTTTGTTATACTTGGCAAAGATCTTTTCAGACTCAGACCAAACAAAGCAAGCTTCTGCCCTGAAAAAACTTTTGCCAAAATTACAAATGATTAGAGTTGGATTTTTATAAATATGTATAGTCATATGAACTTTGTATTATTGCTGTTTCTTTATTAATAATTATTCATAATTTTTGCTTGTTCATCATTCACTTGTTTGCAAAAAAACATTTGCTAAACTAATATGGACTTGAGCAGGGCAGATGGGTAATGTGTTACTGCTAATTTAATAGGACACGCTGCAGACAAAATACGATCAGTGCAATGATACATTTCATATTCCTTCAGGGAACCAAACACAACCCTCAAAGTTAAAGTTCAATTACTTTTATTACTAGTCCAAATAATATACTTGGTGCTTGCTGAGTCCACAGTTTTTCTCTTCCTAGGTTATGGTCCATAATAAGAAATACTTTTATATATGTTGCCTTTTGTTATAGATATTTAAGTACAGTGACAGTCTTGAATTAATATGGTAAATTGTGGGAATGAAGAGCAAGGAATCTCTTGTTTTTGCAGAGTATTAGGTCTAATTTTCTTAAGAAATCACCTGAATTAGCAAATGGGCCACTGAAGTTGTTTATCCACAAAACAGAAATGAGATGGCATTGAAAATACTAGTATGGAAACAGAAATGAGAGTGTACAAAAGGAGATTGTATGAACACGCTAGGATGCAATCGGAAAGTCTAAGGCACAATATAATGTAGAAAGATGTGTAATGAGAAGGCATTCTGCAAACACATTAGTACTAAGAGGAAGACCAAGAACAGAGCTGGTCTACTGCTCAAAAAGGAGGGGGAAAAAAAAAAAGTAAAAATAGATCCTACCAAGAAAGTTAAATAATTTAATTTTTGCTTCCGTCCTCAGTAAGAAAAGAAAGCTAGTATAATAGCAGCAGCAAGGGGAGAAGTACTCAGGTTAGAGAAGGAAGAAAGAAAAAAAGGAAAAGATGACTGATCATCAAATTAGACATTTTCAAATCACTTGGGAGTGCCAGACTTTCTCTCTGAGTACTTAAGTAACTTGATGAGTTTTAGCATTACCAGTGGTCGTCTCAGAGCTTGCAGAGGATGAATGTGATCCAGAAGTCTTCTGAAAGACCATCACAACTCATAAACCCCATTAGTTGCTGCTGACTTCTCTGCTTTATTCTCAGCTGGAGTGGGTATTCTGAGATCTCTTCAGGCAATTTTTAAAAAAGTTTTTTCTTTTCTTATTTGCAAATAAAGTGGGTTTTGGTTTTCAGCCAGTCCTTCTCACTGCTTCTGGAATAACCCAGTTGCACTTGCCCAGTTGAGTTTGATGGGAGTCAGCCACACCTCATTATCTGTCCTCAGAAAAATTCCCCCAATTCCAGGCCATTGTTTGTCTTGGCAGAAGGTGTTTTGTATAGGAGCAGTGCTGTGAACAGGGCATGACAGCACCATTCCTGAGGACACTAACCCCATGTACTCAGTCACATTTCAGAAAGTGCCAAAGAAAATAATTATAATTTACTTGAAATGACTAGTAGGTAGCATGTAGATTTCCTTCCAAATAAGTCTGCCATTTGCCTGTTTCCATGCAAGAGACAGTATATTTATCTGGGGAAAAAACATAATAGGGATTTATTGTGCTTTGTTTGCACAAACCAGAAACCCACACGCTTAATGTATTCCTCCTGATACATCAGGAATGCCCTGTGCATCTAGGAATTAATAGAGAGGAGCATTATTTGCAGTTGGTCACTGCTTCAGTGTGTCCTGATAACTTAGAGCTACAAATATGTTTCTTAATATCTTTTACTTCTGACTTTTGATTTTTCTTGAGCTCGCTATTTGTTTGCTTATGGCAAAATTTAGCTGTACTTTAATTTCTGCTCCTATTAAAAGTGACAATGATACAATGCACAATTAATACATTTTACTAATGTCAAAACTGAATGTTATGATTAACAAGTATCTACAGCTACACTAAATAACATGGAGTGTGAACATGAACTGTAAAACTCATCATTGCGTATTTGTGAAGCTAGTAATTCAGAAAAGGATGAAAGTCATGTTTGCAATCAATAGTGATATCACAGAGGGAAAATTCATGCAGCAATTTATGTTGTTGTGCTCTGGGGCAGTCACTGGCTGGCTCTTCTAGGTATGGCTTGTGCCTAGCTTTGAATTAATTTCTGGGAAGAGGATTTAGTACAGCTTTTGTGATAAAACTGAGTTCTGCTCTGATTTGTGAAGGCTGTCTCTGCAGTATGTCCTTGTCGGAGAATGGCTTGGAAAGGAAGAGATCACTAATGAGCTCCATGTAGTAGTGTAAATGATGGGAGAAGCCTTTGTTCTATAGAGAGCATCATCCTTCAGTACTATGAAAATTCTGCTTTTTACTTCTTACATCTGTTTAAAGTGTTCTTTGGGCTCCGAAGTGGGATGGTATGTTTCAATATAGACTAACATCAACACAATTCTGAAACAAAAAATTTCACAGGTAATGAGCACATACATGTATCCTTATTGCACTGATATAAAAACCATTGCAAAGATAATTTGTTAACAGAGAAGAACTGGATCAGATCTGCATAACTTTCTGCTGTTTTCCTTTTGAAAGTCTATTCCCTTTGCCTGAAAAGCTGTGTCTGATGCAGCAATGTACCACTCCCAGCGCTTAGGATGCAGAATGCTTCCCATACTGCTTACTGACAGTTTTCATAGCAGATACTGTATCAACCAACCTAGTTAAAGCTTAATAACATTGCCTTCTGAATTTTCTTTTCACTAACAATAGATTATTTGAGGAGAAAGTCAAGTTTAACCATGGTCAAACCATACATAACTTCCGGTTTCTTTTGCTGTGTTACCTCCTGATATTTTTAAGAATTAATTTCCTAGCTATATATAGGGAATCACTTGTTTGCTAAAGTTTTTCTTCCCTGCTTATTCTTGCTGATGGCAGTTCATTAAACTATCCTTCTGTTCCGTTCCATATGGAGACAGTTGGCTGTTGAGCAACTGATAAAGCTGAAGTGGGGAAGAGATGGTGGAGTTAACCTAGCCTTGATATTTTAAGGAGAAAAAAAGGAGATAGGAAGGAAGGTGCCAGTAGAACAGTATTTCTTGCCTCTTTACTGAATTTTGAACACATGTTATTAAAAATGTCGATAAATATAATTGATTTGAATAGTTTTTCACTTTGATCTTTAATAGTTCAGACTAAAAACGTAACAATTGCTGTTACCTGCATGTCACTAGTAAACTTTCTACAATGTGTCCAAAAAACCCCCAACTTCAAAAAATTAAATAAAATCACATAGAAACATTTAAAATTCCTAATTATCACATTTTGATTCTATGTTTTGACAACAATACTATCACATTTTGCTTATAATTTATTGAATAGGTTAGCTATTTTGCTTTTTTATTATGTTTTTTTCATATAATGTCTGTTTAAAAGTTACTCCTAGGCTTTTAAATTTGTGTGGGCTTTATGGAGATGGGGCTGTGTGAACTATTGTGTTTAACAGTTTCCAGTTTTTCTGCCCTGCTGTGATTTTAAGTAGGGGAGTGACTCATACTAGTGGTAGTAGTGTCACATCATTTGTTTTGCTCAGTGGATTTCTTGTTATGTGCACTCAAAATGTTTATTTAAGATGTATTTTTCTGTTTGCCCAGAACAAATTCACTCAACTACCTTGTTTCTCATAAAAAATAATTTATAATTTTGATAATTTTGAGTCTAATTGTGCTCCTGTTGAAGCTGAAATACTTCTTTCTCTGTTCAGCTCTAGCCTCATTCATGGCACAGAAGTGTGAACTGGAGCTCACCTAAAAGCAGCAGAGACTTCGGTCAGCTTCTTGATGCTTCACGGTTCCTGAAGACAAAGCTAGTTCTGCCATTTTAATCTCTGCTTCTTGGTGAGTCTCAGCTGGTGTAAATTCTTTCAGCACCATTAACTTGAGTCAAGCTCTGACAATTTTTGCAAGTGGAGAACTTGTCTGTTCCTAACGGAGAGAGGTTTCCAACCATTCACCTCTGGTCGTTTGGGCCTGAACTTCATGGGATTTCTTGGGTCCTACTGTGATACAGTCATCTGCTCTCAAGCATTACACATACACAAGTGAAGTAATTCTTTCAGCATCCCACAAAGCAGATGATGGTAACACAAGTCTGGAAGTGCAGAAAATAAGGTGGAAAGCTTGACTTGCTGAGATTCATGCAGTGAACCAGTTATTGTTATCTGTGATACCCGTTAGTATTAGTTTTGTTGACTCCCATTGTCACAACAGGGGAACGTCTCTTCTATTTGTGAAAAAGAAGGGCTTGCTGTTGTGATGTCTGCCTGGTGGGTCGTAGCAGCATTTCCTAATCAAGTTCACTGGTTGTATAAAATCCTTTAGTACTTTCCCATATTTCTTTGATCATTCTGGACAAAGCAGCTGTTGCTATTTATCTTTTGATTATTTTTATTTTAAAAAAATAAATTTTCTCATATATTTACTATTGCATAGGCACTGGAACAATTGTGGGATAGAAACATCGAGAGGAGGCAGCCAGGAAAGAAGACTTACCTTTATTTTCTTCAGGGTTACTTGAGGAAGTGGCAGTCCATTAAGCTATCTATTAAGCTATCTAATCTTGCAATCCATTATATCTTGATAGGCACATTACACCTTTTTGGGGGGTTTTATTTTATTTTTTTTAAAGTAGATTCTACCCAAAATATTCAAAATCTCTTGAAGTCCTAATTTTGAAACACAGATACAGCAGATAGATAATTCTGTAGTTCTTTATAGCCCTATTGTTAGTATGCTGCTTTTAGCAGAGTTAGGAAGGAAGAGTCAGAACAAAAAACTTTAAAAAGAGGGTCTGAATTTAAATTGGACTCTTAATTGGACTTAAAAGAGGAAATAAGCTTCATGCTTGCCAACAAAGCAAACTAAGTTGGTTCTGGATACGTTATAACGTGCTGCTCATTTTCTCATTGTATTGAGCACCATCAGGTCTGGTTGCGGGTAATTTGTTTTAAGTAATGATATTTTACCAATTTCTTCTGTACTGGTAATAGTGTATTATGCTGCAACATGTAATGAACTCACTGTACTTCTTTTTCTTCCTCTGACATGGTGTGCCACATGAAGACTCTAGATCTGAGGTGCTACTACCTGATTTAACCTCTGCAAAGCAAGAGTAGTACATCTTTTGTTTCACATCCTGATTATAGGTGCGTGCAGAATAAAAACTTCACGTGTCCTTTTCTAATATGTTTTGTCTGTTATAGTAATATATTCTATCTGTAGTGCAGAACTCTGGGGCAGGACGTTTAAACACCTAGGATGTTTGCCCTGAATGAACAAGAGTTCCTATTGGAGCATTCCACTACTTAAAAAATGGCTTTTAGATGCTTGTTTCTTGGTACCTACTGTGTTATGTCTATGAGCATTTTCAATACACATATCCTACAAGTCCTTAGAACTGTAAGCCTAGTGCAGACCAGGATGCTTTCAGTACGTGTTATTGCAGTCAGATATTTGTGAAATGTTATTTCTTGTAATTTAGTGAGGTGAGTGTGTGTGTGGGAAGGGATAGGTGAAGTAACTCAGTGAAGTTAAATAAAGCACATGCTTAACCAGAAGGAACATATTTAATCACAAGTAAATTTGCTTCAGGTTTTATTGGCCACCGTGTACCTAAACTGCACTCCAGCAACTGAACCTGGGTTGTTTGATGGCTTCTCCCATTGTGGTGGTTAAAGATCTGGTTTAAAATGATTCATTCTTTCTTGTCACTTGATTTAAAGGTTGACTTTGGCTTCCAAATTAGTCCCATATGTTTTGAAATTTGAGTCTGAAAGCTGGTTGAAAGCCCATGTAAATTTGGTACCATGTTGCTCACCTTTGACATGGAGAGGCCACCGAGTGCAGTAAACAGCACTGAAACGTGGCTGCGTGTGACACGAGTTGCTGTACTCTAAGTTATGAGACTTGATGAAAAACAACATGGCCTATATTGAGTGTGCCTAATCTAACTTTGTTCCCCAAAATGGGTCTTTAAACTTACAGCTTCACTGTTCATAAATAACACACACATTCTTAATATAAGCAGAGGCAAATGGATGATACACAGCATATGTTACACACAGCTTTTTTACCACTTCTGTTAATGTTGCCCAATAAGTATTTATAAGACAGTCTAATAATAGGGAACATTTTTCATTAGTCTAAAATGCTTACATTTTAAACAATTGACATTTTAATCCTTAATGTTGTAGCCTCTCCTTTTCTGGTAGTTAGGATATGTTACCCACCTAAATGGAATTGTGTCTGTTTAACTTAGGATAAGCTTATGCTACACCATTATTAGATGTTTTTCTTGTCATTAGAACATGAATACACTGATTTCCATCTGATGTAATAGAAGTATTAGTAGTACTAGTATCAGCTTTTAATTAGCAGCACTTTTTCTATTACTGGGTAACATTTGTTTGGGTTTTTTTTCAATTTAGATAACTTCTGTGTAAATTAAGAAGAAAAATAAATAGAGAAGAACACCACTTGCCTGTGTTGTAAAGTTTGTGACATTGGGCTTCATCTTCAGAAGAGGGCAAAAGGATGTCACAGCAGCCTGAGTTCTCTCATTTGACTGAGTAGTTCAATGCCAGTGATGAGATTCTGAGAGTACTATGAAGGTCCCTGGAGATTTCTGGAGGACAGATGAACATGCCTTATATTATAAAATTCCACTATAAAAGAGTCTTACTAGCTTTTTAGAGACACGCTCAAGACCTTGTTCTTCTCGATTCCTCTTCTTCCTAGGCAATGTATAATGTTTGTTGTTTGTATTCATTCAAGGGGAAAAAGTAATCATTCAGAAAACAGTAAAAACAGTATGATACAGGGGGTTGAATGTTCATATGACAGAATTTGTAACTTTCTCCTCATCTGTACAAAATCTGAGCAGGGAAAAATTTGTCTTGTTCCTCTTTCTAGAAAGAGCAATACTGGGACACATATTTCTGTCTTTAGGACATGGATACAGCAAAAGGGAAATACCTCTAGTGAGACAGGGGCTAGAGAAACACCATTTCATGGACCAGGACTGCTAATACTCACAGGTACTTGTAACAATTGTGAAAGACAACAACAGTATGATAAATAAGACATCAAAGAACAGTACTATAATAGTAAACTTGCAGCCCATCTGTCATATAATCACATTCCAAGTGCCAATAAATATTCTTTCAGTCACTTTTTTGAGATTTTTGAATCTCAATTTGTTGTTCTTGTTTTGCATAATTTTATAGTTGAGTCTTTGTCAGACAGAGATAATTTGGGGTCACCTGTGATCTGAAGACCACATTTGAGGAGAAAATCCAGATGTACAATGAAGTAGACAGACTTTTTCCAAAGTGGGACAGAAGAAAAAACACTAGTTCCCTCTGTGTAGCTCTTTAAGGGTAAAATTTACCCTGACCTGAGGTCTTAAGTGGGATTTAAATGCTGTCTGAGCATTGAATTAAAAGGCTAGCAAGGAGAGTGGGTTTTTTCCCTTTTCCCACAAAAAAAAAAAGCAAAGGAAACAATGTATTATAATTATTTTAAATGCCCAGAGGATACCATGTCTTTGAAAAACAGAAGGGCCACAATGAAGATGCCCTCTGCTGACATCTTTTACAACTGTTGTAAAATATCTCTATTAGTGAATGTAATAGTTTAGCCAGAGAAAACTTCAAAGAGAAATTGGAGTAAAATATTAACTAGTTGGGAATGGGATGACTGAGATAGTTGCTAGAAAATGTGTCGCTGTAATTGGCTACAAAATCAGTGTAGAGCCTGGCTGAACTATTTCCAGGAGTAAGAAGAGTGGACTGCTTCCCTGAACGATGTTCTGAACAAATCTAACCACAGAGGTCTCTCTGTGTATTAAAGCCCAAAAAGAACAGGAAGGTGAACAAATGATTCAATTAAATATCATTATCTCAAATAAGTTTTCAAGTATCTGGAGTTCCTTTGAGGTGAAAGCAGAAGAACAAAACAAATGTCAAAAAGTAATGAACAGAACTTTACTATAAAGTAACATAGAAAAACAAAGACTATCATCAACCAAAGGAGGAATATTAATGACATGCTAGGAGGAAATCTATTCTTAGCCCTCTTTTGAAAAATGGACAGAAAAGGGTTCCAGTTCTAACCAGCATTGAAAATAAGATGAAAAATGTGAAATCTGTGGAAAGAAGCTATAAACCCAAGTGGTAGCTTTAAATTTAGTAATGGGCTGAAGAACTCAAAACAATGAAGTGCAGTGTGCTTTTTAGGTGCTTATTTTCGTGAAGCTGTATAGGTAAAAGTCTCTGATTTCGCCACACTTAATTTTTGAAGACCCCAGAGGCCCATGTTTAATTTAGCAGGCTTAACAGCTTTTGAATAATATCTCATATAAAATATGTCCATGGGGCTTGGCAGGAGATGCAGAAAAGTGTTCAAAACCAGAGGTTATATTCTTTAGAAATCAATAGTTAAACTCACTACTTTGTTCAAGATACTCTGTTTCCCCAGTGTGGAAGAAATGAGAATCATAAGGATATTTTTTGTTGATCTATATTTAATCTAATGAGTCAATTGGCACCCTGAGTGTCCTCATAAATAGATGCTGATAAATAAATCAAGGGATAATCCAAAGACTACGGGAAGTAATAGAAAGACTCTTGTTTTGTTTGACTGCATTTGGATCAGTTTCTAAACCTCTTTGAGAAGTGAGCTTTTTATTAATAACTCATAAAAAATGTCTAGCTGTTTTTATATAACCAACAACATTAGTGGATGTCTATATCTTTGATACATGTATATATGAAACTATTTTTAATCTTTTGATTGCTTTTTCAGAATTTGTGAGTGATGGATCGGATGCTGAGCTGTTAAAAAATGGAGTTCTGCTGAGTCTGATATTTTTATTGGGTCTAGGTGGTAGTGATGTGGAAATATTTAGCGTGAAAGACAAAATTTTGGTGAGCATTGTCCTGGCTTTTAATTTAGTTTCCAGTTATATTCAGCTTGCACGATGACAGGAGCAAGCATAAGGTAATAGATAAGTGTTTTAGTTTGCCTTCACTGTTTCCCTCGGGCTTCCTTTTCCCCATAAACTTCTTGCACGTAATTCATGAATGAAGTCGCAAGAAAATGGACTTCATTGTTAAAACTGATATGCTGTATTTGAGCCCAATTTATTTTAAGCCACCTAGAAAAACTTCTATGGGTGACTGCATAACAACGTCAATAGTAAAGTGATTCTAGTAAAAATATAGGACCAGCACCATCCTAGGTTTAACTTCTTTAGGTTAATCAGAATTTCTTGAAGGATTAATTTCATTCCTGTTTTTTAATAGATTCAAGGGAAAATTAATATTCTTAAAATACACCCACCCAATATACATACTAATTAAATATATTTACTTTTTTCCCCCATTTCCCCACCATTTTTCCCCTTACTCAGTGGGCTAAATTGGACACTATTTGAATTCTTCCAGCTGCTTAATGTAATTACACTTTAGATGGTTTTTTGCCTTTATTTTATTTTTATTTTTATTTTTTTTCATGTTGAGTTGAAATATTTAAATGATAATTGAAGTGTGGAAAAAATAGATACTTTTGATAAAATTAATAGTTCTTATTTTTAAATACAAAGAAACCTGATATTGCAAGCTTTCTACTTATCAATTTGTTCCAATGTCCATCTGTTCATCCATGAAAGATCATTTGCACAGGTACCTCTAGCACTGAATAATGGATCATTACAGGCTTCTACTCATGGAATAATATTTTTGGCTTTGGGAGGCATGATGCAAGTACTCCCTTTATTGTCTATTAATCCCAGAAAGAGCTGGCAAACCCTCTGAAAGTGATAATGGAAAGATGTCTGGCATGATTGTGTTTCCAATTAGGTGATGCCTAACAATGAGCTAATCTCTCAAGCACTGGAATTCCGAACAGTCCCAGAGCACGTGGGCAGAGATTCTCCTGATGAGGCAACATTTCCAGCACGCTGTGTGCAGGAAGTCCATCTAGCACATGTGCCAGCATCCAAAGGCTGCAAATACAGGTGTATGTTACAGCATCTGGTTTTAAGAACAAGTAGTGATTGTGTTTTAAATATTTTGTCCCAGACTGATTATGTCATGTGTATAAATACTTCTGTGCTGCTGGCCTGACTAAAAGCATCTGGAGCAGCTACCAGTGATAAATTGTTGTCAAATATCCACACACCTGTCAATGTGCTATGGCTAGACATGCATTTTTAAATGCCAAGGCAGGTACTACCATGATACCTCTTCATTTGTGAAGCTCCTGTGGTCTTTGGAGGTGACATAACTAGTTGATGTCAGAATTCAATGCTGCCTGGGTGAAAATTTCCCTAAATATTTTCAAGAAGTTTGATGTGGTTTCAGCTGTAAGTAGGCAGCTTTTCTTTCTGAATTATGGGTGAGTGAAATGTATTAAAAATGTCTTCAGCAAACTGATAAATAGGCAAAACAATATGAAGGACTTATCTTTATATGTGCTCAGGAAATAGGCTATCAAGCTGAATTCCCGCTACCTCTGCCCTCTGAAGATTCATGTTATAAAGTTAAAAGGTGTAGAAATCACCCTTAAACTCACACAAGTAATGTAAATTTAAATTTGCTACAACTTGCTGTCCCATAGGTTTATTTGTTATGCTCCATCATCTTTAATCAAAACAACTAGTTAAGTTTAAATATAATCAGTTGTGATTCCTGGATGATTTTTAGAGCCCAAAGAACACTATGTTCCTGATTGAGAGGCAATGTACTTCGTGTCTTAGAAGATCCTTAACTCCTTGATGCTGCTTTTGTAGTCAGGAGAAGGAAGTATGGATTCAGCTTTTTTCCACAACTAAAGGGATAAAAGGCTGTGCATGTATATTAAAAAAGGAAATAGGAATTCTAGCTACTTTTCAGTAATTGGCAGGGCAAGCACAGTGCAACAACTGCTGCAGGTAATTCTTTCCCTTAGGAAATGGAGCGAGGTGTAGAGTTGGTGAGTAGAATTTAGACAGAAATCCTGTTCAGTGCTGAAGGAAGTCACACTGTCATTTTGTAGAGTGGGGGTAGTTTCACTTGCTTTTGTGAGCATGAAGCAATGACTTCTCTTATTTTTGCAAAGAATGAGCAAATCCTCCTAAAAGAAAAGAGAGTCTTGGATAACAGTTTTTATTAGGCAATTTTTATCACAACCATGCACTGAGCCCCTTACTTGGCCTATGTTAGAGCAGTCTCATACCTGCTCTAGCTTGAGCAAGTTGTTAAATACTCCTTGGAGATAAGAGTCATCGGGATTTTCTGGATTGGAGGAAACCTTGGCCATTTTTACTTTCCTTTGATTGTACACTACTCCGCCCTGTAACACTGATGAGCCTCTTGTGCCTGGTTATGTTGACTGTAAGACTTTTTATGTCAGCTGTTTAAAGCTGTCATAGCGCAGCCCCAAATTGGGGCTATTTCACTGAGATAATCTGTGGTACTTGACATAACACCTGTTTGTTCTCACTAGAGTCAACGGTTGCGTAAGGTTCCAATTACTTCAGAATTTGGCCTCAAGTTTCTGGGAAAATGGTGAGTATTTGTGTATAAACTGCTGTACCGTGTACCTGAAGAATGCTGAAATGTGTTTTTCTTGAAAATCACATTGGAAAGTTTCAATGACTCCTTTTTTGACCACTGCATGCTGGAGAGACCTGTGAGTGGGAGACTGGAGGAGGCCAGGAAAGAGAACTCTGATGAGGTTTGCTTGGAGAATGGATGATGCATCCGCTTTGGCTCCACACTACTTGAGGGATCATGATTAAAAGTTGCTTGGGGAAGCTTGTTACTGCTTTAAAGTTGCCATTTCTGTGGGTTTCCTGTGGAATTGGACTAGTTTTTAGCAACAGCTGCGGTTAATTTTCAGGAGCCAGGGATAGCCATTTTGGGGGCTTTTTTAATGCAAACGGAGATTTTTTGGCTGTCTGGTTGGTGCAGTGGTTTCCATTGTAAATTTTGGTTATGTTTCTGAGAGCTGATTAGAGGTTGTGAGCCAGGACTGTGCATCAGCGAGCCAGTTCTTGACTCATCTGTCATGGGCACTGGAAACTCTTCAAGGCAATGTTTCAAAGTGCCAGAGACAAGCACAGATGATTGTCTGAAGTACCAAGAGATTTTATAGAGTCCTCTAGCCAGTTAGTACAGCCTCACTGAAATAAAGTGGGACTTGAATTCTTAGCTTGTTGCTTGCAAGTGTTATTAGCAAAAGGCGGGTAACTTTAGAATCCAAGGTTCTAAATGAATAAATCCAGGTAAGAGGCCTCACTGCTACTGGAAGAAGGCAATTAACCGTATTAAATATTCAAGTGGTCTGACCAGTCTTGTTCAGAATTATTAGTCATCTGGGCATGACAAGAACTATTACAATTCAACAGTGAAATTTTTGTCATTCTAATAATTTTTTTCTTTTCTCAACTAGGCTGAGGATCTGGTCTCTGTTGGCTTCAGTCCGTAATGAACACCAAGAAGCAGTTCCCAACTCAACCTAAGAGTAGAGTTCACCTCATTTATCGATGGGAAATAATGTTAAGACCATACTGTGGGTAAGAAATTAGTGGATGGTGGGCTTCTTTGTGAGGGGAAAAAAAAATAATAGGTGAATCCAGGAGGGTTTCAATATTGATGCAAATACAGAGGAAGTAAAGAGAAAGACTAGACTTCTTCCCTTCTTCCCTTCTTCCCTTCTTCCCTTCTTCCCTTCTTCCCTTCTTCCCTTCTTCCCTTCTTCCCTTCTTCCCTTCTTCCCTTCTTCCCTTCTTCCCTTCTTCCCTTCTTCCCTTCTTCCCTTCTTCCCTTCTTCCCTTCTTCCCTTCTTCCCTTCTTCCCCAGATACAGTGGACTCTTTCTATAACAGAGAGAAAATAATATGGCAGGACAGGATAAAGGAAGTGGGTCTGTAAATTGCTGTGCTCTTCTTTGTGGTCAGCAGCAGAGTTTCCAAGTGTAGGCTTAGTGAGAAGACAAGAGAAGGTAGAATAACATTCAGCACTTCCTAAATGTGACTGTTGAGTAGCAGCAACAGTAACCACAGCTATAAATACCTGTCTCCAAACTTGCCCTGTACAGATACTTAGATCTGGGGAATATAAGAACATTTCTACACGCTTTCTTTTCAGTCTTAAAAAAGAATATCTTGGTTTCAGTAGCATTCCTGTTCCCATTGTGTTGGATTTCCCTCATTATTCAAGCAGTCGTGTTCCACCTAAGGGTGAAAAAATAGTACAAGCAAGTCCTTGCAGGTAAATAACACCTGTATTGTACTGGCATAGTCTATATGGTGTAAACTGTATCAGTGATCACAGCAATGACAGAAGACTACAAACCAAGAGATGCTGAAGTGTTTTATAAGATGTGAGACACTGGCTGCTTGTTCTAAGGGATGAAATTGCTGAAGTTCCTTGATTCAAGTTAGTGTTCTTGGTACATGATTTAATGAAGTAAAAATAAGTCTGTCTAAAACTTGATAGAAATAATAGTGATTTGGTGCAAAATGACTTTCCAAAGTACAATGGAAATAAATGTAAATTGAATTAAGAAGGGAAGGAAAAGAAAATGTTTCCCCAATAGAGATAAAATGTACAATTCTGGGGGTTATTTTCACATATTTCTGGCTGTTAAATTCCATTTTCTTTGGCAACTTTATCCGGTTCTTTCTGTAGAAGAAGTTTCTGTGCAGCACGTACGTTTGAATTCTAGCGAGGCATCTTGAGACGGTTTGGCTGCCTTGTGACAATGTTTCAGACTGGTCTGTGATGGATTCCAGAGTGTTACATAAATATCTGGATCACAAATAAAGGTGTGAAGACACTTGGGAGAACTGTGAAAATAAATCAGCGAGTATTCTGGGACATTTCCATCCATGACGTCTCTCACTTGATACCCAGCAGAAGCACAGGTCCTCCTTTTCTCGCTGTTTCTAGTTTAAGTTTGTTTGTACATCCTAAGAAAAAAAGGGAAATGCTTTTATCTTTCTGATATAAACCAATCTCTCCTTGATTCCCTAGGATGTGACCTGGGAAATAACTATACAAATACATCTTCTTTTTGTTGTATAGTCTTTCATAATGCCCGTAGCTTCACTATTAGGGGAAAAAAAAAATGTAAAGGCAAGATTTTTCTCATAGCAGAGAAGCTTCTCTCTTTCTCTCCCTGAGTTTCTCTGGAAGGGAGATTTTTAATGAGAGCACTGGTTATGAAGGAAAGCTTTCTAGAAAGGATTGTGCAACACATTGAATTTGATCTTTAGTCTGAAATGTCAGATGGAGCCTTACTGGCACAGAGATCTCCAGCTGAGGACCTGCTGTCAGTTCTCTGTTCCTTATATGGCATAGCTAAAACCTGGTCAGGGCTGGTTAGGGACCATAGTCAGTGTGTGCATGGGGAGTGATACTAAGATGTCACCTAGGGATATGAGGCAATTCTGTCATTGTCCAGCTCACTATTAGTCTGGGGTGTTATTTGTCCCTTTTTTCCCCTCCAAGTTTTTTTTTGTTTGCAAAAGACTTATTATTATCTTCGCGATACCAGTGTAGTGTGTACTAGGATGAGGTGGTATCAATAAGAAGTTGGATGATTTTCATGGACTAGGAAGCTGGTGTGTTTAAAAGGGCCATAAAAATAGCACTGGCAACTGGCAAAGATGGTTTGATGTGCTTTTCATGCACTAACTCATCCGTGCCCCACCAACCTTGTCACTACATCTCCTCCAACCACTGTGGGAGTCTCACATGTAATCTTGGAGTGTGATGAGTTACACGAGGCAGAGATTTGCTGTGTCTGTATCGTGTGGAATTAATGTAGATTAGATAAACTAAAGTAGCCCCCAGCACAAATGCATTTGGTTTCAAATTAAAACTCAGCTATTCCTTGTGCACCCACTTAATCTCTGTGTGTTTCAGTTACTGTACAGGCCTGCTGACAGCTTTAAAACAGCTTCAGAGGAAGAAAATGACTGATTGCAACACCAAAGTGATGCAAAGCTGTGTGATTTTCATTGCAAATTGTGTTGCCTGTGAGCCTCTTTAAAAAAAAAAAAAAAAAAAAAAAAAAGGAAAGTTGTAGGAAATCAATCCTTAGGTGAGACTGGCAATGACTGAATGCTACCTGTGGAAGGATTCACTCCACCAAAAGACTTTGTGGACCTTCATAGTGTACTTAGGGGTAGCTTGCTGCATGTCCTGCTTAAATCCTGCCCTATTTGGGGACAGAGGATTTGTTCATGGGTGAATCAGACCCTTACCATATATATAGGCATCCTTTCTATAGATGGAGTCACAGTTTTGCAAGCCAATTTCCTGCTTCCCAACCCCTGAATCATACTGACTGAGCTACTGCATTTTTCCTTCTGCTCTCCAAATGATTTACCCAGGGGAGGAGTGTATGGGCCCTGTACATTGATGAGTGGGGACAGGGCAGATGGAAAGATGTAATTCAGTGGGAGGCTGCCCAGTTTCTTTCACATACCACCAAATCACCAAAAGCTTCTTTCCTTCTGCCAAGCACTTCCCTCTCACCCATGCTTTCTTTTTTCTACATGTGTATTTTGTTTCAGTCTGTTGGCATTATTAGCAAAGAGTCATTCAGTCTCTGCATATTGGTCTGAATCCACATTAAATATATAAAAGGTATGTTCAGTTAAAGTTAAGCAGCACCGTGCCTAGTGAAAATGAATAGAGTGAATCATCCTCTGAAAGATTTGAAGACACAGTACGGGAATCCTTTTACATGATTATTTTAACATATGTATGAAAGGAAGGAAAATAACACCACACTGGAGCCTGATGCAAGGAATTCCTGTTAAATCGATAATGTGTTTACATTTAAATCTCTTGCAGAAGTGCCTGAATTTGCTTATGGCTTTAAGATGCTCAAAAGAATGGAATTGTTAATTAGACAGTATAGCAGGGGATGTTTTTTTAAGTGGGATCACTTCCATTTTATAGCATTCTCCAAGAAATATTATTCCTGAGTCTACTGTATGGACAGCCTGGTTTCCTCATTAGGAAAAAAAAACTCACTCAAAAGGTATTATCTTCATATCTGTATATACACATACATACCCCTTATATATACACACACCCCTTTTGTTCCAATTATTTATAATAATAATAATATTAATGCTAATTAAAGTGATTTCATATTAATTGTTCCTTACAGGTTTCTAGCAGGTAAACAAAGCAGGAGGTGTAAGATGACTTTATGGGAATGGAAAATGATTCAGAGCTGGAGAGATCTAATGTTGTTGTCACCACAAGTATGATTTGCACTGGAAGTTTTTATTTTAAAAGCATATTAAAATAGGTGAAAGTTGTCTGGCTTCAAAAGTGCTGGTCACCTACATGTTGGAATTAGGTCAGTTCCAAGGTTCTCTGAATTCTTTGTTTAGCAAGCAATAGTTTGAGGTTTTTTAGGAAGTCATTGTTTTGAGTTTTTTAGGAAGTTACTGTATCAAGTTTTGGTTCCTTGCTGTAATTTTTTTGAATATAGATTCCTGCAGACACTATGGCATCACTGTCTTCAGCCTGTAAATAAGTGCAAAATTTCCATGAATTCATTTTTGTGGGTGCTGCAGAGTCCCTTCTATGTGTGCTGTGCAATCAGTTGCAGAATAGTTTTGGTATTTGTATGTGAATACAAAAGTACTGGATGCTAGTGGTTATTGCCTCAGTCTCCTCAAAAGAGTGCAAAGCAGCTGTAAAAATGCTACTTCTGCTGCTTAAGCATCCCATCAAGCTCTGGGGAAAAGCTCAGAAAGCAATTTTCATTAATTTCATTCATTAGAAATATTGTGATATAGGTCATGGCTGTGAAAGAATTTTTAAATTTCTACCACAGAAGGCATCTGCTGTTGCTTCTTTCTCTATGAAGTCTAAAATCTCTAAAGAGAGATGCTAAATTCTCTAAAGAGAATTTAGGAAGCAGATTTATAAGATACCCACTGTGAAGTTCCATCAACTTTTTTGACTGAACAAGAACATCCCCTTTCTTGTAATTGCTGCCTTAGTCTTAGCTGCAGACTTAGCAGTTCAGAAAAATTCCCTATACTTTTCTGTATAAGAAGAAATGTATATGTGTGTATATATATATGTATAAGGTGTTGAACTTGTAATTCAGGCCTGCCAGCTTTCCATATATTAATGACCATCTTACATAACCAGGAGTGTTGATTCATTGTGTTTTTTCTCTTGGTTTTCTTGGGTTTTTTTGCTATCTTACACTACATTTGCTAGTGCAAAACTAGGGAAGGTACCCTGGATGGCTTATTAAATGATTATTTTATTTTGCATTGCTGTTAGCATTAAAAAGTTGCCAATTTTGGGGGTTTTTTTTAATTTGTTTTGTTTTTTTTTCAAGTGTTCAGAGTGGAGATCTCCAGTAGATCTAGCTGCAGTGCTTTACAACAGGGCCATCTCCAGCTGTCTGCTGCATTTCTCTGCTGAAGGGTGCCCAGCTGCATGGAGCAAGAGCGGTCAGCTGCTCCACTTCATAGCCAGGTGAGACCTAATGTAGAAGTTATGTGCAATCAGCTGCACTGGCAGTTTGAAGCTGATATTTTGGCTGTGAACTAATGTAGGTAAGGAATGGTTCCCTTCTACTCTTCTTGCTCAGGAGTAATGTCAGGCAGAGGGGTGGGCCACGGGGCTGGAGCTCTTAAAGTCCTGAACCCCCACAGGAAGGTTCCTAAGAGAGTTTCTGTTGGGATGCTGAATTTTTGCTTTGGACCAAATTTTTATAGGCAGATCAGCTGGTGAGTTTGGCTATTTTAGAGCATCACAGTAGGGAGTGGGCAGCTTCTGAATGACTTTGGTAATGTGGAACTGTTGAAATACACAGAATCAGAAGGATAAGGACGCTGTGTGATTATATTTTGATAAAGCTGAATAAAAATCTGTGATAGACTCTTACATTGCATATATGCCCTACTTTTCTACTTGGATGGACAAAGATTCATATAGCTGAAAATTTGATTTTAAGAGTGTGAACAACATGATTTTTTGGTATATTGTGAGGATCATAAATCCTTTCTTAGCCTGTGATTTAATTAGGCCAGTGTTTGCATTTTATTTTGAATGCCTTATCTCTTTACATTATTTAGATCTACTTAGTCACTCATTTGGTAATAAATTATACTGCATGATTTTAATTCCTGCACTTCAATTTGGTAATCAGTTATCCTTTACTGTTTTGGACCATCAGCTTTCAAAATTCTTTTAGTTAAAATGAAAAAAAAAGTAGTTAATGAATTAATTAATGCAATAACCGAATTGTTTTCCAGTATTTTGTATGTTCCTGAGCCAAATGTTTAATCTCTCACATCTTAACTTTCTTACCTCTAACAGCTACGCTTTTTTCTGTGATGAGAAACTAAAAATGAAACTGCCTTGGTATACTTACATCTCTTTCCTCACAAGAAAGTAGCTGAACATGTAGTAACTTAGAACAGGAAAAGAAGCTGTGTAGAGCTTGAAACCCTACACCTCCCAAGTTGGGAAATTTTTCACTTAGTGTGCGAGTTTCACCACTCAGGCCCATCTTTAGACATCATAAAACTTTGCCGTCTTTTACTTTCATGACACAATTATGAATATAAGAGCAGGGATGTTAATGCTGGGTAAAGGAAAATGATTTGCCAGACTCTGTTGTCAATGACAAAACACTTGGAAGAGGCAGTAAAAGCGAGGAGCTGGTAGGTGAAGTCGAGGTGTGATGACATTTGGGAGTACAGTGCTGGTCTAACAAAGGGAAGGGGAGGCAGCAAGAAATGTCGCCTTTTCCTCTGTGCTGAAAGAGGGAGCTGGAGTTGCTGACATGGTTTCCTTGGAAAGAGTTAAATCTATTCTGCAGTATCTTTTCTTTTTAAAGATAGACTCTCCATTGTACAGTAGGTGATGTGCTCTCATAGTTTCCATCCCACCGCAAGTGTCATCAGTGGTCTTCTGAGTAGCAGCTGTACTGAATGCAACCTGAGGAACAGGAAAACAGAGGAGAAAAAGAAAATAGGAAGAAGCTGTTGAAAATGGGCTCAATGTAGTATTTAACACGAAGTATTTATTATATTTATATCAGGATGTGTTTTATTAGCTCATAAAACTCAGTCATATGGATAATTTGAGCAATTAAACTGACTAGGTCCAATGTATTTGTTAGCATTGTAATAGCGCAAAACTTATTTCCACAGGTGTTTCAGAAGACCCACAGAGGCTGCATGACTGAAACATTAACATATTATTCTAATAATATGATGCTGCTCTGTCTGACTCCAGAGCTTTTAACTTTAATAATTTCCACGTTATTCAATAGCCAAAATGTGTTTTCCGTTCATACTTTCACACTGGTGCTGTGTTTTCTTTAATATAAAGTAGTGATACAATGAATAAATTATATCCAGATGAAAGCCTGTAGAACCTGTCATTTGATACTTCATCCCAGGATCACGGTGGTGTATGGCAAAATAAAAATAGACATTTGCCAACAATGTGCTATCTCTATGAAAGACAGGGACCTAGATGGCATCCTGAAGTGCCATTTGAGACAAGGAGGAATGAAAAAACTTGGCTGGATAAGCAAATAAAGGTTTTTTGGGGAGCTGGAGATCAACCTTGTATCTTCTGGGTGAGGACTGATGAGGGGTTACTTATGGATCTGCAGTTTAAATTATTTCTTAAGAAAATGATGACTTTAAGTGAAGCACTTGCATGGGTCCACCTCACAAAGTTGTCTAGAAGATGATTCAGGCTGGTGGTAAGTCACATGGCTGTAGTGGGCATCCTAGTTGAAGATAAACAGAGGAGGGTTTTTGTTTGCTGGCTGCAGGCGCAGCTCCCAGCCCCCCGGAGGAGAACTTTTAGCAGACAGGGTGGGAGTTCTCGAAGCCGTAGACCTGTCCCGCGCGCCGCTTTGATTCAGATACGTCTGTAACGCTTATTGTAACTGATGAATAATTGTCCCCACTGCCAAGATAATTTCAGCCCGGGTGATCAGGGCTGATGAAGGAGGTGTGAGCTGGGAAAAATCTTACTTGAGATGGAAATCTTGCAAAATTGTAATGGCCGTGAGGTCGGAGTGCCTCACTACTTTCACACCTGGTGCGAGATATTTGGTTGTGCAGTTGCCAGCAAGCTAGCTGCAGCCAAGGCTTTCTCAGTTTATTTTTATTTTTTTTGCAAAGACCACCCATAACTTCTGCTAAGGGAAAAAAAGATTTTGCTAGTAACAGTTTTGTCAGCATTTTATTTTCCATGTATTTCAAATCTGCTTGTCTCTTTTTCTCTTTAGTTATGCACTAAAGACTGCCTGGGTGCCTCTACATTCTTTTTGAGCAGTTAAGTCATCTATTCTGCTATTTTTCCTGAAAAAAATGGTGGAAGTTTTCTATGGTAGGATAATAATGCATTATCAATTGGGACTCACTCCTGTGTTCCTCCCTGTCACAGATATGTGCCTATTTTCAGAACTTGTATCTGTGAGCATAAAAAGATTTTAATTGCCCAAATGCCAGAGCTTCATGTGCATGTGCTTAAAATGTCATAAATGCAAAATTTAGGAATTTCAGCTCTGTCAAATGTCAACCTCCAGCCATGTGCCTAGAAAACTTATAAAGCAACAAATAAGTTTTAAATCTCTTCAAATCTATTTGACAGAAACCTCTAAAATCTCCTGTTCCTACTAGTAATGAGGTGGTGCAAACTGTTAGATGTTTGTCTGAAAGGCTGGACAGTAATAGATATGTTATGGCCATTTTTAGCTTTTTAGAGACATGGAGAACAAGCAGAAGTAGCACATGAGCATTGCCACATAGTCACTCCTCCTCCTACCCAGAGAACAGGTGTTTGACCCTGATTAGAGAAATAGACTGTGAATCTTAAAAAAGTAGTTAAAATATATTGAGCGTGTGTCAGTGAAACCAGTGTACCAGAAGGGCACTTAAATGTCAAACATTAGTATTGCATTGTTTATTTGTGGCTTATGCTTTTAGACTGAAACCAAAGAAATTTCATCTCTGAACATATATCTGGAGAAAAAGTTTTAATAAACTATAAAAAAAAAAAAAAACAAAAAACTTTGAGGGATGTGATTTAAAGAATTCTAAAAAGTGGGTTGATAAACCCAGAATATCCCCCTCCCTGGTTATTGTGAGAACAGCACTTCTGACAGGGTTGCTTTTATTTCCTTATAATTTTCAACAAAGGAAAAAAGCCCCACTGTTAAACAATTCTAGTGGTTGAACTACCATTTCTAGAAAAATAAACACATTGAAAAATCCAAGACTGTAAAAGGATCCCTGTCAACAATGTAATATGGGATTAAGAATGTTTCCTAATTACAGGAGGGAGAAATCTGTGCATATTACCATAGCATGGTATTTAGTACAAAAAAGCACTGTATTATTATAAATGTCGTAGGATGTTCATTCTGGATACTCTTAGTGGATTTGTTTCAGCTTTTATTCAAGATGAATTCGTAATTTGGTATTTAAACAGACTGGACATTCTCTCTGAAATAGCAGATTATGACCTAAGTGAAGTTTTATTACCTGTGATAAGTTTTATTCAAATAAATATATTTTTGCTCCTACAAATTAATTATCTCCTTTCAGAGGAAGCATGCTCAAATACTCTGTAATTACTTACAATCACATCTGATAGGCTTTAAGCTTAAAAGGCCATGAAATTGTAGTATTTTTTCCCAGAAGATAAGAGGAAATGGTTGTCTTGTTTTTAATCAGAAAAATCAATCATGCTCCAAATGATCATTACTGAAAAAAATGTAACTTTTACATGTTTTATGTGCTCAGCAGGTCCATTAACCTTACATCTCTGGGCAAATTCAGATTGTCTTTATGAAATAAAGCCTCAGGATGTCATGGCAGCGAGAGGTTACGGGGATAGTTATGGTCCACAGTCAGAACAGAGGTAGCTAAGACACTTGATTAAATTATTAGGAATGCTTGATCTAATCTAGAGGCTCACATAAAGATGGGCAAGACTCCTTTGAATGTTGCCATGAGGGTCACAATAAACATGTAAAACAGCTGTTTTGCAAATCCTCTTGAGGCAGTGTAAATCTTAACTTACTCAAGGGAAATGGAAGCACCGAGCAGGCACACTGTGTACCTGCTCTGTCATTTCTAAATTAAGTAACATTTAAAAAATAATTGGAATTCAATAGCAGAGACTCTAAAAGTGAGAAGACTTGTCTTTATTACTTATGAAAGAAAGACACTGCACTAACATAAATGAGAGATGCTGCAGTGTCAGCTGAGGCTATTGAACAAACACCTCATGTACTGTGCAGCCAGAAAACAGTCTTTTTATCAACAGGGAATAAATGTGAGAGAAATCCAGAGGAAAAAATGGAGATGCAAACTATTTTTAGTTGTTAATGCAGGTATGGTTTTAAATGAGCTGATGCAGTGCTACAGTTTAAAAGCTAAATCATAATAAATGTCTCCAACTTTGGAGAAATGTGATTTGTCTTGAATCAATAAATTTATGATCTGTCTGGCTCTTCACTGAGAGGAGAATTGAAAGGTCCATGAGACACATGCAGACTGCAAGGATAAGCTGCAGACTGCAACTGGTCAGCTGGCACCTGACCAGGGAAAAGGGATCCCCTTGGCTGGCCAGGGCATGGGGATTTCGTAGCAGGAAGGCAGCTGGTTTGCTTTGAGCCACTGCTCTCAACCAGAGTTTCACTGGAAGTGTATCAGTGCTGGGTATAAGTGGTATTTAGCAAATAAAATATTCTGCTGGATCCATTCTCTTATTCCTTGTTTTGTTAGAAGCAGATGGATTTAATTTTTGTGCACTTTTTGTTTGTCAAGAATGATCACTCCTAATTTACTACTCAGGAAGAGAAAAGACAAAAACCAAACCCACACAAAGCTCTGTAACTGCCTGGACAATGAAATGTAGAGCTAATACTCAACATGCTACATTTCACTGTCCCAGTTTGAGCTTTATTGACCAATTTGAACAGGAGATGATTAGATAGTATATTGTACAGGCAAAAAAGTATAATAAGCTTTTCTAGTTTGGAGACAAATATGTGTTGTAAAGTGCTTTTGTTTGTTCCTTAAGGTTGCCTTGGCTTGATGTTGGGATGGACGTGTCTGAGTATAGTGTCACTTAGTTGTTGAGGTTGTAGGAGGGGATAAATCCATCTTTCAAATTTTCAGGAATAGATCTGTATGGGGAAGAGCTGCAAGGTTCACTTGAAATTCCTGCATCTCTCCTCTTTCTTTGAGACACTGCAGACATTCTTTGCCACATCATACTGCCCTTATTGCTTCCTGACAGTTTTTGCTACAGAAGATGTAAAATAGTTTTTGTTAGTGGTGCTGATATGCCCACTAAGAAAAGAACAGCCCACAGATTAGTACAGCAAGTAAATAGACAAATCACAATATTTACTTTTCACAGATGCTTGATTAGGTAAAGGAGAGGATAGAAAACCCTCAGAGTAGGGAAAAAGATGCCAGTTTTACAGGCTCTGGACCAACCCTTCCAAGCATTAGACCTGTGTAAACCTGCTTGTGTTAACCTGATGTAACCTTGATCCATCCTCTCTCTTTTATTATCTTCCCCTCTGTACCTCTCTTTCTCTGCCTCTCTTAAGTCTCTTTGCACCGGGCTGTGATGATTGCATGACGTGAAGATGCAATTTATGCTGTTTCCAGAGGTTGTGACTCTGGCTGCTCTTCAAAGTGCTCTCTTGGCTGGATGGTCCAAGTAGTCTGATCCTCTGAAATTAGCAAACATTGGTCTTTACTCTTTGTCAGGGTGTGTCCCCATAAATGGGGCTGGGACTCAACATGAAAAAAATGACTCAGGTTAGAGCTGCTTTCAGAGTCCCTGCCCCTGTTCACTCATTTCTATGTTGTCTTGGTAGTATGTGCCCTCTCAGATTTGCCAATTGGACTTCAGTCCACTAAAGACATAAGATTGGTTTAAACCAGGCTAAAAATGTTGTGCTATCCAAAGAATAATTTCACCATCTCTGAGGACCTTTGTTGTCCTCACTCCCCCTGCTGCCCATGCAGTGGGTTAGGACTGGTGACTGAGGCTGCAGTGGCAGTCAATGGGTGACTGAAAACTGCTTCTTGTTGCAGATTTTTTTGTGTGAGTGTAATTTCTGGTGCTATTGAAAATGCAAGAGTGACAGTGGGCATGTGGCAATATGTAGGAGTTGTATGAGTGGACTACCCACTGGGTAAGCTGTAGTGTCTTGTGTTGGCTTAAGCTATTACAATTCCCCACCCATATCCTCACCTTTGAAATAATGTGGTTTAAAAGACAGAAAAAGGAAAAAAAAAAACCCAAAAGCATACTACATGGGATCTTAGCCAGTCACTCATAAGCCCACTTGAATTGCTACAACTAAGAAAGCCGTTGTCTTTCTTCAGTGTCTTGGCATACCTGGAGGTGGGAGTGTCTTAAAATGGCCACTTGAAAGATGTGCAATGTGGAACCCCATCCTGAGGTGCTGGTGCCATCGGTCTCCCTTCAAACTTCAAAAGCAGTAACACAATTATCCCTAAGAAGATTTTCCCATCATTTCCCTTTTATTTGTCTGTATGGACATTTAAGTCAGGATCAAAAAACATACTGGCTAAAACTACAGCTCCTCAATCTTCCTTTTTTTCTTTCTTTTTTTTTTAATACTTAAAACCAAGGCTGACTTTCAGAAATGCTGAGTGTGCCACAGCTCCTGTTTAAACTCAGATGCAGGAGTGCCTGGCTGTGGTTTGTAATGAGCCACCTAGAAAGAAAAGAACATGGACAGAGCTCTGGGCTATTTAAAACTGTTTGGCTAAATGACAGTATTGCAGAACATGCCAAGAACTGTTAATTTGTATCTACTCTTTTCATCTTTTAAAGCAATAAGAATAACAGTGTCAGATTCCTCTAAATGCTAGTCATTAATTTTTCACCCTGGCTGGATATTAACTCTGCCACCAGCCACTTCACCCAGTGCAAGAGCAATTTGAGTGCCCTGTTATCATCAGTTATCTGAGGAGATTACAGTAACACCCACCATATGCATGTACTAACTGTCCATCACTCGGAGGGTTTATCTGTGATATGTAATCCCAACCACTGCATATGTTTGCATTAATAATGAACTTTCATCTTAGTCCTTTCCCTCTTCCCCCCCTACCCCACCATCCAGGAGATCTGTAAGCTTTCAGAGACTGAAAGGGTTCTTGCTAGAAGACAGGTTGAGGTAGAGGAGATGAATGGAGTATAACTAAGAAATCTAGCAGTAAGAAAATCCTGGGGTGTGTTGTTGTTGTTGTGGTTTTTTTTTTGTTGTGTTTTTTTTATCTTACATGTTGGTACAGTTTGTACTTCATCATGATTCAGGTTTATACTGTTACATCCTGAGAGTACAGAAATGTTAGCAAAATAAGAGCTCGTGTTCTATTCAGGCTCTGTATTTAAGGCTCTTGAAGGAAAAAAAAACCCTCTCTGTTACCAAGAGAACATTTTTCAGGGGTGAATAAACCTTTAAACTTATCCTTCTCTTCTGGGGCTTTCACTGGAAATGTTTGGCCTAAGTCTAAATATAAACGGAGCCCCTTGATCATCATTTGTGTGACCTTCTCTATGCAGCTCCTTAACTGGCTCCAGGAGAGCTAAGGGTGTGGTTGTGAAGTGTGGCTCCAGTGTGGCAGCCGTGCGACGCCCAAAAGCCTGCAGGGTAGGAAGAACAGCATGAAATGTTTTACAATAGAGATGGGCATAAAATCTTTAAATAGGTTTGAGGTTTTCTTCTTCTTTCTATGAAACTTTTAATGGCTTCTTTCACTGAAATTCTAATTGTGTTAAGGACTCTTTCTGTGCTTTTTGTGCCGCATCAGTTGGAGAAGGATACATTCAGAGGTGGTTTTTGGGACTGAAAGGGTTAAAAAAAGTGTCCTGAAGTACTTATTCACACTGTTTAACTCTGTAAATAACACTCTCTTCCCCCAACCCTGTAAAATTATGGTTTTTATCTTATAAAGACTGTAACATCATAAAGACTGCAACATCATAAAGACTGCAACTTCGAGCTTTTCAGTGTTAAGAATGTCACAGTTGAGGCAGATGGCAGAGCTTTAATTTGGTCCTTTTCTGAGCAGGCATTATAGTACTGTTTTGAATTACACTGTCACATATGTTGGTCATCCCATTGTTTAATTTCAGGTCCCTGTTCCAAGATGTGAGGTCATAAGATTTTTGAAGACAAATGCACAGCCGCAAAATTTCATTTGAAAAACAAGTTGGCAAAAAATTGTAAGTAAGTTAAATGGATGTTTATAACAAAGTGTCTGAAGAAACTTCATTAGAAGGCATTACCTTGCTTAGGAAAGATGGGTAATGGCTTAAGATAGAAGTAAAGCACACCTGGAAAACATGGGTTACATTATTTTCTTAGCAGGCTGGTGATGCTAAATTCCACACCAAAGTTGTACACCGGATATACCTTTTCAGTGAGGTTTATTCACTTCCACTCTTTCTCTCCCCACTATAAAGATCCAGTGCCTATTTGCAAAAATGTTGGCAATATCCTAAATCTATAAGGATTAAAAAACCTGGAAACCACCAAGGTTAATGTTTTATCAGAAAACTTGGTGGTAGCAAATATTTCTGAAAAAATTCCTCAGGGGTTTTCAGTGCAAGTGCAAGTCGGTGCAGAGTTCTGTGGGGCAAGGCAACTTTCATAAGCAGTCATTTGTAAAAATGAATGAAAAATACTTAAATTCAGTTTTAGGAGAGTAGTGTAAAATCACTATTTATTTAATTTAGTAAATCTAATGCAAAGGGAATGGAAAGACCTAGGGAGATACTATATTATTTTTTTTCTTGCTTGCTTTCTTCTTCCAGGACCCTCTTTCTTGGACCTTCAACCTATGAAAAATACACAGAGTATGCGTACTGTATAGAAATATGCCTTCATGACATCAACGAGTCTTGGTCTCTGCTTGAGTGATCTAGAACATCATACCAACCATAACATAGCTGGCCCATGCCAGACACTTGACCCCTGAAAGGCAGTAGCAGGCTATGTCATATTTAAACACAACTAGCAGCGTAGTCAGCAGCCAGTTGAACAAATGTGCATTGTTGTTACAATTGAAACCACATGCTGAGTAATACAGCATAGGTGCAACTTTCTGGAGAATGTATGGACAGTTGGAAATGTGAAGGTATTGTTTAATTTATGTTATGTCTGTGCATCTCAGGGCTCCCTTACTTTGTTTTCTCAGTGAAACTCAGACATGTAGGATTGATGGAGCTGGGCACTGACGGACCAGCTCTGTGCCAGCTGCAGTGACTCTGGAAAAACCGGATCCAGACCCTCTTAACTAATGCTCCCAGAGTCAGCTTTCAGTTACCACGACCAGTCGCCAAGGACTATTTTATTCTAACCCACGTCAAATCTGAGCTTACCTATGGGGCTAAACCACAGCCTGCTGAGCCAAGTGTATCTGAATACAAACTCATTTCACTGGCTGTTTGTTACTTTTTTGGAAATTTAGCCACTTACAATTGTATGGAACAATCTCCACCAAACTCTTCAAGCTTCATGGCATTTGAAACACTGCATGCTTCTTCCTCCCAGCTTACAGTCAGTGTAACAGTGCCTTGTTTATTAGATAATGAAATGAACAGAAGTTAGATATATATCTGAATTCTCTCTTTGGGATAAACAAGATGAAAAGATGGATTTAATGCTTTGACTGTCCTTTACTTTGTAAACTGTAAGGTCTTGTGAGTGGTTTCAACTTGTGTTTGCTTGGGATACTTCCAGTTGGTGATGTTTTTTAAGTCCATGAGACTGTTGTGCAGTAATAACCAGATCAGGGTGCTGCTGAATGGAGAAAATTTTTCCTACCCAGAAAAACACTTTTTACTTTTTTTTCTCCTTTGAGGTGATGTAATTACAATAATGGTGATGGTGGCTGTGGTGTGGAATAGACTGAGGGAGAACGTTCTCCTTAAACCTGTTGATGCACACTAGAAGTAACAAGCAAGACAAACAGAAAAGAAAGCAAGAAGGAAACAATACTTGTGCTAGTAATCTTTATATTAATTGCACGTGTTGGAGATCCCCAGGATGTGGCCAGAAAAAAGGAGAAAAGCTGAAGTGCCCTAATGGAAATGCACTGAAACCACCACTACAGGTCTGTAGCTTACATATTCCTTCACTCTTGAGCCCACACCCATGGGTTGGAAGAGAGGCCAAGCTAACTGGATGGGGAGGCAAAGCTGTCATACTTCTTCCTTGCCAAGATAAGAAGTGGAAAGAATGAGGATTTTAGGCTGGTTGCAGTTATTTTCCTTTGTCTTTGCTTCTGGTTCCAGAAGCAGCTGCGAGAGATGAGCTTTCCTCAAAATGCTTATCTCCTTTTTCCGGCCTTTGCTGAAAGGCTGAATTCCTGGGGCGGTGCAGTTCTCTATGATCAGCTACCGGGCAGGAAGAATATTCTGTGGAGGCAGCAATTATTTGTCAAGTACTGACAATGTACTTGGCACGCTACAAGGCACGGAGAGGAAAGCTTTACCTCTTCTGGAGAGCTGCAGTTTAGGTTACAGACCAAAACAGAAAGACAAATTGCACAGGAAGCTACCATGGATTTTTTTTTTAATCCTTTGATGCGTGGTGTTTTCCAGAAAGAGTTAAGGTTTGTGTGAAGAGAGAACAGGTCTCTCTGTACTGTGGCTGTGTGGTTGCTAGCTAGGCAGGGCTAGCCACAGAACAAACAAGAGGAGAATGGGAGAAAGAAACTTGGAAGAGAACTGGAGGGACTGAAGAAAAGTCTAGTAAGAGAAGTCTAATATGCACAGAGTTGTGTAGAACATGGAAAGTAAAAGAATCACTTACATTTGATGGCCAAGAGTAGAGCTGCTGAACATTCAAAAGGTGCAGCAATACAGCCTGTGAGCCAAGGTAGTTGATGCTGCAGCAGTTTAAAATTGAGAGGGCAGTTATGAAGCATTTAGGCAGTTAAGAGAAAGGGAGATTAGTGGAGAATTTGTGTCATGGGTAAACAGCTTGAGTATTAGAAAGCAAGGGCTATCTTTCAGAAAGTCAAGACAAAATGAATTGAGATGCTGAGGAGAAGGGGTGCAGTGAGTGAGAAGATTTTGACAGGAGTTAGAAATAGGAGGAAGACAATGATCAGAATAATTAACTTTTTTTAATCAGGTGAGAACTAAATTTTACAAAATCAAACCACCTCTTTTCCTTTTTCTCCCATCTCTTCCTCCCTCCTGCCCCTTTCGTGCGCTAAATGACCGTGGTGGAACTGTGCTGTAGGTACAGTATATTGTGATTAAATACTCTGCAATGCACCGTGAGATACAGTGGACCAAAAAGTATAACCAGAATGCCAATTGCATAAAATAAATCTCTGGGTTGTCGCTGCGCCATGGTGAGGTAGCTCAGTTACAGCTTTGACCACCCATGAATGCTCAGCACACAGCAGGGGGACTTTTGGACTCACATCTCACCTATTATCTTGGTAGTAGGGTATGAATCTCTCTGAATGTGAAAGCCTGGTTTTGTTTAAGTGAAGAACATAAGAAAAGGCTCTTTCCCTATTTTTTTTTTTCCTTGAGCAGATGAAAGGTGTATAGAAGTTGACTGTAAATTTTAGGAAGGAATGAAGTGCAAAAAAGGCGAATGCTTACTGAGCAGGAATTGTATTTTTACAGTCATGCCCCTGAACTACCCAAACTTTAAGACCCTCCTGTCCAGAAGTGTCACTACTTAGTCCATATAAATGCACTGTCAGAACAAAGGACACTTTTTGGAAGGGAAACAAGACTCTATTATACCATTCAGGAACTAACAGAAGAAAGAGAATAGCTACTTCCCGCCAGCATTCATACTCTAAAGATGTATGCACGAGGTGGTAGGTGAGCATTCAGTTCTTGCTACAGCTGACTCTGCCAGGTGATTTATCCAGCTTGTGGGTGAACTTTATAAAAGACTCGGAGAAATAAAAGCGTGGGGCTGGCAGGTTAGCTTGAGGAGAGTGAGATCTGACAATCACTGCAGGGGTCACCTGGAAGCAATTGAGTAGCTTGCATGCAGCGTGGGCCAAGCAGGCCAGTGCTCTGAGTAGAGCCAATGTAGCTGTTGAGAGAGCTTAATAATGTTGCTGGAAAAATGGCAATGTACTTCAAAGATCTTATCTAGGTCCAACTAAACCAGCTAAGCTAGGAACCAGGCGCTGGTTCACACTGTCTCTTGCCACTCTCCTTAGGTGACACTATCTCTTTTTTTTTTCCAAGAGGTTTTTTTTTATTTTTCCATTTTCCAGGCTATCTTAGTTTCTGATTACTTGCTGTTACTCTTGACTTCTGTTTGTTTTTCCTTTGCTTTTAATGGAAATTTCATTGCTTCTTTACCTACCTGTCCTGGCCCTCTTTACCTTCCCAGTGGAAGACTGTTCTTACCACCAGTACAGGGGTTTCCACTTCCCCAGCAGCTTGACACCACACGTTCCTTGCTGTCACGTCCCCTCCAGTCACAGCAGCTGATCGCCTGCCTTACACCAGCTCTGCTGAGTGCACGTGTGGCACAGCACAAGTGGTACAAGGACTTTACATTCTCACCATACTCGCAGTTGTAGTAGTCTAAGGTGTTCTGTGGAGAGCTGAAGGGATGGCAACTGCACCTGGGAGTTATTTCACTGCTCTCTCTTTAGCCTATCTGCTGATGCTGGAGTTTCTCTTATTCTTCTCCTGAGAGATTAGTGCTGAACACATTGTCATCCCCACATTTCAATCAACTTGGGATACCCTGGCCCAGACTAATTAATGAGAACAATAATTGCCTCACCTCCCACCACATAAGATCCCAATCCTTTTCTTGGCACAAGTATGCCATGTGTCAAATGTTCCTATAGAAAGCCTGAAACTGTTGTGCTCTTTGAAGCTCTGGCATTGCTGGCTGTTTATTGCTGGAATAATTACACATTTTCTTAGTAAAATATTTTTAACTGGAGTTGATACACTGCCTGGTTTACACTGTTGTAAATGGACAAGGTTTCTTCCTCTCAGCTAGAGGAATAAGAGAGATACCTAACAGTCTTTCCCTACTTTGTGGATGCTGTACAACCTGCCAGAAGGATCTGTCTTTGCAGTGTGAGTTACAGGCTGTGTGAGTTGGAAAGCTGCTCCTATTCTGCTGGCTATGTCCTTTCATCTCAGCCAACTGACTGTTGTTGTCAGTCCCGTTCACCTCCTGTGCTCTGCTTCTTGTGATCCTGTTTGGCTTCTTTATTATCTGCATTTTTAGCCGTCTCTGGTTTTCTCATTTCTGGCCTTTAATTTTGTCTGCTGTAATGCCGAAAGGCTAGTTCTATTCCTTTGGATTATTTCAGCTGGAGGCCAACTTCTGGCACTGTCAAGGCCATGGAGAGTTTTTACATTCTGCTACAGCACATGGCATAAGTCTCTCCCCTCTTCACCACATTGTTTCAATTTTTATCGCTGTTTCGTGTCCCATGAAACCCTTTAAATTCAGCATCATTGTCTTGCCACATGCTCGAGCGCTCCCCTGGCCACCAGTGGTCACCCCAAAGCCACATTTTCTTTATAAACTCCTTTTGCCAGCTCTTGAGCAGAGCCTGTGGCACGCAGAGACACAGAACCATATGTGTGTATGGGAGCACGTTGGGCTTGGTGGTCACCTCGCAAATATCTGAGGCGCAGCTTTTCAGGATGGCTGTACCCAAGGAAAGGAACGCCTTGGGGCTCAGCTCTCCTTGGAATAACTCCTAACCAAAGTGAAGCTGAAAGTCAGTGTTTATTTAGAAATCCTGAACAGATGGCACATATGCAAAGTTGTAGATACAGATGAACAGAAGAGGATAAACACCCCCCCACCTCTACATATTCCCAAAGTAGCATTTAATTCAGATCTGATGGTTTCTTTTACTCCATATGACTCAACTGACAAGTTGGCAAATGCCTGGCAGCATTTATAACCAGCCTCTGGTTTTCACTAAGTCTTTATGTCTTCAGGTTACATTCAGTGAACAGAGCCTGAAGCTGATGGATTCCTTTTCTGTGTTTGGTCCCTATACACCTTTTGAATCATTCCAATTGAAAGATTTTCCCCCAACCTGCTAATTTTTCATTCATTAACTAAAGCAACAAGGGTTTCTGCTTTTCTTTCTACCAAGCCAAAGCTTATGCTTTGGAGGTGCTAATTTCACTTGGGCATTTCTTAATTGCCCATACAGACAAGTAATAACCTTTTCCACGCTGACTTTATTAACTCTTTAAGGTATAATCCCGCTTTATCCTGGAGCTTGCAAGACCCAAATCCCAGATGGAAGTTTTTTCACTTAATTTGCTGACTGTATGTTATAGAATTCCATAATTGTAATGTACTCACACAGCTTGTTACTGGCTCTTCCTGAAATCAAGCCTGAAGGTGATCAGTAACTCTGAGGTATTAATAGCTCTGAGATGCCTTGTCTCCCTACTTGCTCTAAATGTAGGCTTTGGAGAAATACCCTAACAAATTCCTATACTTTTTTTTTTTAATCCTCTTGGCATGCTAATAATCATTCTGTCTGCTAATGCTCTTTCCTTTCCTGCCCTCACTTCTTTATTCTCTTTCTTCTTCTTCCCTATTTCCTGTCTTACTTGTTTTTCCTAATCTATTCCACCCCCCTGGACCCTGATTCATGATCCCTGTGAGATGTAGCTGCATTGGCTGAGGAGATGTGGGGGAGGCCGACTCTGTAGCCACTGCAGCTAACTCCAGCAGGGATCATGAATCAGAGCTCTCTGCTGCTGTGGTTCAGTCTCACATAGTAATGTAAACTGGAGCTGATGGCAACTGCGTTAATGTGACAGCCTGAACTGCCTCTGCTGAGGAGTAGATGTACCACCTGTTCTGCCACTTCTGAGGTGGGGATGGTCACCTCTAGCGGAGTCAAGGAATAGATAGGTAGCTGTGCATCATTCTCCCTGTCCTCCATGCGTTGCTGGAGCTTCAGAGTTCCATTCTTTCTTGTCTTCAAAAATTTCTTTTACAGCCTCTTCAAAATTATCATTCCTTGCACAATCTCATAGTCCAAGACTGGTAACAGGAAAAATCCAGTCTCACCTCCAACCACCCTCCCTGAGAGAGAGAATACGAAGTCTATTGCCTTGTATCTGCAGGGATGGAAAAGAAAACCAAGCAAATTCTCTATCTGCACCTAACTAAAGGGCCATGGTTGCACTCCTCTCTTCCCTTCATATTCCCCCTTCTCATCCCCCTCCAGTTGGCAGGGATGTTCTTTCCATGTCAGGGGAGCCAGGACAGCCACAATTTTTGTGTCACTCTGGCCAGCTTATATGAAGAACCTGTTTTTTCTCCTCACATTAAGTTCCTAATTCACTTGAAAGAAGGAGGAGAATGAACAGTTGGCTCCTACGTGCCCAAAGAGCATGGGATCAAGTTCTGCTCCTTCCTTCCCTCTTCTCCAGAGACACAGCACTCCATGGACACCAAATCACAGCTCTTACTTGGTTCCATTTCCCTCCTTGCTCTGATAGCAGTAATGATGCTTTAAATACCTTGCACTGATTTTACTACCCCTGTTTATTATTCTCATCAGGGTTCAAATGAAGGATTTCTTCACTTGTAATATTCTCACAGTACCTTGTAAGCCACCGTTTTGCGTTAGTGGGCTAAAGACTGGGTAAGGACAAGTGAAACTATTTAAATGACTGACCTTTGAAACTGAAATTGAGAAAGATATGGTTTTGTTACTGTAAAATGTTCGGAGTGTTTTAAAAGTGGTCTGAAAAAATGAGATAAAGCTTTAAAGTCAGTATGGGCAAAATGCCTCATCTGTGTGTCTAGACTCAATGGTGTCAGCAGGCAACTCTTGTAGTAGGATGGGTGGTGTTTTTGCTAAAGCAGAGTTCCTGCCTAGGAAATTCTGTGCTTTAAGATGTCAGGCTGGATTTCAGTGTACGTGACAGGGAAGTCAGCCTCTGGTTGTGCCTCCATCTAGCAGAAGACTCGGGTTTTGAATTCAAGAGGCTGGCTGCAATGTGCTGCAACTCTTCTTGCCTCTATGTCAGGCTCTTTCTCACAGAAAATAGGGCAGGAGAACAGAGGGGGTCAAAAGTGTCCTGAGATGTTCTGTTCCCCTGCAAGGCTGCAGCTCTCTGTGCTGCAGGCCCGTTCTCCAATAACAGCCGTGGAGAACACAGAGCTGGAAGGTGGCTCAAGTGTGGAGCTCTGTCTGCGCCCTGTTGCGGCCGTGGCTGCCATGGGCCTTGCAGCCCTCTGCCTCGGGCGCCCTTCTCACGGGCGCTGGGGCCCCTTCGGGCCCGGCCCCGCTCCCCCCACCGCTGCGGGGCTGCGGCCTCGTCAGCGAGGGCCCGGCCCCGAGCTCTGAGGCCCGGCGCCTGGGAGCGGGAAGCTCCAACTCGCGAGACAGGACGCGACGCAACGGCTGGGGGTGGAACCTCGTGAAGGAAAGGGAGCGGTGCAGCCAGCGCGTGAGCAGCTGGAGCTTCGCACGAGCAGGGCGGTAGCTCGCGGGGGGCGCGTGCGTGCGCTCGCCGGCGGGCGGCAGCTGTGGCGCGCGCGAGTTGAGCGACCGTTGGTCAGACCCCGCGGCAGCTGTGGCGCGCGCGAGGTGAGCGACCGTTGGTTGAGGTGCGCGGCAGGTGTGGCGCGCGAGGTGAGCGACCGTTGGTCGGGGCGCGCGGCAGCTGTGGCGAGCGCGAGGTGAGAGGCTGTTTGGGCGCGCGGCTGCTGGTCGAGCTGTGGGCGGCTTCGTGCTCTGGCGAGAAGGGGTCGATCGATCGGGTCGGCGAGGCTCGCTCTGAGGCGGTCGGCGCCGGGTGGCAGGTTGGTTGGCTGCTTGCCCGCTCCCTGGGAGCGGCGGGACTCGGGGACTGCGGGCGGGTGGTGGGGCAGCAGCCAGCCCGGGGCTGGGCGCGGGTCCTGGGCAGTCTTGCCGTTTGTGGGTCGCGCGATGCCTGTGGCTCGCGCGATGCCTGTGGCTCGCGCGGTGTGAGGGGAGAGCTGTGTGCCTGCCCCGCGGGTCCCTGAGCACAGCTCTCGGAAGTAGTGGCTTGCACTGCGCTGTGCGTGACCGGCCCCTAGGCAAAGTCCCCGTCACCGACCGGCGAACTGGCCCATGGCGTGACAGGGGCTTCTGTTCAGAACAGGTTTCCAGGGCAGGGGGCATCTCTCCAGGTTGGGGTAGCAGGCATGCCTGGGGCCGTGTCCTGGGGCTGGAGTAGGCGGGTAAAAGGTGGGTGCTGGATGAGAAACTGTGTTGCCCAGTTAAGGAGCTACAGGAGAGGGTGAGCAAACTGCAGCATCAGGGATGGCAAAAAGAGCTTGATAGGCTCTTCACAGAGACCCTTCAGATAGAGCTTCAACCCCCAAACTGCACAGAAAGAGGGGCAGCTGGAGACTGAGGTCTCATGAAGGCTAAATGAGGGCACCTGGAAGCCTGTGGTTTCTGGCAAGAGAAGGCAGGTTCTTCTCTACTTGCAGCTCTAACTGCAGCATGGTTATAATGCCCTGGTAGCTAGCTGACGGAGGAGGCTGAGGCTGTGTTAGCCAATTCACAGAAAGGTAGATTTACCTCGATTGGGAAAGACCTTTAAGATCACCAAGTCCAACCATTAACCTCACACTGACAAGTCCCTGACTAACTCATGTCCCTCAGCACTATATCTGCACAACTCTTCAATTCCTCCAGGGATGGGGACTCCATCACTGCCCTGGGCAACCCCTTCCAATGCCTGAGAACCCTTTCAGGAAAGAAATTCTTCCTCACATCCAATCTCAACTGCCCTTGACATGACTTGAGGCCGTTTCCTCTTGTCCTGTCACTTGTTCCTTGGTTAACAGACCAACCCCCACCTCTCTACACCCTCCTTTCAGGGAGTTGGAGAAAGCAGTAAGGTCTTCTTCCCTCAGCCTCCTTTTCTCCAGACTAAACAATCCCAGTTCCCTTAGATGCTCCTCATAAGGCTTGTTTTCTAGACCTTTCCCCAGCTCCGTTGCCCTTCTCTGGACATGCTCCAGCACCTCCATGTCTTTCTTGGAGTGAGGGGCCCAAAACTGAACCCAGTACTTGAGACATGGCCTCACCAGTGCTCAGGGCAGGAGTAAAATAACTTTCCTGGTCCTGCTGGCCACACTATTGCTGATACAGGCCAGGATGCTGTTGGCCACCTTGGCCAATGTACAAGGAGATTATTGAGACGATGGAGCCAGACTTTTTACAGTGGCATAAAAAGGCATAAATTGAAATTAGAGGTTCAGACTGGGTATAAGGAACAACTTTTTTTATCCTGAGGACAGTCAGGCAGCAGAACAGGCTGCCTGGAGAGGCTGTGCAGTCTTCATCCTTGGGGGTTTTCAGGGCTTGGGCTGGACTTCAGAGCTGACCCTGCTTTGAACAGGAGGTTGGATTAGAGCCCTTGATGTACCTTCCGATCTGATTTTTTCTATGATTCTCATGTCCATTGTTGTTCTAGTAAACTGCTGCTGTTTCCTCACTATATTGAATTAAGAGGGAATAATCAATTGAAGAACAAATGGTTTACTTTGAAGAAAGGAAGTGGCAAGAAGGGAGGATTTAATATGTCCCATTATTTTCGTTTGATTATTATCACCAATTTTTCTTTTGAACCTTTGTGATTGTATTGGAGAACTGGGAAGAAAGAAAAGAGAAAAATTGAATAATTTTATTTTATTCCTTAAGACATGTTCAAACAGCTTTTTATGTGCATCTTTTCCTAGATACGATTTGTATAAATTGGTTGATGTCTTTTGAATTCTTTTATAGTTAAAGCTTTTATGAATTAAACCAAAAGTAAATGGTATCTGAGTTTATTTTGCGCTTTGTTGTGTTTGATGACAGATAGAGGAAACCTTTCTAGGATATGGTCAGCGTTCAGCATGCTTAACTTTTTTGTAGTTACTTTATTTTTTAAGATTCTCCTCTTACTCTAGATGTCATTATTTCTTCTACTTTGGCAGAAAAAATGAGATGATTCAGCCCCCCTTTTATTTATCCAGACACATCTGGGTATTTAATTTTCTGAAGAAGAAGAAAGAGAAAGTACCAAGAATTAAGTACAGATGACAGACATTTATGTGGCTAAACTTTTAGTTTGGTTTAAATAACATAGCAAGGAGTAGGAAGGAATGTAACCTTTTAAGCTTCTCTTTGTTTACAGATACGAAGAGAGAGAACAGTAAATAAGTCCGAGTTATAGGACGCTTTTTAAAAAAATCCCATGATATATCACCACCATATGGAGGCTTGCATGCCCTTTCCCATAGGGATACGCCACTGGGAAGGGATTTATAGGCTGCTAGCTCATAATACAGTAATATTTATGATGGGTTACCAACTTTGCCTGTAAATGTGCCTAAAATTCCCTTTGGAGCTGCACCCTTGGCTAGACAAGGACGGCACCAGTTGTGCTACTCGATAGTCACTCAGCATCTCAGTCCTTTAGATACCCAGTTTGCTGGGCACAGGGCTGCAGTTAGCACAGAAATAATCCCGATCCTGCCAGGGATCATAGTACTCCTGTGAAACAGGAGTTGTGTATTCAATGGCTGTTTCTGGGAAACACGAACTATAAACAAATTCCCTGTGTTGTAAGCAGTAGGAGAGAACAAGGTGAGTGATGTGGGACTGGAGGAAGGCCCTGGCTATTAGATAGTGAGTGGTGTATAATCTAATGGCAGGTGTTTGGTGTGTGCTTTTGTAGGGAAAATAGGCTTTTTAGGTCTGCTGTAGCATTTGATTTAAGATTCAAAATGTAAGTGCACATTGGCAGGGAGATAACATATTTAATGTCACTGCATTTTGGGAACAAGTAGTTTTGGCAAATTGATCACTGCTTATTTGTGAAGAAAGTTATTAGGACTCGATTGAGGAGCCAAGAGCAAATCAATTCCTTCCATGACACAACATCCAAATGATTTAGGTGTTTTAACTTGTGTGTTGGTGGTCAAGTCATGTCTTGGATTACACGAAATAATGCTTTTGCTATCAAGCTTTCAAATTACAGTTCTGTTTGTTTCTTAAGTAACAATGTTCTCTCTGATAAAGAACGTGTGATGGTTTAAAGAAGAACCAAGGACAAGAGCCTGAACTGCAATGGCTGAAACTTGAAATAAAAGCAAAGGCATAACAGTTTAAGTAAGTTGTTTGTACAATGCACGTATAGTAAATCAGGTCTGTAAAATAAATAATAATAAATGCTATCCTGGTTTTCCTTGTGATGTGGGCTTTATATGAGCTAGTGATGTAGGATGTTTTCTTTCACAAGACATTATGTTACGGGATCCATATTTTCTCTTTTTAAGATGTCTCATGTATTGTTTTTAGGTTTATTTACTTGACTCTTTTAGGCCTTATTCTGCAACATACTTAGCTTTCTGCTGGTGATTAGACTGATTTCTACAAAATACATGTTACTTGAAGCACGTGTGTAAGTGTTTACAGATTCAAGTTTAAGTTTTGTTAAAGGGCCAAAAATGTAAGGAGATTACATTACACACCTAAGTCTAAACTGCAGGTTCTCCTTCTTTTATCCGCTTTCTAAGGTTGTTACTGCCTAATGCTATAAACAAAACCTTGTTACTGTGTAAGCTTTTGAGGCTCCAGTGCTTTCACATGCTATGGAGACTGCTACAGGAAAAAAATTGAAACAATCCTAGTTATTATATGTTACTTACTTTTTATGCTTAAGCTAGAACGACACTGACTTTAGAAATTATGAAATTGGTGGCTAAATTACATTCTTGGCCCAATCCTCCTTTGTTACGTGAGTCTAGATTTGGAGTAAGTCTGTTCAATCTACATAGGTTTAAGTGAACGTAAAATTTACCTAGATGCGTCAGGAAGCTAAGGTTTGCAGGTGGAGGTGATAGTTTGGGTGATAAAATTAGAAAAACTAGAAAAGAGAGGTCAGAGTCTTTTAATCTGTGCCTGGGAACTTTTTTTGGTTCTCTGAGTTTGTTAAATGGTCTTGTAAAATACACAGCTCTCTCTACAGAGCATGATTCCTAGCTTTCTAATGAGAACCGATTTCAACCTTAAAATAATCAGACTAAATTTACATTGAACTTCTCTTATGGTGGTGGTGGTGGTTTCTGTGGTGGTGAAAACGCTGCTTGAGCCAAGTTCTGCTCTCGTGGGTATGGGAGCAGTTCCTCTGAAGTGCAGAAGTTTGTACCTGACTCCATTTGGCCCACCTGTTTGATAGTGTATAGGACCTGCTGTTCTGGTTTGCAATTTAACTTTTTTTTTATTTCCCCTGAATGAAGAGCTGCTACTCTTGCTGGTTTTCTTACAACACTTGCTCTACAGGAAAATATACTGATAATTAACATCCTTGGCTTTGGATTATTTCTGCATTTTAAGTTTGGTCATGATGTACTGTCAGCTGTTGGTAATGCTTGTAAGTGCTGGAGAAATCTCTTAGTGGTAACTGTTGGAAGTGGAAGAGGGAAAGGGGGAGAGTTCTTTCTGAACTGTTTCAGAAGGAAAATGGAGATAAAGATCGCTTAATAAATGGGAGAATAGCAGAGAAGAACAACTGCAGTGCATTGTAAGAAAGAGCTATAAATGGTCATTTGAGGTAGATGTGTATACAGAAGAGATTGAAAAAACATCTGTGTAATATTTATTTTACATAAAGTAAGGCAGATTAATCAGCAACAAAATAAGCTAGATGACGGCCATTTTGTATACATACATTTCAAACCTATAACTCTTGATGACGCCATTTTGGCTTTATGAATAAAACTACAATGTGCTCAATGGCATCAGGACAGAAGGCCAAGTGTGATGGCAGTGCAGTGAATTGCTTTATAAGGCAGAAAATAAAGCTCTAGCTGTAGAGAGCATTTCCAGAGAGCAGTGCAAGAAGGAGCTACCTTGTTTGTGATCTGATGAAGGAAGGATGATTATGTAGCTGTGTAGTGTTTGCTGAGCAAAGGTTTTTGACCCAGCTTAAGCAGCTGTGAAGGAAGTCAGTATATTTTGGTCATCCAGAGTGCTGATTTAGCCATCAAAGGTAATTCCTGATAGCATTTCTTCTATTGCTAATGAATACCTACACTTGCCAACAACGACACAAAACGCTATCATACATTTTTTCTCCCATTAAGAAAAGCCTGTGAAAATTCAGGTCAAGGTACCTGTTCAGAGACTGGGTTTTACTGATGATTATGGTGTGTGAGCATTCACAGAGCCAGATTAGTTTTAGCTTTCTTCTCAATAGGGTTGTGGGCTTCAGCCCCATGGCCTGCTGGGCAGGCTGCACAGCCCCTTGGGTGCGTGGAGGGGAAACAGTGCAATGTGAATGAGCCCGTAAAGCTGGTCTGGGGCTCAGATTAAACAATTCAGATGATTTTAATATAGAGTCCAGTAACTTAAGAGTCTGAAGTCAATCACTACAGCACCATTAAAATGCTGGTATATTTTCTGTGTACTGCTGAAAGATGAGGAAATTTTCTTTTTGGGAGTAATAGGAAAATGTTATGGAAAAATAAGACATCTGTTCAACTTTGATATAAAAGAAAAACAAAAAACCCCTTTTATTTTATTTTCCTTGTAATACCCCCTCACCGCAAGCCTGTAACCTTTTTTTTTTTCCCCCCTCTTCTTTTAAACAGATCTGATCTTCATTATCCACAGTCTATAAACAATTTTAGCATTAGAACTTATTTCCTAGGCTCATTTTATGAAGGTTTTCATTCATCCTCTAAAATACAGAGCAACTGTGTGCTGCATGATTCTCAGAGACTGTGGGTGCTGACGGCGGGCAGCCATTTTTCCCTTGCCAGTCGGTTTCTTTGAGGAGAAGCTTTCCATGGCACTAGAGACAGCTCCATTAGACATCAACTCCTGACTGGGAACAGCCTTGACCCCTGTGCATTCTTCGGATCATTGTCAAGAAAACTGATACCTTACCTTGGACATGCTGTGACTTTTTTTTTTAATTTTTGAACGGTGATGCTGTTGTTATCAGAGGGTGAGAAGGGGTAGTAATAATATACGGCCTGTAAATATTCTATGTGACTTACACTCACTCGCTGCAGTCTGACCTCAGAACTTTGACTGGAGCTGCTCCTCAGCAAGGCTGGGTCCGAGCTCTGGTGCCAGCTACTGCAATGGGGGAAAATCCTCCGATGATCTGTGTGTTGGTGCACAAAACACAGGAACTGTTTAACGCTTCCCCGCGATGGTGCAGCGGAGTGTTAAACAGGGCCTGGCAGGCATTCTTCTTCCTTGCATACAATGCAGCAGGACATTAGTTCCACCCTTCAGCAGTGCCTGAAGGAAGCATATTAGCCAAATTTTAAATGTAATAAAGATGGAGCTGGGTGTTTTTTAGCTATCACGTGACAGTGAGCAATTACAATGGTGAACTCCTTAGTTTACAGGAAAAGGAGTAAAAAAGATGAATATTGGATGGTTTCTAATACTTTCATTTGTTCTATAGACCTTTATGTTGATGATGCCTATGAAAAAGAGCCAAACAACGAGTGATTTTTATTTTATTTTATTTTTTTTTAATCATGAAAGCTAACTGGTAGAGGCTGGGTCTCTAATGTAAATTTAATAACAGAAGGACTTCTGAGGTGGAAGATACTCTGGTCTTTTGCAAATAAAACCCTCATGCTTCAAACTGTCTTGAACACTTATGGCTACATAATTTTATTTTCCAGAGTTTTAGTAAAGTATCAGATTGTGAGTTAGGGACTTCAGGGTGACTCTGAGTTACTTATTCTATGGTGTCTTAATCAAGAAGCCTTGAAGACACTGGAGGGAATTAATGGAAGCCTCAGCCCCCACCATTTTTTCATTTCCAGCTGGGATGGGGATTTGCAGTATTGTTCTTTTCTTCTAGGGTGGGAATATAGTAAGAGAAAATTTGGAAATCACTTCCGTCTGTTTGGAATGAACCTATTTGTTTTTATTATCAGTTTGTTTAATTTAACTATATTTTTCCAAGGCTCTTGGGAAATTTCATTCCTATGGTATATGGGAATGGTTAGTGTCAAACTCGGTCTAGACAGCCAAGAGTGCATGTTTTGTCATCCTTCCTCCCTTCCGTGGTATTTATAATGCACTCATCACAAGATGACATGAACAATACTTTTTTTCAGATTTTCTGTCTGTCTTAGACTTGACCTATAGTGCCTTTGTTTTTATACAGTATTAGTAACCTGTGTTTAGGTAAGATAAGCAAACATCTCACACTGACAAGCAGAGGTGTGTTTTTTCCCTAGAGTTTCTAATTAAATTTACATGGTAGACCATAGCTGGGGTATAGATGCTACACTTGTTAGGGCTTATTTGGACTTCCTAAATTTTAAGTTCACAACTGTACTTGTTGTAAGAGACTGTCAGTCGAGTCTGTTCTGATTTCTCTGAAATGAGTCTGTCTTGAGTTTGACAGTAGATTCAGTGAATTTGAGTTGGAAGTCCTGGATTTGTCCGTTTGCCTGTAGTCCTGTTTGTGTCAAGGAGTTCTTCCTGCCATGTAATGGTTGTAACCAGTAACAGAATTTGCTTGGAGGGGGTGGCGAGGAGAGAGGAGTGACAACAGGGAAGGAAAGCGGTTCTCATTTCAATTAGTGTGATTCTTAGAAGTATCCTAAATGCAAAAGTGTCTGCTTTGTAAAATTAAGTTCAAGGCAGGCTTTGTGTGTTGGTCAGACTTCTGTTGTATCTTGGGGATTTTTGTGTGTGTTTTTCCTGCTGAGTTTTCCAAGTAAAAAATCAGAAGCCTGGTCAAGGAATGGGAAAAGAAATATGGAATGACTCTTGTGTGTATTTTTTTTCACCATTATTTCTAAGTGAAAGATAGTAATTGAACTTTCATGATTTGTCAGCTTCTCTAGAGGAGCTGGTGGGAGGAAAGAAACCAGGGATTTAGTCTTGCTCTTGTTGAACTTGTACCATTAATTTCTGTTGGAGAAGGAATATGCCTTAAGTCAGCAGATGAAATAAATAATGCTTAAGTCTTCAGCTTGCTGTTAATTAACCATTATTTTTCTTATCATTAAATGGGCTGGAGATTGGCAGGTCAGATATTTTATTCCCAAACATTCCTGTGGATCTGCAGGAAAAGACTTGAGCTACTTAATTCTTCTGTCTGTGTTCTCTCTTGCTCGCTCCCTGTAGAACAGAGAAATTCATGTCCTTTTAAGAAGAGCACTGAAGAGCAAGGTCTCAAAGTAAATTCACATACTTAGAAAAAGAGCCTTCAGAAAATGCAGATGTTTGGGAATGTTGCAAGATAGGATAGCATAGCTTTATAGAATTATTCTTTGCCTGGAGTTGCTTTTTACTTTTTAAAAAGCAGAAAACCTTCCCTACCTGAAGCAGACAGTTATTCAACAGAACTTGCTATGGACGGAGGGCAGGAGAACCCCTGAAGGAAAAGGAAAATTTTAAGTGGTTAGGATAGAAGCACATGATATATATGGACCTTGTTCTATAGGGATTCCACATTGGCCTGCCAAAATCAAGCAGGAAATGGAAACGGAGAAGAGAAATTCTTGGCTTCTGAGTCAGACTTGAGGGTTAAGCCACAGTCAAGCCACGGATGCCCTCTAAATCTTTCTAGGTAGGATCGTGGAAATTGGATGTGATGGAACATGCCTCTTGGTCAATGGAAAGTCCTGATCTAGAGTCACGTGAGGTTCACTTACATGTTTTATCTAAAAGGCTTGTCCAAAATAGCAGTGTTTCTCCCATCATAAGCTGAACTGTAAGAATTTTGCTTTAGTTGAGGTTATTGAAACCCAGAGGGAAAGCTGCTTTAGAGACCCCTTACAGGATAATGTTCTGAGAATATGGTTCTTTTGATGCCTTGATTTGAAACTCATGCTTCTCATTAACACAAGCTGCAGGGTGCCTGGGGATCTGTCACTGACAAGGGTTTGCATTAGCTGGAAAACAGTGTGAATCCACCACATGGGTGTACAGGGTTAAAAAGCAAAGTTGGAAAAGAAAGGAGAGACTCAGATGAGGTACCTGTTAGCGATTTGACAGCCATATGATGGAAGGAAAAAAAAAATCTAAAATCTGTACTGAATTGATTTTCAGGAAACCAGCTCTCCTGGCAGATTGACCAATGCAGTGTGACATGAGAACACCACCTCCTAATAATTTTATTTAGGGAAAGGTTTTTTTTTTCCCTTCCCAGTTGAACATTAGCATTCCTGTGAAACCTGTGAAACAGGGAACTGTTAAGGGTTTTTCTTTCTGTATTGGATTTGCAGGATGGTGTGAGAATTCTCTGAGCTGGAGGCTTCTGATCTTGCTGGTTGGTAGAGGAGTTGCTAGAGATTTTTTTGAGTTATCTCTGGTCATATTTAGTCTGACAGCTATGATTCTTATATTCAGAGACAGAATATAGAGCAATGTGAACACAGTGTTGTTGTGTTTCACTTCTGATGCTGACCTAGAATATCCCATTTTACTGACTATCTTAAAAATATATTTCTTCTGTTTATTTTTGGATAATATTTCCTTTCCTGGTGACATATTGCAGTTTCTGGACAGAGGAAGGAGATAAAATAGCAGAATTCCTGAGTCCTATGGTACCGATATTATACAATGTAATGTGTCATTTGATGTATTGCACACTGCAACAGGTCTGGATAAATTGCAAGATCTGTGTGAAACTTAGAACAATGTGCGATCATATTCCTAGGTCAGATTTTGTTAGAGAAAAATGCATAGTAATTTGACAAATGAAAAGAGAGTAGCCAAATAATGTGCAACAAAGTTTCAGTATGAGAAAACTAACTGTGTAATCCATAGGTTTAGAAGGTTCAGTAATTTTTCTGGCTCCTTGAGAGATTGTTTGCTGCCTTATTAGTCTTCTAAAAGAACATAAAATGATCCATTTGTGTTCCGAAATTATTATAACTCTTAAATTAGTGCTCTTTGCATTAAGTATTTCCTTTACATCAGTTTGGAGCTTTTTGAGCCTTAGAGACTTTAACCTACAAAGGACATTATAGTACGCTACCAAAAAAAAAGCCCCCTCAAGTTTTTGTTTGAGTACCTGGTACAAAAGAATCCTACTAATAAATGCATGTATTTGCCTAATTAATTTTCCAGACCTAGCATAGAAGGCTGTTCTTAACTTGTGGTAGCTAACATAGGTTACTTGTGGTTTTACTGCCATAGGATAAAATCCTAGTGAAAAGAAAGCATATTAGCAGATTAAGAGGAGAAAACGTGGAACTTGTACTGTGACTTTACTTGGGGCTGACTTGTGTTTACTAGTGTGAATGAAAACTGTAACTTCAGTATTCTTTAAGACAGGGCCTTAAAAGGGACTTACTGTCTTATGAAAATGATATTTGTTAGTTTAGAGTAACTTGGTCTAATTCCTCGTAGTCCATTCACTTTTTGTTTTGCATGTAGAGTGGAAGAAAATATGAGTTCTTACTACCAGATAGTTCAAAATCATCTCTATCTCTGGTATCTTCTCTCTGGATTAATTTAGCTTGGAAAAGACTCTTAAGATCGAGTCCAGCTGTAAACCTAACACTGCCAAGTCCACCACAAAATCATGTCCCTAAGTGCCACATGTACACGTCTTTTAAATGCCTTCATTTAAAGTGACTTCACCACTTCCCTGGGCAGCCTGTTCCAATGTTTGACAACCCTTTCTGTGAAGAAGTTTTTCCTCAGATCCAATCTAAACCTCCCTTGGTGCAACTTGAGGCTCTTTCCTCTTGTCCTGCCTCTTGCTCCTTGGGAGAAGAGACTGAGACCAACCTCTCTCCACCCTCCATTTAGGTAGTTGTCCCCTGGCTGAGGGCAAATCTGGCTGTTGAATTGCTCTGACTGCTGCTTTTCCTTGATTTTTAGAGTGAGGTTACACTTAACACAGTGGGGACAGAGTTGTGCCAGCCAGTCCTTGGAGCCTGGAATTGGGGTAGTTAGATTAACCAAGGTGGGCTTTTACTGTGCCTTTCACAGCTAGAACAGCACATGCAATTATTCTGTGTAAGCGACTTCAGTGGTGACAGAAAATTGCAGACCAGGAAATGCAGTGTATGTGGTATATCTAATATGGTGTTGATTGACACCGCAGGGACAATTTCTCTTAAGCTTATTAAATAGGAATTAATTTGATGTATTTAGGAAGCTCATTGTACCTTTTGGGAGAAAACGTGAAACATGGCTTATCAGTAGGCACGTGCTGTGTGAAGCTGCAAGCAGCTCTCTGCACAGGAATTCGAGCTGTGTCTGTCCTGCCCTCAGTATAAATTGTGGGCCACTTTGACCTCCATATGTGTGTCTGAATTGGAGCTCAAGAGCACTTCCTTGCTCCTAGGAAGGAGCAAGGCCACATGCTGACTTTCTACAATAATATGCAAAGGCAATTTACAAGTAGACTTTTGTTTTTAGAAGGGCTTTATGTAAAGATGGCTTCAGAAGTCTTAAAGGGATCTACTTAAACCCATTAATATAACTGATCAAGAAATAGCATTCCTGTCTTCAGAAAGTTTGAGACTTCAGAATGTTTCCTGTTCCATAAAGTGTGATAAACCTACCATGTCATTTTAGTTTACCAGAAGTACTTTGGGAGAGGGACAACTAGAGCTGGGTGAATACTAGGTTGATGGTTAAGAGATGTGTAATGAAATCTTTGATCTCACCTCTGGTTTACAGAGTAAAGGGTTTGTGCTACATGTACTTTAACCTTGATTTTAAAAAGGTAGGAAAAAATCCTTAGACTGCCAACTTAAACCTGGGGTTTCCAGGTGCTAAGTATCTGGCATACCTCAGTGTGTAAGGACTTACTGAGTCAAGCTGTCAGCTGAGTTTGTTGTTGGGTGGGTTTTTGTTTTTTTTGTTTTTTTTTTTTTGTTATCCGTGCTCTGTCACCCTCACAGTAAAGAAGTTTTTCCTTAAGTTTGTCTGGAACTTCCGGTGTTCCAGGTTTTGCCCATTGCCCCTTGTCGTGTCACCAGCCACCACCAAAAAGAGCCCGGCCCCATCCATTTGGCCCCGACACTTCAGGTATTTATAGACATTGATAAGGTCTCCTCTCAGTCTTCTCTTCTCCAGGATGAAGAGTCCCAGCTCTCTGCCTCTCCTCCTAAGGCAGGTGCTCCAGCCCCTTAATCATCTTTGTAGCCTCTGCTGGACTCTCTCCAGAAGATCCCTGTCCCTCTTGAACTGAGGAGCCCAGAACTGGATGCAGTACTCCAGATGTGGCCTCACCAGGGCAGAGTAGATGTTATGATGTTCTTCCTGTTGGGTGAGTGAGACTTTTTTTTTTTCTTTAGAATTATGGCCTAATTACTTCAGATCAGAGAAACTGTTTATGGTGAAAGTTGCATCAGAGTTGGTACAGCTTTGCCCACAAGTTGCCTTAACCATATGGTTAGTAGCTTGCAAAAGAAGTTCAATTGAAATTTCCTGTCTTGATCTGCATGTGTAAAACTGTACAGACACAAAGTCCAGGTAGTAAATAACACAGAGTTATTATCTTTCTGCTTGACAAGATTGTTTCAACTTCAGGCATATTTATTTTAAAAACCCCTATTAATAGAGCCCCGTGTCATTCTGCTTGGCAAAAGGTGGCCTAAGCTGATGAATGCTGATGTATTCTTTTGAGAAGAATTAAAGATAACCTGCTCGATGGCTTAGTATTCTTTGCTCAGATGCACAAAGTGTAGCACTGGTAGTCTTTCTCTGGTCTGAATTATCTCCTTTTGTAAACTGAGCGGTTCCTATGCAATTGAAAACATTTGTGCAAACTCCGAAAACGGACACTAAATAAAAATACACAGAAAGAAAACAGACACTGCCTGATGACTGATGCATGCAAATATCTTCAAAGAAATAGAATATTTTACTGTCTATTTCAGTGACATAAATGCTTAAAAAATTATGTTTGTGTGTTCAAACATGTACCACCAAATAAAAGTTACAGTTCAAATGAAGTAATGTTGCATCTGCTAAAAACCCTGTGAAAGTATGTTTTCTAACGTGACCTGGATATCTTGAGGAACTGTTTTTCACCTAGTCTGATTCCTTATTTACTTGCATGGCTACTGATGGGACTTGAAAAAGGTAAGTGGAAATGAGGAGTGGTTTCTGAGTGAAATCTTTATAAGCCTGTACCTGGAAATATGCAGCTATTCTTTGACTCTGGTAAAATATATTGGGGAGAGGCGATTGCTTGTGTGACACAGACTCAAAATAGGAATACCTTAGTTATTTTTGAGAATGACTTCTGTCTCTCGTTTGGGCAAGACTTTCTGTTAAAGAAAGTATTAGCTGCTTGGCTGGTAGTTCCTAAAGTTCTCAAAAAATAATAATAATAAAAAAAATTTTAAAAATCTCACTTATGTAAAACAACTGCTGAAGAGTGTATGATTAACCAAAAGAATAATAATCGGGTTTGCAACAACTCGTGGAACCTCACTGACAACAAGGATATGAAGACTGCTTAATGTGAGTTCTCCTGAGTTTTTCTTTAAGTAGCAAGTTATGTGGTTCTATGAAATCTCCGAACTGTGAGGAAAATGCTTTTGTCTAATGTATGCTTCCAAGGTAGCAATAAAACAGTAACTTGTTACGATAGCAGATTCAGAATGAAGTCAAAGTGCTTTATCCTTCTGAGATTGCCAATGAAAACAAGAACTGTAAAATTGCTTTCTCTGACTTACTGTCTCTCAGGCAATCTTACACTAATTTACAAAAGTTACTCCAGAATAAAGCAGCTATGCTTGGTGAAACACACATGGAGATTGAGGCCCCTCCTTAAGCATTCTGACTTGATCCAAATTAGCCTATCTTGTTCTTAACCCTCCTCCCCTACCCTCCCTCCAGACCTGACATGTACCCCAAAGAGCCCCTCAGTGCTTTTCAGCTGGCTGTTTAGAAATAGCTTTGAAAAATAAAATTCTAACAATTAAAATAACCGTATAGCGTTTTGTTTGGTAAGCCTGGAACTGTATGTTTTACACAATGAGACCTAAAAATCAGTATGGCAGTGCCAAGTTTTCTGCTGACAGGGTATTTTGGCTGTCCCTTGGACCTGTGTCTAACAGCAACAATACCACAATTACGAAGTGCAGGACCCGTGTAGCTATACTTTTACCTCACTGACAACAAAAAATGTGCCATTTGCAATGTATTAGGCTTTCTCTTGACAAGCTTAAAGCACAATAATGAGACAATTGCATGGGAAAGACTGGTTAAGTAATCAATCAAATCTGTGTTTTAGTCTGTTAATGCTTATAGCTAAGAAACTGAGACTAAAGGGATGGGGAAAAAAGATGACAGGTCATAGCTTTTATATCTCCTCTTGTTAATTGTAGTGCTTTACTAGGTTAGGAGACTGACCTCCAGGCAGAGAGAGGCTCTTATGCAGAGACTCACTCCCTCAGGTTCCCCTTTTCCCCAGGTCATAGAATATGCTTTGGAAGCATTTTACTGCAAGGCTTACAGCAGTACAGGCTGCTCCTTATTTCCCAGCCTGGCTCCTATTTAATTCTTCTAATGCTTAGCAGTTGTTCTTGCTCTTTCTTGGTTTCCATTTTGTCTTTCTCTTGAGTTTTTATCTTTGTCTCTACTCAGGTACACCAAGTGAGAATAATACTATTTTTATCTCCGATACAAGTCAGTGGGGAACTGATCTATACTTATCCTACTCCAAATCACTTCTGTTTGCGACATAACTTTGCTTTTCTTTATCGTGGCAGATTATGCACTATATTCAAATGTCTTTTAGTGGAATAATTACTGTTGTAGTCTTAATTTACCCTTCTGTCCCTTAAAAATATATATTGGATATGTTTGGATAATTAAATATTTAATCAATGTCATATTTTATCTAATTTTGATACCTCATTCTGTAATAAAGGGAACTGGACTGTACAATGGAAATCAAACTATTACTAGTCATAATAATTAACATTAGTAAGAGTGGTGAGGAATCTTGGGATACAAAGAATGTCAAACAAAAATGGTTGAACAGATATTGAAGAAAACTTGTATGGCACGAGGGGCTGAGAAACTAATGATTTCGTGTGATCTACACTGGTGTTGGCAAGAACCCTTGCAAAAATTATACGTCTATTTAAAAATTACTTTGTCCTTACTGGAATTCAGGTCATGGTGATTTTCCTCGATGGATCGTGGTTGGTGTGTGAAACTTTCAATGGCATAGTCTAATCAATACCATCAGTGTCAAGATACTTTCCTTATGCCTCTTGTGTTTCAAGAGAGGTCTACAGTTATTAATGGGTTCAATTTCTTGGAAGCAACTTGATATTTATTTTCAAAAACTTCCATGTGATATGGCCACTTCTGAGCTCCATTAACGTTTCCATTTCATTAATCATTGTGACCTAAGATGGGTGGGTCCTTACGTGGTTTCCTCATTTTTTTTTCTCTTTTTGGCACCCCTTCCAAGTACTTGATTTTGGGAAGTAGACACATACAAGCAGCTTGCATGTTAATGAAAATCTGCTTGCTTTCTCCAGGGAGTGTGCAAAAAATTCAGACTAAAGCTTTATTTTTAATCTTCTTCACTAATGAGGACTTAATTTGTATGACTTCAAACAGTGTGTTAGTTCTGCACTGATACTTTGTGTACACAGTTGCTGCCTAGGAACAGTTGTTTTAATGCATGTTACCTCAAGGAATGCTGTTGTTTAGTCCTAGTTCTAAACATAAAAAACTTTCAAATAGCAGTGATTTTATTCAGGAATACAACTTTGACTACTTGGAAAGCAAAATTCTCAGTGCATGGGTGAGGGACAGTAACTGAAAATTTGAAAAATGGTAAGCTATCTTGTAATGTTCTTCAGAAGCAAAGTTTTCTAAACAATGTTTGTATATCTTGGGGATTGTAGTCTCTGTTGTGCATAGAAGCCTCCTCATACCAAACTCTTGTTGGAGTTAATGTCCAAGGTAGAAGAGTTACAAGTTCCTGGTTTTAGTGAAGTGATGAAGAATAATTTAGAAGATAAAACTCAAACTGAAGTTCCAGTGGAAGTGATATGTGGAGACAGAGCACAAAATCATGCTTTTGAAGCAGAAATGTTTGTGGGGACAATGAGGAAAAACTTCACCTTTGCTGTAGATGTTTCTTTGGAGTTCTTATTCCGTAGACTTTCTTGTAATACAGATGAATTCTTATTAATTATCATTAAATGATTCCCCAAAACTCACTGAAACAGCTTTAAGGTCTGATTGCAAAATGAAATTAACTGAGATCTCAGAATGGCAAACCTGTCTCTCTACGGTGTTATGATACAGTTTTTAATTATATGATAGCATATTTCTTTTCCTATCAACTGATGCTTCAATTAATTCACTTATAAATTATGGTTTGTATAGTGTTCTTTCTATAAATTCAGTAATCTTTCTTCAGACTGTTTTTACATCTTCCCAAATTTGTTTATTTATATGCACTCCCCTATCACCCCCCCCAACTTTTGGGTGTTACATTGATCAAAGTTAAAAGCAACAATACATGACCTTATGTTAGCTTACGTATTAATTGTCTATTTTAATTTGTTTGACAACTACTTTGCTTTGAGCAGATGTTTTCACTGAAGAATTCAGTAATACCTAAACCCCTTTAATGCAGCCAGTTTAGTTTTGTTCTTTTCTATATACATTCACTTGTCTTTCTAGACTGAATGTTGCCTACGATCATATTGTTCACATCTTCATTTTTAACTTTTAGAAGTTATTAGGTGGTTTTTTTTTGGTTTTTTTGGTGTTTTTTTTCCAAAGCACATGCCAAATTTGAAACAATTTATTTTGCTAGCTTATATGTTATTGTCACATAACCAGCTTGTCAAATAGTTGGGTGGAGCATCTAAGTATTAAACCCTATCTGTGCTACAGCTCCCTTTTATTGTGTATCTTTTATCTGTAATTATTTATACTAACATGAGTTAATTTGGGCTCTTGCAGTTTACTAAAAGGATCTACTAAACACCGAGTTGTTATTTTAGGAATAAATAATTCTAAAGAGCTTGGTATAATATAAAGCTTATCAGTAACTGTTTCCGGAAGCAAAGTATCTTGCATTTTATCCGTGCTTCTAAATCCTCTTGCTGTGTTGAGTGTTGTTAATGCACTGAGAGAGGGAAGAAAATTTATCTTCCTCACACTTGGAAACTATGTGTCTGAGAGTGCCCATAGGGAGTGAAGGGAAAACTTGTTCCTTTATTAACTCTTCCAAATGGTGGAAGATCTGAGCCAGTATAACTTTGAAGCAAATAATGTTAGCCCAAGCAAGTTACCTCCAACCTAATTTCTTTACTCAGATTCTTCTTCATATAATCCTTTACACCAGCCTTAGAATGAGGATGTGCTCTGTACCCTTCTGTTTGACCCCTCTCAGAAAAGACTGCTTAGGAAATGCTTTAACATGATTTTCCAAGCACATATAGCTAGGACCACAAAGTGTTGCTGGTAAATGCATGATTTCTGCTTCTCTGCCTATAGGAACACAGAAGAGAAATGCATGAATGGTGTTTGTGAGTTAAACTAAGGAAGAAGATGTTTAAGAAAACTTGGTAGTAAAAAAAACCCAAAACTCAACTGAAAAAAATTAGAGGAAAAGCCTTTACTGGCTATCCATGATTTTCAGATATTTAAGGTGTTATTTAAATTCAGGTTTTTATGATCCAAGAAAGACCGAGTGAGGGGAAATGCAGAACAGGAGTTACGACTTACATTGGGATAAACCACCAGTATCACTCATGAGAATTTATCTTTGTTGATGATAAGGCTCAAATGACTCTTCATGGTGGCTTTTCCTTATGTGGAAAATTTTCCTAGTATACTTAGTGAAGCTTACTACAGAAGAAGTAGCTGTGGCCTCACCATTTGCTGTTTGGGTAGTTCCTCTTAAGAGCAAGCTTCATGTCGTAACTTCCAGTGTTTTAATATGCTCCATTTTTGTTTAAATGCACAAATACCACTTAGAGCAGTCCATGATTGCTTATGCAGTTTTATTTTTGATTGGGGCAAGGGTGTTCTTACTCAGCTCTTATCCCTCTCGTTCAGTCCTTCAACTGAAAAAAGCTGGTCAGGCAAGTTGCCACAGAGACCCAGTTGTTAAGTATAAACTTTGTCCTAGAAATAGCTTCATGCTTGTCCTCCAGCTCAGGGTTGTCTGACATCCAAACAACTGGCATTTAAGCCTGCCTCAGATGTGGGCTTTAGATAAGCTCTGAAGCATGAGGTTGCCAGAGAGCCTTGGGTGGACCTGGTAAAGCATCATGTGATGGTATGGTCAGGAACAGCAATGTTTGTCTCAGCCCTTACTCAGTGTGTCATACTGCATTACCTAATTGACTTGGGGCAGTCACATCTGGAAGGGTCATGTGCAATGAAGTAGTAGAGGATGAGTAGAAAGTGTACTTTTTTGACACTGTGAATGCATGGAGAGCAGCTTAGAGGGCATGTTAGACTATAGTCTATATCCTGGGCCATGCTCCTACTGAGCATGTAAATGAGACCAGAGTTTTTGAGTGCCTCTCTGGGGCTAATGAAATATATATATATATATGTTTGTGTACATGTAGATATGAATAGAAATATGGAGTTGAATGTCTTCAGATTAGCATAGCAGCTTTGTCTGCCTCATTCACCGTGTTCCCGTGTAACTTTGTGTGCAACATGAATAGGAGGAGATTATAGTATTACAGCCGTGGGAAGCATTCTGCTTGGCAAGCTCTCAGGACAGTTGTTTAATATTACCTCTGTTTAGAAGCAATTATATCCAGGAGAATGCAGTTCAGATCAGATCTAAAGCTCCTCAAGGTTTGTTCACCCTTAACTCTTTCAAAGCCTGGAAAGGCACCTGAAAACACTAGTTTGTGTCATCATTTGCCAAGGTGCTCATGCCATAGCTGTGCCTGTGCTGGGCAGCGTACCAAAATGGGGGGGGGGGGGGGGGGGTGTCAAGGAAATGCCTGTAAAATGTCATATTATTTGGGCTGCTCAAACTTCCTGTCACTTTGGTTTCAAGCTTTAGTGATGAGATTGTCCTGTGGAACAAGCAGGCCATACTGAGGAGGAGGGGTTGGATGGTCAGAAGGAGGGAGGGCTCAGCTGTAGTACCTGGGAGGTGGCTGCTGAATGGAGGGCTGACAACACAGGTGTTATCCCTCAATCCATGCTGGTGGGGCAGGAGGACTAATCCTGGTGATAGAAGGGAACAGGGCTTTTTCTCTGTGAGGAGGGGAGAGTTGTGCCCTAAGGGTTACTGCTCTCTTGGTGTTGATTCTTCTGAGGGAAACAGGTACCTGTCTCTCCCATTGCCCTTGCCCAAGCTTTTTATGATACTAAGCTGCTTAGCTTTTAGGTTTGAAGGGTCCTGAACAGATGACTTTATTTTCCTACCTAAAGGGAACACAATGCAGGCATGCAAGCTTTTGCTGTTCAGGATGTTGATTCTTGGCTAAGGTGGGTTCTCTTCTATGTTTTGCATTGTGCTTCTACTCCATCTGTGGCTGCCTGACACTCAACTGATGTTGACATCCATGCAGAGTAGCAGGTAGTGAAGTTGCTAGTGGGCACCAAGAACCTCCTGAGCAAAGGTCTAGCAATTGGTTCCTTAAGTGATGGTGGCATATTTTTCTTCCAAGGGCTTTTTCATTGGTACTGTATCTCCATGTGAGGTTTCTCTGTTTGCGAGTTAATGTTCGTTCTGATTTACTCTTGTACCTCCAGACCTTGTATAAATTGATTGAAATTCAAGGAGCAAAAGTTGATTTACTTTATTTTTCCTAGCTGTGATTTTGCTGCTGTGACAGGGGAAATGCTGACTTTATTCTGAGCAGCTCTACCGCAAAGAGTGGTTCTTCACAGTGCTAAATACTCAGCTTTGCAACCAAGCAGGAAGGGCCAGATGAGCCCAGCTGCCTGTCATCCAGAACAGTTCCCCGTAGCAGAAACTGATACAGCCAACTTCTTTACTGCCAGTGCAGCTCTGGGAAAAGATTTCAAAACAAGTCCAGAGTTATTTTCTTTCTTACTGAGATCTTGATCTAATCCTGGCCTGAAACTGTGGTCTCTTTCGTATTAACTGTTTCTTGAATTGGTGATTTAAGATTGGCAAAAACTACCTGTCTGTCTCGCTTGCAGTGTTTTTCCTCAAATTATCAATTGCTTTGGCAGTTTTGTACTGTATGGGAATTAAACTTTTACCCAAAGACAAACTGCTTTTCTGAGTTGTTACTTGCACATGAAAGTTATTCTTGTGATATTTATTATTTTCTATTTATATCTGTAGAAGAGTGATTCTTGCATTTGTCTTTGACAAGTCTGAATCATCTGTTAGAACAATTGAGAAAGTACACTGAAAGATTTACAGTTTTAAATTACTATGTTTTAAAGCCAGAAATTATAGAATATGTGATAAGCTTATATAGGAATATTTTTCCAGTTGACTATATAAGTGAATTTAGAATAATTTTTTTCCCAGTTTCTACCAATTTCTAAAGTGTTATCTTTAGTTATTTGTTTTGTCTAACTTGGGAAAGTGTGTGATAATCAGTTCCAGAAGTTGCTGGTATCAAAGAATCAAAACTCTGGTCCCTAACATTGCAGGTCTTACAGTGCACTTTTTTTTTTCTCCCCTCTCTCCCTGCTCCAAAATGACAGTCATTCACTGACTGACCTTGAAAAATAGCAAGTTAAAACAGAGGTCTATGCAGAAGAGCTCTGGTTTTGGATGTCTTCTGTGTGTAATAGGCAATAACAGCTGTATAGAGGCCCACATTCATAATTTCTGAATTTTACCCGTGATGTGTGTAAAACAAATGCACTGTTAATTAAGAAAATGCACATACATGTTTTTAACCTGATGGAGACACACTACTGATTACAGTTACAGTTGTGACTGCTGTAAGAAATTATTAAAAAAATATTGAGAATATAAAAAGCAAAGGCACTGGAGTGAAGTTTAAGCAACTTCCTAGGCCCTTGGTCAGTGGACTTTCAGCTGCCATTTCAGAGCAGGTAAAATAATGCTAAACCAAGCAATTACAGTTAAGCTGTATCTGAATTTTTTTTACTGAATATGAAACTGAAAGGGAAAGGATGTACAGATCATTTGCCTTTTTGTAGCTCTCATAATGTGATAAAATACATCTATTTTGCATTCTTTTGGAGGAAAGAAAAAGCCAGCTTTTTACTAGTGGATCCAGTTGAAAGGGAGGCGATACAAGTCTTCAAACTCAGCCAGTACCGCCTTGTCTTACAACAGAAATTCTGCAGCAGAGATGCCAAGAACACACACCTGGTCTCTGCAGTCCATCACAATGTTTTTTGTGCTCAGGATTGTGCAGGTGTTACATAAACCAGTTTACAAGAAGCTTGTTACGCCACTTGTGTAGCTCACTGTGTTCTCCTCTGGCACCAATTTGCAAGGAGAAGCACGAACCCAAACATTGGTCAGTAATGTCACCTTAATTACCCTTTGAAATTACCAGTTACCTGTCATCACAGGTCTTTCTGCTATTAAGATTGGCAAAGAGGAAATTGAAATCTTGTTCGCAAGTTCTTTGTTTATTTTAAATATAGTTAAATTACTTCCAGTGTTGTCAGGTAATACTGGCTCTAGTAGCACGGGCCCATCCAGTGCGAGTGACTCTTCTTCCTTTTGAAGGAAGAAACGTGCTCAAATCTCTTTGCCCAGATGGAACGTGGGTTGAACAACATGCTGCTCTAGTGGGAAGCTGAAATAGCCATTTGCTGCGTGTGGGTAAAAGGAAGACTTGGGTCTCTGGGCTTTTTATTCTAGATCTGCTACCAGCATTATTTAGGAAAAAGTAACTTAAAGTTGTAGGTTGTAATTGTGTAACATGTAACTGAGCAGGCAGGATGCCTCACCCATGTGAAGTCCCAGGGAATTAAAAGCTCTCGAGCATTGTGTAGAAATCAGTCACTTCCTTTGGAAAAGAAGAAAAGGAGGAGGAAGAATCTCATCAGCCTTCCATTGTGTCTTGTGGATAAATGACACAGTGATATATGAGACCAGCCCTGCTTTTGCTATTACAAATTCCCAGCAGTCACTGGGAACTGGAATACGCTTTCCGCAGGCAGGCAGCCTGCCCACACTTCAGGCCATGAAGGATTGGGCCCAGAGTGGTGTTTTTGCTCTAGAGCTTCTACAGTTCTCTTTTGTCTCAAAATATTTTCCTTACAAGCCAAAAAAGCCCTGTAAATAAAATCTTGAGCTGAGCTACAGTAAAAAAATGTGCCTTTAAAGATGGTCTGATGACCCCCTTGCTTTAAATTTAAGAAGAGAAGACTTTAGGTGGGAAGATTTTGGTTGGTGATCCAAGGTGTGTGTGAGTAGGGGTAAGTAATAAAGAATCAGAAAGGAATAAAGAACAAAAAGATTAAAAGGAAATTAAAGGTGAGATCTGGCAGATATTTTGGGAGAGATGGAAGAAACAGATCTTAGAGATGAAGAGGATGGAAGGAAAGGGAAAATGGATTATCAAGAAAGGAAAAAATAAGAAAAAAGAAAAGTATCAGAAGATTCATAGGCTTCTCTGGAACAAGTCGCTTCAATTGCAAAATCGAGATCTTGACTGTATGGAAACAGTGATGACAGTATATGGCATGGGATATAGAGCTGGGATGCTGGAAGTGGAACTGGCTGATCTGGAAGGGGAGAAGAATGCACACAAGGTTGTGAACAGTGATGTCTGAAGTGAATCACTTCAGAAATCTTGCCTGTTGTTTTTTTTTTTTTTAATGGTGTTTTCCTGTTCAGGGCCCTGTTTTGGGGAGAGTGGTCAGGATCAGATGCTATAGCTTTTTGTGTGTTTCCCTACATCTGTTGCAGTTTGGTGTGGATGGACATAACTAGAACACAGATGAAGATGTATGCTTAACCTGCTTTCCTTATGAGTGCTATGTATGTATTATCTTCCCTTCTCCTTTTCACTGTTCTTGTGAGACATCTCATTAATACTTTTTGGCATGTCAGAATAGTTTTGTTGGGCTGTTTATATACAGTTTCAGGATGCTTTTGAGTATTGCAGTACCTCCTTCTGCAGGAATAGCTTGTAAGCTTTGGGACAGACTTGGATTTTGGCTGTACTAAGAAGCATCCTGTGTAAATGGCTTCACCCTCACTGAGAAATTTAGATTTTCTTGTCTATCCTATTCTTACTATTATTTAAATTTTGTCTATCTTACATCACTCAGATGTAACTTTGCTTTATAGGTGCCTCATCAGACTTTTCCTCTGCTTATATCATTTACAGTTGTCACTGAAAACAGTTAGGTATAGTGTAGTAATGCTGGTGAAGAGCCCAGAAAAATACAACTTGACTCTAAAATATCTGGGTTTTTTCTGAAATAAGAAAGATTTAAGGAAGTGGTGAATAATGTAATAAATCATGAGCTATTAACGAGACTGTTTTACTGTCAAAATGCCCATTAGACACACATATCATTAACAGAGTTGGTAAATTAGGAACTGTGTAAACTGAGATCCTACTTTCATTCTGTGGAAAAGAAAGATACATGGTGAAGCTGACTTGACATTGGCAATCCACAGTGCATCGTGTAATGATTATTATACTCAGAGCTCCACTTAAAAAAAAAAAAAATCTAGTCTGATTAGCCTGTCACGTGCAGTGACTGACTATATTTCAACAGCCCTTGCCTTAAAAGGAAAGCGTGTGGTAAGATGCTTTGCTATTATTTCAGGCTAATATTTCAAGGAGGGGTGTGAGCTGATGCCAGACTAGATTTTGGTAAAGCCTCTTTATTAAATAAGATGTGGAATAGATGTTTTATCTCCTCAGCAAGCTGTCCTTCAAGAGCTCCAGGATCTCTGTGGCAGTACTCTTCTGTAGAAGAGTGTTTGGAGCCATAGTACTTGCCTGCTCCAGGAGCCTTTCGGTTTGGGAAGCCCAGACTGTTTGGTGTCAAGCCTGGGGACTGTGGGTGACCAGCAGCACCTTCTGGGGAGCACAGTGTTGCTTCTACTGCTGTGTCCTTTCATAGTTTTTCCTGTTCTGTGTAAATTCCCTTCCTTCCAATGTGTAGTCTCTGAAACCCACTGTAAGTAAGAAGAAAATTTGTAGAAGTTGAGCAAAATTGGATTTGGTTTGAATTTGCAGGACTTTCAAAAGAACTTAAAATACTTTAATCTTTCTCATTTACCTAGGGGGTGTATATCTTAGAAAATCAGCTGTGAAGTTCCAGGGACAAATGCTACAGATTTATTCCCTAGTCTTCCACTCATTACTTTGAAAATGAAATCCTAACTTTCTGGTTTTTTTTTCATCACAATGTACTGGTCACATTTACATAGCATAAGACTGAAGTCTAAGTGAAATTTGTTATTAACTTCTATGGCCAGTGGTATGGAATTCTGCAATCTTTTTGTGATGTAGAGGGATGCATTTTTATGGTGATAGAGCTAGTCTGTGATTTAATCCAGAATTAATGAACGATGACAAATACCACAACTATTTTCTGTTTCTCATACAATTGGAGCAGGTGGGTGGGGTGGTCTTTTGGGAGGAGGGTGAGGAAGGAGTTTCAAGATCTGTACCCCCATTGTGCTGACAACTATTTCTCATGGACACTTCTCTAGTTTAGTGGAACTGTATTGTATAAGGGCAAATGCCTTTATGGAGGACATGGAGGACTGTTTCCCAGAGGCAGGGCCAAGACCTGTGAAGTTCTCCAGCTGATCTACTTCTTGGACTAGGTCCTTGCCCTAAGACAAATAAGAGAGTGTGTGAGGAACAAAACAGATCATTTTGTATAAGGAATGAGATTGGACATAGCAGATGCTTGCCATGTTGTGTAGAGAATTGTTGGAAGATGCTCAGATACTTCAACGATGGAAGGAAAGAATGCCAGATAAAGAACAGCTAGGTGATTTAAAGGCTGTTATGGGATGACTGGGGTCAGTGCATAATTCTTCTTTTCATGTAGTCAGTCTGTGAACACAATTTTCTTGAATATAAAAATCTTGATAAATAAAGAAATATTTGAGTGCAGTTGTGTGGGATAGAGGAGAAAAGTGAGTAGTCAGGATGTTGGCAGAAAAAAATGGAAAAACTAGGCTATATGTTGACAGAAGGTACAGTCAAGTGCTCAGAAATACTCACTATTTTTTTTTTCCCTTCGATTTATTGAATTTAAGGTGTAAATTTTAGGAACTGTGCTTTGTCCAGTGACATTTATATCTCAAATAACTTAGTTTCAAGGGAAATGTATAGCTGCATAGCAGAGGTCAGGAATCTCCCACCTAAATAACTGAGTGGTCTTACAAGCAAGATCTCTACTCTGCTGCACATGTATATGCTTCCCCTTTTGCAGGGTGCTTTTTGGCTAACTGAGCTCGACGAGAGATCAGCAGGGAACAGTGGAGAAGGTCATGCAGCCAAAAAAAATACATATTAAGGTAAAGCTAAAATAACTGAGAAACGTGAAAAAAGTATGCAAGTGCTTTTAAATTTTAGGAGACTGTTGGGAGAAGTTGAGGATCACAGTCTCTGAGGAGTATAAAAGTGGGGGGAAGAGGCAGGAGCTGCAAGCCACTTAGCCCAGAACTCCTACTGAACCGAACAGCCAAGAGGTCTGTACCCTGGCCTAAGGACTTGGCATTTGAGTGCCTTCCAGAAGAGCATCCTGCTGGAGTAAGGATCTGGTCCCTACTGATGACCCTGTGGGAATGCCGTTTTCTCCCCTGTCCTCTCTCACAGACAGAAAATACAACTGCTGTTAGTAGGATTGGGCAGGGCCCCAGATAGAGCTGTGAACTCCGCAGTGAACAGCTATTAATGTCCCTGCCAGCAGGACTCTCCACTTGAAATGAAGGGTAGTAGAGAAAGAAGGTGAAATGATGTTCTGAAACTTGTCCTGGATTGCTGAGAGAGAGCTGGGAACAGCTCACGTTCTTCCCTTCCAGTGCTGCCTGCCCTGCTGGACTGCACTATGTTGTAGGACAGGAGACCTTCTTGCACTTGGCTGTGTGGGGTGGGAGTGGCAGGCAGCCAGAAACTGAAGTGACTGCTTAGGGCCCCAGTCTCTGGATTAGCATGTGGAGTGTTAGGCTAAATCAGATTATAGTGGAAGAGTGGTGGTAGGTGGGTGGGAGGAAGAAGAAACTCTGTGGCTTAGTGGCTCAGAGGTCCCACAGGTCTAACACGAGCTCTTGTTGTGGGCTAGGGGCAGAAAATGGCAAAGATATCACAGGTGCTGATGTAATGTGTTACAAAACTGATGATTGCCTGAAGGATCTGTGGGAGAGTGAATGTCTCTGAAGTGTAGGAGGATTATATATGAGACATGCTTGTAGCCCCTGGTACCTGTGTGGTATCACACAGCAGAATGTCATCCCTGTGGATGCTGGGATTGGATTAGGTCTTGCACCTGAAAGTTCTGTTTGTGACGGGACAGCTCTGACTGTAGTAAAATGTCGATCCCCACCCTCATGCTTTGAAAGGCTTTGCTGACCTTCTGGCAGCAGTGACTGGGGGCTGCTGTATGAGCTCAGGATGGCAACTCCAACCTCCTGTAGGAATGGAGAAGGGCAGCTCGTTCCAAGGGACTGTAATCCCTATTCACGCGCCAGGAAATATCATCTTGTGGTGGTTTCACTGCTTTGGCTTTCAGTCAAACACAGTCGCTGTCTCACTCTCCCTCCGCACAGGGAGTAGGGGAGAGAATTGGAAGGGTAAAAGTAAGAATACTCGTGGGTTGAGATAAAAAGTATTTACTAATTGAAATAAAATAATAATGCTAACAACAGTAATAACAGAATGTACAAATGATTGATGTACAGTGCAGTTGCTCAGCACCCACTGACTGATGTCCAGTCTGTCCCCAGCCAGTGATCCCAGAGCAGAGACAGTTCTGGAACTGCAATCCCATAAGAGTGAGCCTGAGCGATCCCCGAGAGAATACTCATTTTCCAGTCAATCCTGGTTAATATACTGACATGATGTGACATGATATAATATGGAATATCTCATTGGTACATCCAAGTGCCAGTTTGGGGTTTGCTATTCACTATGCTTCTCCCTCTCAGTCCTAATGCAGCTGTGAACTGGCCAAACAGGATGTCCTTGGGCTCCAGCAGCAACTCATAACATCAGTACTTTATCAGTATTCTTCTCCTAACAAGTCCCATACTGAACCTAAAACACAGGTGTTCCAGCTACTAAGAAGAAAATTAACTCTATCCTAGCAAACCCAGGACATTTTAAAAGTTTTTAGTCCAGAAAGTTATTGCGTGTATACTACACTGGGTTTGTTGTTATCCTTCCGTGGATGGACTCTGACTCAGAGCTGACTGAAGGTGGGATGATGACTGGGAGTGTAGGAGAGGATTGAAGGTCTGACTGTAACTCTCCTTCATCCATACTGTCCCTGTTCACTGCAGTATGAAATCCTGATGTTGATCTGCTCTCTTGATGCTTTGATGTGAACAGCAGAAATGTGTGTAGCGTAAAACAGGCATGCCAAGACTTGTTGTGTTGCATACAGGATGCCTGTTTTCTCATAGTTGGTTTTGTTTCTTGATGTCATTGATTGAAGCTGAAAGCTAATATGCAGAGGGATAAATGAAGTAAGAACACTGGGAAACTGAGCAGAATAGGACAATTTTACATGCCTTGCACGTGGTACTCGTGTTACAGAATTCTGATACATACAGCACAAGGGTTTTTGGGCTTTTTTTGCCTCTTAGGAGATCGAGATTATTGATTGTTTGCTCTTGTGCATTCTAATCCCAATACCCACAATGTCTGCAGTTTGGATCACGTGTTACTGTGAACTGCTGGTTCCTGGACCCAAGGCAGTGCCTGCAGAGCTCCTACCAGGTGTAGTCTGCAGCTCTTTGGAGTGAGCTCTCTGCAGTTACTCTGCTGCAAGTTGGATTTTGTACGTCACAAAGTATAAGCCCGGTTTGAGGTTACAGTGAGCAATAGTTTGACTTTCTATTGTAGTTACTTTGTTCAAGTATTTTTTTTTTCCCCTTCAAAGAGATGAAATAGAGTCTGAAGAGTGTTCTGTTCATTAAAATGAAATGAATTACTTGATCCTTCTTCCCCTAAGCCAAGTAATATTTCCACTGGAGTTAATAAGAGGTTTTTCTGAGTAGCATGTGAGGATGAAGCTCTCTGTTTGCAAAAACATCATTTATCACTTACTGCAATCTGAGGATCAGAGACTGCTGTTATGTGCCGAAGTGAAAGTAAATGGATTAACACTTACCAAGCTTGAAGGCTTGACCCTAAATCCTTTAACCTTATTATGCTAAAATACATGCAGTTTTCCTTCCTAATAAATTCAGTAATCCTTGGTTTTGTTTTTCTGTGTGCTCATTGTTTGGATATATCATTGTGTTTCCTGTGTTAGAATAATAATTCAAATGACAGTGCTTCTTCTGCTTCATTTAGGTAACAAACATCCCTGTAGAATAAAGATGCAGGCTTTTATAATTGTGATACAGAAAAGCACTTTCTGAAGTCATCAGGGTGAGTTGTAATTAACCAACCATCGAGGTTAACTTTTCATGGTAAAACTCTGTGGAAAAGCAATCTGAAGAATATACAGGGAATGTTACTTAAGAGGTTTTGCTCCAGGAATAAAAATTGTATTGTCAGGTCAATGTCTGTGTGCTCCCCTTCCGCATCCATACAGGAAAAATATATCCCCATGCTTTAAACTATTAACCTCTCCTCTATTTGTAAAGACCTTGGGTGGCTGAGTTTATAAGAGAAGAGAGAACAGTTGGGAAAACAGGCTAAGCTTATTTTTCCAATGTAACAAAAAATTAGAACTGTTGTCTGCAGTTTTATGAAAGGCTCTCATGTGTCTGTTTATGTGAGAGTCTCCAAAGTTGTGTGGTTTCAGTTGAACAAAAAAGGACCTGAGATTTTTAGATTTCTTTCAGCCAAAGGATACGTTACACATCCACAGGGGCAGGGGAGTAAGCCATGAAAAATAAGCTTCTGTGAGGCTTGGAAGCCTAACATAATTTTTCCCTGTCAGAACCTTTGGGCTGAATTCTGCTTTGACTTGCACCCAGTAGAGTCCCATTGATTTTAGTTAGGATGCTTCCAGTGTAAGCCACATCAGAGTGTGGCCATTTACTTCCGAGAGGGCAATAGGTTTGAAAATACTTAATACTGAAGAAACTGGAGATGCTGTGATTTTGAATGTGTGTTACTGATACTCCAGGAACTGCTATGTTTCATCAAGTCTGCTTAGAGGATAAAATGAACTCCATCATTTTTAGGAAAATGCCAGATGTTGTCATAATATGTCACACGCTTCTGTCAGTGAAATGTTTTTTAACAACAGTACTGATGTGTGGTATTATGGTGGCTGTTGTACAAATAACTATATGTCAACCCTCATATCCTCAGCAAACTTATTTTGTGTCCGTGTGTCTGTTTATATATTGAAGTTATTAAAAAAAGAAATATTATTTTGAAAAGGAAGTGGAAATAGGCAGTCGCCGAGGAAGCACAGGTTGCAATGTTCTCTTGGTTTGAATTAGCAGAGTAAAAGACAGAAAACCAGAACAAGGAAAGAAATCCTTTTTATGAAGAATGAAAAAACATAAGCATGCCTATTCAGAAGTTCCTGCTGTCTGTTTACATACGTATACAGACATAGACCCAGGTGATCACCAGTATTTGGTAGGTAAATGTTCCTCCTGTACTCTCATCTGCCTTTTATCATTGTTGCTACAACCCTAGTGCTGAGGGTTGCTCTTAAACAACTGATTTTTTTTTTTTTCTCTCTTGAGTACTTGCACAGGAAAGTAGTGGTGTTTATTTAGCTAGTTGGGATGAAAACTTTCGTTTGGAATGGCAGTTATGGGAGGTGGTGGTTTGCTGTACTGAGAATTTTTGGTGGGGAACTTGGCATAACCATTACAAATGGCAACGGACTGTTACTGCTATGGAATCGCCCAAATGGAAGGCTTAGTTCTCGTCTGAAGAGCTAGATCTGCAACAATATGTAGATGTAAAAGTTCTTTTGAAATCACTGGAAATTGCATCTTTGTTCCTTTGTGCAGTGATCCTAACAGAATGGTAGAAGGAAAAGAAGAATTCAGGAGGAGGCAGAAGGAAAACGTGGGAAGTGCATTAGTGAAGGAAGAAAGGAGCTCAGATCCCTACTGTCCCTGAAACCCTGGCAGCTCTTTGCTGTCACAGAACAGTGCTTGCACTGCTACCTGTTCAAAGCTTTATGTGTCATCTTACTTTTGTCAGATGCGTTGACTGTGCTCATCTTAATCTCTTGCACTACTTAATGCATATTCCTGCATATTGTCACTTGTCTTAAACCTTTTCTGTAAGATCCTCAGAGAATGATTAGTCTTTTCTATTTTTAGCTTCATGCACAGAACGTGAGGCACTCCTTTAATAGGTCTTCTTTGTACCACAAGGAAACAGTGCAGGACAACTCCTCCTTTTCTTATTTCTGCCCAAGCTTTAGAACGTCATGTGTTTGATGATTGGTGAATTAAGAATCAAGCCTTTATGTCCAGCAGCAGCACTAGAAATACAAGTTAATGATCTCAGATGAAAGTTAGCTTTTAGTACAAATTCCAAGATTTGTGGTCTATAGCTAAATAGCCAAACCCCGTTTTAAGGCCTAAAAGTAGTACAATTCTGATAACATACTTTTGTGGATAGCAATCATGTTAATAGTTGCTTTCATGAAGTATTTGCATCAAGGAAAACTCCTCTTGTGGAAAGTTTGTTTTTTAGAGGCTGTATTGTAAGTAAATTATACAGTATTTTCCAAAATAACTTGGTTAATCATATCTTAGCTAGGTAATAGGAGAAATACTATTCACTTGGGAGAAAACAAAAAGGATCTTGGAAGTGAAAATCAAGGTAAACTTAAACCAGGATCACATTACTAGTTGGTTTTGGCTTGAAAGTTGTAATTTAAGAAAAAGATAGGGAGAGCCTAGGAGCTTGCCTAGATAACTGACAAATCTCAGCAAGTGACATTTTGATTTAATTGAATCCATATAATTTGAGAAACTCTTGCTTTGCACTTATCTCCCTGGAGATGATCTCTTTACCACTGGATTCCCCTTTGAATTTCAAGTAAAAAGCCCCACAGATTTAAGCTGAACATATGTTCAGGCTAGGTGGGCTACTTGTGTGTTTTAGGTATTTACAGTGAGGTGCAACTTAGGTGCTCAGGTAATGTTTTACTTGTGATGAAGCCAAGCTTCCCGAACAATGCCAAGAAAGAATTGCAGTTTCATATTTGTTTCTTTTGTTTGTTCATTTTTTAGCTTTCCAGTGTGCATGTTTTAATCTCTTTGGTATACTTACAGAGAGCTGCTAAAAACATTTGAACTTGAGCTTTCTTGATTTGCCAGGCATCACATAAAAAATAACGTGGTGAGCTCATTGGTGTTGCTGATTTCTAATCAGCCCATTCTGTTTTGTCCTGACTGAACTCTTTTACCCCCTCCCTTTTTTGTTTTGAGGAAGAGATTGTGATTGTATGGTGGGGTTTTTTTGGGGGTTTTTTTGAACTCTTGTGTTACTCTAGATTGATTAGTTTTTAATTGTGGTTTCCTTCTTTCTGCTGCAAAGTTTATTAGCAGTGTTTCATGAAAAACAGTGTTGTGATCAAGATTCTTCATGGAGGGCTTATGCATTGCTCTTCTGGGACCTTGTCCATATCCATATTCCTGCTGCAGGTGTGAATGTCTCAGAGCACCAAAGACACTTGTACTTTAGTAGTGCCTGCTGGAGCTTGTCCTTACTTGTTCTCGCTTCTGACATCTCTGATTACCTTGTGCAGGAAGGAAGTAGCAAGAGGACTGTTCACTCCAGAGGGGATTCCAGAAGAGTCCTGACTTGAGAACAGTTTTTTGGTTCTGCTTTCGGACTCAGGGTGAAAGCTGGCACACCAGAGCAGGAAAACTCCAGCTTTTGTACTTTCTTCTCATGGCTGCTTGGCCTGTGGAAAGGTCTGCAACACTGTGGCTCCACGCCTTCTAAGGCATACCAGAAGATCCCACAATTTAAATATTATTTTGGTCGGGGTGTGTTCAGGACACTTACAGATCCTGTTGCATTTCTTCAGGCTTTTCCTGGGATCTGGCTACCAACTTTTTTTTGTTGTTTGTTTGTTTTCCTTGTTTTCCCCCAACCATCTCCGAGAAACTGGAAGATGCTGAAGAAGAGTATACAGGGAACATGGTCACACTCCTCAAAACAAAGCTGTCTGCCAGTTTCATCACTGGGACTTCTAGTGGACTTTGACCCAAGTGAGACAGCTCATTTTCTCTTGGGAAAATTGTCATGTTTCTGTATGGTATTGTCAGATGGAAATGGTCTGGAGCGGGGTGTGGGTATCCAGACCTGCACATTGGAGAGAAGTACTGTTGGATGGGAAAAAAAACAAAACCCAAAAGCCAAAACCCAACCAGCTAAACAAAAGAAAACCAAAACCCAACCACCAAAACCTCCACATTTTGAGAGACTGGAGAAATACTGTCACATCAGATTTTGTTAGAAATATTACTTCTGCCACTGGAAATCTGACATTTCCATTGTGAAAAGATATTTTCTCTAGTGAAGATGACAACAACAGTAGTTCAGATTGAACTTCAGAAACTTTGCTAGCTTGGCACTCTTCTGCTCTTGGGCTGCCTATCACTTTATGGTTTGCTCAGCATGAACTCTCAGAGACAACATGTACTGTTACCATCATGATTGGTTTCTCTAAATTCTTATATATTGAGATGATGTTGCCCTTAGGGCTGGACAGCCTTCACAATCAAGAATAGTTAAGTTGGGTTGACTGTGATAATGGAAGGTAATGGTGTGAAGTCATTTGTAATAGCTACAGGAGGACTGTACTTTGAAAGCAAACACCTTCTTCCCCCTCCCCAAATCAAACCCATTCCCCCGGGAAAGAAGACATGTAGTCCTGTAACACTAATGTCTATCAGAGTGTCTTTGTTCTGTTCTTGTACCAGCTCTGTGCTGCTGTATTGCCACCTGGTATCACACACAGGCTAAAATGAATCATCTAGTGTTTTGTTTTTTTTTTTTAAGCAGTTCTGCTGTTACTTCCCTCTAATGAGCTGGAGCATCTCGATCTCCTCTGTGTTTCTGAGCCCAGACTAACAGAGTTGGGCCAATTGAAGCAATAATGATTGCTAGTCACTGACAAATGACTAGCACTGGTGGTGGTCGTAGTCACCTTCAAGCGTAGGTAATCCTGACATTTCACACCTCCTTTGTTGCTTCTCTTACAAATCCTTTGTTCTTCTCATATGTTGCTCTGTACACCAGGAATTTTTATCTCATCCTGCATACCATCCTATTTTCCTGGTATCTTTCATAAATGTCCTTAAAACTTTTCAAATTGTGAATTCTTTTGTGCATATATGCAATTATGGGGTTAAGGAGGCTTAGTTTGCTTAAAAAAAAAATAATGAAAGCTAAAAATTTTCCATTAAAAACTTTTTTTTTCTTCCCTGAAGTTTTAGTTGGAAAATAAATATTTTGTCTTAGTTTAAGACTTGAATCGGAATTAAATGTTTAGTTTGAACCAATAAAAATGTGTTGACTTGGCTTGATTTGATATAAATTCCGTGCCTCGAGGGACTGTAGTTTGGAACTTGCCCCCACCATCTTTCTCCTCAGAGTTTAGGGACTGCAGGGAAGAATACAGGCATGGGGTCCTTCAGTTGCACAGTCAGGGCAAAACAGTTCCCCTGAACTGAGAATTCGGACTGTTGCTGTGCTCCTCCAAAGGGGCACACTGAGGGTTTGGCAGCATGGTATTTGTATTTCTCTTCCCAGCTGGTGAATGCTTCCTGTTCTCTTCCAGAATTCACTGATAGCTTATGAACATTAAAAGGTTTCTGAGTTTCAGTCAAGAGGCAGTTAACTTACCAAGTATTTCCTCCCTACTTTTATAGTTTTTGAAAGATCTTCTCCTCTGTCATCACTGTGAAGACAGACGGTTTTGTGGCATACTTTTAACAATACTGGACCTTCCAGAAAGGGTAGGTGTATTTGCCAGGAAGTCTAGCATGTAGGACACAGCTGTAGGTCCATTTTTTGGGGTCAGCACTTTCAACCACAAAATCAGCGGTCGCTTTCTGCAGTATGAAGCCTTATGCAACTTTTAACTTGAGAAAAGAGAGTGCTATCTAGCTATATACTGTAGCGATGGGGCACGCTTTTAGCTCAACAAATGAAAAGTAGAGTCTGCAGGAGGACAAAGGTTTAAGTTGGGGGGGGGGGGAAGTGTGTAGTAGCTGTTGCAACCCCTGCTATTAGTGGCTCTTCTGACAAGATACCAATACAGGGGCCAAACCACAAAGTGGGCAGAAATGAAGAACTATGTATGAAAAGATTATTCTGTTTGACTCCCCCTGTGTCTTTTTCCCTACCTAGATGCCTTGACAGGAACTTTTGTGCTCCTTGCATTCAAGTTGCAAATGACTACTAGGAGACTGTGGTTTTTTTTTTTTTTTTTAATGCAGTGTTTCCACAAGCATGTGCTACGTTCCCACACTGGAGTGTAAACATTTTTTAAAAAACATATTTATGTGTATATTTGTCTTCATTTTTAGTGCTTACCTTACTGAAGTTCAGATTTGAAAGCTTGTCTTCTCTTGTCCAGCTTTAAATGAGCCAGGGGACCAATGGTCAGCAGAATCTTTTAACCAAGTGGGATAGTGTCAGTAACAACTTGTAAGCAGTAGGTGGCACAGCAGAGGTAAGAATGAACGGGGAACAGCCACTTCAGAGCAGTTACTGCCTGTATCTTTAAGCAGTTTAACGATACAAATAAACAAATTAGGAAGGTTTGTATCTAGCTTGTAGACTTGCTATTCTGCTTGTTAACTTGATCTTTTATCCCAGTTTAACTGAAGTCTTTGAGCTGTAAGTATAATACCTTTTCATGAAGGGACACTTAGAAAATTAATTTTCTCTTTGTTGCATCCTCTGGTAAATAAAAAATAGACACTGTCTGTACATGTAATAAAAGTTATAAGAATCATATGCTTATGCACTTTCCACCTTTTCTGATGTTCCCAGTGAATAGATGCTGAATTCTTGTAGCTGTTGTGTCAGGAAACAAATCTCATGAGCGTAAACTTTACAGTACTTTGTGCTTTGTAGCTCCCCAGATAATGATCAAAAGCTTTTCTCAGCTCATGTGCTGTATAATGTATGTCCCAGGAAGTTATTAGGTATTTGCTAAAGACAAAAACACTGTTTTTATTTCCTTTGATTGAAGAGTGAAAAATTACAGTGTAAACAGGACTCCAGGTACTGGGCTAATGATCACAAAAGTACATCCGTATGTTTCTTAAAGCAGATTGCTTTACTTTTTATCTTTTCATTTGAGCAGGAAAAAAGCTTCAGATGGAAGGTCCTGGAAGGGAGAGGCCACAAGGGAGCATGGTCTGTCAGTTTATGAAGGGTCAGCAGCAGGGAACTCATCTCACTTCTGCTAGTGACTGGCTGTGTGACCTTGGGCAAACCGCATTTCCTCTGTGGGCCTTGCTCCTCCATGCTTTTCATTGTATGTCATTCAAAACAGTGTAAAATGCTGCTGTTCTGATTTAGTACCCTTTTCTATTCATTCGCTGTGTTGCATACATGCAGAGAAGAGTCAGATCCTATTTACTTCCTTTCACTTATGTCTTGTGGGGATGATTTCTTACAGCCCTAGTAGATGGAAAAAAAATGTTGACTTTGTCTCACTATCCTGTTTACCCTATCTTCAAATAAGTTATCCCATGATAAATAAAAACAGATTAGACTTACATAATTACCAGTTTCTGCAGACACGATATACACCTTCATATCAGTGTATTTCTTTGGCTAGTGTAACTACAAAAAGCAACACGTGCTTACTAGAATAAAAAGGAAGGAATTTTTCAGCCCAAAGACACATGTTCACCTTGATTCTGCAATGGGAATTGTACCAGACGGTGAATTAACCACAGAGCTTTGACAGTATGGTATGAGTTAAAGTGAAGAAAAACAGTTTCAAAATGAAACTTTGCATTGAATTACCTTGTGTAAGTGGTACTGCCATTGCTTATTGCAGAGATTACTTATCTTAACACAGGCGGCTGGGTGACAGTGAGCCTGTCCTAAGCCCGGAGAAGTCACTGGGGTATACTCTTGTGACAGTACCTACAGATCATGTCCTTTGTCCACTGCTGCCAAAACAGATGCTCAAAGCTGTTACCAATACATTGTAATGTAGTGCTTTCCAAAACAACACGTGTTCTAGCCCTCTGATGTAGCATGGGAGAGGTACTGAATGAAAACCTGTGCATCCCTGCAAACGTGCAGCCAGAGTGATGGGGCTCAGCTTCTCCGAGCTTCTGAGGAGGTGGCTGAGTGACCTAAGAAAGTAATAATCTTTTATTTTACATTTCTGTTTTTTTTTTTTTTTTTATTGGCATCTGGATTCCTCTGTAGGCTGTGTGCATCTCTGAGCACCCACAGAAATATTCTGATTTAGGGACTAGGTAAAAATTCGGTAGGTGTTGTGTTTTTTCTGCTTTGTTTCAATTGTATGTCTCAGGCATCACTTAAATGATCTGCACACGTCATGATTTGACCACGTTTATGCTCCTCTCTGCCTTTTGTGTTTTGCCTTTACTGAGGCACAGTTCACTTGCCTAGATTTTTTTCTTGACTTCATTGCTCTCTGTTCACACTAGTACCAAAATTCTGAACATACGCATCATCCCACAATATCCTTTCTCTTAGGTAAATAATGGAGCTTAATTATACAACTAAATAGAATTCTATTTTTTAATATTACCCGCTCTTAATTTTAAGTAATGCTGGCATTTTTGAAAGTGTGTTTAACATGGGCAGTATGTTAAAGATTCTCCCAATGCAGAAATTAATTTGCAAAAACTGAGAATGCAGGAGGTTTTCTCATCTCCCCTGTGTTTGTAAAGTTAAACAAGTATCAGTTCGTTTATGCCATAAGGGGGACAAAGGGCCTTAACTTAAATTCCTCAGATGTTTACACCATAAAGTATTTTGAGTGCAAGGGAATACAGAAACAAGGCACAGCTTTTCAATTTTCTTGTGTATCGAAAGAAACCCATTCAAACCAAACAAACGAAAACACCCACCTGCCACCTCCCCCCAGATGCTAGCAGGGAGAATGTGGAGGAGATGGAAAGATATTTGCAGATTTTACAGAGGTTTATAATAGGCTCTGTTCTGTCAGTGGGACACTCAGACTAATCTGTAAATAGTGTCTGTTTATCATTAATTGCTGTGGCTCTGCGATTCCTACCTCCCACTAGGACTTCCATGAAAAATAAGATGCTCTTGGCCAAACAAAATTCCATAGGGGAGGAGGGGGAAAGTAAACAACTAGCAATGGGTAGGGCACCAGTACTTAAAAAAAAAAAAGGGAAAAAAAAAAGAAGTTAACAGTAACAGAAAAGAATGTAACGAAATACTGCATAAGAACAAATAATTTGTTGCAGCAGAAACTAATTAAAGGCTATATAGTAATTCCAATATTTTAGATGCTTTTCATAATGCCATTTTAAATGGCAATATTGGTGAAATTAGGGTGAAATTCCTCTTAGTGGCAGAAATGCAGAGCTGTCCTGTCTGAGAACCTCTGTCTTACAGTAGAAGCAGTGAGCCTTAGCCATATTGCTGTATTTGGTTGGAAACCAGTGATATCAAACGTGGCAGATGTTTTGATTATGTCAAAATAGTAATAATAGTTGCTGTGCTGTGACACTGGTTTCTGTATGGTTGCATTTGTAGCATCGAGTGATCAAGCATATTATGATAAAAAGCCTCTTGGAATGAACTATGCACAGTTGGCTGACACTTTTTTCCATTGCCTTTTTCTGATATTTTTAACAGTGAGTGAAAAAAAGAAGGTGGGTGAGAATAACCCTCAGGCTTTTACTTTAGTCATGTTTGAGTATTAGGAAAAATACAAGGAACCAAATTCCTGAAAGAGATTGACTGATACATGTTTTTTGGTTTTTCTTAGATGTTATTTCATCAAGACTAAGGGGAGATACTTGGCCAAGTTCAACTGTTTAAAATAGTCCCATAGAATTGTAATGGAGTTAGACACAGCGTGTTTTAAACATTTCCAGTCAAAGTGCTGTGACTGTAGCCTCTTCTTCAATGTCTCTAGTCTGTTATAATTTGATTTTTCTCTTGTGTCTAGTAGCTTTAATGCTGAGCTGGTAGTGTTGTCCTGAACTAAATCCAGTAAGAGAGAGTCCTAAGAGCCAGTCTTGCTTTCATATGCCTAGCAATTGTTCCTTTGCTTTCCCAAATCTTACATTTATTTCCATTTACTGTAAAGCCCCCACATAACCCTTATTAGCTAGCCTAGGGTCAAAATCGGTTCTGGAAAATTCAGATTGGCTCAAGCTATCAGCTGTAAAGGGAACTGGTATGCAAAGGAAGGCTGTGTTTCTACTCTCTTCTATGTTTTCCTTTGCAGCCCTTTTCATCAGCAAAAATTTCAAAGCAAGTTGCAAACTTCTAGAGAACTTTAGTTGGTGTGTACACAGTGACATGAAGTAATATGGCCAAGATGGTGCCCATTACCTGTGACAGTGGTGGAACCAGACCACAGTTCTCTTGGCTCGACTGTCTAATTCAGTGATGGTGGTTCTCCACATGGGACTGGTGATGCTGGGTCAGACCAAGAGTTTACCCATCTACTCTGCAGTCCCTGACTGGCATTTCTTTGCACTTAAGAAAAGAAAACAATAAATTCTCTCCCCATCCACCCAGCTTCCAACAATTTTCAGTGTAAAGACTTACTGAGTGAAGAGATCCCATCCAGTTCTTTCTATTTCCTAACTACCAACAGACCAATCAGCTCTGAATTTCTTGTCTCCCTTTTGAATCATTTATGTATTTGGCTTGTCCACCATCCTGTGGCAGCGAGTTCTGCAGTGTGCGTTGTCTGAAAAGTGCTTTCTTTTGCTTGATTTAAACCAGGTATGTGATAATTGCATGAAGTGCCCCCTAGCTCTCACTTTATGAGGAGAAAGTGAATAGTTGCATCCTGTGACTTTGTCTGCACCATTTTTACAGACTTGTGTCATGATCCAGCAGAGAGCTGTCTGTGTTCCATACCGATGAGTCTTTATCTTTTATAACCTCTCCCCTGATGGGGAAGCCATTTCCTACCTCCTATTCACAAGGCTAGGTTTCTAGGATTTTTGTACTAGAGGAAGTAACCAAAGTGACTCAAAAGTTCTACTTCTTGATTAGAAATGTAGAGCCCATTCTCAGGGGCATACAGTTTATATTATATTTTTTTATGTGCATTGATTTGGCACTCTGCCATGTAACTCAGGATTTTGAGCTTTTTCCTGTCACTATTCTCAGTAAGCTTTAGTTCTGGAAAATATTTATTTTGTTTATTTTGTTAATATGCTTATCTGTAATGTGCAAACCTCACTGTTTTTCCCCTCATTGATACCATATTGAGCAGTGAAAGTCCCAGTTGCTATCACAAGGAAGTCCTACAGTTTACCTCTACTTGTTATGAAATCTGAGCATTTCTAACTATGTTTATACCTAATGTTTTATCAGGAATTGGTCTAGGAGAGTGTAGTCTCTCTCATTGCATTGTCTTTGGTGTAAGATTTGTAAAGAAAACTTCCTGGAAATTAAAAATTGTATCTGCTGTGTGAACCTTGCACGCATACTGATGTATCCCTGAAAAACCTCTAGATTTTATCTTACATATTCCACAATATATCACATTTATTATTTATTTTATATTTTTTATTATAGTTTCCATAAATACAGTATAGAAGTCAGATTTACTAGCCTGTAAGTCCTGATTTCTCTGATACTGAAGCTGATGGCCTGTAACTGAAGATCAATGTCCTCTACTTCTTGACTGAGCTCACATGACACAGGCTTTGGAAAAGGAAACTCCCGAGTCAATATACTTCAGCTTTGAAGTGGTGGAAAAGTGGGTATTGTCTCAAAGGTCCGTCTTGTTTTATCAGTCTTCTTGTCTTGCACGTGGTACCAAGCTTCATGTTGACCTTCATCCAAAGCAGCAGTATTAGAACTATCAAGCTATTTCACCAAAGCTGTTGATATTATTACTTGAAAGCTGTTGTAGTACAGAGGGACTGGTGTGTTCTTTTGTCAGATAGCCCAAAAATGAAGGTAGTTCTTGGAATAATTTTAAATGAACGTAATACTTTTTTTTTTTTTCTGGAATGATTTTTTAATAAGGGCAAGTAAGCTAGAAAGTTACAGTATTGTATCTGCGCCTGGAATAATGAGAATGAAAAACACCAGAGATGATAATAGAAGTGGAACGCATGATTTTTTTTTTTTTTTTAAACTGAAGAAGGAATTTGCTGTTGCTTGTCCTCCATTTGGCTGTGGATGAGAGGCATTGCTGAAAATGCTTCATTATCTGTTAGCTAGTAAAGCTTTTCTTTCATCATATAACACTCACTTGATGGCGGAAAAAATATTTCCCTACTTTGAAGAAGACAGCAACATACTGTCATATGGCTTCAGAAAGTGACAGTGCTGACTTAATGGTTTCTTTCTTTGTATAGCTTACTTTCTCTAGCACTAGCAGCATTTGAAACAAATGGTTCTGTTTTTGTATATATAGACAAATTAAGTTCTTTGTGTGCCAAATCAGAGGCAGCAATTAGGGGTATTATCCAGAGGTGCTATGAATAAGCAGAGTACATTGGTTTGGAGTGTTTCTGGAGGTTAGAGTTGTAAAATGATTCTGGCAAGGGTGAGCGCAGGCATGGGGGAACAAGAAATTCTGTAATGTGGGACTTGCAGTACGGCTGTTTATTACACTGGCTATAGCCACGACACTTGCTTCAATCAGATGCTAGTAACCCTCTTTCTTGGCCATCCTCGCTCTTTCTCTTTGTCCTTTTATTCACATGGAATCAGAAAGTTTTATTCCAGCTTTGTAATGAGTTCATGAAGTTCCTGTTCTGGAACCTTATCCCTGTCAGCACATAACAGAAGTTGTACAATTAAAAATATTTACTAATGGATGTGGGTGTCTAGAAGGAACTAAACATACCAGGCTTGACTTTAAAGAGCTGACTGTCTAAGAAAGAGGAAAGAACTATTTCTTTATTAAAAAAAAAATCAACCAGAAAAATCACTTGAGCTGTTATGGTGATGATAGAAGCACCTTTGACATTTGCTCAATATGCAGTACAAAAGATTGATACTCATTTGGTGTTCCACTCATATTTTCTACCTGAAAATGTAGAGGCATTAGAGATATGAAGTCCTGAAGCATCTAACATGTTTTTTGGATCACCAAATTAGTAATCAAGCTGTTAAAATATAAATATAAAAATCAAACTGTTATTATACTTAATATCTGAAAATAAAATTTCTGAGGTTTTTGTTTCTTGTTTTCCTCAGTGCTGGAGCTTCTTAATTTGGTGACTTCTCCTAAATAGCTGCATATACTTAGAACCTGTAAAGTCCAAACTTATTTTCAAGTCACATCAAGTTACTGTGGCATTTGTGCTATGAGAATATTCTGTTCTGTTCATGTGAAATTGTGTAGTAATGAAAGAATTGTACTCATTTGTCCAATATGGTTGCCATTTAACAAAGCTATTGATTTTCTACCCCATGTAGGTCTGAGGTTCCACCTTGTTCTTGAAGGCAGTGTTCTTTTTCATAGGGCACATTTTGTATTCTCTGTGGCCATACAGCAGGAGGGATAGCAATTCTGAAATCCATCTGTAGCCAGGTCTTGACTTTCCAGATTGGGCAAACAAAGATTTATCATCGAGGGGGTGGGTAGTTTAAATAAACAGAAAGAAAACAAAGCAATCCAATTAGAACAAAAAATGTCACTAACCTCTTGAGTCAAAAATGAGCAAGTCCCATTATTGTGTATTCCTCAAGGAATTGCCTTCCTGCTTCATCCTGCCTTGCTTCCCTTGTTAGTCTAGCCAGCTTCCTACAGAGGAACAACCTTCTCTCCTTCCTCTTGACTGGATCTCTGTTGAGGGCTTTCAAGCTGGAAATCCTGGGTGGCTGAAATTAATATACTCAGCATGGTTAGTCATAGTACCTAATGATGTTCTGCCTTAAACCATCATGGCCTTGGTTTTGGGTCTACTCTACTTAGGCAGGAGAGCACTGCTAAGGTCTCTGGAGGGTGCTTGCCTAGCCAAGATGAACTCTTCTGCAGCTGACTGGAAAGATAAGCACATATGTATGTCAGAATGTGTGTATGTACATATGGATGTGATATGCATGTTAGCTGCCAGTGCAGAAATTGAAACGTAGAGAGCAGTGTTCTCAGTTTTTGTCTTTCATGGGACAGATTTACAGGGGGTAAATGTATAAAATAACTCCATTTTCAAAAACTAGCTTGATAAGTTAGCAGCAGTGCACTTGCTCAATTATTGTCAGTTTGGAAGCATCCCTATCCTGTGTTTTTGCGTGTAAAAACATTTCTGAATTCTGTCATGAAGTTCTGATTGTATTGTGGGTAAAAGCTTTTTTCCTCCATCTGCTTGAAGAGTTGGTGCTTATCTACTGCTCTCTTCGTTTTCATTGTGGTGGTAGTCTTTCGTCCAGTGTTTAATTTGGCTAATGGCAGAATGTGTCCTGATAAGTGGTGAAGACTGTTATTGACTGTTGGTTTTGATTCACTTCCTGAGAGGATGAGCCTACATCTTAGGTACTCAGTTTATTTAAAACCAGCCAATTAACATGGAAGCCGTGTGGGAACTAGAACATCCATATTGTGGAAATTTTCATGTTTCCAACTAATTTTTCTTTGCAAATCTGAGCACAGGATGTCTGCCAAGAAGACTGCCCCCTCGGGAGCTTGCCTGTGGGTGGGCTGGCTTGTCTTCTGAATCTGGTTTTCATTGAAAGATTTTTGACAGTGTCAGTTCCTGTAGAAATTTGTTTCTACAAATCAGCATTTTTTCATTTGGGGAAAAAAAAAAAAAGTTTCTTTCTAAAATTTCTGATTATCTTTAATGAAAAACAAACAGAAGGGAAACTGAGGAATTTTATTACCTCACCTGGCAACGACCTCTACATGTACAGTAGGAGAATAGCCTGTATCTGAATGGTCCAGTGGGCAGGCTGTAAGCCTAGTGCTGCCTGCAAGCTGATTTTTTTTGACCTGCCAAAGTAGATGAGTAGAGAAAGTGCCTTCCTAGCCTTGCTTCAGGGTAGCAGAGTATGTTGCAGTAGGAAAAAAATAAGAGAGGGAGTGGGAAGAAGCGACTGAGTTCCCTTTTGCTCACTCTGATCACCAGTGGCTGTGTATAGCATTGGTCTTGGCGTGATTTCTCATGTGAAGTGGGGAAATGGTGTTAGGGTAGAGCTGTGTCTAGTTAGGCAATTTAAAAATGGTGGAAGTTGGCAGGTCAGTCCTGCCTCGTACTGACCACTCCTGTGTGATGGGGCTGTGAAATTGCTCATTTCTGCCATGAGCCTGTGGAGATGCCTTGGAACTGGCATTTGGCTCCACCACCAAAAAGACTGGGCCATCCAGAGGAGGTGTTCAAGAAACACAGATGTAGAACTTGGGGATATGGTTTAGTGGGCATGGTGGTGATGAGTTGATGGTTGGACTTGGATGATCTTAGAGGTCTTTTCTAACCTTAATGATTCTGTGATGCTGTGATCCTGTAGTTTCCCACTCCTAGTAGGAGTGTTGCAAGTCACTTTTGCTCTCCTCCTGGAAGAAAAAAGCTAGTAGAACAGCAAAGAGCTTTTATGTGTAAGTTTAGAAGATACAAAGGTGGGAAGAAGTTAAAGTTTTTAAAACCAGTAGGTTAAAAGAAACTTTTAGATCCATCATGAATAGCAGTACAAAATGAACTAATCAAAATAGTTCGATTACCATTAAATCTGTCAGGAAAACATGTTTTTATTTCTAATTCACCTCTTATTTTTTAGTTTTGGTCCATGTATGTTTAAAAACACCTAGCACTGGAAGAATAGTAACTGGATGTAATCTGTCCCCTTACTTGTTAAATAAATGTAAACTGCATGTTTCTTTGACTTCCATAGGCCTAAAATAAATTACCAGCTTGTGAAGAAGGACCAGATCCAACATATTCTTCATCAATGAAATCTCCACAAGTGCCCCAAAACATAATATATTTTCATGCTGTTGCACTTGGACCAAGTCAAGCTGTGCTGGTAAAGCTGTCTTTGGCTGAGTGCAGGCCTCGTAATCCAGAGGTTATGGCTCTGCCAAGTCTAATGGGACTTGGGCACAGCATGAAAACATACTGTTCTCGCATATGCCTGGCTGTAAGCAGGGTGCCCAGCTCCACCCAGGAAACATTTGGAGCAGATTGCAGCACCCTTTATCACTGTGCTAGTGAGAATCATCAGGAGCTCTCAAGAACACATTAATTATATTTTTCTGAGCACAGTGTTCTGGCATTTTGAGTACAGCTAATTACATGCAGATCTTAATCTTATAGGTTTTTTTCCTTGTAATTAATTATTTCTTCATTATCTTTAAACTATTTGACTAAGCAGTTTACATCTTGCTCTTCTCGCTTCTTTAGCAGATGTCTTGAGAAAACAGATGTTTCTGTTTTCAAGAGAGGAGGCTCATCCTTTTCAAGATGGAAGAAAGCTCTGCAGTTCAGTTGGTAGCACTGAAAATGTAAGGGAACAAGCACGTTGTTCTTTCATGCTAAGCTAAAAATCTAACGGTCTAATACTGTGACTGGAATATATATATAAATAAATATATAAAAAAATGTATATTCCAGTCATATATATGCATGCATAAAAATATTTATTAAAAATATATATATAAAAATATACCTGAGGCTTTTTTTGCCTGCTCTGAGTTCTTAAATATTGTGACTAGGGTTTTAAAAAGATATGTAAACGTTTGTTAATCTGGTCTCACTGAAGCTGGTGGCAGACTTGAGAGTTTGGAAACACTTCTGAATTGAGTAATTTGTTTGGAATCTTCAAGTGGCATTTAGATCCTGTTAGCCCATGTGCCTAGTGAATGGTATTTCATCCTTAGTCTGCTCGATATTGAAAGCAAAAGAGTCAACTTTTTAAGAAGACTTTCTTAAAAAAATGTTGCCTACAAATAATTTCTGATCTCATTATTTAAAACTGCTTTTACTGTCAGATTAGCTTCTGTGGACAAAAGACAACTTAGATTAGTCTTTAATAGGTATTTGGGGATAATCTTTGTTAATTAGGATTTATTAACGTTCAGCCAGACTCCAGTCGTTGATTAAGGTAATTAAACTCTTTTAAATCTATCTGACTAATCAAGAAGAGCAGTCCTATCTAAAGCTGTAGTTCTTCATAACTGAAATCAGTGGGAAGTTAGCCTGCCTGTGGATTTCTGGATTGAATCCAATAAGTTGATGTTCACTTGGGTAGATTTTGCATATTCGAATAGCAAAGGTATCAGGTGTGCCATAATAAGTTCTGTTTCCATTTCTCCTATTTTGTGAGGCTATGAGAATACTATAGATTAGTCCAGTCGCTGACCTGACACACAATGAAAACATCTTTATTAAAACCATCCCATTGCAATATGGAGTAAAGATGATCCAATTATGAAAACAAAGCAGAAGCTGAGTGCAGTGCATTGGGCCACGATGAATCAGGATGGGTGTTTACTCGTATACCTCAATGAAAAAAACACGTTGACTGTGGTCTTCTGTCAAATGGAGGATGAAATGGACCCAAACACTGAAAATGCTCCCTTCTGGTGTATGCAGTGTGCATACATTTTTCAGACTTGAGTATTAGCAGCGATTCAGGTTCCCAGTGGTACCACGTACACGTGTTTCCTCCTTCGACCCCTAACTCAATAGGAATTATGTGTTTAAGTGTCTTAAATCAGTATGATTAAAGACTTGTTATTTGTGCACGTTTTTGTACCATACTTGTCTAAGCTTTGTAAATAGTATCAGAGGAGAACTTAGTTGGTGGAACAATGGAATTGGATACTCCAGTTTCATGCATTGTTTTGTTTTTCCCTGTTCCACTATGAAATGTTTTCCAGGCTTTTAATTTAAGCAACATTTGCATAGAGATGAAGCAGGGAGTTTGCATTTAGAAAGTCTGAAATTAGTTTCTCTTTATTAAGAAATGAATAACCTTGGGAAATTGCCTGGGACTTGCTACTGAGAGCCAGGCCTTGGCATGAGGTTTGCAGCCACCTGGTCAGTAGTCCCCCCTTCTCAGCCCCTTTTTCAAATGTGGAGGTGAGTGTATGCAATCCCATCGGATAAGGTTATTGATAGCACTCATGAGCTTAGATGCTTTGCTGGGTTGGGACTGATGCTGATGAGGCCTGCAGCTCTCAAAATGCCTCAAGAAGTATCTGTCTAAAAGGTTAGAGAGAAGAATTCCTGCCAGCACAGGGCGAGAGTGCTCCTCAGAAGGAATGTGTACACACAGATGTTTGGCTCTCACTGGAAGTTCACTTGATTTAGTATTAAAATGTGGTGTTAATAAACTGAGATGAGAGTTATAACTGATGTGTTGGGGAACTGGTGGCCTAATATGATGCTAATTAGCAAGGTCCGTTGTCAAATAAATGTGACTAGGTTTACTCTGATGTATCAGTTTTGTCATCTAAGACCAGAGAGATCTTTTCCCAACACTGTGGATGTGCAAAACTCGTCTGAGCTTGCCTCAAATTAAATTGTTTTATGTGGATTTGTGCTGGTTGGTGCTCTCATTAAGTACAGTGGAAAAATACATGGCATGCTTTTATGAGGATCATGTGTTTGTTTTTACCCTGATCCCTCTCTAAAGCAATTTGAGAAGATTCCTCCTTTCCAGACTTTCAGCTGGAAATGTTACTAGGTCGTTTTGTTTGTTGTTATTGTAATTATCTAAAAATGAATGAAGAGGAATGAAAGAGTTGTGAAGAACTTACTGGCATCATGAAATTGTGGCTTACATTTACAAGGTATTTAGGTAAATCTTATAGAGTTTCAAGGAGGGTGTTTTTCAAGTGTCCTTTATTCTTGAAGACTGTTTGAGTAATTTAAAAAAAAAAAAATTTTTGCTCCACATTGTGACTGAAGGTATTTAACTGCGTAAAATAAGCAAAGGCCACTTGTCATCTTATGGTATCAAGTCCTATTGCTGCTGCCTTTTCCTTCTTTGCTACAGGAATGCTTCTGTTTTGATTTGCAAATTAAATTCAGAGGTTTTGGAAAGTAATAGTTATAAATCAATTATACATTTTCACTAGATTTTTATGGACTAGGCTATGCTCCTTTATTGGCTCTTAAGCCTGCTACTCCATTACTGTCTTTTCAGAGTCCAAGGGAACGTACAATTTTTTTTTTTTTTTTTTTTTTAAGCAACCATTTCAGAAGACAGGAGACTGGATTATGAAGAAAAACCCTGTATTTACTCAGCATTGCAAATTGTCATCACTTACAGTTTGAAAGAATGTGGCTAATACTGTATTAATTAGAGATCTAACTTTTGTCCACTTCCATTTTGACACCTGCAGTTTGATATCTGTGGACATTTTGGATATGTTTTGCAGAACTCGAACTTAAAAGCTGAAAACAACCCTCAAATTTTTCCTGTCTCTTTTATTCTGGGAAAATGAAACAAAGCATGAGAAACTGAGAGGGGACTCAGGCTTACAAAATGGAGCAGGACTTCTGAATCCTGGAATTTACATTCTCATTAGGGCAAAACTTCCACAGCTGGAGTCAGTTTTTCTAGTTAGAGCTAAACACAGCATCCATACTCCTTTTGCCTTGTGTTCTGGTCTGCAGATTAACTCCCTTACTGTGGCTCACCTCCCTTATGTTAATGCCTGAAAGAAATGGACAGATTTTGGAATACCTTCATATATGGGCCTTCTGTGTGGTAACTTTGAAAACTACCCAGTAGTAGCAGACCGTTGTTTTCACCTGAAGACTTGATACTGTCATACATGAAATCAAATTAATAAAGTTCAAGGCAAAGGTTGATTTTTTTGGGGGGAGTCCTGTTATTTACCTTCACTTGGCATTTATATTTTTTGTCTAAGGACTTGCATCTGGTTTTGATGTGAAGCTCATCCAGGGAGGCCTTCATTTCTTCCCTAATCTTAAATACTTGTTACCTTCCTTTTCTTTTTATTAATCTTGCCAATTGATATTTGTGGCTTCAGCGTAGACAGAAGGACTGAATGTTCCCATGAAATGAAAAGGGACCCTTCCAAATCCAGGCACAGCTTATCTGAATAGCACATTACTGTCAATCATCCCATGCCTGTTGCGTGGGGTAATAGAAGAACCTGACTTGCTGCTTTTGCTCTCACGTTTTCATGAGTAATAATCTGAGAAACGGGTAATTAGAGACTCCAAAGTAATATAAATGCCATAGAAGTATGTGCTAGCAACAGTGAATGACACACAGTGACTCAAAACTGGAAGCATCTTGTATTTTAAAACATGATTTTCCTGGAAAAAGAAAACAAAGTATCAGTTCTGAAAGCTATGGGTTACTATTATGGTTAGAGTTTATAGTTTTTGATATTTTCTAGATTTTCAATATATTGCCTGCAGAAAAAAACCCTTGATCTCAGGATTCTGCATGTGAGGATCTCTCCTGAGAAGGAAATGTAGAAACATTATCCTCATATTGGAATCAAGTTCCAAGGTCACATTGTCTATGGCTCTTCTTCCAGAGAGAGGCTGGAAATTCTTTTGTTTTTGAGGAAATTGTCAGTTCACCAAAATATATAATATTTCATTAAATTAGAAAATCCATTCTTTGAGTTCCTTTTGCAATTTGATATGCAGCACAAACCTGTCAAAGGTAATATCTCCCATTTCAGTTGCTTTCAAAAATGTGTCTTGCTTTCCATCAGAAGACCTAAGGAAATTAGTTTAAACAACACTGCCTCATTTGTTTCATTCAGCTACTTAACAAATAGTTTTATTTCTGTTGAAAATAAACTTTTTTTTGAAGTAGAGGAAAACATTATTCATTATCACCTTATAAAACAGTAATTTTTAATCTGTGCTTGGAAGGCCATGCTGCCTATCCTCTTGTGATATATTAAGTAAAATTAAGGTGATTGGGAGTAATTCTTGTTATGGTATTAATAGTGCTTGTTACAGCTAGCAGTAGATGGTGCAGAGGTTATACTTCTAAGTTCACTACAGAGACTTTTTTTTTCTTTCTTCTTTGGTTTTGGGTGGTGTGTGTGTCAGGGTTGGTTTTTTTTTTTTTTGTTCTTGGCTTGGTTCATAGTAACTCTTGAGACCCACAGGATTGCTTAAGGAAATGAGTAGAAAAAAGGAGCCCACAGTACTTGGCTTGAGCTAATTTATTCACGTCTGTGTTCATTATGTTCAGGCACATAATCTTATCTGGTATGTAAAGAAAAATAACTAATTAACCAAAATTATGCTTTAGAAAAGCATTTTAGAAATACAGATTATCACTCAGGTTTTGTTATTTTTTGTATATAGTACCTTATTAACAGTAAACAGCCCTATTCCTTTCTGTGAAATTCTGGTGAAATTGCAGTTAAACTGCTCTAATTTCGTTGGCCTGCCATATAATTAACAGCAGCTTGCGTAAAAGATCAGGCCTTAAAATAGCACGAGACAGGGCTGTTTGAAGGTATTGGTCAACATGTGACTCAAGTATGTAGTCATAGGCTGAGGATAAAGGAATTTTAGTAAAATTGCATTTCTGATTAAGAGGTTGTATTTGTTTATAATATATTACATTATTTACCCAGAATGTCACGAAATGTAACCCAAAAGGTAGTGTTTGCATTGCTGTGCGTGGGGTTCTGTATGGGAAATTATTTTTTTGGCTGGCTGCTATTGCTCACACCACATGAGCTAGTTCAAATGAATACTCCTCCATCCAGTATTTATTATGTAAATACATAGTTTATAACCCAAACCAACCAAATAAAAATCAATAAATCCCAGAACTAACTAAAAAAAAAAAAAAAGAAAAAAGAAAAGCAAAAATCTAATAAATACAACTTTGCCTGGAATTAGTTTGCCTAGCAAGGCATAAGAACCTGTAAGTCTCTTGTAACAGATGCTCAGGGAAAAGAACTTCACCAGCAGCTTTTTTTTTTTTTCTTCTAACCTAAACCAGGATTTTACAAGTAAGATAAGATTTATCTCTAATAACTGCTTGATTTCCTACTTAACCCTATTTAAAGATTTTTGAGGATTTATGAAGATTTAGGAAAAAAAACCCACAGCAAAACACCGTCTCAAAACCCCAAAGCCTAACCCTCAGACATTTTATTATTGACCTGGCAGATGTTTTAAAGTGTAGCTGCACCACTCGCCCCTGAGACAGTCTTGGAGGATCCACAGCCTCAGCCTGAGTGGCTTTAGCTGCGGTGTTGGGCTGGCTTGAGGGACAGCTGATGCTGCTGTGTTCCTCATCAGAAGGTTCTGCTCAATCCATTTGCTTTTATTGAAGTGAGCAGGGGGCTCAGCCTCAAACCAACCTGTTGTAGAATTAACTGATAATCCTATTATAACATGCTTAACCTTTCCTAGATCTCTTAATTTAGTTTAACTCAATCTTTATCTGCATTTAGATCAAAATCTTTGTTATTTGCGAGAGATTTGTTCAGTGATCAAAGGTTTTCATAATCAATAATTGTACACGAGTGTGTTTTTCTTGCTGTGATTACTGTGTAAATAAGTAGTTACTTCCACAGTACCTTTCCTGCCTTTCTGTGAGTTGTCTAATACATGCGCAGCATTTCCAGTTCTCGTGAGAAGTGTAATTTCAGGGTCTGATTCTGACCTAGACCTCATGAAGACATTTAAGAACGTTTGAGTCTGAATACGTCCATTTGTTTGTGTTGCTAGCCATGAGCACTTTGTTAAAGTTCTGATCACTGTTAAACATCTGTATTGCATAAACAGAAGATATAGGAAAGAAATGATTGAGAGCCAATGTCTGTGGGTGTATCTTAAAATCATAGAATGTTGTGAGTTGGTGAGCATTTTGAAATTGAGACAAGCAGCTCAGCGCTGGACAATGCCCACAAACACAACGTCTGCCCTGGAAGAGCTGACTGGCTAACTTATTGCATAAATACTGTCACATCAGTAGTATGCTTCACTGCGCAGCTATTACTACCTATCTAGTGGGATATAAAGAGATATTAGAAATACAGATGCAGTAGAAGACTAAAAATCCACCTGATAACTCTCTAGAGTGATTTAAGCAGACTCAACCAGCTAAAAATAATCACTGTTACCTTTACTGAAAGTTACTTGCATCCCTCTAGCATGCAGATACTCTTCCTGCAGGCTAGGAAGTCGTGGAAGTGAGGATGGGAGTGGGCAGGGTGGTGCTGGATGAATGAGAACTATCTCCAATCTCCAAGGCAATCGTTCGTGTAGCTGTGTGTCTGTGCATCTCTGTAGGATTCTCTACAAGTGGGGTCCACCAAACCCCACTCCTGAGCACTGTGTTCATTAAGCGTGCCAGGTGGTATATTACCAAGCTCTACTGTAGCACATCTTACACCTGTGTCTGCAAAATACTTTAAGATATAGCGTGTAGTGATTTCTGTGTTATGCTTTACTTGATTTATTAGACTGTAACTCTTTGGAACTCTGCATAGTTTTTGACCATATATTGAGTGCAAACAGACCAGCCCAAAATGTATGTATGAGATTTAAAATTTTTGCTATACTGAAATGACAGTTTAGCTGAATTATTTTGTGGATGTAAATTCCCACTGTTCACCAAAGTAGAGTAATTCCCTTTTCCTCTTCCATTGCTTGCCTTCACTTCTCCAAAATAGCTCTATAAAGTCCTGTATCCTATAGGCATGAAGCTTGTTCAGTTCGTTGAAATTGTATTACTGTCTCTATTCTGGATAACATATTAAGCCAATAGAAGGAAAAGTGATCTCTCTTTAAGACAGACCAAATATTTTTTGATAGTTGATGATGAGAAAGGACACCTGTGATATTTACTGACACCAAGGAGTCCAAAATGTTAGAATTTTGGAATGAGCAGAAGATCTGAGCAGATAGTCTTTAGCAATGGAGTACGTTACAGTGAGATCAGTCAGATTCTGTAGCTTTGGGGTGTGTATCAATTTCTATAACTGTGACTGACTTATCGGCTATGTAGGCAGAGAAGACCAGGCTGACAGGGATTTCAAGCCATATGACAGCTCCCCTTCTGTGTACTTTTGTGTGTTTCCCTTGACAACATAACTGTCTAGTCTCACTGTCCAGAAACACTGACAAATAGCAAACAGATTTATTGTGTTTTCTCAGTTGCCTTCAGTTGTAAACTTCCTTAGAAACCATGTCATGTCTTTGGATGAAAAAATATTCTAAATAAACAGCCTGCTTAGGAGAAAGAAACAGACTTCCTAAACTGACTATAATTTAGGTCTTTTAAATTCAGTTCATCCTCTTCAGATGATGTTTACCCTCATATGTACATGATGAAATACACTATAGGCTTATCTTCTGCTCCACCCCTTTGAACATAAAACAGATATTTTGGAGATCAGAGTCATAAAAATTACAAAAGGCAGTTATTTAAGTAATTGAATCAATCTGCCTTTCAAGGAGGTTTATTCACAAGTGTTGATTAAGTATGGGATTTGGTGGTTTGTTCTTTTTTTAAAGTGATATTTTGGAATGCACAAGTCTGTGCATTCCAGTTTTATTAGAGAATTTTGATAGGGAATCCAATAGACATCTGCAGTAGAACAAACTTCTGGCTGAATATCGAATATTCCCTGTTTGGGATGTTTGATGTGTCTGAACTTCCCATCTGACTTCTTCACCTGCAGCTTGCTGTTCCTAGGAGGTAAGAACAAAAGACTCTAGGCCAGTTTATTTCCCATCCTTCTAGAAACTACTTATTTTCTCTTGTCTGTCTTCATTTTCCCTGTCTAAGGGGATCCCACAATTTGTAGTTTGCTGGTGCCTTCTGGGCTCTGTGGGGCACTTCTGTGTAATTTTGCATCTCTGCAAAGAGACAATGAAGATTTCAACTTTCATTGTTATATCAGCAAGCACTGCAAATATTCAACCCTTTCACTCTTTTTTCTGTGTAACATCTTGCATTCTAGGAGTCCCTTTTATGACTGAAAATGCTAAATGAATGAAGGTATAAGATCAGTTGGCAAAGCCACTGAGGTTACAAAGAGGTAATAGAGCGGTGGTACCCTGCCTCGAAGTATCAGTTTGAAATGGGAGGGAGCAAGGGATCCTTATGAGAAGTAAGGTGGAGGAAAAATGAGCATGTTGCATGTAGAAGGAAGGAAGGAAGGAAGGAAGGGTAACCTCAAAGATGTCCCAGCCTTAATCTCTTGAGATTGTCTTCAGCTAGTATTTTGAACACCTGCTTCTCTAAGGCTTTCCCTGTGCAGTTTTTTTAAAGTTGAGATTTAATGCAGAGGCAAGTAGGTGATGTTGGAACTACATGAGGCTATGACATACAGGGTCAAAGTAAGTGAAGTGTGCATGTAGTAGCTGTACATCTTGCTTATTTGCAGGCTTCTGTTTCAGGTAATTTTTGAGGTGAATCACTATGGAAAGCAAAACAATACGTACTCTGTAGGTTGTTTCAGTAGGCTATTTTCTTGACTATTTCCTGAACTGTATTTCCACACACATGCCTCCCCTGCCATGAAAGTGCCAAGGAATGAATGAGGATTAATAAATATATTTAGTAGAGAAGAACAATTACATTTCATTGAGTTTACCCTCAGTACGTTGGTTAAGTTATGGTGCAGATTACTCGACTGGAAACGTAAAACTGATGGCCATTTTGTCACAACTGTTAATAATCTTGATACACCTAAGTGGAGGTGGAGGCCTAAGAATAACTTAGTCTTTGAAACAGTGCCAAAAATGTATCAGAACAAGATGCTCATCTAAGAAATATGGAACATCAAATCATTTAATTGTACTGAAAAATATATTTCACATATGGATTGGTAGCATGATGATTCTCTTCATGTGTTAGATCATTTGCTCAGATGCAACTTCCTGAAGTTGTCTACTCTGCAGTGACCTGCATCATATAAACTAAATCAGTGTCGATGTGTTTTATAATGAAGAGGGACTTCTGGCACTGGTTTTAGTCCTTGCTCTGACAGCGTTGACAGAAAGAAAGAATAGATAACCGTTGCTTCCTGTAATGCCTTAAGAAGATGGCTGCAGTGTAAAAGGATAAACAGGAGGGTTCAGACACCAAGTATACAAAACAAAAAAACATGCAAGAATACTGAATTACATTAGACTGAAACAATATTAGGCTGAAAATAAAATCCTTATGACTTTCTTTCTCTTGAGCATACATGTTTGACTGACTCCACTGGCATGG